>CM067344.1:19117111-19227111 GCA_034190875.2 Urechis unicinctus
AATAAAGTATAAAACACAAATATCACGTCTCTTAATGAATGGCGGAAGAATTTCACTGTTCCCTACGCCCCATAAAGCCTCTTTTGCTTCAAGAATTTCTTCTGCTGAGTAAAACTCACGACATACTTGTCGAATTTTTGCACAGGGGGAGTTATCCATACTGTAAACAATGAATGTCAAAACAGAGTTCAGCGTCACGTCTGACGTAATCCATTCATTCAACATCTTGTTGTATCGATCTGGTCGTGAGCGTAAATGCTGGAAAAATGCTAAGATCGTATCTATTCGGTCCTTGCCAAAACGTCCCAACATCACTGTATATCTGATAAGGGAGCTCGCCGCTAACTTGTCCAACTTGACTGAGCCTATATCTGGCTCACTAGGCTTCAACAAACCATCAGGCTCATCTTTCAGACTCATTTCCAGTATGTCTCTGCCTCATTGATGTCCTACAATCACTCATGAAGCCTACGCGATCTCACCAACTTGGACAAGATAGCGTTAAGTGAAGATTCCGCTGCCGCTAACTTGTCCAACTTGACTGAGCCTATATCTGGCTCACTAGGCTTCAACAAACCATCAGGCTCATCTTTCAGACTCATTTCCAGTATGTCTCTGCCTCATTGATGTCCTACAATCACTACATGAAGCCTACGCGATCTCACCAACTTGGAAGATAGCGTTAAGTGAAGATTCCGCTGCCGCTAACTTGTCCAACTTGACTGAGCCTATATCTGGCTCACTAGGCTTCAACAAACCATCAGGCTCATCTTTCAGACTCATTTCCAGTATGTCTCTGCCTCATTGATGTCCCTAATCACTACATGAAGCCTACGCGATCTCACCAACTTGGACAAGATAGCGTTAAGTGAAGATTCCGCTGCCGCTAACTTGTCCAACTTGACTGAGCCTATATCTGGCTCACTAGGCTTTCAACAAACCATCAGGCTCATCTTTCAGACTCATTTCCAGTAGTATGTCTCTGCCTCATTGATGTCCTACAATCACTACATGAAGCCTACGCGATCTCACCAACTTGGACAAGATAGCGTTAAGTGAAGATTCCGCTGCCGCTAACTTGTCCAACTTGACTGAGCCTATATCTGGCTCACTAGGCTTCAACAAACCATCAGGCTCATCTTTCAGACTCATTTCCAGTATGTCTCTGCCTCATTGATGTCCTACAATCACTACATGAAGCCTACGCGATCTCTCACCAACTTGGACAAGATAGCGTTAAGTGAAGATTCCGCTGCCGCTAACTTGTCCAACTTGACTGAGCCTATATCTGGCTCACTAGGCTTCAACAAACCATCAGGCTCATCTTTCAGACTCATTTCCAGTATGTCTCTGCCTCATTGATGTCCTACAATCACTACATGAAGCCTACGCGATCTCACCAACTTGGACAAGATAGCGTTAAGTGAAGATTCCGCTGCCGCTAACTTGTCCAACTTGACTGAGCCTATATCTGGCTCACTAGGCTTCAACAACAAACCATCAGGCTCATCTTTCAGACTCATTTCCAGTATGTCTCTGCCTCATTGATGTCCTACAATCACTACATGAAGCCTACGCGATCTCACCAACTTGGACAAGATAGCGTTAAGTGAAGATTCCGCTGCCGCTAACTTGTCCAACTTGACTGAGCCTATATCTGGCTCACTAGGCTTCAACAAACCATCAGGCTCATCTTTCAGACTCATTTCCAGTATGTCTCTGCCTCATTGATGTCCTACAATCACTACATGAAGCCTACGCGATCTCACCAACTTGGACATGAGCGTTAATAGCGTTACGCGATTCCGCTGCCGCTAACTTGTCCAACTTGACTGAGCCTATATCTGGCTCACTAGGCTTCAACAAACCATAAGTCATCTTTCAGACTCATTTCCCTCCTCATTGATGTCCTACAAAAGCCTACGCGATCTCACCAACTTGACAAGATAGCGTTAAGTGGCTCACTAGGCTTCAACTTGTCCAACTTGACTCAGCCTATATCTTGGCTCACAGGCTTCAACAAACCAGTATGTCTCTCTCTTTACTCATTTCCAGTATGTCTCTGCCTCATTGATGTCCTACAATCACTACATGAAGCCCTACGCGATCTCACCAACTTGGACAAGATAGCGTTAAGTGAAGATTCCGCTGCCGCTAACTTGTCCAACTTGACCCCGCTAACTTGTCCAACTTGACTGAGCCTATATCTGGCTCACTAGGCTTCAACAAACCATCAGGCTCATCTTTCAGACTCATTTCCAGTATGTCTCTGCCTCATTGATGTCCTACAATCACTACATGAAGCCTACGCGATCTCACCAACTTGGACAAGATAGCGTTAAGTGAAGATTCCGCTGCCGCTAACTTGTGTCAACTTGACTGAGCCTATATCTGGCTCACTAGGCTTCAACAAACCATCAGGCTCATCTTTCAGACTCATTTCCAGTATGTCTCTGCCTCATTGATGTCCTACAATCACTACATGAAGCCTACGCGATCTCACCAACTTGGACAAGATAGCGTTAAGTGAAGATTCCGCTGCCGCTAACTTGTCCAACTTGACTGAGCCTATATCTGGCTCACTAGGCTTCAACTTGACTGACTCATTTCCTATCATGGCTCACGCGATCTTCAGCGTTAAGTGAAGACTTCAGCCTATATCTGGCTTCCATTATCAGGCTCATCTTTCAGACTCATTTCCAGTATGTCTCTGCCTCATTGATGTCCTACAATCACTACATGAAGCCTACGCGATCTCACCAACTTGGACAAGATAGCGTTAAGTGAAGATTCCGCTGCCGCTAACTTGTCCAACTTGACTGAGCCTATATCTGGCTCACTAGGCTTCAACAAACCATCAGGCTCATCTTTCAGACTCATTTCCAGTATGTCTCTGCCTCATTGATGTCCTACAATCACTACATGAAGCCTACGCGATCTCACCAACTTGGACAAGATAGCGTTAAGTGAAGATTCCGCTGCCGCTAACTTGTCCAACTTGACTGAGCCTATATCTGGCTCACTAGGCTTCAACAAACCATCAGCTCATCTTTCAGACTCATTTCCAGTATGTCTCTGCCTCATTGATGTCCTACAATCACTACATGAAGCCTACGCGATCTCACCAACTTGGACAAGATAGCGTTAAGTGAAGATTCCGCTGCCGCTAACTTGTCCAACTTGACTGAGCCTATATCTGGCTCACTAGGCTTCACAAACCATCAGGCTCATCTTTCAGACTCATTTCCAGTATGTCTCTGCCTCATTGATGTCCTACAATCACTACATGAAGCCTACGCGATCTCACCAACTTGGACAAGATAGCGTTAAGTGAAGATTCCGCTGCCGCTAACTTGTCCAACTTGACTGAGCCTATATCTGGCTCACTAGGCTTCAACAAACCATCAGGCTCATCTTTCAGACTCATTTCCAGTATGTCTCTGCCTCATTGATGTCCTACAATCACTACATGAAGCCTACGCGATCTCACCAACTTGGACAAGATAGCGTTAAGTGAAGATTCCGCTGCCGCTAACTTGTCCAACTTGACTGAGCCTATATCTGGCTCACTAGGCTGTCATGGGTTCGTTTTCAACAATAATATAAAATGGCTCAGATTATTTGATACAGTGACTTTGATGAAAAACAACACAGATAGGGTTAAGCAGCCACTTCGTTTTTTTATTTCGAAAAAGGAAAATATGCCGAGGTTTGAAGACTGTCTGGAAATCGGGAGGATAGAGCGATCTGGAAAAAAAATTGTTTGCGTTTTTTAATGTTCAACACTGTGACATCTATCTGTAAGACATTAGAACAACTGATAAACAATTTAAGCAATGAAAGTAAACCCTACCACTGTGAATGCAACACGCTCTCTGTTGCAGCACCGAGACGATCAGCCTCTTCGTTCAAAATGTCCTTGGTACACATTAGTGTGGCAATGACTGTCTCTTTCAAGACCACTTAGTAGTGGCCGACGAATACCCTACACACACAAAAAAAACCAATTGACCAGTTTAAGTGGTCTGTCTCAAAGAAATGAGGCATTGGATGATCGTGTTATTCTCAACATAGAAGCAGCTCAGAACCTACCCCTGATGTTCCTCAACAGCTCGCTGTAGGGATCGGCTCATCGTAAGTCGGAGAGAGGAATATATTGATGTAACCGACCTTGAAAGCAGCAATGAACACATTTCTATACTTATCTAGATACTTTCTCGACACGATAAATGATAAACGATGCTAAAATATTCAATAACAATCGAAATCAGCCATGAGAGAGGCCCACCTTTGTTTTCGCTTTAGGTAAATGTCCACTAATCTATCAGATAGGGACGATAAATCCTAAGACAATAAGAATGGTTTAATGTCTTACATCGAAATAATGCAAGGTAATATACATAACAATAGAATCAAGAGAGCTGATTTGCAGTCTTATGTCAACTCCAAAAGGTTATTGATTAGCAACTCTTTTGAAAAGAACACCAGCGCATTAACCTCCATAGTCCTTGGATAGTCGTGCAGGAATTGCAGGTGCCTCGATCCCTACGAACTTAGCATTGCAACAACAAATTATCCATGCTAACACATGCTGGTCGCAAAACGTGGAATATTTATTTATTAGACGATGTTGTACTACATGCTTGACTGGTCACTGCAATTACAATTTTAAATATTCCAAAATACGAGATGATGTTTACTATTCTACAATCATCGGCAGTTTAATGTCAAACCAGTGTTTCCCGTTCTCCGTTGTACTGCTGGGTGCCATAATTCCCTTGTGTAGCTGATCTTAAACAAGACATTACAGTGAATGCAAATGAGGCATTTTCGTTATCTGAAAGGTCTGAAGTTTAAACAGTCAGTGTGAGTAACACAACGATTTCATTTGAGGTCTTGTTGTTATCATGCAATGCACCCTGACTAAGATGATGGTGGACCAAACACAATCAACGTATAAGGAAAGCAACTAGGTGCCGACCATGTGCCGTCCAGTAATATTTTACACGAGTGTCCATTTTCATGATTTCAGAATGGGCCGCCGCCATATCCCAGCCTAATATCATTTGATGAAACATATTTAGTGTAGTAACACAAAACACATTTAAATTTAGCAACATCATAAAAACAGACACAGAGCGATCCCCTAATTAACGTGGGAGATATCCAACTTGCTAGGAGTGGAACATGCGTTTAAAGAGTTGCTAGAGAGATCGATATGTGTGCTCGCTGATAGATAAAAGCAATATTGTTATTCCCACTCAAAGCCTTCTATCCAATGATCTGTAGTAATTCGGAATGCGTACTGAAATCGGAAATCAGTTACAACGTCACCGTTAAGGAATTCAACTGCATGTTTTATGTCGGAAAGTATTGCTGGACCTGAGAAGTGGCCATTCCGTTTGGCTACCTGTCAAAGTAGAAACAGGCTGAATGAATGGCTGGACGAAGTCAGCTCTATTCCCGTCCCTGATCTTATTGAAAAAGGATAGTATACGGGACTGGGGGGGGGGGGGGGGGGGGGGGGGGGTGGCAGAGGGGATCAACTTTGGTAGGACAGCGTGGTAAGGTAAGGTGGACATGAGTCTGTTGGCATCATGGAACGTGAGGATAAGGCCAGAAACTCCGCGAACCACTCGGAAACAGGTTTTCTTTACGGTCGGGGAGTGAACTAACCCGGGGGGGCAGCGAACTGACCCAAGGCGACTCCTGCCCTAAGGAAATAGGCAGATGTAGGAGAAGGAGGTCGAGGGACGGTAACTGAGTTGCAGGATAGGTAGGGTCAGTTAGCGTGAGGAGCCCAGGGTAAGGGGGCTATCTTCTCCTTATGGTGTTCATCTTTTTGCCTCGAGCAAGGGGCATCAAGGACCCGAGGGAAAGAGGGATAGCTTACCGGAAGGCCTTTAACGCACTAAACCACAAAAATCGCCCCCTAGTCAGGTTTGGAAGCCAGTTAATATTCCCCTGCAGGTGCCTCCCAGCCAACCCCTCGTACTATGAAGAAAAGCACACCGGAGTGAGTGAGTGGGTGAGTATAGGGTAAAGAAGGTAAAACTCAATGGAGCCAGCTGGCGAAGGTCCCTAAGCTGCAGCAGCAGTATGTACTGGAGATCAGGAACAGGTTCCAAATACTGCAGGCGGACGAGGACATCTCTGTAGATTACACGCGCTTAGCCGAGGTCAACCAAACAGTTGCGGAGGCATGCCTGGCACAAGGGTACGACGGAAGGAGCAGTGTTTGGACCATTGGGTCGTGAAGGCAAGGGAGGAGATGAGGACCTCGTACAAGAGTTACCTGGCAAATCGCAAGGTAGAGGAGCGGAGAGAGACCTACAAGCTGAGGAAAGAAGAGCTGTACCAAGTTTATGTAGAAAAATACAACAGCGAGAACTGACCCAGAAGATCAAAGGCGTGGAGGAGGCACATATGAACCACAGGCCCGGACAAAGCTGGAGACTCATAAACGAGGTATCAGGGAGAAAACCAGCTCAATCGTCCAAGATCAAGGGGCAGAATGATAGGGAGAGAGTATCTGCGTGGCAATAACACTTTGAGAAGCTGCTTGGCAGTCCACCGAAGGTAGACAATGAAGATGACCCCACCTCCCAGGTCTTCCTAGAACTTCCCATACCAGACGGTCCAATCTCCATGGAAGAATACCTGAAGGCCAAGCGCAGCATCAAGTGTGGCAAGGGCTGCTGCGAAGATGGAGTGGCCCCAGAAGTCCTGAAGTTTGTCCAGGTGGATGATATCGCTCTCAGCTTCATAAAAAGAGCATATGCTACTGGAGCACTACCAGCACTCTGGAGCACCCTTAATATTGATCCTCACCAAGACGGACAACTATCGAGGCATCAGCCTATGTCCTCTTCTCGCCAAGACCTACAACAGGATTCTGCTCAACAGATTGAGACCTATTCTAGATCCTCTGCTCAGAACTTCGCAGAATGGCTTTCGGCATAAGCGAATAACTGTCCAGCAGATAATTGCGCTCAGGAGAATACTGGAAGGAGTGAAGGAGGAAAGACTACCAGCAATGCTCACCTTCATCGATTTCCGCAAGGCCTTCAGCACCGTGCATAGGAAAAATAATATCTATTCTTCGTGCCTATGGCATCCCAGAGAAGGTGGTCCAGGCAATTACAGCGGGTTACAGGGGAACTCGAGCAAAGGTGCTCTCTCCAGATGGTGAGACCCCGTATTTCGATATACAAGCAGGAGTACTCCAGGGCGGCACTCTGGCCCCCTTTTTATTTGTTCTAGCCCTTGACTATGCATTGAGGCAGGCAATGACGGCAAGGAGGAACAACTGGACTTCACACTCACCCCCAGGAGAAGCCGGCGGGTCGGATCAGTCATGGTGACTCACCTTGACTATGCTAACGATATTGGCCTCATACCTGATACAGCAGAAAAAGCACAGGTGCTGTTGCTAGCAGTGGAATCAGAGTGCAAGAAGATCGGCCTTTATCTAAATACTAAAGAGAGTAAATTGCTTGCCTTCAACGTCGAGGACACGCATGTCGTCACTGGCGATGGAGCAGTGCTAGAGGTGGTACCTCGGGGCCTACATCGCCTCGACAGAGAAGGAGCTGTGCGACACACTCAATGAAGAAGGTGTGGAAGGCCAAGCTCAGCGACGACCTCAAGAGGCGACTCATGTGGCAACAGTCGAGTCAGTACTGCTCTATGGCGCTGAAACATGGACCTTAACTGTACAGCAAGAGAAATCCCTTGATGGTGTCTATACCAGGATGCTGCGCATGGCACTTGACGTTATCTGGAAATACCATGTACACAACAATGACCTGTATGGTGACCTTTCAGCGTATCTCAATAAAGATCAGGGAGAGGAGGATGGGTCTCGCAGGCCACTGCATTCGACACCCGGAGCTGGCAGCCCATCACACCATGTTGTGGGAGCCAAATCAGGGAACTAGCAGAAGGGGACGGCGGCGAGCCACATTCATCGACTCTTTGCGGCAGGATGTTGGCCTTAGTGACACAGGGGAGATGAGGACTCTAATACTGGACAGGGAAGAGTGGAGAGCTGCGACCAAGTCCCGAGTTGGTGTAGGATAGGGTTTATGCATGTAGTTCATGGATAAAAGGGGACTGTACCTGAACACCTACACAATATGGTTGAAGCCTCTTAATTACACGTTGTTGGTGGATTACGAGGATGCGTTTACCAGCGACGAGTATGACATTGGGAATACCAGGCCAATCAAGTGAAGAAGAGGTCCGCGTAAGGGACATACTGGAGGCCGGGGTCATTCAAGAGTTTACCTCAGAATGGGCCTCTGCGCCTGT
This sequence comes from Urechis unicinctus, assembly GCA_034190875.2. Taxonomy (NCBI): domain Eukaryota; kingdom Metazoa; phylum Annelida; class Polychaeta; order Xenopneusta; family Urechidae; genus Urechis; species Urechis unicinctus. The sequence goes on from CM067344.1 coordinate 19,125,425, forward strand.
TCTCATATGGCAGAAAGGTGGATCCGTGCGCTGCTGCGTGGATTACGTGGTACTGAATGATGTCACCAACAAGGATGAGTTTCCCCTTCCACTCTTAGATGAGTGCCTGGACACCCTAGCAGGTAAAATCTGCTTCACCAGACTGGATGCCAATTCCGCGTATTGGCTTGTAAAAATAGAGCCAGAAGACAAGAGGAAAACTGCATTTGCCACCACATATGGCCTATTTAAACATGCTCAAGTAGGGTTTGGGTTGTGTGATGCACCCGCTACCTTTGCTGGGGTAATGGACCTAATATTACGGGGTTAAATTAACACTGGTGTAGCGTTCCTTGGTGATATCCTTGTCCTAGGGTCTTGTTGTGATGATTACATGCAAAACTTAAGAGAGACCTTGGCCCGGTTCAGGAAGTAGGGTTTGAAATTAAAACCAATAAAGTGTGTTTTACCGGAAAGAGACAATGTCACAACATGACACCCAAGTGGTCAGGGAATGGCCGCAACCCAAGGTACCTAAAGATGTGAAAAGGCTCTTGGGTTTAGCCAATAAGTACAGAGCCTTCACACGGCAGTTTAGACGCTACCTGCAAGGACGACCGTTCACCATACGCACAGATCATGCAAGTTTGATTTGGCTATTGAAGTTTAAAGAGCCACAGGGGAAGCTGGTAAGGTGGATGGAGGAATTGTCACGGCACAACATGATCCTCAAACACTGGGCTGGCGGGAAACATGGCAATGTGGATGCTTTATCTAGGAGGCCCCGAGAACAATAAGGTTGTCATGAGTATGCGGCTGGAGCCAAGTTGTGTGATCTGCCCTGCGAAATATGTTCATACTGTTAACGTATCGAGGAGCGCTGGTGAGGTTTTGTCCACGATTTGAATGGGGCAGCGCCTCTGACAATTCTGGCTTGCAGTGAGCTGCCGGGGTACTGAGTAGACGGTAGATGAAGCTCAGGACAATACGGGCAGCAGAGAAGTGTGAGTGAGTGAATGAGTTTCGGGTTTAACGGCACACCAACACTAATGAGTTATATGGCGCCTAGAAAGGTCAATAGATAAGTTCAACCTGATTAAGCAGCCGCCTTCTAGGATAAATTGAAAAAAGACGGAAAACAGAAGGATACAGGGGGCCTATTCTACCCCCGGACCCACGAGGGATGCTGCAGGGAAGAGGTAGAGTACGGAAAGGCCACGGACAAAATCAGTAAAAGCAGTTTACGGAGGGAACTGGAAGTGGAGGTTGGGGAATAGGTCATTAATATGCTCAATGTTCTAGCCCCAAACCTGTGTGCAAGGACATGGGAAGGATGAGAGAGTGGTTGGTGAGACAGGAGAGGAGCCACGGCTAGTGTGGGATCCTGGGGGGCTGAATACCTATCTCGTCCACGCCCCATCGCCCATTGCTGTTACTCAACAGGGAACAGAGACAGTAATATCTTGTTACTTTGTAACTGATGCGGATCCTCTGTGCTTGCAGAATCCATCGTGCTGGGGATTCTCCTCTGCACATATATGGGCGGCACAAGGAGCCTGTTTTTTGATTAATCAAAGTCGTACTAGATGAATAAAGAGCTGATGCATTTCAATGATTGAATAAACTATAAACAGAAGAAAGATACACAGGATAATCACCTGGTGGTGCCCAGTAACATGCGAGAGTATAAGGTAAGGTATGTATAGGGTTTAACGGCACACCAACACTCATGTGTTATATGGTGCCAAGAAAGGTTAATAGATAAGATTGACCTGATTAAGCAGCCGCCTTCTAGGATAAATAAAAATGGAGATGGAAAGGATAAAAATGGAAACGATTATCCTAGGGCAAGTCACCACCAGCAGATTGACTGAACCAGGCCATTCCAGCCTCTCGTCTAGGCGAAATCCGGGCCAGAGTAGTGTGTTGCAGATATGGCCCTCAAAAGGACCGCTCCACTCAACCACTTGGATCCCATTGTCCACCGACACGAGTCGCAACCCACGGCCAACAGGTTGCCCCCTATTAGCCGTCTCTTACGACATGCAGAAGGATACAGTGGACCTATTCTTCCCCGGACCCTCGGGGGGAGTATAACTATGACATTCCATCAGCAGGCCACCAGGGGGTTGAAAGAATGAAGGGTCATATTCAAGGGAAGTTTAACTGGTATGGGATGACGTGCCTGGTATGTAGCCTCGTGCAGGAGGCCAAGGCCAAGCTGGTGGAGTTGTCCAGCAAAGAGGAGGAATTGAACGCTTCAGGTTCCTCCCCTGAGGCCGTACCCCTCAAGGTCACAGAGCAGATGTACGAACCCCTTCGGTGGCGCCAAGGAAACCACATAAGAGGCCAGGAGGCATGGTGTAGGTCCCTACTGCAGATCTTAGGGGCCGATTGTTGGTCCAGCCCATCACCTGTCCGGGGCAATGACACAGAAGTGTGTACCAAAACAGTATATTTATATTTTCAACGGCATTTGAATTTAAGGTTTACTGAATAACCGTATAATGCCTTATAATTATCCTGCCTTGACTCAAAATAATACAAAGATGCAACACATATTGACATAAATGAGAACTAAGCGACGAAGCCTTTATATTATCGTTCAAGACTACGAAATACGGTAATACAAATAACAGAAGTAGTTATAAGTTCAAAATAAACAAACGAATACAAAATAACAAGGCAGTCTTCTATAATTACCATACTGCAGCAGGTCAAATACCATCATAGAATGGAAGAGACCAGCGAACTAAAATTTTCTAAACTCATCTAATGGAACAAACAAACTAAATCGCACGACCAAAGAAAGTCGTGTCAATAAAGCGTGTATCACAGAAATATTACCCAGCGCGGTATGCGGTTGGACAAGTTAGCGGCGTGGACAAGATAGCGTTACGACACACGACCACTCATACCAATCCTTAAAGACGATGGTAACAACAGCAGTTTTAATCCCTTTGATCTTAAGCAATCCCCACCATTAATTCAAATTGACACTAATACCGGATGTCTACTATCTAATTACAATGGACCTGGTTGGATTAGTCTCAGCTTGCTAATCTCCAGATGCCGCCCGTGTTCCACCTGGCGTCCCCAACCCCGAACCAATCACTCGCTTATACTCCAACCAGGTGACCAGTCGTGACCAATGACGATAGTCCATGCGTCTGGTTGGGGAAGTGATTGAGTTTCAAGGTGGGGATAAAAGGAAGGACATTGGGGGCACAGGAAAAGCTTGCCAGGAGAGAAGCTTGCTAGGAGGAGAAGCTTGCCAGGAGATCGAAGACTATACGGGAGGCAATAAACTATAATTATCCAGATTATAAAAGTCTTCGAGTTCTGCACCACGACGAACTTCTATGAAGCTACAAAAAGTCTCTTATAATAACTGGTGGAGAATCCGGGTACAAAAAGACACTTATAATAACTGGTGGAGAATCCGGGTACAAAAAGACACTTATAATGACTGGTGGAGAATCCGGGGACTAAAAGACTTATAATACAATGATGGAGTCAGATGTTTAGCAGTAACCGGCAGTTCTGTACGGAGTTAACGGTTCATTAGCACTTCAGCTGGGCTGTATCCATTAGCCAGCGGTGTACTGCGGAAACAAAGAAAAGCTGCATAGGGATCCTCAGCTCGATTCAGTAGTTGTTTCACAGTACGAACAGCTCTTTTGGCTTCACCGTTAGCCAAAACATGCATTGAACTGGAGGTTTTATGAATAAACCCGTAGATGTCAGCGAAGTCTGCAAACTCCTGCTACGCATACTGAGGTCCATTGTCGGACATTTTCGTCCACGCGGATTTCCCTCTTTTCCATTTATCCCAAAAGGCGGCTGTTTAATCAAGTCAATCTGATCTCTTCATTTTTGCTCTATTTTTGTAGTCACCTTATAACAATTTGTGTTGGTGTGCCGTTAAACCATATACAGTCATCATATTTGGTCGCGAGTTGATATTGGCGACGTTAACCGAACACCAAGCTATGATGGAAATTGGCTGCGTCACTTTCGGTAACCGGCACACTTGAATTTTATCAGGTTATCTGTGTTTTCAGATCACAGTTTCAAATGTTGTCCTTCTTACGCCCCTGAATCAGACTTCCGTCCCCACAATTTGCCTTGGGGCTTTAGGTGTCAATAAATAACCGAAGCCAGATATAGAAGATCGACGCAAGCAAGTATCATACGTGTCAGTTTTAAAGACAACCTATGAGGTTCGATCAAAATGTCAAAGACTATTATTTATGTTTGAAATTTAGTCTATGTGAAGGGAGCTTATGAGCGAGACGAAACAGACATCGTCCCTATCAAAGTTGTTATGGAATATGTATAAATGGTTTTCAGCAGTGAAGAAAATTGGCCTGCTAGGCAATCATTTAACTCCATTCTTTACAGAAAGGTTGTGGCACCCAAACACTTTACTCAATTAACTCTATAAGCAACCTGATTTTACTATTATCGGATCATGGGGTAACAACTGTAATGAACCTGGTCGTTTTCATTTGAAATAAACACGAATGAGCCACGGTGAAGTGCTTTGTTGTTCACATAATTTCTGTTCCCTCACATGTTAAAGGTGACCGAAACATCGCCTTCGTGACAGCATTGTTTTGTACTACGTCATGGGTAGACGACTGCCATGGAAAGTTTGTCCAGACTGATGCCAGCTGGTACCGTGTCTCTCAATGAAGCCTGAATGCTTTAGAAATTATTTTGCTTTCTGTATTCCTGCAGTGAATGACTGAAGAAAAACGACTTAGTGAGCGGCCCAAGTGGACATGAAATCAACAGTTGAACTGATATTCACGAGATGACCATCTGTATCCGAATGTTTGACAATGGTGTAGTGTTTTTACACAGATATATGGACATTACGTTGTCAATTGCTTGCGAGTTGGCATTTTAATGAACTCATGAGAGGTCGACCATACTAGTTCTTGACGTATGAAATAATCATAAATATGGCTGAGCTTAACCGTCCTGTACAGTCCAAGTATGAGATATTTTAACCATCTTTTTACGTTTTCATCTTGTTATAATGCAGGCCCCATGAAATGTTCTGATTGACTATCAAGTGATTCTTACCTGGAAAATTCGTTTCCAGTTGATAGTTTGAAGTTATTTTCATGCCACATGAAACAGTCGTTCATATGGAAACGTTAGGCCATATCGTGTGGTGGACGAGTGTTTAGACAGCTTGTTAGTTTAAGGTGTTTTTGCCTTTGATCAGCATTGTACGGAAGCATCCGGGAAATGTTTGACCTCCAGATATCCTACAAGGATTTATAACAAAGCTTTCTGTGTGCGCATTCGATTGAAAAGATCCCTACCAGGCGTTGTCTTTACATTTGAAGCCAACGTTTTGCTATTTATATTTTCCAAGAAGTAAGCAAAATTACCGAGTTATATATTTCAGCTGTATTATGACCGTATGAGCGTAATGTTGCATTCGTTTGTGGACACAAGAGCTTTCGTAAGTGGTGATTACTTTTACACCACATTACATCTGTGCGCCTTTGCCTTGTTATACTGTGATTTCAGAACAACGCTTGCTGACAGTATATTTTCGATTATGAATGCATAATGTATGGTGTCATACACGAGAAGATCGCAACAGTCAAGAAGGGCGATTTCGGAGCTCTGGGGAATTTTAACGAAATGTTGTCCTTGGGTTTAAATATCTAGATGGATGGCTCGTCTTAACAGTTTCGAATGGCCCATACGAATTTGGCTGTTTGGCAATTATGCTGCCAAATGATTGCCATCTGAACAATTCGTGGCCATTTTACAGTTTGAAATGTTTGTTAATGCCGCATGAACATGTCTTTTATTATGGAGTTTTTGTACTCATACTGTGTGGTGATTTGGCCTTCAGTTACAGCCATGGATATCAGATTGTCAAATGTGTGGGTGTTTTTACGAAAATATATGTATGTATTGTTCGTACTGCATGGACATCCTGTTGAGCCTGTGTTTAGCTGATCTTTATAGCCGATTCCTTTGATAGTTTTCGACTATTTTATTTCCTTATTCATCGTGTCCCACGGATTTTTTATGTTGCAGTTTGTCATTTACTTCCACTGCACAGAAATCGGCATCTGGAGAATTCCTTTCCATGTTCGTTGGATATGGATCTTTTCTCCTCTTTTTGTCGCATGAATTGGTCTTTTATTTTACCATTTTTTGTTTATACTGTTTGATCGAGGATTATTATGACATGGCTTCATTCAGTGACGTGAAGGAATGAGTGAACGAAGTGACAAAGAACTGAGCTATGCGGAAAGGACTTTGCTGCTCTGGCTATTGTGCCGTTTGAGTTTTTGATGACGCCTTTCTGTCCCAGTAATAAATGTTGTTTTGTGTTGGCATGGCGTTGCATATATTCGTGATTAGTATGTTTTTGGTTTCCCCATTATTCAATTCACGCGCGCAATGTTTGTATAAGTTTGTTAACAGTGCAGATTAGGCTGCTTAATCAGGCCAATCTTGTCTATTTACCTTTCAAGGCGCCATATAACACATTGGTGTTGGTCTGCCGATAAACCCTATACTCACATACTCACTCTGGTGACCTAAGCTCCAATAAACATAAATCTAGTCAAACTTCAACCACTACTAACACAAAGACTAAGGAGAAAAATAAATTAAATATGACTTCGAAGGGATCTGAAGATCTAAATTTTGAGGTTTGGAGGACATGGACGTTGACTCTGTGAGAACGTCCTCCAAACCAAGATCTGTGCCATCTAGGCCAAGGCGGACTAGCAGGCCACCTCATAAACCCCCTGATGGCACAAAATTCTCCAGTGGAACTGTCTAGGATTTCGGTCCAACTATGATGAATTAAAATTACTTGTTAATTATCACGAACCTATCCCTGTTTGCCTTCAGGAAAATTTCCTGAAGGAGACTGATCAAATGTCAATGAGAGGGTATACCATGTATAATAAAACATCTTCATCACAAAGAGGTGGAAGAGCTATGGGAGGGGTATCTGAGCTTTTATAACACGGTGTCCCACATAAACCCATTCCTCTGGACACGCCTCTTCAAGCTTTTTCTATTAGTATTACCCTCCACAAAACCATCACTTTGTGCTCTCTGTACCTACCACCCAGCTACAAGATTTTACAGAGAGACATTGATCATTTTATCAGTCGACTTCCATCCCCGCTTTTGCTGTTTGGCGATTTCAATGCCTACAGTGATCTGTGGGGATGTGAGGACACCAACGACAGTGGTAAAAAAATAGAAAATTTCATCATACAAAATGATCTTGCTATATTAAAATATCAATATAATACTTATCTCCATCCAGGAACCGGATCTTTCTCTGCCATAGACCTTAGCCTCTGCTCTCCATTCCTTTTGATGGAATTTGATTGGGAAGTTTGTCAGGACCAATGTGGAAGTGACCACTTCCTAATTTTTAAAAACATTAAGGAATATGCCCGCTGAGCGGGTGGCTAAATGGCAGTTACATAAGGCCAACTGGCCGAATTTTACCTCTATGTACAGAGAATTAATAATTAATATAACCACACAAAATGAACCGAAATCTTCAACAGATTCTAAACGGATATATAAACCTTGTTTTTCTGATGCATGCAGAGACGTCGTCAAAGAGCGCAAACGGGCATTGTACATGTTCAAAATGCGGCCCACTGAGTACCTGTACAAAGCTGCCCAAGCCAAAGCTCGACGCGTCATCAAAACCAGCAAGCGCGAGTCTTGGCACAACTTTGTGTTCAAATAAAAGAACAAGGCTTCCACAGAGAAGGCGTGGGACATGGTCGTAGGATTAGGGGAAAGCAAAAAAGCAGCACTCTGTCACATCTGGTTAAACCAGATGGTTCCAAAGCCTCCAAATTGAAGGACATCGTCCATACCTTCGGCGATGGCTTCCAAAAGAATTCCTCTAACAAAAATTATGGTACAAAATTTCGAAAATTTAATCATCATCGGGAACGAAACGTTCCTAAATTTCAATCTAACAACAATGAAAATTATAACTCTCTTTTTCGAAATCGTAACTGTTTGCATACATTTCTGCAACAAGAAAAATTAACATCCAGACCCAGCTCTCACACTTGACGGCAATTTTATTTCTTAGTGGAAGAAACCAAGTTTCTAGGGATGATTTTTGACAGAAAACTGAATTTTAAAAGGCATATTTTTTACCTTCGTAAAAATGTTTTAGGGCACTTAATCTTTTGAAGATGTTGTCTAATATGGATTGGGGAGCGGACCGGAAAGTTCTTTTGTGGCTTTACCGGTCCCTTGTGCGATCCAAATTGGATTACGGCTGTTTTGTCTATGGTTCTGCCCTTTCATCCTATTTAAAAGAATTGGAGACAGTCCAAAACCAGGCTCTGAGGTTGTCTCGGGGCCTCCAGAACCTCTCCCATCCCATATTCATGTGGAAGCCAATGAGGCTCTACTTGGAATGCGGAGGGAGCAGCTCGCAGTTCAGTACGCACTTCGCTTAATATCTAACCCCCTAAATCCGGTATTTGATGCTGTTTTCAATCCAAGAAATATCCATTTTTTTAGAGCAGGCCGAATGCTATGCCTTCGTTCGGTCTGCGTATCAGGTAATCACTGAGTGGGTCATGTTCTAATTTTTGATACTGTGGGTGTGGAGACTGTACCAAAGTCACCCTTTTGGCAACTGAAAACCCCAACAGCTGATAAATCGCTGTTAGCCAACACGAAGGGAAATAAATAGGCAAATTTTGTCATTCACCAATTTAGGAGAAATATTCGGACCGTGCTGCCATTTACACAGACGGTTCAAAAGAGGAAGATGGGACTGGAGCTGCAGCCCTAATGGGCAAAACCACTTTTAATACGAGGTTACCACCTCCACTGTCAATTTTTAATGCAGAGCTTAAAGCTCTCTCCGTTGCACTGGGCCTTATTGCCCAATCAAGAAAAAGGCGTTTTTTTATATTTTCCGACTCCGACTCCTTGTCTGTCCTGGAGGCAATCACAGGGAGTAACTTCCGTAAAGTTTTTATTTTAAATATTGTGCTTTTTTATTCACAATTGACCCCCTGTGGGTTCGGGGGTAGAATAGGCCCACTTTATCCTCCAGTATGTCGTAAGAGGCGACTAATAGGGGGCAACCTGTTGGCCGTGGGTTGCGACTCGTGTCGGTGGACAATGAGATCCTGGTGGTTGAGTGGAGAGGTCCTTACGAGGGCCATATCTGTAACACACCACTTTGGCCCTGATTTCACCTAGACGAGAGGCTGGAATGGACTGGTCCAGTCAATCGGCTGGTGGCGACTTGCCCTAGCATAATCGTTTCCATTTTTATCTTTTCATTTACCCTAGAAGGCGGCTGCTTAATCAGGTCAATCTTATCTATTAACCTTTCTTGGCACCATATAACACATGAGTGTTGGTGTGCCGTTAAACCCTATACATACCTTAGCTTATACTCCAAAACCAGTGCTCACATGTTACTGGGCACCACTAGATGATTCTCCTGTGTGCCTATAGTTAATTCCATCATTGAAATGCATCAGCTCTTCATTCATCTAGTACGACTTTGATTAATCAAAAACCAGGTTCCTTGTGCCGCCCATATAGGTGCAGTGGAGAATCCCCAGTACGATGGATTCTGCAAGCACAGAGGATCCGCATAAGTTACAAAGTAACAAGATATCACTGTTCCCTGTCGAGTAGCAGCAATGGGCGATGGGTCGTGGACGAGTTAGATATTCAGCCCCCCAGGATCCCACACTAGCCGTGGCTCATCTCCTGTCTCGCCAACCGCTCTCCCATCAGATTTAGATTCAGATTCAGATCAATTTATTAACCAATTGAACATATATATCCTTCCCATGTCCTCGCACACGGGTTTGGGGCTGGAACATGGAGCATATTAATGACCTGTTCCCCAACCTCCCCTTCCGGTTCCCTTCGTTAACTGCCTTCACTGATTTTGTCCGTGGCCTTTCCGTGCGCTACCTCTTCCCTGATGCACCCCTCGTGGGTCCGGGGGTAGAATAGGCCCCCTGTATCCTTCTGTTTTCCGTCTTTTTTCAATTTATCCTAGAAGGCGGCTGCTTAATCAGGTTGAACTTATCTATCGACCTTTCTAGGCGCCATATAACTCATTAGTGTGGGTGTGCCGTTAAACCCAAAACTCATTCACCCACTCACTTTCTTACCTATCACCCGGTACAGTGGTAGATAGGCGAATTCCTTGATGAAGGCTCTGTACTTATTGGCTAAACTCAAGAGCCTTTTCACATCCTTAGGTCCTTGGGTTGCGGCCATTCCCTGACCACTTGGGTGTCATGTTGTGACATTGTCTCTTTCCGGTAAAACACACTTTATTGGTTTTAATTTCAAACCCTACTTCCTGAACCGGGCCAAGGTCTCTCTTAAGTTTTGCATGTAATCATCACAACAAGACCCTAGGACAAGGATATCAAGGAACGCTACACCAGTGTTAACCCCGTAATATTAGGTCCATTACCCCAGCAAAGGTAGCGGGTGCATCACACAACCCAAACCCTACTTCAGCATGTTCAAATAGGCCATATGTGGTGGCAAATGCAGTTTTCCTCTTGTCTTCTGGCTCTATTTTTACAAGCCAATACGCGGAATTGGCATCCAGTCTGGTGAAGCATATTTTACCTGCTAGGGTGTCCAGGCACTCATCTAAGAGTGGAAGGGGAAACTCATCCTTGTTGGTGACATCATTCAGTACCACGTAATCCACGCAGCAGCGCACGGATCCACCCCTATGAGAATAGGTGCAGAGGCCCATTCTGAGGTACACTCTTGAATGACCCCGGCCTCCAGTTTGTCCCTTACGTGGACCTCTTCTTCACTAGTGAAATATTCTGGAGTTCTTTTCATCCTTTGCTTGATTGGCCTGGTATTCCCAATGTCATAATCGTCGCTGGCAAACGCATCCTCGTAATCCACCAACAAGGTGTAATTTAGAGGCTTCAACAATATTGTGTAGGTGTTCAGGTACCTCACAGTCCCCTTTTATCCATGAACTACATGCATAAACCCTAATTGATGATGCGAGGGCGTTGTCTATCCTAAACCAGCTCGGGACTTGGTCGTAACTCTCCACTCTTCCCCGTCCAGCATTAGGGTCATCATCTCCCCTTTGTCACTGAGGCCAATATCCCGCCACAAAATGTCGATGAATGCGGCTCGCCGCCATACCCTTCTGTTAGTTCCCTGATTTGGCTCCCACAACATGGTGTGATAGGCTGCCAGCTCAGGGTGTCGAATGCAAGGGGCTGCCAGACCCATCCTCCTCCCCCTGATCTTTATTGAGATACGTGGAAGGTCACCATGCAGGTCATTGTTGTGTACATGGCCTTTCCAGGTAATGTCAAGTGCCATGCGCAGCATCCTGGTATAGACACCATCAAAGGAATTTCTCTTGCTGTACATGTTTCAGTGCCGTAGAGCAGTACTGACTCGACTGTAGCCACAAAGAGTCGCCTCTTGAGGTCGTCGCTGAGCTTGGCCTTCCACACCTTCACTGAGTGTGTCGCACAGCTCCTTCTCTGTTGAGGCGATGTAGGCCACGAGGTACTTAAAATCCTCCACCACCTCTAGCACTGCTCTATCGCCAGTGACGAGAGTCGTGTCCTCAACGTTGAAGGCAAGCTCTTAACTTTTTTTGGCATTGAGATAAAGACCGATCTTCTTGCACTCTGATTCCACTGCTAGCAACAGCACCTGTGCTTTTTCTGTTGTGTCAGATATGAGGCCAATATCGTCAGCACAGTCAAGGTCAGTCAAAATGACTGGTCCGACCCGCCGGCTTCTCCTGGGGGTGAGTGTGAAGCCCAGTTGTTCCTCCTTGCCGTCAATTGTCTGCCTCAATGCAAAGTCAAAGGCTAGAACAAATAGAAAGGGGGCCAGTGTGTCGCCCTGGAGTACTCCTGCTTTTATATCGAAATACGGGGTCTCACCATCTGGAGAGAGCATCTTTGCCCGAGCTCCCCTGTAACCCGCTGCAGTTGCCTAGACCACCTTCTCTGGGATGCCATAGGCACGAAGAATAGATATTAACTTTCCTCTGTGCACGGTGTCGAAAGGCCTTGCGAGATCAATGAAGGTGAGCACTGCTGGTAGTCTTCCCTCCTTCACTCCTTCCAGTATTCTCCTGAGCGCAATTATCTGTTGGACAGTTGTGCGCTTCTGCCGAAAGCCATTCTGCGAAGTTCTGAGCAGATGATCTAGAACAGGTCTCAATCTGTTGAGCAGTATCCTGTTGTAGGTCTTGGCGAGAAGAGGACTTAGGCTGATGCTCGATAGTTGTCTGTCTTGGTGAGGTCACCAGACTTGGGGATCGGAACAATATAAAGGGTGCTCCAGAGTGCTGGTAGTGCTCCAGTAGCATATGCTCTTTTTATGAAGCTGAGAGCGATATCATCCACCTGGACAAACTTCAGGACTTCTGGGGTCACTCCATCTTCACCGCAGCTCTTGCCACACTTGATGCTGCGCTTGGCCTTCGGGTATTCTTCCCATGGAGATTGGACTGGTATGGGAAGTTCTTGGAAGATCTGGGAGATCATCTTCATTGTCTACCTCCGGTGGACTGCCAAGCAGCTTCTAAAAGTGTGATTGCCACGCAGCCACTCGCTCCCTATCATTCTGCCCCTTGATCTTGGACGATTGAGCTGGTTCTCCCTGAAACCTCGTTTATGAGTCTCCAACTTTGTCCGTGCCTGTGGTTCATATGTGCCTCCTTCACGTCTTTGATCTTCTGGGTCAGTTCCTGCTGTTGTATTCCTGCATAAACTTGGTACAGCTTTTCTTTTCTCAGCTTGTAGGCCTCTCTCCGCTCCTCTACCTTGCGATTTGCCAGGTGACTCTTGTACGAGGTTTTATCTTCTCCTTTGCCTTCACGACCCTAGGGTCCAAACACTGCTCCTTCCATCGTACCCTGGGGACTTGCGCCAGATATGCCTCCGCAGCTGCTTGGTTGACCTCGGAGAAGCGCTTGTAATCTACAGAGATGTCCTTGTCCTCCTGCAGTATTTGGAACCTGTTCCTGATCTCCAGTACATACTGCTGCTGCAGCTTAGGGACCGTCGCCATCTGGCTCCATTGGTAGTTTACCTTCTTTACCCTTTACTCACCCACTCACTCACTTTTCTTCATAGTACGAGGGGCTGGCTGGCACCTGCAGGGCAACATTAACTGACTTCCAAACCTGACTAGGTGGCTATTTTTGTGGTTTATTGCGTTGAAGGCCTTTCGGTAAGCTATCCCCCTTTCCCTCGGGTCCTTGATGCCCCTTGCTCGAGGCAAAAAGATGAACACCATAAGGAGAAGATAGCCCCCTTACCCTGAGCTCCTCCCGCTAACTGACCTACCTAACCTGCAACTCAGTAACCGTCTCTCGACCTCCTTTCCCCTACATCTACCTATTTCCTTAGGGCAAGAGTTACCTTGGGTTAGTTCGCTGCCCCTGCGCCAACCCGACAGCAATCCCCCGACCATAAAGGAAACCTGTTTCCGAGTGGTTCTGGCCTTACCCTCACGTTCCCTGATGCCAACAGACTCATGTCCACCACGCTGTCCTACCCAAGTTGATCCAGACAGTCTTCAAACCTCTGCTTAACCCTATCTGTGTTGTTTTTCATCACTGTATTAAATAATCTGAGCCATTTTATATTATTGTTGTAAATGAACCCATGACAGCCTAGTGAGCCAGATATAGGCTCAGTCAAGTTGGACAAGTTAGCGGCAGCGGAATCTTCACTTAACGCTATCTTGTCCAAGTTGGTGAGATCGCATAAGCTTCGTGTAGTGATTGTAGGATATCAATGAGGCAGATACATACTGGAAATGAGTCTGAATGATGAGCCTGATGGTTTGTTGAAGCCTAGTGAGCCAGATATAGGCTCAGTTAAGTTGGACAAGTTAGCGGCAGCGGAATCTTCACTTAACACTATCTTTTTGAACTCTTGGTTTTGTTTTCAAACTTCTTCTTGGATTGCACCTCCTTCGCTTCCTCTAACTGTGACCGCAGTTGCATCACCACTTTTTGCTTTTCCAGACATCCAATGCACCTACAATTTTCTTGACAATTGCACGTGAAGGTGTAGGAATGATCTGCATTCACTACAGGCTCAACATTGTTCACACACAATTTCATACCTCTGAGTTCAGAACATTCAACTGGCAAACACGGAAGGATAATGTCACGCACGTTGGCAGTTGTATCAATTGGTTGTTTATTGCATAGGTCGATCTTTCGGTGGAGGGGTGGCGCATTTTGAGTTCTGGTGTTACGTGGCCTAGGTTGCTAACTGGACACGGGCATTCTTCAGAAGGATGTCCATATTCAAAGTGCGACGAACAAATGCGGTCATCGTCAGATGGAGTCCAGCTTTTACCCGTCTTTTCGTTTTTACGATTGACAGCTTTGATTCACTTAGCCCGCATTTGTCGATCACGACGCTGGATAGGAAAAGGGTGCAAAGCGAAAGGGTGCGGGCAAGTGCAACCAGCCGACCCATAATTACATTGATGGCTTTCAAAAAAGGTTTTCTTCCAACGAGTAAGTCGATAATTGCTGTTGCACAACCAACTATCGCGCAAATTCGACCCATTTTCTAATTATGGTTGATCACTTGACTTGCGTACAAGGCACACCAGACGTGGAGTTGGAGTGGAATGATTTCGTGTTATTTGGTGCTGATTATATACTCTCAGCTGGTAGGCCAGAGCGTCTCAATGAACATTAAAGGACTGCATTACGCTGTATGTAAAAGTATATTTCATTGTACAGTTTGCAAGTTGTTACGTCTTTAACCGCAGCTGTAACAGCATTTGGAGCTTTATTTTGAGGTGGTATACACACATACATACACACACACACACACACACACACACACACACACACACACACACACACACACACACACACACACACACACACATACATACATACATACATACATACATACATACACACACACACACGCACGCACGCACGCACGCACACACGCACGCACGCACGCACACACACACACACACACACACACACACACATACATACATACATACATACATACATATATACATACATACATACATACATACATACATACAAGCAGCGCTTCAGCAGATAAACCCTCAGAATGTCATTGTATGATTCTCGCGTAAGCTTATTAAAAAAAACCGGTCCATCCTGTTTTTGAGTTAATTCGTCCCTTTGATAAAGGCAACTTTTAGTATTTTGTGATATGGAAGTTTTTCTCCTTATGGATTGTTAACTTTGTCAGCTATTTCTTCTACAAGTTATTTTATAATTGTGCAGATCAGTTGGCCTTGACATTAGAAGTTGACACCCTGGTCCATTGGTTGGAGTGAGGAATTGGTGATTGGCAGTAGGCAAACAACTTGGACAGGAATGAAGGTATGAAAGACCTCGAGATTCTGGGGGTGGTCCTGAGCATCATCGAGACCAAGCAATGCCTGAGGTTCCAGGTTATATTCTATGCTATAATTTGTCTTTGCTGGACAAAAGTAAGAAACAAACCAATTGGGCCAATGTAATTATGATACCCCTAATTGGTCGTGGTGTGTCTGACAGATAAGCAAGCATCGGTTACTCAGGCTGTGGAGGGTAGTTGCCGCGCACAACGAGTCTTAAGAACCTTCCCTGATTGGCAGCCTGTGGCATTCGCAGATGTTTTGCAGATTACGCCGACGTTTGAATCTGTCAAACCTACCTCTGATAGCAAAATATGCTTTTAAATTATTTCCTGCTCGAAGATTACCCTAAGCTTTTACTGATTAGTTGATTTTATTGGCATGCGAACAGGATATTGTCCGGGCAGATGATTCTTTTTCATCTGCATTTTCCAAGATGGTTCAAATCATTTATGAAGTAAAGTTCAATGATAAACTTTCAGTCGCCTGACGTTTGCCAGTTTCAAATCGCCTCACATCTTGCACTTTTACATCCGAGCGCGAGGCTTTCCCCACATTGATTGGATGAACTTGTACAATTTGGATTTGCAGGCCGTTTTCCACTGATGATTCATAAAGATTGTTTGAACAAAAACCGCAAAAAGGTGAGTGACTTTTGGTGATGCTCTCTGTTTCTTAAGGCTAACGAAAATGTGACACATGATGGTAGTCATGTGCTGTTAAGCTGAGCAGTAACAGCAGCTTTGTCACAACACCCTGCTTTGATTTTACTTGTGGACCATGTCACCTACTCGAGCACACAAATGGTCTTCTTGTAGCTTAATTTGGAGTAAAACTATAATTTTAAACTAAGGTATCCCAAAACAACAAGCACTATAGCACTAAATGTGGTCTTACTAAATATCAAAAATAAGAAATAGTTAGTTTTTTTATTCATAAAAATTTTACAAATGTTTCTGTACAATTCTGCTGATTAAATCCATTTCTAACAGAATAGGGTTTTTAAAACAGAGACAGATCGAAACAGGACATGGATCTGACCGACTTCAGGCATTAAAAACCAAATCCCTCCTTAACATTGTCACTGCTATCAAGCACTGCCACCTCATATCACCTTGATTAAGCACCTCTCATTCAATAGCAATCTACACATCACTGGGATCACTAACAGGTTAAGTCTTCCGCATGATTTATGACACAGATGCTGTTAAACAATCAAGAGAGGAATGATGATGGCAGAGAAAATGGACATTCAAGCTGGTAGCTTTCAGAAGTGAGCAAATGATTTGAGGAATCACCAAGAATATCATATACAGATTCAATAAACCTGTTCAATATTTGGTACAAACTTTCTTAACAAACAATTGACACAAACGTGTCTCAAATATCAAGTATACCCTAGCGGTTTTATTGCACAGACAACCTCATTTAGTAGCATATTTTATGTGCCTTTCAGAGGAATGATTACATCATTGTTTTGCATTGTTTAAGCTTAACTAACTCAATTGGAATCCAGATCCAGCATTGAAGGTAATACACATACACAGCAAATATATTGACCATCTAATATATAAATATATTGTCATTCACTATTGAATATATATATATAGATATATATATATATATATATATATATATATATATATATATATATATATATATATATATATATATATATATATATATATATATATATATATATCATTGCCCCCAGCTCAACTGGGATTTTGTAGTGAAAGTAAATTTAAGAAGCCTGGATCTAGTATGTATGCACTGCATTACAGATTTCCCAATTGCAAAATATGAAGCTTGTGATGTCAATATAAATCAGTAAAAAAGTAATGTTCCCTGATATGAGAAATATTGTTGGTCTCAATTGGTAGTTAGGTTTAGATATTCAGGTAAAAATTAAAATATTGCTAAAAATATCCTTTGAAAGCATTTAAAATCACCTAAAATTCATTGCTACATTTTAAATGGCTTCTGGTTTTGTATTATCAATGAAGCCTTGTAATGATATGCAAAGAATTACGAACACATGGTAAACCCCTCCAACCCTGAATAAATTATAGTTATGTCCACTCCCCCCCCATGGTATTGATTACACCCGTATCACAAGATGCTTGTTTGAAGACACACACATCCCCCTGTCCCCTGTGGTTACACAAAGGAGGAGAAACCGGGCAAAGGAGCACGTGATCCTGCTCTATTGTTCATGATAACATGCCCCCCATTCAATGCGACTCCGTACGGACTGGTGTCTTGGCTGCTGTCATTGTAGCTGTATGCACTTGCTGAAGTGGGGTGGGTTGGTGTTTGTTGGTGGCGCTGCCAGGACTGCTGCACGTCTCCATTGACGTAGCGGTTCATGAAACCCGCAGGCGGTTTCTGGTCCTCCACATCGCTCTCACTCTCCTGATACACAGGGAACATGGGATATATGAAAACCAATGAATCATTACTAACCACAGTATAACCACTTAGAAACCAGTCAAGTGAATAAAGCCAGCATCTTACCGCCTGGGACCCGTTGTCCGATGAGCTGATATCAGATGGCTTCTCAGAGAGATCGCTCTCATCGTCAGGGAAACCTTTGTTCTCATCATCAGAGTAATTAACGCTGCCTGGGCTGGGTCGTGGGGGAAGTCGCATACTGCACATGTAAATAGGAGTTAAATAGTGGTACATCTAATGGTGTGATATGTTTCACCAAACCACAGCATAGGTACCTGACCTTAACAAGGTAAGTCAGTGAAAATGTTTTAAATTGATGTCAAGGGTGATAAGATATAACAGATCTTTGCCATATATCATAGCAGGCACAGTTATGGGGTGCATCAATGCACATTTAGTTAAGTTATCAATAACTTGCTTATGTACCAGATCAGTTGGACTAGTTTCACAAATATTTTTTGGAGACTAACAACTCCCACCTTGGAAGGCATAGATGGCCATTAGCATTTACGCAATGCCACATATGTGCATATATAACATCTGTGCATATATATACACAGATAGCATGCAATAAGTAATTGGACTATGTATAGCAGAGGGATGCTGATTGGGTATAGATGACCCAATCTGCCTTATTTAAGACAAGTCATTACATGAATACCACAAGAAAATGTAACATAGGTTCACTCACTTGGCGTAGATTGGCATGGCAGCAGGGGCGCTAGTGGTTAAAGCAGGTATGCTAGTCTTAGGTCGTACAACTTTGGGCGGTCGTTGTGATCGGTGTGATCGCTGGGATCTCTGTGAGCGCGCTGAGCGACGGCTGTCATACGTGGCGAAGCCAGCCTCCTCATGGATGACTGGTCCTGTCTCGCTGAGCTGTATGGTGGTACGGGGGATTGGTGGGTCTGTACACAATATCAATCACAGAGCCTGATAATGTTTGCTATGGTCACAAATAAACATGAAATCAGAGGAACTTTCTGTGAAATTGAGAATTGTAGGATGTTTTTGTAGTTAGACCTGTAAGATTTAGAGTGGCAGTTACCATGAGATTTTTTGGAGTAAGACATAGCCTATGTGCTATTCAGAAAGATGTCAAGTGGGCTTATTCAAAATACTATTCAAAACCTGAGATGTAGGCTTTTGAATCTCAAGCAATTGCTGTAGAAAATGATGCCAGCTGATAATAATGGAAATATTGTTGTAAAACAGCCGATGTTCTACAAGATAAAACTGGCTTTCATTAACATTATTCTGCAAGGTACGTGTATTTTGTGAAATCCAATGTTTATGTAACAACTTACATTGAAAGCTCTACAAATTATACACAGTAAAATGTGATGTGATTGCTGTAGAACTTACATATAATTGCTGTGAAGGTAACACATTTAACATTTATGTGTTTTATGGTTCCTACAAAGGTGAAAAGATAAGATTGACCTGATTAAGCAGCCGCCTTCTAAGATAAATGGAAAAAAGAAGGAAAACACATGGTTGATGATACAAATACAAACAATTATCCTAGGGCAAGTCACTACCAGCCGATTGACTGGACCAGGCCATCCCAGCTTCTCGTCTAGGTGAAATCCGGGCCTTAGTGGCATATAGCAAATGTGGCCCTCACAAGGACCGCTCCACTCAACCACCAGGGTCCCATTGCCCACCAACATTAATTGCCCTCTATTAGTCACCTCTTACGACATGCAGGAGGATACAGTGGACCTATTCTACCCCCCAAACCCACAGGGGGAATAATTTTTGTTTCTATTGTAATTGCCTTATCTCATTTTAGTATCAATGTTTTAATCATTAGCTCATGCTAGCTGATCCATATATATCAGCTGATTTTATCACACAGTATAAGCTGGCATGCTAGTTTTACTTTTTGATGTCAGGGTTCTAAATACGGAGATAGAAGCATTGGATAATGACAGGTAATTGGCACGTGAGTGTTTCTTATACAGAGGAGAGAATGCAAACAAAAGCAGGACGGATAAGTAATAACTTAACATGTTTAGGTATCTCAGCTGCCAGTTTTAGCATGGCACAATGAACTTCTGCAAATTACATAAAGAAGCATCTGGGTATCACTCAGAGTTGATTGCAAGCAATGTCCACGTGGCGGGTTTAAGACAACATTCGGTCAAACACTGGGTTGATTCCATGCATCATATCACTTACACATGGTGTCACTGGGGAACTGCTGACACTGTTTGTCTCGCTTTGCTGACCACACAATAAGTTCGCACAGATACAAATACAAAAGAGCTAAGTAAGAAGTTAGGCAGAAACAGTTAGCTGATATAGATTTAGAGTGGATAGTCAGGGGAAAAACTAAATAAAGATAAAATATATCTGATTATATCTTATATAAATTGAACTGAATATCCAATCCAGAGCACGAAAACCCATTCCGATATAGCATAAAATAAAGATGATAACAGTAAACTAAATACATGTTAAGAACACAGGCAAAGCTGGATCACAAAATGAAATACAATATTTTAGTGACAATAGCTTTACTTGCGAAAAAAATTCCAACCAGCTTAGCAGATATTTAGCCAATAATTAGGAAGTATTCACCAGATAAGTAAGAATTGCTAAGTAAGATAGAGAGAGAGAGAGAATGAGAAAGAGAGAGATAAGACAGAGAGAGGAGTAAGATGTGTGACTGGGTAAGCGGATGTTACCTTTGTATTTGGCTTTGCTATCGCGGCCGGTAAGACAGAGTACAGAGACGACTGTTATGATGATGATGAGACCGGTGAGAGCCACGATCACCAGGAACCACCACTGCTGATAGAAGGGCTTCTCATCCACCTCACCTGAATCAACATAACCAACGCACTATGTAGGAACCACAATTTATCGTTTATCAGTACAGAAGCAGTTATATATGTCACACTTGGTATGAGGATATAAAATGAAAACCATCCATTTCTAGAAACCTTAACACCAAAAGCACAAATCAGTCACTGACATTTCACAGTCAACCTTCCTCACCTCTGGTTTGTATGGCCTCTGAGGGTTCGCTGGGTACACTGATGCCTTGTGCATCATTCATCGCCATCACTCGGAACTGATAGGTTGTCTGTGCTTTGAGGTTGTGGTAGCTGATGGAGACTTGGGGTGCAGGGTCCTTGACAACCATCTGGGTGATCCATGCAGCCTCTGCAACATGTAGCATTCGTTTAAGGTAAAGTGTAAGGATGATTAACCCGCCCAGCAAAAGTGGACATGGATGCATTTGGATGACAATACAGGACACTGAATGACCCTTTGGGATCTAAGGTCATATTGAGACAGCAGAATAATGGTGAATGGCCTTTACTTGACCATCAAAATCAAACCTCAACTTGGTCACTGAACTAGGGCACATCCCACACCAACTTCGCACTAGGTTCTTATTGCATGCTTACCAATGTGCTACCTACAAGCTGTAAACTGACCTCCCATTTCCCTGGACTGTATGATGTAGCCAGTGATAGATGAGGCACCAGGGAGACCATTCTCCCATACCACAGTCAGTGTGGTTTTATCTAACCCCACTCGTGGCTTGGTTGGCTTGTCTGGGGAACCTGGTGCAAACACAAACACTCACTGAAACACC
The DNA here is from genome assembly GCA_034190875.2 of Urechis unicinctus. Lineage (NCBI taxonomy): Eukaryota > Metazoa > Annelida > Polychaeta > Xenopneusta > Urechidae > Urechis > Urechis unicinctus. The sequence goes on from CM067344.1 coordinate 19,146,921, forward strand.
GACATAGATTGCTGGATATCATGGGGACCAAGCCTATCCCCAGTGAACCTTGAAGTCCACGAGAACATGGCAAACTGTATCGGATCATGGATTTTAAACTTTTGGCAACGACAATATATGTATGTATGTGTGTATGTATGTATATATATATATATATATATATATATATATATATATATATATATGCACATATATATATATATATATATATATATATATATATATATATATATATATATATATATATATATATATATATATATATATTATAATTGTATATATATGAAAATATATTTAGAAAAGTTTACAATGACGTTACACTTTCGGAATATGTAAATTGTCTTAAATCAAACGCTAAACCATGACGGTATTGAGCACTGAACTTTGTCATATTTTGAAAACATTGATGCTTTCGTAACCTGAAGTGACGTCATCAACATCCGTTAAATCTGGAAATCGGACTTAAGCTGTCACGGAGAACATGTGATCCAATTTTTATTACCATCGGAAATGTATTGACGGTTTTATAAGCGTTCCAAAATATTAATACTGCTATCATAAAATAATCTGCACATCAATGCATGTCTTCTAACATTAACAAAATTCATTTTTAGACTGCTGTCACACCCACAGCTCAACCATACCAAGTGGAAGAACCCTGTATACAAATAAGCATTTTCCCCTTAAGGATTGATTATCAAAAGGAAAAAACACAACCAAATAATATTCTGGAGAAGTCTAAAGAATCCATCCCCCCCCCACCCACTTCTCCTGATAAAGATATGCACTGACCTTTTTGAGGTCGAACTGTGATGTTGCCTTCTGACTCCTTGCCCCAGTCCACCACTGTCCGAGCCTTGACACCAAACGAATATTGTACCTGCTCTGTCAGCTCCTGGGCCACATAGAAGTGCTTGTCACCAGACAGCTTCACCTGTACACTCCTGCTCTCACCTGTACAAAGACACTGATGATAAATTGATGCTCATTTTTACTTACATTAATACAAATTATTCTAACAATTGTCATATCGTGAGGTTGAAGCATGACTGAAAACATCAATACATGTTAACAAATCGCATCTTCTACTCAGGTGATATGTCATAATAGGTTTCATCATTGATTAGATTCACAAAGACAGGTGTCTTCAGGTATCTCAATGTGACTCATTATTAATTTAATAAAGAGAGCTTAGTTAAGGTATTATTGATATAATTAATTTAGCTAAGTTTATGTATTATTGATTGAATCTTTTAAGACAGCTAATTTCATATATTATTGACTGAATTAACAAAGACAGTTCAGATATCTCACCATCCACAAGGTCGACCATGTAGTAAGAGATCTCATACAGCTCCAGCTCTCCGTTGGTGTCTTCAGGAGGTCCCCAGCTTACGTTGACTGCGTTCAGAGCCACAATGACAAACTCGAGTTTACTGGGGGCTCCAGGAACTGGGGGGAAAAACACACATACAGACACACATAAAGTATGGATCAATATCATTTTAGTATTTCAATAATGTTCAAATGATTCTGTTGAATCTAATGATAATGGAGGATATATTGATGATTAATTGAAAACAATGCACTGGCTTGCTTTGGAGCAAATACATTATCAAATTAAATACTGTGGTCTAGATGTCAAACCAAAACCTCATACTGAGTCAATATGGTACATGTCAATTCAATAACACACCAGCATTTATGGTAACATGAGATGCGTCATAACAGAATTTCGAATGCCCACCTCCCTCAGCTGTCCTAGCTACTGCAGGCACTGTAGTGTTGGGTCCATCACCAGCTGTGTTGTAGGCCAGCATGATGGCCGCATACGCGGTGTAGATCCGTAGGGAACGGAGGATGCAGCTGGTATCTGATGCAGCCACCATCAGCATCTGTGTGGTGTCACGGTCCCCTGATAACCAGTAAAACACCTGGAGACGGTGCAAAGCATATATGTGATTAGCATCCAAGTAACCTATGTTTAAAAAAGAAGAAATTTGTTTTACAGGTGTGTAGTTGTGGCAGATGTGGCCACATCAAGGGAGGAGGATGAGTTGTGATGATGAAAGGAAAATGTGATGCTAATGCCACAGGGGATCATTGTAGTTTGCCACACAACCAGTACAAACGTTTCAACAGAGCCATTTCAGCTCATTCAAGTAAGAGCGCTAATGGTAACCTTACATACCTTGTACCCTAAGATATCCCCATTGCGTGTCTCCTCGGGAGGTGGTTGCCATGACAGCATGATTTCAGTGGAGCTGAGAGATTCAGCAGTCAAATCAGAGGGTGATTCATTGGGCACTGCAATGACAAAATATAACCATGTATAGAGGGTAAACAAACGAATGTAAATATATTCACTCAGAAGTGTATTTTCAAGTGAATTTGTATAATAAGTCAACTCAAATAAGCATTAAAATCTTTCAAACAATTTATAATTGATCCCATAAGAGGTGGAAGCTTGTTTGACTCTACACAGAGATGATATTAGTAGCGTTGGTAAAGACAGTAGTGTTATTTTACAGACTGGGGCAGCACAATACAATTACACATGCAGCATGCATGTCAATAAAACATACAAGCATCCTAGGTTATACCTGATAGGACCCAAATATCTTTTGACACCACCCAAAACATATAATAATAAATCATTTCCTCTCATATGGGTATTAAATGGGTAACTGCAACTGGTACAAGTTGAAAGTACAATACAAAATATGCAACTAAAAGTTGTGCCCGACTGAAAACCTTACCCGTTTCCCCAACATAAGTGTCAAGGGGACCAGAAAATGGTCCATGACCTATGAAGTTGACAGCAGTGACCTTGACCTCATAAAGCCCTGACCAGAAGAGCTGAGAGAGAACAGCTTCATGGGCAGGATAGACGGCGGTGGCCTGTTGGTAAGGGATGTCGTCACCAGCAGGGTAGTTAGGGAGTGGGCGGTACCACACCTCGTAACCAACCGGATCGCCAAACCATGCTGATAGAGGCTGTGGGGTCATTCATATATATGACTGTACAAACCGTGACATGCTACAAGGACCACAAATCCCAACCCAAGCAACTCATAATAAAACAACAATAATCTGTGGCACTGGGTAAATAAGGGATGGAATGGGGTGGTGGTTGGTCTGTAGGAAGCAGTAGTAAGGTGGGTTTGGTCAGATTGGTACAATATCCATCCATACTCCTGTATTCAATCTTAACCTATGAAATCAGAGTGAACAAGCCAAATACAGGTGCAAATGAGGAGTGCAACATGATTAGTAAAAAAAGTCAGGTAAAGCATTGGAAATATTAAAAACGGGATAGTGCATGATTCACAGAGAAAGTGACACAGAACCATAGGCTATACTCCCAACCACCAAATTAATGAAGCTAGGGAACTAGCTACAAAGCCGGGAAACCAAAAACCCATAAAGGGCCACCCTCCAGAAACAAGAGCTCCCTACCAACTTCTATGTAGACCACAATAACTGGGCTCCATGCACTCTGGCCTAGTGAGTTAAACGCCTGGATTTTGAACTCGTAGGTTTTGAAGAGAATCAGCCCATATACAACATGAGTGTCGTCCACACCCCCGTTATAGAGTGTGACTGAGCGCCAGTCAAGTCCAGATCCCAGCTCACGGTACTCGATCACATAGCCTCGCAGGTCTTGTCCATTCCAAGAGGCCTCGGGGGGTATCTGGGATTGAGGAAAGACATTGTGGGAGGGCACAAAAATGGGGGGTTAATTACTGGTGTTGGAAACACAACCACACAAACATATGGGTGGCAGAGGCTAACATCAAACTTATGCAACTTAACTAGCACTTATCAAACAAAAGCAAGCTGTGATTTTGCCTAACAATTCCAATATTACTTGAGTAAAACAAGCAGACACAAAGAATCCCATCCCATGATGCCCCTTCTATAAACATTCTATTTTGTTTATATTTATATATAATTTCGAAGTACACTTGCAATCATATATACTCTGAATGTTAAATGTATTGCTTCTGAAAAGCAACAAATACCAATCCATTTAAATCATGATCTTACCTCCCATTCCAAACGGACAGATGATTTACTTAGTGGCGTTGCTTTGAGATTTTGTGGTGCACTCTCAGGAGCTGTGGATGGAACACATCAATTAGACCATCAAATCATTTCTGAGTGTATACTAAAGGGCATAATCAAATGGATAATCAGTGGTAATTCTGAGGAGAAGGGGGAAAAGGATTCCATACATATGACGCTTGTAAAGATAGTATAAAGTGCACCAAGCATTTGACAACCAGTAAAGGACCCCCCTTGTAACTAGTTAATCAAAGGGGCAAAATGTATTTTCTCCCATGAACTGTACGTTCCCCTAACCCAAAGAATAGATCCTCTTAGATTGGTAAGTGGATATATCTGTCCATTTAACGGCACCAATTCTATTTTGAGATGCACACGCCTAGATGACAAATAAATAAAATGCCCTGGCAACACAATTGAATAAGGAACGCACATTACTGACGAATGAAACACATAGCACATATAATGCAGGAATGTTGAGTGGATTAGAAGAAGATCTCCTGATGGGCATGGTCAATGTTCGATGGGATATGACAGGTTTAATTTATATTTTTGTTATGCTCTGAAAATCACTGCAGTATGGAAAACAAGTTGTTGCCAAGACAAGGAGGCCAATATAACTTAACAATATAAGCATGTGCATTGTGTACCTGCTTGTTTAGTACGAGCTTCATCGGAACTAAGGCTAAATGGACTGAGGCCAATGTCATTGGATGCTGCAATACGGAACTGGTAGCGGGTGAAAGGTTGAAGACTGGAACGATCAAATCACACCAAGAATTAGAAATGTGTGTACACAAAATATGACTGCAGATTATAAACAACATGACAACACTTTTCATACAAATCATGAGAAGTCAGTGATATGCAATAACACCCTCACTCACCCAGTGATGTTGAACTGCAAAACATTGTGTGGTATGTAGTCATCCAGCCTCAAGTATTCGCCTCCATATCTCTGTACCTCCACTGAGTAGTTACGTATGGGACCATACCCGTCATTACCAGGGTTCCAAGAGATGGTCACCCAGCGGTCTCCAATCTGAGACCCTCCAAAGTGAGGCTTGCTAGGAGCATCAGGCACACCTGAGGGAAAAATACAATCAGCAGGTGTTATCCAAGCGTTGACAAAGAAGGTGCTTTATATAAGTGCCATTGTCAAGGGAAAATGTATGATTGTTATGTAATTGGGAAGTAGGAAAAGAATGACATTCTAGACGAGATGTTGCAACAATGATTGATATTGAGTCTGCAATATTTGAGTTTGACTGGAGGGATATGTATGATATGGAGAATTGGAGCTCAGTGTCTCTGTTAGGAGTGAACATGTTTTTCTGGTGCTAACATATGGATATATAAGGGATAATTTATGCCATGGCTTGCAGGGCATCAACTGTGAGATACCTCTAACCTCAGTTTAAAGTCATGAAACCATTTGGCTCTCAAAGGCTGCATAAAATTACAAATATAGTTCCAATAGAAATGACAATAGAGATCACAAATTGATCAACATTGCTTATGGACGAATGTGCAAGATAAATGCTAAATAACAAGTACTTACGTCTGCTTATAATGATATAGACCTCCAACACAGCAGGCATCCCCCAATCCAACGTGGTCTTTGCCGTCACCGCAAACACATAGAACTTGTTCATATCCAGATCATTTGCCTCAAAATGCCTACGGTTAGGACTCAATGTGTCGTCCACAGTGGTGAAGGTCTGATCTTCAGAGGAGCTGGCTCTCTCCCCATAGGCTACTCGATAACCCAGGATTTCCCCATTTGGTTCACGAGGGGGTTCCCATACAATGCGTGTTGTGGACTGGGAGACAACTGGGAAGAATACGCCAGACGGGGGTCCAGGCACTGGTACACACGGTTGGTCAAGGTTGTTGCGATAAACCTATTCAAGTTCCTGATGCTTAATTGTTATCATATCAAAAGTTGAATGTAAGTGTGTTTGGTAATAATGATGATTTATATTTTGAAGTGAGCCATGGCATACACTATATTAACTGCTATATTTTGATATGGTAGATTACTGATACTGGTTAATATCATTAGTAAGTCTTGCTAGAGTGACACTTTATCCATTTGTCTCATATAATTAAAAGCTTGTTAATTAGTTGGGTAAGAATCATTTAAGAACAGCATCCCAAAAAGTTGTATGCCTTTGAATGCACAAATCAACACGGTCCTGTTAAATGCAACAATTTTCAACTCACCATCCTCCTCGGTGCGCACGCTGAATGGGGGTTCACTGAGTACACCGTCTCCGATGCGAGTGAAGGCCAGCACTCGGATGCTGTACCATACATACTTCCTCAGTCCTGTCAGGTGTGCCATGAATGTCTCGTTAGAGTTGACAGTCACTTCAGCTGGCAGGATGTTTTCAGATTGGTACTGAACCTGAGAGATTGGAGTGGTAAAATGAACTATGGAAGATTTTAATTACGGGAATTCATACAAGAACAGTGTTTACTGTGTGCTGACATGGATATCATAAGTACCTTGAAATAAAATTACAAGTTGCACAGCAATACATTACATGTTATAACACCTTGAACTACAAGGAGTCACAGCTTACTTTTATAGAATTATAAAGATATTTCATAAATATAATTTGTATGCATCTTTGGATGCAAGTTCATTTGTGGATTACGACTGAGGAATTAAATTTTGTTGAAACAAATGATAAAAAAAACTGTACCTTGTATCCTCGAACAAAGCCATTTTGGTGAAGAAAATGCACCTTGCCCCAGCTGACTTGTATGGTGGTGGAGTTGATGGCCACTCCACTCACATTGCCAGGCCCCTGGCTTGGTACTGTCACATATGCACATATCTCACTTTCACATAAAAACTCTTTGTTTATACATCAATAATTTTGGAACCATTAACATCATTGGTCACAATGCACATCAATTATAGAAATGCTCTATAGACATGGATAAAATATAATTTAAAAAGAGTGATGGCTAATTGTGATGCTTGGAGCCTTTTCAAGTGGCAATGCCCACTTTCCATAAACCCATAAATTACTGAATTGTTTACCCCACATCAGAGTTGCTGAGGCCATTGCCATATTAAGGGCTCCAATCTATATCAAGAAACAAACTCATCTTTACCTAGCCAACAACTATACTGCAAGTTAACCACTTAGCCTGTGGTTGACCTTTCAACCATCATAAACTTCCTGAGTTATGTATCACCTATTGTAAAAATAAGATTCAGAAACGGTTGCCATCACCTACCAGACTCCCGGGTAGTTTCAGTAACCACATCACTGTAATCACTGTTGCCCACTTGGTTGTATGCGGCAACTTCCACAGAGTAAGTCATCCACTCTTGCAGTTCAATGATCACCAGTCCATTAGCCTGTTCATCCGGCACAAGCACCTTGCCCTGGCCAGCTGCTACAACTCCTGCCTGGTATAGCACCTCATAACCACGCTGTTCACCATTCCACTCAGTCAGGGCAAGTGGCTTAAGGAGAAAAGAATGTTTGAAATGAGAAAGCTGCCCATGGGCACTGGAGTGTATGTGACTAACATCACTACTGGTTGATAAATAAAAATTTTTGATGAGGGATTCAATTTTTCTAAATTTATTTTGTAACCAGTATTTTCAAGTTTATGACTTACCAAACTCATCAGTACACCATGACTAATGACTATGACTAATGACCATCACTTACCGTCCATCTCACCCTCAGAGCTGTCTCATTCACAGCCCTGACAGACACCTCCTGGGGCGCCCTCTCTGGTGCTGCCTGTATCGTCTCAAACCACCTCGTCGATTGACTTGGCTCACTAATATTAGCCACATTCTGAGCCAACATCCTGAGCCTATATGACGTGTATGGTGTAAGGCCGGTGATGGTGAGGGCTGTGGCATCAGGCTTTACTGTTTCCTGTACTGTGATCCAGTCAGAGTTGCTGAGGCGATGGAGCTGAGCTTGGATGATCCAGAGTGAGATTGAGGTGTGGCCAGAGAAACCAGGGATGAATTGGAGGAGGATGGACCGGGCCTGGATGTTGGTGATGGCCAAGTTACGAGGTGCTTCTGGTGTCACTGTGAAAAATAAATTGAGAGGGGATTACGTAAGGATGATCACAAAGTTCACATAATAAAATCAGCCAAATCTTAAATTTAAAAACTCAAGATTGTTTTATAAAACTAAATTATATTCGGCCTCTGTAAATAGCCTTGCATGATACATGAAAACACTTTCTATCAAAATTACACTGGAATTCATGAGTTAAAAAAAAAAAGAAGTTCCAAATATGTGATTAAATTTAAAACAATAGTGTTCAATAGAAATTATACATTAAATAGAAGCACTAACAATACACTATTTCCCCAAATTAATGCACTATATAAAAACACAAACCAAATCTAGTATATAATACCTGGTGGAATGCCGGATTCAATATCAGCTGTGCGAGGGGGTCCTGCCCCAACAGCTGTACGCGCTACCACTTCTATAGTGTAAGCTGTGGTGGCAGTCAGACCAGTGACTGTGTGCAGTAGTGTGCTGGCTGGGAGCTGGACGGTTCTGATGGTGACAGACTCATTCTTCTTCATGTAGGAGAGAGTGTAACCTGAGATGAGGAGATAGAGTGGGTGGTGCTTATTGGTACATGGTTTTAGAGAAGAGACATTGATAAGATAATAATCACTGTTTTGTCAGAAATAGTCTTTTAAAAATAACGCTTTTAATACATGGACACTACCTTTCTAGATTTAGCGATTGATCAGAGGTGTAGAAAATGTGTCACACCTTCTGGTAACACCTTTTGGTGGTGTCACCAAAACCGTCATGCCAGCCAGCATGGTTGAAAATTGACATTTAAAATTTAAATCTATGTCAAATCTATGATTTGGTGGGAAAAAGTCCATACAAAGTGATGCAATTAGAACATTAGGAACCAATTTGGCTTGACATTTTAAAACAGTCGAGTTTGCCTTAGATATGCAACGAAAGACAGTCTGACCTGTCAGGATGCCATTACTGCTGAGTGGAGGCAACCAGGAGACAACCAGGGAAGTGTCGAGGATGGAGTCAAATTGCAGAGCTCCCACCATATCAGGAACTGATCAAACATGACCAAGGACAGGTTAGCAGTAAGGAACAAACAAGGTGGGAACATCTACAGTGCCTATTGTAAATATTTGTTTTTACAGAAAACGCACATATTGAGCACTACAAGTGTACTTATATGATAATGAGTTGATATTAAAGGGTAATTCAGCCGCAAGGCACTTATAAAAAAAAATACATCTACTAGACTATAACAACAGGGTAATAAACCCATCAGGCACCAAAAAACACTAAATAATCACACCACTGAGAATAAAATAATGCACCCACAAAGCAATGATAACACAGGGAAATACACACACATAGCACTGACAACACCGGGAAATACACCCACTAAGCACTGATACACAGTGACAACATGTACATCATATATACCATGTCAACCAAATATCCATGCATATTACACAGTCAAATCAATAACAGGCATAAATTCATTCATAACTGACATAACTTTTGTAAACTACCACGACATACGCGACACAAATAATACACAATTATATGACCATCATAAAAAAAACTCATACTATAGTCCAAGAATAACCCACTCACCATCTTCCATAGTCCTAGCATTGACAGGCTGGCTTGACGGTCCATCCCCACGAGAGGTGAAACACAGTACTGTGATTTGATAGTGTGTGTACTTGTTTAACTCTCTGAGGTGAGCTGTCTGCAGCCCCAGCATGTTGGAGGTATCAGATGGAAATATAATCAACACTTCCACCCCGTTATCCACCACCACTGCACTGATCTTATATCCCTGATTAATCCCATTGATGTACTGAGGTCGTGGGGGCATCCATGTTAACTTGATAACTGTGGAGTTGATGGGCATGGCCTGGAGGTCGGTGGGTGGGTCTGTGGGCCGGCCTTCCTGGGTCCTGACACGGATATTATCGCTGTACACACCCACTCCTTTGCTGTTGAAAGCAGCCACTGATATATCATACTCCTGAAAGACAATGAGATGCTGGAGTTCATGGCTGAGTTGTACAGTATTAGTGATGTTCTCGTATTCCACTGAGTCTTGATAGCCCGACAGCTTGTAGCGGATGGTGTAGCCCAGGAGAGCCCCGTTCCACTTGTCAACATCTGGTGGCTGCCACTGGATGATGATAGAACTGTTGGAGCGGGGACTGCCTACAACACCACGTGGGGGGCCTTCTGGAGCTGAGGTCACAAACATGGAAAAGTCAAGGTCATGGTCAAATGTAGCGATTAATATATTTTATCTGCTTGTTCGTGATATGTATTGAAAATTTCACAGCACCATAGACAGTGACAAATGTGATCAAACCCAATAAAAGCATGGAAATCATAGACAGATAATTTGTACCTGATAGTACTTGAATGATCGTTGTCATGGTAGAGTCATGTACATCCTATAGCATTTACCATAACTTTGGAAGACCTACCTTGTTGAGGCATGGTGATTGCATCACTGGGTGTGCTGGCATCACCTTCTCCTACATCATTCACGGCTGACACACGGAACTGATAGGAGCGGGCGGGCTGTAGGCCGCTGACTGTGAATTGTCTGATAGACTCCCCAACCTGGTCATCAGCCACCTGCCATCCTTCCTCAGGTAACAGGTCCACACCTGTAATCACAGTTGTTAATGAGACACAATGCCAGGTAAATGTGAAACAGATTCGATGAACAAAAATGTATTATTAAGTTGGAAATAGTAAGCAATTGACTCAAATCACAATCAGAGATGGTAAATGAATCCCACACAAAAGAAATGATATCTAAGGGAAAAAATATATTTTTCCACCAATGATGCTATCTATGTCACTGTTTGCATTACAACTGAAGCACACACTGTAGGGTTTTAGACGGTACTGCACAATGAATCTGTGAATGGCGCTGTTGCCATCAAAGCCAGGATTCCACATGACATCCACAGCTCTGGTGGACTCCTCGTTCAGCCGTACCGATGTGATCACAGGTGGGTAGGGCAGCTCTGTCAACACATTATTATGTCACATCCTTATATAATTGACTAGAAGCTATGGCACTAATCTCAAGTCCATAACCTCATCCTGCATTCAGTTTCTACCTTGCCAAATTTCACAATCAAACTGATAAGGTAAGTATTGGGTTAAACATCAACAGCAATGTCTTTTAGTATGACTACAAATGTTGGGAGTGAATACAAAAAGCTATAAAGCTATCACTCTTTCAGGAGAAAAATATATTAAAATCAGCAAATAATCTGATTTCTCTAATGAATCTCAGCAGCTATATAACAAAGAAGCTATGATTTTTGCATAATCAACATTGAACCCTGATTTATTCTGCCTATGTGATAGTTGTTTTATATATACATTATTTTTCATACGTATTCAAGCTCACCTATGACACTGATAGAGCAGCTAGCAGTATCATTCCCTCCGCTCGAAACCACGAAACACGTATAATACCCAATATCACTGTTACGGATAGATTTGATCTCCAGACTTCCGTCAGCACTAATCTGTCGCCGGACGTCCCCCGGGGGAATGGGGAAGTTTTCATGAGACCAGGACCAGGTGACGGTGACAGTTGGATCGTGTGAGACAGAGCAGAGGAGGGTGGTGCTGGTGCCTTTGATGATGGAGGCATCCTGTGGAGGCGCGATGATGCGCGTCCTCACTGGCAATGTATGAAAACGGTAACGATAAAAGTAAAGGGTTCTAGTTTGTAGTGTCAGGCCACATAGATAAAAAGTTGGTTTTGAGATGATTAATGGGTACACTGACTTAAGCTTAATAACATCAATTATGTATTTTAGGTAGAGTATGTGGTAAACATCGCTTTGACATGAAAGGTCACTTTAAGGAAATGAAAGGCGAGACTACATGTGAAGCTGAATGGTTCGTGTGATTTAATGTGCCACTGCCTGCACCGCATCAACAACAAATACCACTTTGGCCCACATTATAGTAACAGGGCAATTAGAAATATACATTTCTTATTCATCTCTAATTAATAGCAAAACATAGTTCATTAAAGATAGATTAAGGTACTGCATGCAGCACATTGTTGGTTTATCTCACAGAAGCTTTGATCATTACTTACATGTGACAGTGAGGTAGGCAGAGGCATTGGTGGAGCCCAGGATGTTGGTGGCAGTACACACATACGTTCCAGTGTCACTGACCTCGCTGGGTTGGATGAGGAGTTCACCTCGGAGCACCTTTATACGTCCCCCTGATGAGCTGGTCAGGTCCTCCCTAACCCCTCCTGATGTCACTACACAGACACACACACACACACACACATACATAAGGAAAATGAAATGAACAAAAGAAATGAAATATTGGGTTTGTTATTGCTTTATAAATGAGGTATATTGGTATCAGCAGGGTGTTTGACGAGGATGATTTAGACCATGCCACTGAAGCATCAATTAGGCACAAGCCTCTTACTCATACCTCAATGCTAACCCATGCCGCAAGAACAGATGTCTAATGCACGAGCAACTGGTTGACATTTGTGTCATTAATTATCACAGATAAACGTTAGGTCACAATGCTGATGGGGTTGAACATCAATATCAGTATCTAGTTTGAAGACAGTGAGAGGGCACTTTGACATAAGATGTAGTTACTATACCAATAATGATGTGTTAAGGAAAGAATGGGGTCCCAATGGGGTTCTATTGAATTGATGGAGGAAAGGCTGATTTAGGAGCTCCATATCATTTTGTGCATGATAAGCGATGTTGTAACATAAAGATGAAGGATTTTGTCAATATAAACAATGAAGTATATATGTAAGTCAAATGATGAGACATGATGTTTACCTCGATGCCAAAAGACCTCAGGTGTAGGGCTCCTTCGACTAAACATGGTAACCTCACTATCTCCCCAGAAATGACTGACTCATTGCCTGGTGGCATGGTTATTTCAGGAGAGGAACCTGGTGTACACAAACAAAATAATGTCACAATTAATGCTTCCATCCACTGTGTTTAGGAAAACTAGAATAATTGATTATTACCTCGGGCATGTGCGAGTAGATTATGATTATATATTGGAGGAGTGTATCTATTGGCGATGATTTTTTTCATTGGAGGATGGATGTTTCAGAGGGGGTGGGGGTAGGGGTAGGGGGGAGGCATGTTTATTATATTAATGGGATGAATGATTGGAGCATGAACATTTCTGTTGTTAGATGCATGTTTCCCTTGATGGATGGATATTTTCATTGGTTGATGAATACTTCCCTTGATGGATGGATATTTCCATTGGTTGATGAATACTTCCCTTGATGGATGGATATTTCCATTGGTTGTTGAATGCTTCCCTTGATGGATGGATATTTCCATAGGTTGATGAATGCTTCCCTTGATGGATGGATATTTCCATTGGTTGTTGAATGCTTCCCTTGATGTATGGATATTTCCATTGGTCGTTGAATGCTTCCCTTGATGGATGGATGGATATTTCCATTGGTTGTTGAATGCTTCCCTTGATGTATGGATATTTCCATTGGTTGTTGAATGCTTCCCTTGATGGATGGATATTTCCATTGGTTGTTGAATGCTTCCCTTGATGGATGGATATTTCCATTGGTTGATGAATGCTTCCCTTGATGGATGGATATTTCCATTGGTTGTTGAATGCTGCCCTTGATGTATGGATATTTCCATTGGTTGATGAATGCTTCCCTTGATGTATGGATATTTCCATTGGTTGTTGAATGCTTCCCTTGATTTCCATTGGTTGATGATGGATGGATATTTCCATTGGTTGATGAATGCTTCCCATAATGGATGGATATTTCCATTGGTTGTTGAATGCTTCCCTTGATGGATGGATATTTCAATTGGTTGTTGAATGCTTCCCTTGATGTATGGATATTTCCATTGGTTGTTGAATGCTTCCCTTGATGGATGGATATTTCCATTGTTTGATGAATGCTTCCCTTGATGGATGGATATTTCCATTGGTTGATGAATGTTTAATAGGAAGGATGAATATTTGGGTGGATTGATGGAAGACTGATATTATAATAAACCACCACTCACTCATGATGCGGACCCTCACAGCAGCATCCACACTTCCAGCTTCATTATTCGCAAAACACTGGAACATCCCCGTGTCACCTGAGGTGGCCTCGTCAATCTGTAGGTTCCCACTCTCCAATACAGAGTATCTGGATACATCATACACATACATAAACTTCACATATCTTAAGATATATACCAAACATCCAGGCATGTGTAAAGCAAGTTTCCCTCTCTCTTTTAAATCAAATTCTCCTGATTTGCACATGAATACATTCTACCAAAACTAAATATTTCCCGGTGCAATTGAGTTCGTGTGACATTAAGCTAACACTGATTGATATATTGAAAGGCATTGGTCTCATATTTAAGATATTGATCATATTATCAACACCTCATAACTGACTGTGACTGTAAGCAAAGAGATTATAGCTAAGAGGGTTCACTTCGACTGGCAGTACGGTGAGTGCACAAATGAGTGAAAACACACCCGTCAGCTGGTGATGCTACCATGAAATCAACAAAAGCACATGGTACTGCTGATCCGACGTCTCCGTGTCTGTTAAAGACAAGGAGTCTAATGGTTGGTCAAGGCGACCACACCCCCAAATTAATCAGAAAATTCTGTGTGGTTTTAAGACACACTATGACAGAGCACCACATTGCTCACAGGTGGTGTGTTCAAATATTTTTTTGGGCTGAGGTGTGAGTGAGCTCTCTTAGTCAAGCTATAATCTCTTTGCTGTTAGCTTAGATTTACAACAATCATAATGCTCAGATTCTGTCTGGATTTGATCAATAAGACCTCATATGACACACAAATACAATTTTAACATATAACAAGGCCCCTCAGTGCTTGATAACAACAAGGGACTCAGCTGACCGTGTGTTTTGGAGAGATTGCAGGGACTGAGCATTGCGGTACCAGGTGACCAGAGGCTGGGGGCGTCCCAGAGGCTGACAGGGGATGACCACTGTGGTGTCAACATCCTGACTAATCTCTGGCGGGGGCACAGATGCAAAGCTGGGTTTCACTGTTTACACAGGGGGATTATTAAAATGAATGGAGTGAAGGGTATAAAATAAAGTGTCATGTGTTGAACAACTAGTGATGATCTCAGCCATTGGAGTCTAAAAATACCAATCATAAAAGTACCTTGAGTGTTACTATCTTGTTGTGTGGCTAATCAATCATTCTATCGACATGCCAGTTTAACAAGCATGCACAGAGAAAATGACCATCAATGACATGTTGACTAAGAGATCTAAGGCTGAGATCCAGAGTAACGCTGATAACAATGACCCAGTTAAAGATAAGTTAATAACTTTACCCTCAGAATGACTTTGTATGATTTTCCATATCAATACCTTGTATAGAGAGGTTAGCACGAGCAGACACAGGTGGCAGTCTGGTTCCCCCTGGTCGTTCAAACACGGCCTCACATTCGTACATGCCTTCATCTTGTATGAGGGGGTCTTTGATGGTTAATACCCGGCGATACATCGAAAGGATGTACTTGCTGTTATCATGGATGATCTGTTGTCTTGGCGTGTCGCCAGAAGAGAGTTTGTACCAGTTGAGGCTGAGGAAGTTCAGGGGCCTGGGTACATATGGCAATGGTGCATAAGGCTGATGACTCATTGAAACAAATAGTTGGAGGTAGAAGCCAAATGTAGTGAACAAAGCTTTGTATGGTGAGTATGAGGTAGTGACAGGTTTTGATAGATATGGATGTGATGGATATATAGACTTACCCAGGTAAAGAGTAAAGTATAGGGTTTAATGATCATAAAAAACAACTTTGGAAACAAAAATGAAAAAGGGAGATGGGAAAAGATAAATGATGGTGATGAACAAATATGGAAGGATTGGAATCGTGTACAGACATGACAGGTCAAGTATTGGTTTAGTGCTACCAACACCTATTGAGGTCATATATATTGTGAAATATCACTGGGAAAAAATGTAATTTAAGGTAGCAAGCCCAAATTATCTTACTTTCCACCCTGGTTGCAGGTCAAACATGCTGCCTCGGAGCTACAGAAACTCCCTCAATATGTAGTGTGAGTGTGTGTGCTTGTGCATTTGTGTGTTTGTATGTGCTTCTCCTCGAGTGTATGATATGTGTATGTGTGCATGTCTGTGCATGTGCATGTCTGTATGTATTTATGTGAGTATGTATATTACATCACCATTGCGCAGTACATACGTAATCAACTCACCTGGCATTAGCCACACATTCCAGTTTGACAGCAGAGTCCCCCTGTACAGCCTGTGTCTCACTTAGCGGTACTACAATTGCTGGTGGGATGTCATTAGTCATGCTACCTACAGCTGTAGCAAGGGACCATATCATGAAATTAGTGATTTTCAACCACAAAAAATAAGCAATGAGGTGGTGGGATATCATTGAACATGATTGAGGCTTCTGACTCGGGTAAAACTTATCTGTAACGAAATAGTCTCCTTATCACGATCAAAGAGGAAATGTGTAAGGTACATCCTAATTGTATATATGGGCCATATGTTCCGTGTAATGTCATTATAACACATATAAGGCCTTTCAGGAGGAACTGAGTGAGACCCATCATAGAGTGGAAGGATTAAATAAACCCTGGGGTTTCTACTTGGATTCCATCCTTTGCCTATGTCTGAGTGGGAGTGTTAAGACAGGTACTGATATATGTTACCTGTAATAATCAATCAAGTCAGGTGAACTACTCCAGGTAACTCACCCAGCTAACTGCCAACACACCCAGCATACCTCATCTGTAAAACCATCACTGAGGCATGACACCTGTTTCCATAAAAACCACTATTCACACACACCTGACAAAGCACCTGCTTACAAAGCCACGTGGAGATAGCTGCTTGCAAACACAAATACCTTCAGCAACTTATCTAAGCATTGCAGGCGTATATGAATGCAGTACATTATCTTTAAAACAGGAGGGGTTGATTGAATGAGAACTTGCTCTTTTGATGAAAGGCTTGGAAGTTATGTATGCTTCCGGCCTAGTGAGATATAACAACAAAGCAAGGTAGATGGAGAACCAGCATGATGCTGACATGGCTGATCAAACAATGTCAATGCATGTCTGAGGAGAGACAATAAGAACAAAATATTCCATAGGCTGACAGATCATCCTAATAAAAAATCATATATGTCACATATCTTCAATGACGTTTACATTACTCAGTAAGATAAGAGTGTGAATATAGCAGAAGAAATATAGCTGGGGCAATGATTCGGAAAACTTCTGAGGGGGGCACTACATACACAAATTCCTATACAACCGCCATGGCTGTTGATAGTAAGGAAGTGGGGATTTTTTTTCGGTTTCATGCCATGACCAATTATAGGAGGCAAAAATAGGACATTCTACTATATATTCCAATATGACTACTATCCCTTTGTTAGCTCGGGAAGAGTAAGAGTGAAATGACAAGATCTTGAGCCTACAAATGTTGACTTCCAGTGTGAATGAGTATAGCAATGCAAACTTCAACTAGGAGATGATTTTCATCAGAAAACCTCCACTCATGCTCCTAAAGCTGTCTAAGGAAATGCTGGGATAGGGGCAAAAACAAGACAACAGGTGCTGGACAGGCATTTAAAACTATTTGTAGGAGCTATTTTGTGCATTCCTTAATGTTAGGAGATGCACATCTGCTCAGCAAGCCTCTTTAACAGGCTGTAGTTATGGAGCGGGATAACAAGTGGGGATGTTAATGGGGAAGGCACAACACTATCAAAACGGTTGTAATGTTTGTATCAGTAGAAAGCTAGCATGCTCCACATCTGGAGTTAGTATGTGGCATGAATGGTAAGGAATTCATTTGAAGTGCTTATTCATCTGAATTGCAGTTTAAGATCGGTGCTAAGATCTTTGAGTAAGGCCTTAACTGGCATGTGGACAACTAGTGCCATATTTTTTTAATAGTCCCTGAATATGTTTTTTTAAATTTCTCACTGCTCTGAATATTTGTCTTAAGTAAGAGAACATTTGAAACACAGGGATTACGTTATTAGGAGAGCTATCAATAAACATCTGATTTTGGTGGCAGTTGATAACTGAATAACAGCCCCAAAAAGGAACTGCTCCTAAGTTGTACAGCACTTCAGAATGCAATAAGAAGGTATGAGCGACTTGCTGAGTAAGCAATATCAATATTGGACCACTTACTCTGTACTTTGATGATAAATGTCTGTGTATCACTGGTATCGCCAGATTGACTATTGAGAGCAGTTGCCTTATATAGGTTATTGTTGTCCTCCGTCCTGGTCTCTAGTATAACCAGCTGGTTACGTAATGTAACATGATAGCGTTGCGACTCGGAGGAGATGGGCACTCCATAGCCTTTGTACCAGCGGACGCTAGGGTCTGGGTAGCTGTCGATGGGAGGTAGATCTATGATACGGGCCTGACCCTGGTCCACTGTCTTCTCTTGGCTGTCTAGTAAGGAGAATGGCACCATGTCTGGAACATAGAGACTCAAGATAATATTTACTATTGCTTGAGGCAGTGCATAACATATTCATCGTTATTGGGGTAAGACTACATCAGTGATGCCCGGCAGTTTGGCCCTGATTGAAAAGAGTAGCAATCGTCTCTCTTGCAAATAAATAGTATGTGAAATGCAAATCTTGTAAACCTCTGAGTTAATTCAGCTTGATTAACTAGACTATGAATGACAACAAATGAATGAATGACTGACAGAATGAATGAAAGATTGAATGAATAAATCAGTGAACAAATAAAAGTTAGATAGTATCAGTGATTATGGATAATAGTGACATCAAGAAACAAACAAAAGCTAGTCATATCAACCCAAGAATTTGTATCAGTGATGGTCCAAAGGTGTACCTGATTATCATATAACATAATACTCAAGTAGTTATCTTGGTATACAACACCTGATAATTTCACATGTGGTGTATGAGGCAGGGGTGGTTACAGGAGAGGGAGGGACATATAGTTTTAAGTGTAGAGCAGTGAAAATCTGTGTGAGTGGGTTGGGGGAACCTGGCAGTAAAATGAAAAAGGTTACTTAATATAATAGATGTACAAGATTCAATTTGAGTGTGAATAGGATGGAGTCATTTCATGATAATTCTCTCAAAATTTGTTTTCCTATGCTTGCCAAATGCCTTATCTTGTTATCCTTGTCATTGGCCTCTTAGATGTTATTTGCTTACACATACAATATTTCCCTAATGGGTTGATGAGGACAAGTTTGACATTGTCTGGCTGGGTGAACTAGAACTATATACAGTCCATAACAAACATGGTTTCACCTCATTACAGGCCCCCATTACACCTACACCCCACAATATCGCATAAAAACGCCACCGACAATGGCTGTTTGTTGGTCGACTAACAGTACTTCTGTTGGGTATGCAGGGGGGGGGGCATGGTTGGCTCCACTGTAGATTTCATGTCAATACAGGCGAAGACACTGTGCTAACGGACGCCGAGTACTACTTGTGAGCACCCACAGCAAGCACGCACACACTAACACAAAGGGTGGCTGACCGCAAGCCTCGAGAGGTCGCTGATTTGTATTGACCCATGGTGCTGCAGTTTGTCCTGCATGCTTTAATGTCGTGACCATGTTGATTTGTCCATATAAATCTGATTGGACGGTAGAGAGGTCTAACAGGTGAGCTCACCTGCCGTTAAGGTGAATGGATGCCTTGGAACATAACATGTGGGTAGAGAATTAAATACTATCACTTGGTTCTAAAGATCAGGTTTCCGAGCCCCGAACAATCATACCTAGAGTCAGCTACACGTATGAATAAGTATATGAATACGATATCCAACTTCAATCGGATCAGCGCTAGCAATACGGACATTAACATCCGCGCGCTTGTGCTTTCGGATACCAATGAAATGACTCATTAACCACAATTGCACACCGCACGAACCAACCCATTAATGCGGTATTTATGACGACGTCTCTAGAAATGTATAAAAGTATATATTATTCAGAACCTATAATGTCATGGGATATAGCAACGCTATAACTAATAATGCCATGATTGATCAGCATCTAACTGTAGACATAGCCTTCCCTTAAGCAGAGACCGATTGTGTGAGCGGTGACAACACGTGTCAGTAAACCGTTATCATTACTCCATGGTGTCATGTAACAGGTGTATTCGACACAATGCCGAAAACCAAATAGCGCCATTTAAAACCAAAACAAAGACGCAAACTCGGCTTTAAAAAGTCCCTATCCGCTGTGGGCAGTATTAAATATCGCGAAACATCCCTTAAATGACTGCCAATTCAGACCCGTCAGTGGGCGACAATAGTCGTAGTCAGTTAGGCGTGCGCGCATGATTCAGGGGGTGATAAATTGACAGGCGCTTGTTGAAGGGTGTAGGGAATGGCGAACGAATTACACGGCGAATGGCTTTATGGGCGATTAGAGGGATGGTGAAGAGGCGTGAGAAAACAAGTAAACTGACATATAAGGACGGAATTCCAGCTCGTTACTTTCTCCAGGTTTTCCCCGCTGTTGTGTGCCAACGGTTTGAATGTCATGAGCAGGATGGAATGTTTGTTGATAAACCCATGCAGCAATGATAAACCCAAACTAAAGTTCAATAAAATGTTATTATATTCAAAAGGGTGAATATTGGTATCTGCTCCTGTTGTGGTTAGTACGTGGAGGTATCATACAAGCAATACTCATACAAGCAATACTCAGGGTGCTCAACCAAGCTTGTTTTTACATACAAACCACACACCACTTACGCACCTGGCCATTAAAGAAGTTCCAATACTGTATGACCGTGCGAGCGCTTGTCAGAAACCTGACATCTTAAACGTTAGTGTATCTAACATACATGATGATCTAATAATCAATGCGCTGGCGGTGATGCTTATGTCAGCTCGTACGAGGTGAATTTACGTTCGTTTCACTAACGCTATCCATCAGGAATCGGTGTGTAAAATGCCTATAAACTCTGTCTATATAGCAGAGGTCTGTCTCGTCGAGTATTTTAAATGCATCTTATTACCTAAGTACCCGAGCGAAGGTTTTTGCAAAGAAAACACTGAAATGAAATTATTTACGAGGACAGCCACTAGCCTATCGCAATTCTGCGCGACTACGGATTTTTTTACAACCCACAACGCAGTTTGTGATGTGACAAGAGCTTAGTTAGTAGTTAGCTGTTGGCAACCCATACGAATGATATGGTATGCGGCTCTGACCAAACGTGTACATCGGACCGGTATGGACAATTACACCACATCAATAACACACAAAATACCCGGTATGCGATACAGAATAGGAGGCTCCAAATTGGCGGGTAGTTTATAGCAACACAGTGACTGCATTACATCAAGTGCCTAGCTAAAGAAAAGATAAAGCTGCGTTAATGATAAATGCCTTATTGTCAGCATACAAATAATTTCGTCGCGGAGGAAAACCGCTGACGGATACAATGTTTTGGACAGATCTTGATTAATGATACCAGCTACGACAGAACCAGCGACGTGGAGAAAAACAAGCGGGCACGACAGTCAGAGCCGTGTGTTTCAATGGATACAACTGAACTATTAACCAGAAAAAATGTCCAGAGACAACTAATTCATTTCAAAAACGACCTCCACTAGGTTTGTGCATACTCCATGCTTTAGAATGAGGTTTTACGACATGTAGGTCATAGAGCGCGCTGGCCGCGTCAGATACGAGGGACAGCTGCAACCACCGCAGGCACACACCAGAGTGGCACATTCTCGACGTGCCTTATACTCCCTCCTTCATCCAATGCCCTGTGGTTTTCACCCCATCAACTAAGGCTGCTCACTGAAGGGGACCAAATATAGCAAGGTGTATCAGTCTAGCAATAAGGACCAAAAACTCTGCATGGTGACGAGTTCAAGCATAATTGTTAATCTGTGCGTGATGTTGAGCATGGCGTGATGTGGCGCAGTTACAGTGTCTTTCGATTCAACTATCCCCTTGCTATTACCTACAATAATTGCATAGTGAATCCCCATCAGAAAGTAGTTGACGCATAATGTTCATTTAAGGTGCTGTGACAATGGATACAGAGTTAATGTTTAAATGATGTATGGCGTGTGTGGAGATTATGATTAATAGTCAAGATGGTGCTTGACCAGGCTGACGAGAGGTAGTCTTGGTCATACACGGCAAATGAGCATTACGTACTGAGCAAATGTTCGCCCACACTAAAGTTTTCAACGTAATATGCTTGGAATCGT
This sequence comes from Urechis unicinctus, assembly GCA_034190875.2. NCBI lineage: Eukaryota > Metazoa > Annelida > Polychaeta > Xenopneusta > Urechidae > Urechis > Urechis unicinctus. Next base: position 19,169,335 of record CM067344.1, read on the forward strand.
GAGAATAGTATTAACAACATTTGCCTAAACTTCTAAAGCACTGAGATTTTTCAGCAACCACACCACTCGAGTTTATGTTAAGAAATATAGTCGAGCATACGATACGCGTGGGTCAACCTGCTCGACTCGAATGCTGCAATTCAATACGATCTTACGCGCTCCATATTTCTGCCTCAGTGCCAGTCCTATTAAACCTCTGCTGTCCTATCTGTACGGGTGTACAAGAAGATTCAGCAAGCTGAGGGCAATATTCACCCAAACGTCCTAATCTAATCGCGAACTGCACCAGTCTCTGCCGGTTCCTTGCCGCGCAGCAGCCAACATCGCTCCATTAAACCCTGCACATCATCACTGCTTAGTGATCGATCGCGCGGGTGACTATTAATTGTTCAAAAACGGTCGCGCCTCATTCGAGCACGTAGCATGATATGAAGGCAATCCCCACCCAAAAACAAAATAAACCACAACAACTCCCATCTGCCGCTGAGGCGACTTTTCCCTCAGTTTTGAATTATTGTCTGGGTATGGCTGATGGTCACTGCTGCTAGACAATGGACAACCATTAACAAAGGACGAAATTGTGTGGTTAAAAATGTACATGCCAGAGATGATAAGAAGCGTTCAAGACCCAGACTTCGCATTGTTCACACCCATACTTAGCAAGGATATGACTCATTTATGCACTCACGGATGTTATGATGACTGAGCTTGTAAATCTTTTACATGCGACCTTTGAACGGCCTAACGACAGATGATGTATATCATAGACCCTGAAAGAAAGAATATTCCCTCTGGTTATACTGTGACTTACGTTAAACCACCATAAATTAAGCTCCTGTACAAGAGACCACATGCGCTCGGACTTCTATATCATGTTTCCGAGCGCAGACCAAGTGGATGGCATACATACATATATTATATCCTGGCATTGAGATATGAGTGTGTGTAGCAGGGACTGATAGCATGGGAAGACTACAAGACTGAATATCACCGTGCGACCGGGGCTAGGGAAGACTAGGGTGTAAGCCAATGGAACACAGGAATTACTACGAGACGCACGACCAACATATCTAGGAAACCTTGACACTTGTGCACGGAGCGGGAAATCATAGAACAACAGTGGACAGCTTTATATCACATCAAGATATATGTGAGTGGCGGCAATAAAAACAAAACGACACAAAGGAAGCTGATAAGGGCCGAGTGTAGTGCATTTACAGGTACAGTGGGTACTATCAGGTGTGCTTAATCAAGGCGCAATGGTAATATCACGAGGTATAAATGCCACCCAACAAAGGTTTAAATTTCATTTCACCACGGAGGTGACGGAATACCACTTAAACGAATAAAGCAAGCATGAAGTATATATAGGTAGACGTATATCGATGTCAGGTCAGCGCGCTCTAGCCTAAAATACTGGGCTTCGAGATTCGAGTGCTTCTGGCACAGACCGTTTATCAGGTCGGAGAATTCCGGGGAGAATTCGTAGAGGCACGCATGGGAATGCAATATGTCCGATGTCTGATATATGATATGTGAAAATGATGCGATCAAAGAATGGAATGACACTGTTGATGCCATCTTCAGGTTTACACATGGGTCAGGGAATCCTGCCCCAGTAGCAGTAAGTACGGAGGTGGAACCCTTTCTTGTTACCTCACCGACACAACGCGGTGACTACCCTAGACACGTCAGTAAGACGACAGTGGTCTTTAATTTCCGCAAACGAGAACAAGCGACCTTACAGACTATAGCGTTGCGATTTGACCGCGCGCGCGGAGCTACGGTCATGTGTGGTCTCGTGGTGGCCAGGGGAATGGACGGGATGGTTTCGTCGCGCCCGGGAGGGAAATATGCCACAAACGCAGTGCGATATTTAATTAACATGGCTATGATGCCTTTATAACAACAATCATCATTCTAAACAGTATGCATAAACCACTTGTTGTATTCCATGGTTTCCACCATTTATAATTGACCATTTTCAGAGAATTAAATTAATTACTGCTCTTGCTATTGAATATCTCATATTAATAATAATAACCAGCATAATGTCAGCTCAATTCAGGCTATTACAATTTATTTAGCCCAAATTATAGATGAAAACCATCAAAATGCCAGTTGCTTCCACCTTTATAAATTCATGCTCAATCAATCAATATTCATTAGAATGTAATAGACTATCTATAGACATAGCAGGGTTTACATGTATTGATCTCAATGACCTGTGAACAGCATATTACGGTTCAATTTGTAATGACCAGTGGGTGACCAACATGCATTGGTGCTAGCGAACAGGGGTTCAATGAAAACAGCCATCAGCAACAGACAATATTTAGTAAAGGAAATCTGTAACGTGCTGAGGAGGGCTAATGACGATGTAGTCAAAGGGCAGGGGGTTAAGGGCAATGATGGGCTTCTATGCAACTGTAGGTCAACTAACCAGTATATGCAATTAACTGGAAATATATCACAGGAAAACTAACATGTGCTGTCACACAACAGCATGATTCAATATCTGTCATAACATTTGGTATCAGATATCAATATCACCATTAAAGAGGACTATAATTGATGGTGGTGAATTGACACTGTAAGTCAAGAAGCAACTCAACACATTACACTCGCATCCCCCCAGCAGGCAAATCAAACCCAGTAAATAACATTCAATGGGAATTCAGTTAAAATAAACACAAAAAAATACAAAGACTTACATGCGACATGTACATCAACGACACCACTGAGTAGGGCTCCATAAGCATTGCTAGCCACACATTGGTAAGCTCCAGCATCATCCCTCTGTATATTGGTCACTCTCATGATAGTCTCTGTAATGTTGTCTGGTGAAAGAAACTGTCCATTGTGTTTCCATCGGTATACAGGGGCTGGTTCCCCATCGGCTATACAGAGAAGAACTTTGGTGTTGCCTCGGATTTCCACACTACCTCCCTTGGGCTCCTCGATGAAATATCTGGGAGGATAGGCTGTGAGACATATGAATCATAACTTATGCATTAGCCAAACAATTCATGAAGTAAAGATACTATACTGCATATCTAGAATTATAATCAAGAGTAAATTCACTTGATGCCACTTAGTGTGTTACTTATGCACATATGTAGTGTGTTACTTATGCACATATGTAACAAAGGTGTTTGCATTGTAATTTTGTTGCTTATTCTAAGATTTGGTTGTAACATGGGGGAATGGCACTCACTTGGAAGGCTTGGCAATGACAAATAATTAACTAACTTAACAGGTATAACACATACCTGTAGTTATAATCACAGTAATTAATCAATGTAATGAACTTTACTCTCTCATGGATCCATTGATTAAGTATGAAGGTGAAATTTGGGGGTTGGACAATGATCTGTGACAGGGAGCAAACACTAATACCTATTCATACTCTAGTATATTACAACTAAAAAAGATCTCAGCATTAGTGTACCTGGAACCATGTATAAACATAACGGAAATATTGATAAATACCAAGTATGCAACCTCACTGTATAGGTAACCAAGTTAATGTGAGGTCAAGGTGGCAACAGGCACCTTATCTCCATGAAAGATAACAGCCTGCTTAACATTGTTTCAGCCCCTACTGGACCCTGTCAGAATGACTGCTCAACACAAGGTCAGTCAGTGCATCCCTGGGGGCAATATGAGAGTAAGTAGGTAGAAGGGTAGCAGGTAGGAGATTTATCAGCTAGTGTCTTGCTTCACCCATAAGTGCTCACTATATACTAGCATCATAGAATGGGTTCGCATGCAATATTGAAATCTACAGGAATGCCTGCAAGGCATGTTATACTTCAGGGGGAACCGCTTCAACCAAAGATTTGTTTCTTGCAGTTTTAAAATAGCATCATAACAGGAATTTGTGATGCTGGAATCAGAAGATGGTAGTTATAACTATCCCAACAGATCGAGTACTAACTTGAGGGTGTGCAAGCTAGTTATAATCACTGCGGTGATCAAGCAACTGAGGTCATAGTTCGGTTGCAACAATCCAGAATAAGTTGCTGGTGATTTTTATATGTCATCTTATCTTAACTGGACTACAACAGTACAATGCACTATAATATGATCCTTTTTCCATAGAATTCCACCAGTTCACCGGAATAACTGATCAAATAAAAATCCCCCTTGCTTACCAGCAATGTTGACAAATCGGAAAAATTTGGATTCAAATTCACCACCAAAATATTGTCGACATTTACCTTTTGCTTCACTCGTATAGCAGACATTTAAATTATACTCAGTAATTTGTCAGTATCAATCAGTATGTGTTCGTTTCAAAATCAAAATATACTCACGTTCTGATTGTGCCAATAGAGGAGTCCAATGCGAGTAGAATATCCACAGCTGCAGAAACCTAAGCCAAATCACTGGCATAGCATTGTTTATGGACAGGATACCCCACTTCCTCACTGCCATTATCGTTCACTGCTGGCGTCTAAGAGGAACACGCATGTCTAATTAACACCACTCAGGTGTTTCATCAGCAAAAATCCAATAAAATCCACTATCTGATGATTACTCCATTTAATTGAGAAGGTGTACATATATACCATACAGATAAAATTGATAGAAATGACAGATTCAACGAGGCAGTGGTTGAAACATCCACCTTGTCATTTCAAGTCGCACTTGTCATCACAGATATGTTCGTGTCAATAAGGCTTCGATTGCCACACCTGAGTCTACACACAAAGACGTGGGCACACTCAGCCGGGAAATCGATATCCGAAATAATAGAACGAGAAACTAGGTATACAGTCTACTTCCCCGTCATATACAATTGTATATCGAGACTTATTATACTTCTTCTTGAGTGTATTATTCAAATCGGTGTTTTCGACCACTCGTCGTGGTCCGCTTTTGAGTCAACCAGTCAACAATCGAAAGCACTCGCCGAAACTTTAAGTCACGTGACCATAGTGGTGAATTTGGATTGGTTTATTTTCCAGGTTGCATGCAATTTAGGTCACGACAAGAATGCGGCGTTTGAAACGATGCAGGACATATTACGCTTGCATTTGATATAACGCTTTTGATAAATTGTCAATACTGTCTTATTATACATTTTATACGCATTCATGAGGAATTGTTTTGCAATTTGAAAATGCAAGATAGAGGGGAATCGAATAACCCCTTCTTAAGGCACATATGTTTGACGTGATCATGCATTTGGCGCCTGATTCGATATTATGTTTTTGATAAATTGTCAATGCTGTCTTATTATAAATTATGTACGCATTCACGAGAAAGTATAATATAATTTGAAAATGCAAAATAGAGGGGAACCGAATAGCCCCTTCTTAAGGCACATATGTTTGACGTGATCATGCATTTGGCGCCTGATTCGATATTATGTTTTTGATAAATTGTCAATGCTGTCTTATTATAAATTATGTACGCATTCACGAGAAAGTATTATATGATTAGAAAATGCGAAATAGAGGGGAACCGAATAGCCCCTTCTTAAGGCACATATGTTTGACATGATCATGCATTTGGCGCCTGATTCGATATTATGTTTTTGATAAATTGTCAATGCTGTCTTATTATAAATTATGTACGCATTCATGAGAAAGTATTATATAATTTGAAAATGCGAGATAGAGGGGAACCGAATAGCCCCTTCTTAAGGCACATATGTTTGACGTGATCAGAATGGAGCTGTTATATTCTGAAAATGCTGGAAGCATTTGCACTATATAATGCACACAAAGGTTCTCTGGGTATTTTCTCATTATCCAAAAGCTCCAGCGTTTAGGAAGTGTGCACTATGGGGCACGTAATAAGTGTCAATGAATGCTTGTCGTTAAACTGACAAAAATCACCGAAAATATTACGGTATTCCTTTTCAGTGATCGAATGCTTTCACGATTAAACCACATACAGCTATTTAGGCAGACTTCATATGTTTTGTTTTCACGCAGCGCATCGAATACCAACCCTTTGTTACATATAATCCGCTGTTATAATGATAAACCTATTAGATGTATTAGAATCAAAGGGACTACCAATTAAACCGCTCCATTTTCTGTGGTACGTTACCTGATCAACAGTGTTAAATTATGAATCAGCGACCTCCCATCAAAACGATCATATTGATTTTTATTCACTGCTTATTATCTAGGCGTGCAGGTATCAAACAAACTTTTTCTATTGTTGTGGTAGAGTACAATCACTTAATGTGTTCAGATATACCTGCAAACATAGCCCATAAACTATTTATCCAGCAGGCGACGACAGCCAACTGGTAGGCTCTGACGAGTATTTGCAATTGATCATTTGAGTGTTATATTATTAAAACATTTTGTGGACAGGTGTAAATTTTACGGATAAAATCCTTGAGCAATGGGGTGTGCAGACTAATCAAAATGAGGATATATAACGTAATGACACTTTCCGATCGTATCCATATTCAAACGTTGCTATTGTATCATAACTGTCGGTTTTAGTGAACGTTCATAATTTATTGGCAAGGTTAGGGTTGGGTGGTAGGGGTGTGGGAGGTGGGGCACATCTCTTGTGTTTGGGTGTGGGGAGTGTTTTTTTTTTTAAGGGGAGGGTCAAAATAAATTGCATGTTAAGTCACAGATGAATATGAAATACTAAGGTATTACGCTACGTTCAACAACGAGGTGATATCATAGAGTTTATAGCTTCGCTAAGAGCGTTAACTCAAGCCTTCCGCCAGGGGAAACATCATTCTCCGGAGCAGAGGATGCTGCTCGTACCCACGCAATCATCCTCTGCTCCAGGAGAATGGGGAAAATGTGAAGACGCGTTTTGTCATAACGTCTTGTCGTAGCGTCTTTACAACCTCTGTTTTATTTGGAGCCTCGACCAATCAGATGACTCCATATCTTTAAAGAGACTGTTCAGCCCCATATTTAGAACGAGGTTGCCTAGCAAGCTACTTGGCAACCGCACCTTGGAAACGAAAAATGTTAAGTTTTCAGACTTTCAGTCGTTACGCGGCGCTGTGGTCTCAGAAAAAAGATCCTTACTTCGGCTGTCGCCATTTATGTTGTCGGACATTATCCTTCCTGCATGTCGGTCTAATCTGTGCACAATTATGCGCACAACTTGAATGAGTGAAGATTTTATGAAATCTACATTATGTAACCTAAGCGGAAGAATACACATCGTTAGCGAGGTAAATTCAGAGCGCGTTATGATTTACAGCTAACATTCGTGTGGTTCATGGTTTTAGGGAGGCACCGTTATCGATGGAACGACATAACTGAATAAAACAGATTTCCACAGTAGATAATGAATATTTCCAGTCAAATAATAATGTTAAAAACTTTTCAACATAATTTCCATCATGTAAACTCTGCGGCACAAATAAGAAGATGTCATTACTTACGTCTGCGTTAATCGTAGTAATGTAATAACGAAATGATCCCTGATTGCCTTATATGCGGCTGAACAGTCTCTTTAACAGACGCCGAGGCACCAGACGCTGAATTGTTGATTTGATGGTATGTCGCCTGATGACGGGGGTGTATTTCGCGTCATTTCGTAATCACTACACCGCTAAGCGTAGCTATAAACTATTTGCTCGAGACATTCACATGTCCCTGACAAGCCAACAAATGTAAGGATCGTAAACTGCGCGGACGCTGTGAAAGGCGAACTGCGTTCTATATGTGTACCCCAGATCGGGCAATTTATCAAGTTGACATTTATTTAATAGTGTACTTGTTATATTCGCTATTGTTAAGCCCATTGTGCGACGTGTTTTAGCAGCGGAAAAGCTCTGCGAAACGACGTTTTTCCCGCTCTCATAAATCGCAGTGACGTCAGCCCAGTATTCCCATGTCCTTTGTTTGTGTCACGGTAGCGCCACCTTACGATTGGAGTGTATTATAACTAGGAAAGCGATCGCCACAGAGCCACTCGAAGTTGGCCCAAAGATCTTGTTATAATGAGATACCCCACTCGGACGTTTCTGTTGTGAAGCTCGCGACCAGCGCGCCACCTGGTTTCGTGGAAGCTAAAATGTAAACAAAAGCGCGTGGCTCAAAGGTAAAAAATAGATCGGCGATGGTATGTACTCAATAATAACGCTGTATTTCTTAAATTTAACGATTCTTTGATAGAGCCAATACATAAAAACAAAGCCAATTACTATTGACACCCTTTTTATCAATTTGCGTGACGATTTATTAACTACAATAATTTTTTATGAACGTTTGAACAAAGTCGCATATATCAGCATCTACCCCAGGCCTAGCCCCGATTGGACGGTAAAATACATACTTACTCAGACGTCCTGTAGGGTTGAATTTACCCCTTTTTAAGACACAGTCGGACGTCTAGTAAACCCTTATTTGATATTTAAAGATAAATCTGAATCATAGGTTTTGTCATATTTGCGGCTGAATATGAGAGGTTGATTTAAATACATGCTCATGATTTCCCGATTGTCACCCGAACCTCCACCAAATCAAGCAGCTGCATTGTCGGTTGATGGGGTGCCCTATGCAGACGTATGATTTTATTATGTAATACTGTATAATGTATTCTTGCTTATTTTGAATAACAATATAATAACGAAATATTTCAGGACATAGCATATACTAAAAACATTGATGCAGCATGCATTTAATCACCATTAACTCTCTCGCTCTATCTCTCACTTTCTCTGTCTGTCTCACTGTTTGTCTCTCTCTGTCTCACTGTCTCTCTCTGTCTCTCTATCTATCTCTCTCTCTCTCTCCCTCTCTCTCTCTCTCTCTATATATAAATGTATATATATATATATGTATATATATGTATATATATATATATATATATATATATATATGTATATATATATATGTATATATATATATATATATATATATATATATATATATATATATATATATATATATATATATATATATATATATATATATATATATATATATATATATATATATAAGGTCATTACAACTAAAACTCTCAGTCTTAATAGCTTACGAAGAACAACAACAAATGTTATGTGATCATCAGTATACATTAGAAGATTAACAACAAGCACACTAAAACTACACTGAACATAACAATTATTTAAACCAGAACTCAATTCATCCATGTAAACACTGAAAAGATAGGTTGACAATATGCCTCCCTGTCTAAAGCCATTAAACACACCAAATCAGCCAGACATATTTCTGCCCGATCTTACATACACATCTGATCCGAGTACCATGAAACCGACCATACTAACAGTATATCCAGGGACACCTTTGTTCGACAAGCTCCACCACCACTACAATCTAAGGTGCAGTAGTCCTATATACTGGTGTGGATTTATGATAGAATAGTCCTTGTACTTCTGCCATAGAGGGCTTTCAAGGAACTGAGTAAACAAATATCAATATTTGATTTTCGGAAATCTACACATACAACAGCACTTAAAACAAATAAGAGCACAAATTGTGTGGGAATAGTTCAATCTGATGTTCACCATAATACATATTACAGAAAAATGACACCTGCATGATTCACATTGGAGTTTCTCTAATGAGATATCTTTGGCTAGAATGCTTACAACCCAGGCTTTCACTGACAATGTTCCTTAAGCCTGCATAATACATCTACTAGTGATTTGCTTGGGACAACGAGCCCTTCCTTCGCACTTCTGTAATTCCTCTGGTCATGTATATCATTGACTACAGAGATTGTGTTTATGCATATTGCACACAACTTAATTTCCGGGCAATATAGCCAGAAACATGTGGTAGAACATTCACTTCCTGGGTGGAAAGGCCTTTGTCAATTCAAACAGTTAATTGCAGCACAGAAATACCCATTTGTGTTTGACTTCTAGTCAGACATACTCGCGAGTCATAACGAAGTTGGTTGGCTGCTGCGCGTCGAGTAGCTTCCACAAACGTAGGGGGTGCTGCCTACACGGCGTCACGGAATTTGTCGGGCGAATTGCCGAGTGGGGTATCTTATTATAACAAGATCTTTGGTTGGCCCTCTTAGCGTAGCTATAAATTCTTAGGTGATAACACGACGGCGATGGATGGGGATGATGCCATCATTGATGGTGTTGGATGGACAACTGGCCGTTGCTGGGACAAAGGCCTAAAGATTTCAGGGAGACAAAAAGAACAAACCAAAACAAACAAACAAGATAACTTGTCATCCGCCAGTGCAAAGAAAAGAACGCCGGCGAATCAATTTCCAAATACAGATCTAGATAATGCAGATAAATGATTAAACATTCCTTAGTAGAAAACCTAACTGGAAATCAAAAGCAATAAAATCCTCTCATCTTGTTCACTGTATGTAGCAATATACCGTCCATAATCAGCCAGAAGGACAGAATTACGAAAATGAATCTAGTTTAACGTAAATTAGCACATAGGAAAAGCAATTTTTTTTAAGGGAAAATAAATATGCGCACGTAAATGCATCACAATTCACAAAGAGCAAAATGCAGCCAATGAAAGGCAATTTTGGAGATAAAAGTAAAAAAAAATACAATTTTGAAATAATCCTAGAATATATAGGCGAAATATATAGCTGATAAGAAGATGGACATTAGAAGGGTCAAGGGCTGGCAAATAACTGAAAACACTTAAACGATTTTATGATTATTTAAGGTGACGCAAAGCATTTGAATATCATTTAAGTTCGGTGATTTTAGCAGCATCCTAGCACCAGCTGGGTTTCGACAAGGTTCTCTGTTACCTATGTCACGTACCCTATGTTGGGTTTTATACAACAAACTCAACACCGGAACATTATATTGCAGCCGGAGGAATTGGTCAGTTCCCAGGTTAAAAAAAAAACTAGGCCAACTCGTGACCGATTCATTCACACGCATTTCGGTAGTTTCAGAATCGGCCAAAAATTGGTCTTTTGTGGGCTTTCAATGCAATAAATGTTATTCCCTCGACCATATGAGCCAAGCCTCATTGAGTTCTTCTGCAATCCACGTTTTTCATTTGTTCTCACAGACCGAGGTGCTTAGGTTGGTATGTGCCAGGCCACTAGTGTCTGTGGAGGCCTGCTCCCGTTTCTCGATCAACACCGTGACAACATCTTTAGGGAATGTTCAATATCTAAATACGGGTTATAGTTGATTTTGTTGTTCTTGGTACGTCTGGATGTGTGTGTGTGTGGGGGGGGGGGGGGGGGGGGGGGGGTGTGTGTGTGTGGGGGGGGGGGGGGGTGGTCATGTATTTCCAAACAGGCTCATGGAGGTGGTTATTCTTTTTTAAAAAGCCCACCTCAAAACTTGGTTTCACCAACAGCAACAAAATGAACGAAAATAAGTGTGCGCGTGTGTGTGGTTAATGAGTATTCGCCAGCCATAAGCACTATTTTAGAATTGGTGAAATATTTATTGTATTAAGTTATAAAGAAAGCGCAACTGTACTCGCAAAATTAATTATATCAGGCTGCAAGAAACATGTCAACATATCAAATCGTATTTCGGAAATAAATCTCAAAGGCAAAATCAGCATCTTATATAAACTGCTAACAGGTGTTTGTACAGTCAATCTACAATACACATAATAAATAATTAGTACAAAGAGCCAACTGACCAAAACGAATACAGATTATTGTTTACAGAAATGCATCTCAAGGTACTTTCATCCAAATTTATTTTAACAACTACACAAATACGGAAACAATATAAGAATTGAACCAAATCAACGTAAAAATGAATATTTTAGTTATATACATTGGTTTAGGGTGCATGTTTTTGAGTAGTTGCTTAAACAACAATTTGCAACTTAGTATCGACTGGGTCCAGTAACTACGCATTCGCAATTCCACCATTCTCTGGTTATAACGTTTTCATGTTTGGGTGCCTAATCATGTCTACCACGTCCCATAATTGGGGTATCTAAAACGTCCCGTCAAATATAGGAATTAAAGTCTGAAAGCAGTAAGGAATCGGTCACAGGAGACTATTGGCATCCCTTGATGTAGTGTGGTGCATGACGAGAACGTTTCCTTCATGTAATAACATCTTTCAAGCTTGGTTCTTAGCTTGCACGCGTCGATAACTCTTGTGGAGCTTTCGTGGCCCATTCTTGCCAGGAACCATCGTACACGGCCACATCATCGTTGTCATATAGTCGGGTGACCAGTGCAGCCGTACATGCAGTCACACCTGATAGCATAGGGACAATGTTAAATTAGTATGTAAAGATTATATGGGTTGGAATAAGAGCGATATGGCGAAGTGAGTTAGCGCAATTAAGCTTGTAAATAAAACTTTGAGATTGAGTTTTGTAATTTCAGCGCGGACATTATTGTGCGAATCAAAGCAGCTGTTATAAATGTGATTTTGTACCCGGATTCTCCACCAGTTGTTCTACGAGTGATTTTGAAGTTTCTTAGAAGTTCATCGTGGTGCAGAACTCGAAGACTTTTATAATCTTGATAATTATAGTTTATTGCCTCTCGTATAGTCTTCGCTCTCCTGGCAAGCTTCTTCTCCTCCTCGTGCCCCCAATGTCCTTCCTTTTATCCCCACCCTGGAACTCAACCACTCCCCCAACCAGTCGTATGGACTATCGTCATTGGTCACGACTGGTCACCTGGTTGGAGTGTATGCGAGTGATTGGTTCGGTGTTGGGGACGCCAGGTGGAACACAGGCGGCACTGGAGATTAGCAAGCTGAGACTAATCCAACCATGTCCATTGTAATTAGATAGTAGACACCCGGTATTAGTGTCAATTCGAATTAATGGTGGGGATTGCTTTAGATCAAAGGGATTAAAAATGTTGTTGTTACCATCAGATAGATAAAAGGGATAGAGTTTGTAAAGAATTTATACCATCAAAAGGGGTCATAAGTCTGAATAATTTACGTGTGGAATAAGGGCTTTGATATAGAAATTTTGAAAATACCGTCATAACATACTCCCCATCCTTAGGAAAGTTAAGCTTACACTGCTTAACAACACGAATGTGTGAAGGTGGGAGTAAATGGACATGATTGGAGTAGAACATATACAAGCAAAGATGACAATAATAACAACAGAAATTTGTAAATTACTAAAGATTGAAATAACAAAAGCAATTTTCTTATAGGGAAATTGAAATATAATAATTTAGAGAAATATAGTTTTAAGTTAAAAATGTTATTTTAGTTAGTTTCCTTGTAATATTGAATACAACGTAAGAAAATATAAAAATGAGGTACATTATCACTATGTCATGCAATATTAAACAATGAGTATGACGAGTCTAATAATAGGCAATATATCAATGCCACGAATATACATGTATGTAAATGATGTAGTAGGTAACAACCATCGCCCCACATCGACTATCACCCCACATCGACCACCACCCCACTTCGACCACTACCCCACATCAACCACCATCCAAACATCAACCACCACCCATTGACCATCACCCCACACCGACCATCACCAACAGCAACCACCCCGTCCAAACATCGACCACTCCCACCCATCGACCATCACCCCACATAGACCATCGACCTACATCGACCCCCCATCCCACATCGGCCACTGCTCCCATCGACCACCACCCCACATCGACCGCTGTTCAAACATCCACCACCACACCTATTGACCATCACCACCCCACATCAACCATCACCCCACATCGACCATCACCCTACATCAACCACCATTATCTTGACCTTTAACTAAGGTACATTGACCTCAAACTAAGGTCAAGGTCATCGAAAATGGGAAAATATAAAATCCCCAAAATGTCCGGGGATTATTGTTCGATCTTCACAAAATTTACACCATTGTGTAGCTCAATTAAATTGACAACTTTCCTCTATATATTGTGTTTAAAATAATCAATAATTTTCACTAGCGTCTGTCTATGTGTGTGTATGTATGTATGTATGTATGTATGTATGTATGTATGTATGTATGTATGTATGTATGTATGTATGTATGTATGTATGTATGTATGTATGTATGTATGTATGTATGTATGTATGTATGTATGTATGTATGTATGTATGTATGTATGTATGTATGTATGTATGTATGTATGTATGTATGCCTGTATGTATGTGTATGTATGTGTATGTGTGTATGTCTGTATGTATGTATGTATGTATGTATGTATGTATGTATGTATGTCTGTATGTATGTATGTATGTATGTCTGTGTATGTATGTATGTCTGTATGTATGTGTGTCTGTATGTATGTATGTATGTGTGTATGTGTGTGTGTGTGTGTGTGTGTGTGTGTGTGTGTGTATGTCTGTATGTCTGTATGTATGTCTGTCTGTATGTATGTCTGTATGTATGTATGTCTGTCTGTATGTATGTATGTATGTATGTATGTATGTATGTATGTATGTATGTATGTATGTATGTATGAATGCATATGCATGCATGCAGCTCAATTAAATTGCCAACTTTCCTCTATATATATCATGTTGTAAATTATCAATAATTTTCTGACCAAAACAACTAATTACATGCAGGTGGTAAATTCCCGATTGCCTTAAATTCAGATGAAATTTTTTTTTATTTTAAAAGGTCGACAACAATGTGGCGCAGAACCCAGAATCTTTCCTTCGACCTTGACCTAACGTCAAGGTCATCGAAAATGTGAAAATCTCAAATCCCTAATAACTCCGGGAAATATAGCTCGATCTTTACACAATATACACCATTTTGCAAACTTCTTGGTGAATATATCGCGTTGTAAAATCTCAATAGTTTACCCAAGCGCCTAAGGTCGAAAAATCGTAGTATCATTCCAAATGTTAAGAAAATTAACCCAAAAAATTCAGTTGCCTATGGTAAATATTGGTTAAATAGTCATAATAATTAGGTCTATTGCTGTTTTGGACAGCGCAAATAGAATAGGGAAATTTTATCGATGTCGATGACGTCACTTCTAGTTCAGTACGCATTTTATTTATAGTGGAAAAGAAATCGGAAGTTAACGTGGCGTAACTCCGTCGTAAATGGTCCTATCGTAGTAATTTTGTCAATCGAGGGTAGCCCATTCTATCCATTCTAACTCTATACTCGCTATTGTCGCGTAACTGCGGGTCCTTTGGCGGGAACCACCTTTGACGCGCTGCGCGTATTTTCGCGCCCGGTGTGCCCGCGTCTGCGCTGCAACGAGTTGACTTCAAAGTAATTTGTGCGCACATAGCGACGAATGATTTCCGTTGAGTTTAGATCAAAGTCACACCTCATATACGAATATAAATGACCTAAGGTTCAGAAAGAAAATAAATTTCCACTTGGTCTCTGGCCTGTGCTACCCAAGATCAAGATGAAATCTAAAGGATTTGTCAAGGCGAGCGTGCTAGAACAAAGAAGAGCATCTGCAGCTCGGATGGTGAATCTAAATAAAGCAGTTATCAGCAGTTGTGAGCATGATCTTCGATCTGATGAATGTGGTGATGATGTGTCTTTTGGAATTTATACTGTTCGGAAATTGATAGTGTCTTTCTTACTTACTAGTCGTTATGTTGTTTGCTATGTATATGGCAATGACATAATATTTTGTACTTAATGGTTAGAGGTAGTACATATGTGCCGCGCGACTTATATATTTTTTTCGGCCATCTTGTCTTGTATGACGGGTTTTTTGAAATGTTCCTCATACTTGTACGACGGGGGGTATGTTTTTGAGCTTCAATCTGTACGAGGGGTTATACATTCGCATAATACCTGTCAACGACGGGGTATGCTTTTGGCCATTTTGACCTTGTACGACGGGTACGGGTTTTCGAGGTCTCGCGGCACACCCCTATCCAGAATAAGGCCAAGTGCCCCCCCGGGGTATATGGCAATGACATAATATTTTGTACGTCAATTTTAAAATTATATGTTATACAAATAAACATATATATTTCATAATAATTCATAGCAGTCATTGTATGTCATTTTTAAAATTTTTGAATAGTTTTGTGATCATTTTTTAAAATTCTGTTCATAGTACATATATCACTGCACCATATTACCAACTTTAATTCAAAAGTCAGATGTCAAATTTTATTTATGGAGGTTTGAATATTGTAATAGACCGCACTCACGGAATACAACAGAAAATCCATTGTGGCTTCCCATAGACTACGCGGACCTATCATTTTTTGAATTTCTGTTCATAGTAAATATATCACTGCACCATATTACCAAGTTTACTTCACTTTACTTTATGGAGGTTTGCCACCATTCTGGAGAAAAACTAACAATAAATTCATAAATGGCTTGCCGTAGAGTGCGGCGAGACATCATTCTTTTCTTGATTATTTGTAAAGCAGACATTGTTCTGTCTGTATGTCAAATATAATGTAATTCGCTGAATGAACTTTTCTATAGAACCAAAATATCATCAAAAACGCATAATTCCCATTGGCTTGATCTTAAATTCGTCATACTCAGAAATTTACACCCGTGACCTATACTTTTTATTTTTCATTTCTTTAGCTTTATATACGAGCTTACTCTGTGCAAAAAATCGTGAAAATCTATGTACGAATTTAGAACTGTCGCAATTGACTTTAATCATCATAAATCTGATATGTTGGCGCCTATGACAATAATGCCGTAGATTCTCGGCGAGTCACATAGAAGGAAGGAAATCTCGACATACTGAAACAAAATATATTATAGATGGGAAGAGAACAACATGCCCCCGTCGTACAACACGAAGACCAAAACAATACCCTTCGTGCAGATTGCAGCAGGAAAATATACCTCGTTGTACGAGGCCCAACAAAACCCGTAGTAAAAGCCGAGAGGCCGAAAAAACATACCCCGTGGCGCAGAACATATATACTACCTCCATACACTTAAGTGGTCCCCCCACCACCCCCACCCCATCAATCCCACCCCCTGGGGGTACGGGGGTAGGATTGGTCCACTGTATCCTCCTGCATGTCGTAACAGGTGACATCCCCAGATGTACGCGTAAGTAAATAATAACATCATTGGATTATATATATCTCTAACTAGCATGAGTGACCACAACAAACCTTGGCAAAAACCACAAGATGTTCAAGAAATGACTTTGGAAATGTAGCACAATTCAAACAACCGGAAGATGCTATTTACTAATAATAATATTATCTATATTTCCCATGATGCAACACGGGAAAGTGACTTAAACCAAATAAAACCCTAAATATTGCAAAACCCTTCTTAAATATTGTTTAGCCCCTAAAATATACTCAAACACAAAAACATCAGATCAAGCGGATAACCAGTAAAAAGAATAATACTAAATAAGTCATAACTGAAACCGAAACCCGGGTGTGGTGCAACCTTTAAACCAAAACATGCATACAAGGTAATTACATCAAAAGTGCTGTCGCTACACTGCCCCCACCAAAAATAACTAGTTTGAACCAAACTATTATACAAGCAAGTAAAATCAGAATACATATCAAAAACAAAACATTGTTGCCAGAGTCCACCTTTAACTAGCCTAGTCCATGTGCATCCGGAGGGCCCTTATACTTGAGTTTCCTGGCACATCTTGCACTTGATCTGTGGAGGACGATTTAAATAAGGAATTAAAATGGCAATACATGTGCATTTATGTACAGTTGTCTCTACTAAATGATCTCTAATCCCACCCAAATCTCTGAGGGGGTCTTTGCCTTCGTTTAGATTTAACAGTGTTATTTGGTTGTTTATTCACAGGGCCAGGGGACACATCAGTGTCCGAGTGCGAATCAGATGCAGTACTGGCTGAAGAACTGGCCTGGTTTGCATGGGGTAAATCTGGTGGTAAATCTGCCGACACATCAGGCTGGCCCCTCTGTCCCCGGTAATTGGAACTATCAAAATTGGGAACAACCCGATTGTTGTCAGCCCAGGGGACTGGTTCATCTTGCCCATGGTACACCTTTATATCATTGATATGTACAGTGATTGGTTTGACCCCTGGCTCTTCCTGCAGAGTGTACGTGACCGCATTGGGCTGGCCAACGACCAGGTATGGTCCTCTGTATGGGGATGCTAGTTTATTGCCAACAAGGGCAGCAGGGTAGTACCTCAGAACCCTATCTCCTATTTTTAGTTCCCTATTCTCTGCCCTTTTGTCATAGCCCAGGTTTTGTCTCCTAGCGCTTTGCCGAGATGGGTTCTTGCCCTTTCAAAGTTTATTTGATGGGCTTTTCGTACCCATTCAACATATTCAACAGGACACGATGGCCTTTCATCAGGGGGTTTGAACATTAAGTCAATTGGCACTGACTCTTCCCCTCCAAACATTAACAAATTTGGACTGCAGTTTGTGCTTTCATGTACCGTAGCCCTGTAAGCACTGAGAACATATGGCAAATGATCGTCCCAAGTTTCAGGGCCCTCTTCACACAGTTTGGCCAGCATAGCCAATAGTGTTCTATTGAAACGTTCCACTTGACCGTCAGACTGTGGATGATAAGGTGTGGTACGGGTCTGTGTGATATTCAGCAGTTTGCAAATTTCCCGGGTAAGTATTGATTGGAATTCAGGTCCCTGGTCTGAGTGGATAAGATGAGGACAACCAAACCTACAGAAGACCTGTGTCACAAGCACATCAGCAACAGTAACGGCCTGGTGGTCTTCTAGAGCATATGCCTCAGTCCACTTTGAGAAGTAATCAGTGACAACCAGAACACATGTGTTGCCGTTGTCAGTTTCTGCCGGCATACTGAAGATATCTGCAGCAATCCTTTCCCACGGAGCACTGGAGGGACTCGGCTCTGCACCAGTGGTGCACAACGCCTGCCTTGCCTAGATTTACTCTTCTGACACGGTGAGCATTCTTGACACCATCTCGCCACATCACTACGGATGCCGGGCCACCAGAACCTTGTTTCAAATTTGGACTGTGTCTTCCTTATACCCATGTGCCCGCCAGTTCGGTGGCTGTGCAATAAAGCAAATGCCTCCTTTTTCAGTCGTGATGGAGTACCAAGCTTCAACTGTGATTTTCCATCGATAGTACAATGCCAATACAGTATCCCTCCATGCAATTCCAGTTCGTCAAACAAAACCCACAACCGCTTTAGATGTGAGCTTTTTCCTTGGACATTGTCCCAAGGGGGACGCTTCTCATCTTCCTTCCATCCTACAGCATGTCCTATGTCTTGGTCTTCCCTTTGCCTTTGTACATTCCTCTCACAATGCTTGCAGTCCGAACAGGGTATTCGGGACAAACCGTCTGCATTGTTGCGGACCTACCTTCCCAGCCCTATGTACTATCTTAATGTCAAAGGTTCCCAATATCTCAAGCCAGCGTGCCATTTGGCCTTCTAGGCTACGAAAATTCATCAGCCATCTCAATGCCCCATGGTCCGAACGAACTAATGTATGTCGGCCATAAACATAGTGGTGGAAGTTCTTGAGAGCAGCCACGACCGCCAGCAATTCTCTGCAGGTTACACAGTATCGCCTTTCCTCCTTTGTGAAGCAACAACTGTAATAGGCGATAACTCGTTCAACACCATCTTGCCTCTGAGACAATACTGCACCCATAGCATTGTTATTAGCGTCAACGTCAAGTATCAACTGACCCTGGGAGGATGGATAGCCCAACACAGGAGAATCACACAATTTGGCCTTTAGTATTTCAAATGAATCCCGTGCAAACGAATGGTCTGTCAATTTCTGTCAACTTATGAAGTGGTCTGGCAATGTCTGCAAAACCTTTGACGAACTTGCGATAGTAAAAACAAAGACCAACGAAACTTCTGACATCAGTCACATTTTGAGGTTGAGGCCACTTGGTGATTGCCTTGACTTTTCTGAAATCGGTCTTAATACCTCGGTTAGACACAATATGGCCTAGGTACTCGCTGGCTGGAAAAGTTGACATTTTGTTGGGGCAATCTTAAGTCCAGCCTGCTGTATTCGGCCATGAACCTGACCCATGTGCCCTATATGGTTTTCAAATGTATCAGAGAAGATGATAATGTCGTCAAGATAAACAAGACAAGGTTTCCAGTGGAGCCCTGCTCCATCAGCCTCTCAAAGTTGGCTGGTGCAGAAACTAGACCAAATGGCATTACTTTGAACTGCCATAGGCCACTCAGAGTGCAAAAAGCAGTCTTCTCTTTGTCTCTCGGATCAATTTCAACCTGCCAATAGCCTTGTGCAAGAACCATGTGAAGTGTGGAGAACCATTTGGCACCACCCAACAAATCCAAGGAATCGTCGATCCTTGGTATGGGATAACTATACTTGGTGGTCACCGAGTTAAGCTTATGGTAATCCACACAGAACCTCAGAGTGTTGTCTTTCTTCCTTACTAGGACAACAGGAGAAGCCCAATGACTACAGGATGGTTCAATTACACCGTGATCCAACATCCTTTGTATCTCTTTCTCGGCTTCTGGTCGCAGAGAAATGGGTATCCGACGTGAATGTTGTTTGACTGGAGGTGCCCCGCCAGTATCAATTGTGTGTTTAACCAGTTTCATTCGACCAAATTCATCTTTGGACCTTGCAAACACACCTTCAAACCTACACAAATGTTCTCTGAATAGTTTTGCTGCTCTATCGACAACCGAGGTTTAGTTTCCTCCCAAATCTGTTTCAAATGCTCCGGGACCACTCCATCCTCTGCATCACCATCAGCAAAGGAAGCATTGTAAACCGCATCCTGGGGAAAAGAGCTTTCCCCTGAAAAATCAATTACTTCTTTCAATGGTTCACAAGACCCCACTAAAGTCTCCTTATACACTACATGGGATTCATTTTTTGGATTCATAACCCTTATAGGAATTTCAGACCTGCTGGGATCGACCA
Organism: Urechis unicinctus; assembly: GCA_034190875.2. Taxonomy (NCBI): domain Eukaryota; kingdom Metazoa; phylum Annelida; class Polychaeta; order Xenopneusta; family Urechidae; genus Urechis; species Urechis unicinctus. Next base: position 19,190,076 of record CM067344.1, read on the forward strand.
CCATCAGTGCCACTAACAATTTCATTTGTAAGAACTGTTTAGAGGGTTCTAATACAGAATCTGTCAGACCAGGACATTCAACTAGTCTTGATACTATCATCTCACTCTGGGGTGGAATAACAACTGTGTCTCTTGTGACAACCCGATAAATGCGAGGTTCCTCAACCTCTGCAAAACATTGGTGTCTATAAGGCCCAAAAGCCAATATGCCCTGTTTGGCATCCAAAATACCACCATGTTTTCTCATTAAGTCCATCCCCAAAATACCCTCTGCTTCTACATCAGCAACAACAACTTTATGGTCCATGACATGCTTTCCAAATGCTAATGTCACTATAACCACCCCATACGAGACTAGAGGCTCCCCATTGGCCAACTTAATGTGACCCTGCTTGGATTCCAAAAGAGGACGATCCTGGGCTGGTATTTGCCAATACTTATCTGGATGGATCACTGTCAATGTAGAACCTGAATCCACGAAAAATCAACACTAACGCCAAAATTTTAGACGAGAGGAACCAACTATGTCTACCTCTGGAACCCAATTCACCAACAATACTTGGGGGCCTCAAACATAGTTTATCTGCTGGGACATGGCCCTCAGTCTCAGTAACACTTAGTTTTCCGACTGTAATTTCTGGCTAGAGGATCTGCCAGAATCTAAGCTGGGGGACCCAGATTTTGTCTTCTGAGCCTCTTCTGTCTGACGAGCAAAACACTTGGCTATGAAGTGACCTTCTTTACCACAGTAGTGACATTTTCTCCCTCTTTTTGGGTTTTGAGATCGCTTATTTTGGCCTAGACTGGATTTCTGCAAAGGTAACTCTTGCCGAGCCCCGACAATGGATACTCCCCAGTCTGAGCCCTGGCATGATTTCATTTCTCAAGACGTCGAGATCGACTCGTAGCAAAAGCCTCGTACTCTAAGGCTGCTTTAAGAGCATCGTCCAGGTTGTGTGGCTTGGCCTGGAATATGAAAACCTCAAGGTTGTGGTCAACCAATGCATCAACAAAACAATCTTTAGCCAGAGTTTCTCTAACCTGGTTGTTTGCCTGAGGGTAAGCTTTCCGGGTAAAAGGCGTCAGATGTCCTGAGCCAACTTGCGCAGTTCTTCCCATGTCGCCTGACCCTGCCTTTCATTTGAGATCTGAACAATTCACAATGACTGTCTGGTTCAAATGCGTCCTTTAGTGCTCCCACTAACACCGAAAAATCTTCTCTATCCGCAGATTCTAGATCAATGAACACACTCAATGCTTGACCCCTAAGATTGGTTGCCAGCTCTAGAGCTTTAATGTCGTCAGACCATTGATTCCGCCTTGAAACCAATTCAAAATGAGTCATGTAGTCACCAAAACTAGTCTTCCCATCGTAAGTAGCTGGCTGTTTAGGTTTGTCATGCAGCCTGAATGCATGTGGAATCGATGCCCCATCGAAGTTACTGGTTTCATTTAACCTTCCTCTCTCTGGCACTGCAGGTTCAGATAGAGAACTTGTACCAATCTCATTCTGGAGAATGTGTAGACCGAGTTCATTAACCCTAGTGACGCCATTTTCTGAAGCACCTCTTTGTCTTGAAATCCCGTTCTTTACACCTTGTGGATATCCCATCCACAAAGGAGGTGGTGGGTAACCATGTGGGGATGGGGATCCAGGATATGCACCCCACGGCGGCATCATTGGTGGATAATTTGGTGGACAAGGAAAGTTTGGAGGAACCATATGCAAGGCATTGAGACATCCCCCATGGATGGGCTGGATGTGAGTAACCTTGAGCCATATAGCCAGCTGTATTATCCGATAGATTTACCGATGTTGGGGGTACATTGCTTCCACCGTTTGGAACAGACATGGGAACAGCAAAGCCTTGAGCACCGACAGCAGGTATTGATGCAGAAACCGATGGAGTTACAATACCTGGTCCATAGAAAGGAGACTGGACTGGAAACATCCCAGATGTACTGGCAACAAATAGAGCAGGACTAATGCCATTCAATGAGACATCAGAGAACCCTCAGGTGGACTGACATCAGACACTGCATTGTCTTCCCTATGAGGAATGGGACTGCTGGATACATCCCTAAATGGATCTCTTCTCCTAAATACCACCTCTCCATCATTAGAACACGACGACCTAGTGTGTTCGTGAGCCCCAGTGTCAGATGAATAATCAAGGTTAGTGTCACTATCAGAATTCCTTTCATGGAACAAATCACCAATATAAGGACAACTCATAATGATTTTTGAACAAACACTCAACTGCTAAACTAACAGGCTGTTTACCTGAAATTGTTTTAGATGCTGCTGGTTTTTAAACTAACAGGCTGTTTACCTGATGTTTATGAGAAACTGCCACTGTCAAATTAACTGATTGTCACCTGCTTAATGTTATTATTAATTATTTGTCATTTACTTTTATAAAAACCTGAGTTCATTTACTGAAGCCTGCAGTTCGTATCAGGGATCCTTTTTCCTTTTATATATATAATTAAAAGATCCCACCGCTGTCACCAAACAATGTAGCGTGCAACCAGAAGGGGTGTTTTAACATCAGCGGTAATGTCAGGCTTAATCAGTAAATGACAACAAGGTTTATGAATTAAAATAAGAGGGTTTATTTGCGGCAACCAAACAACAAGCTAATATAGTATTGAACAAATGAATAGTTTAATTAATTAAATATGGTAGTTGATAACCTGACATGGCAGGCGCAATGCTGAACGGGCAGCAAAATGAGCTGGACAGAGCAGTGGAGAGAGAGAGAGAGCTGGGCAGAACAGCGAGCAGAGCTGGGCAGAGCAGCGAGTAGAGCTGAGTGCTCGCTGGCTGGCAACGAGTCTTCCTTATCCCATGAAAACATCCCTATTTATACCCTCCCCAGATGTACGCGTGACACATTAAGTAAATAATAACATCATTGGATTATATATATCTATAACAAGCATGAGTGACCACAACAAACCTTGGCAAAAACCACAAGATGTTCAAGAAATGACTTTGGAAATGTAGCACGATTCAAACAACCGGAAGATGCTATTACGAGCAACGGCACCCACAACTTCAGTACCACAAATGGTACTTACCACAAGCAATGTTATCCCGACTTCAATGACTAACGCTTGGATCGTCCGACTTTCTCGGATTAGTTGATGAGGCTTGTCCGACTTGCTGGAGACTGACTAATCGGAACTAACGATGACGGGATCACGCCCCAGCTTAAATACAGTTAAAGTTGGTCACGTGAACACACCATAACAAACGACAAATATTTAAGTTATTACAATCAAAACAATAGAATAAGTTGGCAAAACACATTAAATAGCGAAATACATAACGAAACCCACCAATGAACCTTTCTTTGCCAATAAAGATACATAAATCATAAAAATGCAGGTACAGCCGCACAAACGGTAATCCCGAATATGATGAAAACCGTGTGCGTCACAATTGATTGCAGTAAATCGTTTGGATATACTTTATTCTGCGCCTGAATAACAGAAATAGAGCTATTTGTGGTATGTGCATTTTTTCCCCAAGGGGTTGTGCGATACGGATTCCACGATATTTGACTGCCAACAAAGCCATTAGTCGACACGCATTTCACTGGTCAGTATGAACCAAGTTGTATCGCGTGTGAGTCCATTTGTGACAACTAAGTGGCTTACATCTCAAATCCTGGGAAAAGCTCAAGGTGGACCACAGAGCAGATTCAGGGTCCTAGACGGGTCCCTCCTTCCCGGGGGTCCATCGAGGCGCGCAGGGTGCATTTGATAAGTGCCACATTCCTAAAGCTCAGTTCGTTGATGTGGACGAATGCTGTGACAAAGGCAGCAATTTCATGACAACGCTTCCCAAACCTCGTGTGTTCGAGGACTATGTGGGGAACTTGGGTATCAGCAATATGACCCATGTTATTGTTTACGACAACACTCCAGATTTTGCCGGAGTATTTGCGGCTCCGCGTGTGTGGTGGATGTTCCAGTATTTCGGACACAGTGCCGTTTCCGTGCTTAATGGGGGTTTGCCAAAGTGGTTGAAGGAATAACTGGAGACCACGAGTGACCACCAGCCAGCTACTCAAGAAATATTCAAAGCTGAGCTCGTTCCTAAGTTTCTAACCAAATACGAATATATGGAAAAACTGGTTCAAGAAAGCAGCAAGTCTCCTCCCGTTGTTGACGTCAGACCAGCCCCAGACTTTGCCAGTAAGTTATGACAGTAACAACGCTGCTATATTTAGCACCATGTTCTATGCTATCTGCCATAAACGAACACTCCTGAAACGGAAATCTGTGCTATTTGGGCTCCTATTTGTTGCTTATGGTGTAATCCATCTGTGTAGTTGTAAAAGGTTGTATGCTATCTCCGAGCGTCCGTAATAGTTTTAATTGTAATCCTTCGCATTTGCGAAGTATGAATTTTGGTTTTTTCATCCAGTGTATAACCAAGCGAGACATTACACCAAACAATTTTCTTGTGCAGATCTGATTTGAACTTGTAAGTTTGAAGCATTGACCGTTAGTGAAGCCGGTTTGATTTTGCAGACCACATCAGAGGCAGCATACCGCTCCCGTTATTCGCAGACCAAGTAACTGGAGAGGTTCGGTCTGCAGAGGAACTTTAAACAGATCTTCTCAAATAATGGTGTCGATATTCAGAAACATTTCGTCGCAACTTGCGAAATAGGTAAGACGTTCGGTTCAAGCAAAAAGGTGAGCGGAAGAATATAGATTATGACTGCATCCTGGGTTTACTCAAAGACAACTGTCACTCACTAACCATACTGACATTCTGAAAAAGACGAACTGCAGACACCGATATCTCACATTGCTGCACCATATCTTTAATCTATGTGATACACATTTAGAGGGCGTGTCTACTGGGTTCTCGTGAATATCCTTATGCGCTAAATAGAACAATGTCAACCAAACTGTCTACTGTCGCGTCCTAGTGCTGATTTGATTCGCACAATATTGCCCGCGCTGAAATTACAAAACTCAATCTCAAAGTTTTATTTACAAGCTTAATTGCGCTAACTCACTTCGCCATATCGCTGTTATTCCAACTCATATAATCTTTACATACTAAATTAACATTGTCCCTATGCTATCAGGTGTGACTGCATATACGGCTGCACTGGTCGCCCGACTCTATGACAACGATGATGTGGCCGTGTACGATGTTCCTGGCAAGAATGGGCAACGAAAGCTCCCCAAGAGCTATCGACGCGTGCAAGCTAAAAACCAACATTAAAAGATGTTTTTACATGAAGGAAACATTCTCGTCATGCACCACACTACATCAAGGGATGCCAATAATCTCCTTTGACCGATTCCTTACTGCTTTCAGACATTGATTCCCTTTTTTTACGGGACGTTTTAGATAACCCAATTATGGGACGTGGTAGACATGATTAGGCACCTAAACATGAAAACGTTATAACCAGAGAATGGTGGAATTGCGAATGCGTAGTTACTGGACCCAGTCGATACTAAGTTGCAAATTGTTGTTTAAGCAACTACTCTATCATGAAATCACAAAAATATGCACCCTTATCCAATGTATACAACTTAAATATTCATTATTGGTGATTTGGTTTAATTTTTATATTGTTTCCGTATTTGTGTAGTTGTTAAAATAATTTTGTATGCAAATTACTTGGAGATGCATTTCTGTAAACAATATTCTGTATTCGTTTTGGTCAGTTGGCTCTTTGTACTAATATTTATTATGTGTATTGTAGATTGACTGTACAAACATCTGTTAGCAGTTTATGTAAGATGCTGATTTTGTCTTTGAGATTTATTTCCGAAAAACGATTTGATATGTTGACATGTTTCTTGCAGCCTGATATTATTAATTTTGCGAGTACAATTGCGCTTTCTTTATAACTTAATACAATAAATATTTCACCTAATCTAAAATAGTGCTTATGGCTTGCGAATTATCACTAACCACACACACGCGAACATTTACTTTCGTTCACTTTGTTGCTGTTGGTGAAACCAAGTTTTGAGGTGGGCTTTTTAAAAAAGGAGAACTACCTCCATGAGCCTGTTTGGAAATACATGAACACCCCCCCCCCCCCCCCCCCCCACACACACACACACACACACCACCCAGGCGTAGCAAGAACAATAAGATCACCCATAACCCGTGTTTAAATATTGAACATTCCCTAACGACGTTGTGATGGATAACCTTTCGAAATTCATCGCACAAAATAATGTAACTAGCACGGTGTTGATCGAGGAATGGAAGCAGGCCTCCACAGACACTAGTGGCCTGGCACATACCAACCTAAGCACCTCGGTCTGTGTGAACAAATGAAAAATGTGGATTGCAGAAGAACTCAATGAGTCTTCGAGGGAATAACATTTATTGCATTGGACTTACACTTTCACAACCAAACAATTTTTGGCCGATTCTGAAACTACCGAAATGCGTATGAGTGAATCGGTCACGAGTTGGCCTAGTTTTTTTTTAACCTGGGTGACCATTCCTCCGGCTGCAATATAATGTTCCGGTGTTGAGTTTGTTGTATAAAAACCCAACATAGGGTACGTGACATAGGTAACAGAGAACCTTGTCGAAACCCGGCTTGCTAGGATGCTGCTAAAATCACCGAACTTAGATGATATTCAAATGCTTTGCGTATAAATAATCATAAAATCGTTTAAGTGTTTTTTCAGTTATTTGCCAGCCCTTGACCCTTCTAATGTCCATCTTCTTATCAGCTATATATTTTGTCTATATATATTCTAGGATTTTCAAAATCGAATTTTTTCTTTGTACTGGCACTTGTTTGTTTGGTTTGGTTTGTTCTTTTTTTTCTCCCTGAAATCTTTAGACCTTTGTCCCTGCAACGGCCAGTTGTTCATCCAACACCATCTTCCCCATCCATCGCCGTCGTGTTACCACCTAAGAGTTTATAGCTACGCTAAGAGGGCCAACTTCGAGTGGCTCTTCGATGATCGCTTTCCTATTTATAATACACTGCAATCGTAAGGTGTCGCTACCGTGACACAAACAAAGCACATGGGAATGCTGGGCTGACGTCACTGAGATTTATGAGAGAGGGACAAACGTCGTTTCGCAGAGAATTCTGCCTTCACATTCTCGGGTTTCCTTCGCGGCCGCCAGGCGGCAATACTGATTTTCAACCGGTAGTAGGGGCATGTTTTTCGAAAACGTAAACGCAATACACGACGCGGAACGTAGAGATTTAAGCTGTGGTGAATATTCGCTGTTTTATGTTTTATATTGGTGTTAGTTAGGGGAATTGTTTAAGAATATAGTTCTCTCCATTATCTTCACCGACCAAGACCACAATATTTACGGTGCTGCAGGCATTTCTTACTAATTCTACGAGCTCAGTTTTCTTATAACCCGAGCAAGGGATTCCCCTATCTTTGAGGAAAGTTTTTAGCCGGGGTACTTTCCACTAAGAAGGGGGCAGTGATGACATGGTGTAGCAACAGTCATGCACGCTAACTTCAAAGAGATATCGGCTGAATACTGATGTTCTTGCAGAATACTCTCCAGACGACTGGAGATGAATGTCGTTGGCAACATTTTGGATCACTATTTTATGATTATCTCTGTGTTTGAAAGCTGTTCCAAATGTGCTCGTTGCGACGTGACAGCGATCAGGTGAATTTAAGCGAAGTTCAGAATACGCTTGACACCTTCGGCGACGTCTTTGGTGTCCTTAACAGCTATAGAAACACGCATCAAGAATGCGCGCAACAACACAGGAACTTAAAACAGCAACTGGTAAAGCGCGAACAAAGCGCTGACAGCTTGACAGGCAGAGAAACATGCCCCCAGTTCCGTTCAAAATCGTTGTGCGCGACGGTGGCCCTCCTAGCGGCCGCGACGGAAACCCGAGAATGTGAAGGCAGGAATTCCACGTGGTTATAAAGACGCTATGACAAGACGTTATGACAAAACGCTTCGTCTCACATGTGGCATCTTCACATTTTCCCCATTCTCCTGGAGCAGAGGATGATTGCGTGGGTACGAGCAGCATCCTCTGCTCCGGAGAATGATGTTTCCCCGGGCGGAAGGCTTGAGTTAACTATCTTGGCGGAGCTATAAACTCGTTGATATCATCTCGTTGTTGAACGTAGCGTAATACTAATTCATATTCATCTGTGTCATAACATGTAATTTATTTTGACCCTCCTCTTAAAAAAATAACACTCCCCACACCCAAACACAAGAGATGTGCCCCACCTCCCACACCCCTACCACCCAACCCTAACCTTGCCAATAAATTATGAACGTTCACTAAAACCGACCGTTATGATACAATAGCAACGTTTGAATATGGATACGATCGGAAAGTGTCATTACGTTATATATCCTCATTTTGATTAGTCTGCACACCCCATTGCTCAAGGATTTTATCCGTAAAATTTACACCTGTCCACAAAATGTTTTAATAATATAACACTCAAATGATCAATTGCAAATGCTCGTCAGAGCCTACCAGTTGGCTGTCGTCGCCTGCTGGATAAATAGTTTATGGGCTATGTTTGCAGGTATATCTGAACACATTAAGTGATTGTACTCTACCACAACAATAGAAAAAGTTTGTTTGATACCTGCATGTTCTCAACGCAAATATTTCTTGTTTAACACATTCACGCCTAGATAATAAGCAGTGAATACAAATCAATATGATCGTTTTGATGGGAGGTCGCTGATTCATAATTTAACACTGTTGATCAGGTAACGTACCACAGAAAATGGAGCGGTCTTAATTGGTAGTCCCTTTGATTATAATACATCGAATAGGTTTACCGTTGTAACAGCGGATAATATGCACCAAAGGGTTGGTATTCGATGTACTGCGTGAAAACAAAACATATGAAGTCTGCCTAAATAGCTGTATGTGGTTTAATCGTGAAAGCATTCGATCAATGAAAAGGAATACCGTAATATTTTCGGTGATTTTTGCCAGTTTAACGACAAGCATTCATTGACATTTATTACGTGCCCTATAGTGCACACTTCCTAAACGCTGGAGCTTTTGGATAATGAGAAGATACCCAGAGAACCTTCGTGTACATTATCGAGTGCAAATGCTTGCAGCATTTTCAGAATATAACAGCTCCATTCTGATCACGTCAAACATATGTGCCTTAAGAAGGGGCTATTCGATTCCCCTCTATCTTGCATTTTCAAATTACAAAATAATTTCTCATGAATGCATATAAAATGTATAATAAGACAGCATTGACAATTTATCAAAAACATAATATCGAATCAGGCGCCAAATGCAAGCGTGAAGAAGGGGTCATTCGATTCCACTCTATCTTGCATTTTCAAATTACAAAATAATTTCTCATGAATGCATATAAAATGTATAATAAGACAGTATTGACAATTTATCAAAAGCGTTATATCAAATGCAAGCGTAATATCATAGTTTCAAATAATATTATAGTTTCAAACGCTGCATTCTTGTCCTGATCTATATTACATGCAACCTGGAAAATAAACCAATCCAAATTCACCACTATGGTCACGTGACTTAAAGTTTCGGCGAGTGCTTTCGATTGTTGACTGGTTGACTCAAAAGCGGACCACGACGAGTGGTCGAAAACACCGATTTGAATAATACACTCAAGAAGAAGGAACATATCTGTGATGACAAGTGCGACTTGAAATGACAAGGTGGATGTTTCAACCACTGCCTCGTTGAATCTGTCATTTCTATCAATTTTATCTGTATGGTATATGTGTACACCTTCTCAATTAAATGGAGTAATCATCAGATAGTGGATTTAATTAGATTTTTGCTAATGAAACACCTGAGTGGTGTTAATTAGACATGCGTGTTCCTCTTAGACGCCAGTAGTGAACGATAATGGCAGTGAGGAATTGGGATATCCTGCCCAAAAAACAGTGCTATAAGGAGGAAAACTATAAGGGAATTTACAATTATTGATAATGGGCCCTCTTTGGTTATTGGTTAAGGCATTTGAGCCGCTATCTGGTCAAACAATACAACATAGTTTTTGATTAATTTGAAAAATTCTGGAAGCTTGTGATTCGACGAATTGTTCGAATTCAAGGTATTATCGCTCACGCATTTAGCTCAATACAATAAAAAGTAGGCATTTAACAGCTTAATAAATGTGACCACCGGATGTGTCTTTGTTCACTCAACGAATACCAAGATTATTTATATGTGAATGTTTCACAAATTACAAGAGATTTAAAATATATGTCGAAGTTCCAAGCCGAAAATATGGCGTCTCGATGCGAAATAAACACTTGCAAACTTTAATCGAATAAAACACATTGATTACCCAAAAAAGGAAACCATGTAAATCAGCCTGTTCATCGATATATAGATAATTACCTCGTCGGGCAAATCCATCAGGTTTGGTGATACTTGTGAAAGTTTTCGAAAAAGAAAATGTAGTTTCTCGCACAGCAGCTAACGCCTCAACTAGCCGAACTGAAATGTGAGCGAGACACAGATCTCGTGGCGATCTCGCTGAGGCAGACACTGTGCGCGTGATCACTTTGATCTCGGCTTCGTTTCCACTCCTGCTATTGGTTAAAACTCCTTGGCTGAACTCACATTTTAAAGCGCTGTCATTGGTGTCGTTTCTAAATATAATGTGGTCGTTTGCCAGGTATTTAGGAGCTAGTTATAACCGTTTTCATCGATGTGACGTAATACATAGTAGCCTTGTTTTGTGCCATCACCACACTTTTGGCTTTTTAAAAACTTTCATGAATTAACAACTAATGAAATGTAATGTAATGTAATGAGTTTGTTTAAAATAAAGTAGGTCATTAACGATACGGCCATTAGCGGTAGTGAAACGGAGCGTTAACTTAAGTTTTTTAAATATGTATCATTTACAATCACCCTCCATGAAGGCAAAATTTGCAATCAAACTTTACCACAATAATATGTAATATTTTGAACAATCGGAGTATTATCCACGGAGGCATAAGGATCTAAACTTGCGACTATTTTTCGAATGCTTGTTGCGTTAGCGGAGATGCGGCGACCTTTGTGTTTGAAGTACAGTGACAGTGGGTGTCATTTCTGCTGGCTCTTTACTGGTTTGTTAACAACAGCCGATCTGTCGCGCTGCACAAAGTTCGTCGCTGCTCCGCGCTCGGCTTGCGGGGCGCGGCAAGTATGGCTGGTTGCTGTCTTTACTGTTTTTGTTATTGTCAGCCAATCATTGTCAATCTATCAAGGCACCCGGAAAAGTTCGTTTCTGAATTTCCGCGCTTATAAAATCATTAATATACATGCGATGGTCATGAAAATTGGTTGAATTGTGGTTGCCAAAAAGTTTAAAATCCTACAAAAACTTGGTCAAATTATGGCCCGATTCTGAAATTTTTCGAACTTCTTGATACAGTTCGCCAAATTCCCCCATGTTCCATGAGCCTATTTTTTAAGCAGCGGTCTTACGTATATGGTAGCTGTGGGCCCTTACCAGCTTAAACTGTTTTCAGCACTACCTAAATCTGTGCGATGAGCGTGTTGGACGAGACTGTGTGCGTCCTGTGCGCCCAGCTTAGTCCAACAGACCAACAGCCGTTTCGGTTACCTTGCTGCAAGAGGGACCCCTGGCTCACGAAATTGGTACGAAAGCGTTAACCCAACATCCCCTTTGTGTAGTATATAACGTCGCACAGAGTTTATATTAGTCGCGTCGGACACCACAGACAATATGGATTCGATTCTCCGACGTCAAAAGCAATGGACATGTTTCGAGGATGTGTATATTTCAACGTTTTTCGCGCCAAAATTGATTTGGTTATTTTCGCCATCTTGGACTCTCAACTTGTACATAGGCTTTATTATCTTAGACTCTCAGTGAATATAACTTAGTTCATCATTATTATATCTCAATACATACATCTACTGGTGACAAATCAAGAGAAGGGCAGGACTCAGTCCACCCTGTGACCCTCACTGACGGAATAAGAACGGACGAACAGTGTCGGGACTTGAGCCAGAATTCATTTAAGCTTAGACTTTTTATTATTTCTTGCACTCTTATTTCTCTTTATTTTCCCTTCACTTTTGAGTTATTCTTCATCATCACAACTTTTATGTTCTCTCACTATATTGCTACTTTTATCATCATTACTTAGTCATTTCTCGTATCGTTCCCTCACCAAATACAAACATGGAAAGCCCTCTCTCTATAAATAACCTAGAACCTCGGTCAGATATCCCCAAAGTCACCTCTTCCCCTCATAACACTCACCATTCCTACATTTCCCTTCCAGATGTATCAATGGATGATTACTCTTCGGAAGAATCTTCCACAGAACACTCACCGAAACGAAAACGAAAACATCATTCTCCCAGTACCTCTCCCAGTACCTCTCCAACGTCCGTTGTGTTCGACGTCTGAGAATTGAATTTCGCATTGAAGGCGTCAACTTTGTAAACTGTTATGTACAGAAGGTTCCGCGCGAAAAGTTGCCAAAGTGGACCAATTAGCAACTGGACAAGCGCGGCTATTTGCGATATCACTCAGACACAATAACATTTTCTACCTCATATTTGCGCTTCATTTGATAGAAACATAGGATACACGATAGGTCGTAGCCCTCTTGATCTTACTAAATCAAAGTAGTAGATGGCAAACCTATACTTATTATGTAAACTGTTTAGGCCCATGTAGTATCCACAAAATGTTCGATGCTGCAGTAGCCTCTAAATCATTTGCTGGAGGTAGTAGCAGTGCAATTATCTTAGCGATTATCACAGGGATTTGCACTGTATGTATGTATGTATGTATGTATGTATGTATGTATGTATGTATGTATGTATGTATGTATGTATGTATGTATGTATGTATGTATGTATGTATGTATGTATGTATGTATGTATGTATGTATGTATGTATGTATGTATGTATGTATGTATGTATGTATGCATGAATGTATGTATGTATGTATGTATGTATGTATGTATGTATGTATGTATGTATGTATGTATATGTATGTATGTATGTATGTATGTATGTATGTATGTATGTATGTATGTATGTATGTATGTATGTATGTATGTATGTGTATGTATGTATGTATGTATGTATGTATGTGTATGTATGTATGTATGTATGTATGTATGTATGTATGTATGTCATGCATGCATGCATGCATGCATGTATGTATGTATGTATGTATGTATGTATGTATGTATGTATGTATGTATATGTATGTATGTATGTATGTATGTATGTATATGTATGTTCTGTATGCATGTCTGCATGTATGTCATGCAGGCATGTATGTATGTATGTATGTATGTATGTATGCATGTATGTATGTACATGTATGTACATGTATGTATTTATGTATGTATGCAGCATGCATGCATGCATATGTATGTATGTATGTATGTATGTATGTATGTAGATATATAGGGATGTATATATATATATACATATATATATATGAGAGAGATATGCATATGCATATATATATGTGTAGAGATGTATGCAAAGAGAGATATACATTTATATACAGAGAGATATAGAGAGAGAGAGAGAGAGAGAGATATATAGAGACACGGAGAGACAGAGAGATATTCTAGAGGTAGAGAGAGATCAGAGAGAGAGAGAGAGAGAGAGCTAGAGAGGAGAGAGAGAGAGAGAGAGAGAGAGAGAGAGAGAGAGAGAGAGAGAGAGAGGGAGAGAGAGAGAGAGATAGAGAGAGAGAGAGAGAGAGAGAGAGAGGAGAGAGAGAGAGAGAGAGAGAGAGAGAGAGAGAGAGAGAGAGAGAGAGAGAGAGAGATCTCTCTCTCTCTCTCTCTCTCTCTCTCTCTCTCTCTCTCTCTCTCTCTCTCTCTCTCTCTCTCTCTCTCTCTCTCTCTAGAGATCTCTCTAGAGAGAGAGAGATCTCTCTCTCTCTCTCTCTCTCTCTCTATATCTCTCTCTCTCTAGATCTCTCTCTCTCTATCTCTCTCTCTCTCTATCTCTATCTCTAGATCTATATATCTCTCTCTCTATATCTATCTCTATATCTATATATCTATCTATATATCTCTCTCTCTCTATCTCTCTCTATCTCTCTATATCGACCATTCCAATTTGGACTCTCATTGTGTATTTCACTTGGATTCTACATGCCCGCTGGATTGTAGTGTAGGTTTGTTTTTGTGATGGTAATATCTTCGGAGCATTCGATTTGATGATAAGTTTCCCAGCACCCAGTCGCTCGTTCGACATGTATAGATCGAGAGATTCGGCGCAGGGAAGCTAGGCGTCGGGAACCAGGCATCTGCCGACACGGTTTCTAGGCGCTACGGCACCTTGCCGATACGGCACCTCGCGTATACGGTACTTCGTTGAAGCACTTTTGGCGTCTATGATACAGGCTCTTCCAGGAATGTGTGCTACATCCGTGGAAGTTGGGGGAGAGTAATTTTAAACAAAAACTGTAGACATCGTCGTTGAACATATTATGGTTGTCTTATTTGTGTTATCGCTCACTTGAAACTAGACTCAATGAATACAACAATAAATAGATAAAGTGATGATCAAATTTATTAACTTCACCATTATAGCCATGTATACAATATATGGTAATCATGCAAAATAGATCATGGAAGGGGGTGCTTGGGTGCATGTATGTGCCTTCCTGCCTGTGAAAAATCACGATGATAACAGTTAATACTATGTCAAGTTAGTGGGAGTCACCTGGTAATAAATGGCGATACCAACAGATTACGGAACCACCAGATCGTGTCCTGATAAAGGGTTCAACAAATGAAATTCATATGGTCGAGCAATCAAATTTGTTGCTTCTGTGTGTGTTCTGGACTCAGTGTGTGATGCCGTAACTGCCCCCGAAATCGACGACACCCATTGAAATATGAATAAAAGATGATGGATATGAAACGCTATTCACATCATCCAAGAAGGGTGTCAGCACCGTTACAACACTATTGGTTCTAAACGCAGGGTTATATAATTTGTTTGTTGAGGCATGTCTGAAAAAGCGACCATTTGCCGACTTTAAATTGAGTGAATGTGAGCAAATCAACCCGCCTCGCTGTGGCTGTTGTGCGAAAATAAAAGTGCGGTATTATTTTATGACTGACTGTCAACTGTCAGTTGGTCGCCAGACAAGGTCCTCAAATCGTCTGGCGTCTGTGTGCATCAATATAAGTACTATAGAACGGAGCAGAAACGAGAGACAAGTTCTTAATGCCAAAAAAACCCGGATGCTCGTTGCAAGGGTTTACAAAATAATTCGCTATGAATGTCGAACGCAGCGGTAAGTTAATTTAAGAATTATGTAAAATTGACTGTCCGAAAACATTGGAATAACTATGGACGATGAAAGAATTGGTTGAAGTGATGTTTATTGAATTATTTTGGATTGATCTGAATAACCTAAGCTTATCATATTAAATGCAAATTATGATGTTAGGTTCAAGCCGCAGGCAAAAATCCCATGTGCTGAAAGATTTGAATAAATTTGGACTGGAGACCACTTGGCATGGAGCCAAGCAAATAGCCGAAATCCATGAAATGAGCTGCAGGAAGTATGCATTTTATCCTATTCTTTGCAAAATATTAACAACATGCACACTGCATCACGAAAACGCTTTCGAACACCGAGGTTGGTGTGTGTGAAACAAAATCGATACAGATTGATTGTATATATAGCATTGTACCACGCTTCTAAAGTTATTGACAGTAATCAAAAGTGTAATGTTATCATGGAGCTAAGCTGGGTTATCTTTAATTATGCAATGGCGTAAGAAGTGTAACTTTTGATCCCTATAGGTGTGCGTGGATCCTCATCGTGCTGACTGCATTCAGCGCATTTTCCTACATGATAGTTATGAAGGTCGCCCTATACTATTCATATGAGTCGCAGATTGAGATGGTTACGACGTACGAGGACTCGCTCAAGTTCCCACGAGTCACAGTCTGTAATATGAGTCCCTACAAGTAAGACATTACATAGCAGTCTTATTTCAAATCTACACTGTCAGCTCCCATTTGCACCATGTGTGTTTGCAATCGCATGACGCTCTGTGTAACTCAGAATGACAAGTGTAGTAGAAGCGGGGCTGTATGACACTCTTGTGATGTCTATCAAGTCGGCGTCGTCGTCGTCAATCGAATCAGATGGTAAGAAACCGAAGCTCTTGTGTCTTTTAGGAATTGAAGGTTTAGTCTTCTCATTATAAATGTTATTATTTACCGGTTCCCGGTTGCTACTAGGTTAGAACAAAACTGTCAAATTAGTATCGTATTCCTATGATTAAGACGAGGAACACTTATTGCATTAGTAAGTATTGCAATTAGTCACATTTGTTGTTGGTGGTTTTCGTCAGCCTGTGAAATAAGCCTTAGTTGCTGCTAAATATGTCACCAGATCCAGGGAATGGATGCTCAGATTACTACGTCGTTCATCCTAACTTCTGTTACAACCCAGAAAACGCCGTGTTCAATCAAACGTACAACGAAGTAACGTGGAAAATCTGTTCCCTTTTATGCACCCAGCTTGAACCCATTCGGTAATTGATGATCTTTGGCACAAATGCAGTGTCTTTGTGCTGGTCGAGGTGTGGTGCATAGCAGATGACATATCTTTGATTCAATATTCTATATATAATGTGCTTTTGATTTGTTAAGTCGATATATCCCAATAAGGGTTTTCTTTTGTGTAAATGCCCTTCCAGATGTGCAGGCTTTGCGTTTGATAGAAATACGCGTGTGTGTGTTATATCGTCGATTACTGATGATAAAAACCAAACCTGTGAGGAAGATATGAGAACCAAATACTACATTCGACAGCGATGTGCTGGTAGGTTGATAGTTACAAACAGGCAGCGGGTTAGTAACTATTCTGGGGACTTCCGAGTGCCGAGATAACACAATGTCACAAGCACTAGTATCGAACAGCAAATGTCTGGCTTACAGCGACATTTTCACTAAAGATGTTCGATGACATTTGATTTTTGAATCGCAACACAAAAATTGTCGGTAACTACGACTCTTGAATTTTAGAATCATGATTTATCCATAAGAAAAACTTTCAGATTTAATCAATGTGCAAATGATTACAGTATCTCCAAATATCAGATGCGACTTCGAAACAAGTGATGTTCTTGGTCAAGGCAATTGTCCGTTTGCTTCATCCAGTGATGTTCAGGTCGCATTTTCCACGGTACAAGAAATTGATCACACAATTGGGACAGGTAACATTTGATGACCGATGATAAATCAGTCATGATAAATCAGTCATGATAAGTATGTACTGATATTCCCTGATACCGGTTCAAAACTGATCAGTGAATGACTCATTAGACATATCAAAACAGAACCGACCTCGCCAACATCGTTTTTTGTGGAGAGTTTTCTAAACATGCCGCTATTGTACTCATTGTGTCCAGACGACGGTCACTTCCTCAACCTGATGGAAAGCGACAATAGAAATGCATATGTAGCTCGCATCGAAACGCCTTTTCTTTATCTCAATGAAACCTGCCTTCAGCTGTTTTATGGTTTGACTGGCAATGGAAAGTTCCGAATAATTCTGCGAGTGGTGAATCTCACTGAGGTACCTGCCCTCTTTCTTCAGTTACTTATTCATAATTTAGTATGAAGAAAATCGCAATGCTTATGAATGTATGTTGGCAGAATGTGTTGAGTCTGGTTAGTGATACACACATAAGGGATTGGAACCCTTTCTTCTTGAGAATTTCTTCCGCTGGTATATACCAAGTTGTCATTGAAGCCACTGCGGGTTCCAATTCGAGTGTATCCATAGATGACATCCGAATCGGCGCATGCTCCAAGTTTGGTATGTGTCACTTAATGCAGACGATAACCGCCCAGTATAAGCACATTTACACCTATTTCATCATAGTTAAGTCATTGCTCTTTTGGGTCTGAGGGAATCCCATTCTGAATCTTCACTTTACGTTTATGAAGAGACGGAAACATGCAGAAAAACTTGGAAGGGGACAGAATACGTAGGTTCAATATCAGCTAGTCAGTCCGGCTTACCCTGCCTTCCATGGAATGCGTCACAGCGCTACAATCTCAGTGAAGCAAACTTCCAAATATCGGATGACTTCTACAGTTCCTTCTGCAGAAATCCACTCTCCGAAGACATTCCCCCTTGGTGTTTTATAGACTCTAGTGGAAGTCGAGAAATGTGCGTTGTACCAACCTGCCGTGAGTACCATCTAATTTATTACAAGCTTAATAGCAACATAGTGGGCGATTTCGTAAAGTGCAGCAACAGTTACTGTTATCATTAATATAGTTTGGAAATCGAACCCATTGATGTACGACTTGGCGGGTTGACATTTAATCCGCTGTAGCTTGTTCAACGGGCTGGTTTCGGTGCAACGAAAGTGGGTTGTGCATTCCCAAGGGCCTTATATGCAACGGGAAATATGAATGCAGTGACGGCAGTGACGAAATTCAACCATGTGGTAGGTCCGAAACCATATTAAGACAAGCAACTGCAATTGATTGGATAGTTTGTTTCTAACAAGACGCACGTGCCCATGATTCATCTATGTTCTCAGCCTCCCTGATTAGTCCGGAATGCGGATTCGAGACGGATTTTGTCTGTGGGTACAAGCGCTACCCAACCCCAATGCTAACTTGGGAGAGAACTGAGACATATTTCGACGTATCCAACGGTGACAGTATGTATTATATATATCAACCTGATGAAGCTACAATTAGAAGCTGGTGCATTATTGAGACATCAAAGAGTCTATACACACAATTACTAATTAAGTTTATTAATAACTAATATATGTTAGGTTACAGCATGCACCTCTCATATAAGACGTCGACTCCCGGCAACTTGGCTTATCTCATGTCGCCCAATCAAGCATTTCATACGGATGGAGGGTTGAGTTACTACATGGATATCAGTAAGGCCTCGTACGACATGGGTACAAAGCTATCAGTGTACCTCCGACATCCTCAGGGCGCTGTTGTTACTCTGACCGATATCTCTCTTGGAGAAGGACTCTACCTCGTGTGCATACCTTCAGGAACATATTTCATCATCTTCCAGGCTACCACTGGTTTATCGTCCCAGCCAGATATAATTTTGGATCAAATCAAATGGCACAGCAAAGACGATTTCCTGAAATCACGAACAGTTGGAGAACACTGCGACCACAGCTGTATGGTTTGAGATTGTTAACTTAAAACCACATAGTTTCTTTCACTTCGAAAATGTACCTTATCACTGTATTCATAAGACCATTGATGTTGCCATATCTTTAAAAGAAACACATCGACATTATAACTGTTGCATAATCATCCTGTCCTGCTAATCAAATAGGGCTGAATGTCAATGAAAAACCTGCACTAGCCAGATTCAACTGCTCATTCAAAGGCAGCGACTGTGAAATGACAGACGTATTGACATCTAGCACTCAGTTTAAGTGGATGAGAAATTCGTTGTCAAGGATACTTTCTGGATTCGTTGATTCCGACACTGGTATGCTACAACAAAATCAATTATTGCTGCATTTTCAAAACAATTGTGCTAATGACCAGAGGCTTTGCGTATAATATTTTCAGGTGAAATAATAGTTGCTGTAAATTAATAGTGGTCACATATTCAATGGCTTTCGTGCTCGCAGGATGTATGTCCAATATCAGCGCTATATCAGGAAGCATTATATCGCCAGGATATCCCATGGGTTATCCCGATAACGTAGACTGTTATATCACATTCTTGCAAGACCACGCTAGTTTAACGATATCATTCACGGACTTTGAATTAGAACATGAAGACAGTTGCGCATATGATTACGTAATGGTGAGATTTCCCTATCTAAAAATACCTTACTGCAGTTCGTAAGGAGAAGCTAATCTATTTGTAAATTAATGGCAAAATAGAACAATTACAGAACGCTATACGTTATCTTATCATTTTTACTATTTCAAAAATGTATTGCTGTATTGTTGTGATCGGAGATCTGACAGAGCCTACAAACACTTTGGTTTCACTTTGTTTTCTTTTCCGTGTAGATATTTGAAACGTCAAAACCGTACAGCGTAAATCCTCTATGCGGAGAGGACTTACCACGCAATATTACGACCAGATACAAATCAACTACTTTGCATTTTCACAGTGATTACAGTGTAGTCAGAAGGGGATACTCCTTTCAGTTTTCCATCGAAAAAGACAAAGATGAAGGTATTAAATCATGTCGTTAGAACTAGTGTACTAGTTCACGCTTCTTTTCCTCTTACTTAACCTACTACATAAAGTTTGCAGGTTCATGAAGCACTATAAACTGTATTATTGCGCCTTCGCTATATCCAGAAAAATAGATACTTCCTGTTAAACGAAGGCCCGACGATTTGGACATTTTAATCACTATGTATATTTATAGATATGGCGTATGGTCTTGGCTACTATGGATTAAGCGAAGAAATGATGTTGACCAGTCGACTCATTCTACCCAAGATGGTTGTTGATGGACAATCGTGTCTTTCATTTGACCTTATGACCAAGAGCTCAATCGAGGTGTTTAGCACACACAGCTTGAACCAGCTTGAAGGCAAAATCCTTTTGTGGATTCCTGAGTCACATCCCATCAGTAAGCTTGATATATCGTGTAAAGTTAATTAACAAAAAAATACTGGGACACATAACGTAATTATAATGAATATAAAAAAATCA
The DNA here is from genome assembly GCA_034190875.2 of Urechis unicinctus. NCBI lineage: Eukaryota > Metazoa > Annelida > Polychaeta > Xenopneusta > Urechidae > Urechis > Urechis unicinctus. The sequence continues at coordinate 19,210,771 of CM067344.1, forward strand.
ACTGTTACTGTTAAATAGTTATTTAGACCACATCTGTTGGTTTTTTGGTTACCCTTGGACATACGACATCTAAACTTGGGTGCATATAACCAATTGACATATGTTTGCTTGTATCTGAAAATCGATAAAACAATATGTGTATGGCAGTACAAACTACTCAAGCGAATAATCATTGGATTGGTCAATTGAGGGGTCTTGGTTCTGCGATGCATCATTTCACCATACAGCTGTCCGGGAGAAGCAACGAGGCCACTTACATTCACGTTGCAACCACTACATATTCATCGTATCGTTCAATCGCCACTGGGTTGGACAACATAGTACTGCAACCTGGCAGATGCCAACATTTGTGTAAAACTGCTTTAATTAAATCATTTTAAACATAAATGGTGTTTATCAAACAGCCACGAAGTAAGTCTTCATGTGATTCAAGTTTGGATTGCGCTTCAGACGTCACTGGGTCAGTGGAATGCGATTTTACGGACTCCAGACAGTGTGGATACATAGACATATCGAAGGGACCTGTCAAGTGGCTCCGGGCTGCTGACGACAACACACATAGTAATCACTCTTTCTCTAGTTATGAATGTTATGTGTTAGTCCCAGTATAATTCACATATATGCTGATAGGATGTATCTTAAAACTTATTTTGACACTTAATTTTCTTTCCTCTTTGTTTTGTTCTAACAGAATCCGGTATGTTGGTCGCGCATGATGCAAACAGAAAAAACAATGTGGCCAGGCTGTTGTCGCCTCTCAGAGACGTGCGCACAGCAAGTTGTCTCAACATATCTGTAGAGTCATTCGACGTTGCAGCCATACTGACAGTCTCTATGCTTCTATCTAATGAAAGCGTCGTCCTTCTCAGGAGCATTGACAGCAAGGAATTACAAATTGGAATAAAAAACCACATGGTGGACCTAAACGTGGGAAGATACCGTCTGCTTTTTGAGGGAAAAGGATGGAATGGGATTTTATCGATAGTACATATAACTGTGGTATCTGAGGTCTGTCCTAAGCCACCCAGTAAGTTTTACTGACAATAATATTTGGCAAACCATATGTAATTTGGTGGTTTTACACATTGATTGGCTTCAATTAAGCTGAAACCATCTTAGCAGAGGTAAATTATCTTTGATGCATCGACTTAAGTTTATAGTGGGTATGCATTCACTTAGTACTTGCATGAAATAAACCACTACTATACTACCTCTTTATGGGACACTGATTTTGGCACAGGTACTCCTCTTGATGACACTGCCGGTAGGAAGCGTCGCGCATTCCACATCCATCTCACGACCGGTTATCCCATTACCGATGTTCCCACGACCGGTTATCCAAATACCGAATATGTAGAACCTAACTCAAACACCAATCTTTCCACGAATAACATCAGCGTTGGAACAGTAATTGAGAGTTATACCATGGACAATGAAGCAACCACACCACCGCTAACATCTACTAATCCAGTACTAAACGAAAACCAAGACCGAGATCTGGCACAGCGAGACATTCTCGCCGATTTTCTCTTGGATCAAGGTTAATTTCACAGTCATTCTGGACAAAGGGTTAATGTGTCGTGCTATTTTGAATTGATTCCACTACTGGGATAACGATTGAATGTTATATTTGCGCAGACCTGATACAAGTCATTTGTTGTCTACTGCTGCATGAAACCCTTGTCCTTAATTGTTACTACAAACCCTTGTCCTTAACTGCTGCAAGAAACCCTTGTCCATAACTGCTGCAACAAACCCTTGTCCTCAACTGCTGCAACAAGTACCTTGACCTCAACTGCTGCAACAAGGACCTTGCCCTTAAGTTATTTTTTCCTTGGTTATAATTTTGACCCGTCGTAATTTGTATTTACATAGATGGAGCTAACGTAGATAACTTGATTGTTGGGGCCATACATTCCTGGAAGGATGTCGTCTTGAGGTTAGCCAAAATGTTAACGTACTTATCTGGCAGTCATTGTGCTTGTCAAGAATTATTGAGTTATTCGATTTAAGTTCCCCCTGTCTTTTATCTTCAACCAGATGGTATGTACAAAGTTCCAACTGATATTTCAAAACCGATATTGTTAACGATTTCATGCTGTGGTGACTATGATCCACAGATGTCAGTGGAATGGCGAGGTTTGTGATGACCGCTTGATCACGCAGGAGATGACCAACATGGGTCTATGTTTCGTCTTCAATGCGGATCAAAAGAATATCCTGGAAACCACTTCGCCCGGCAAGTGAACCTTTTACTCCAATCTGAAACTATTCGTTTTACTGAGATTTGTTTTGATGAAAGGGACTTTTTGAAGCCCCCTTTTACAACGACGGCCATCAAAGACCGTTTGATGACAGTTGATGGCAGAAGACAGTTTAGCACATAGATATTCTGTTTATGGTTTTATGATTGCCAAAGGGTTTAGAGACACAATATCCATGAAGTATTGAACAGCACAATGCGATTAAAATAGTACTTAAGGTCTATGTGATTTAAAAAATGTTTAGCGATCATATGTTGACAATCGTAGCAGGTACGCTGTTCCATAGGGACAAACTCGATGTAAGAAGCTTTGCCCCCTTAATTATGGCCTTGTCGGCAATAGTATTCGGATCCATTGATCTCAACTCTGGCTTCTACTACTCAGCCATCCGTTTATCCATGTTGCATCGCAAACTACTCCATGCGTATTTAACTATTTGAATATTGGTGTTACATAAGCACCTTTCCAGTCGTCGCGTACTTATCTTACACTGATAGAGTTTAGACAAAAGACGAAAGTGGTGGTGATATTTATGTAGCTTTTTCTTTTGTACGCCTTTGGTAGGGTTCGTCTAGTGCTGTTGTCTAGCTTTGTATGCAACTGATATTTTCAGAAATTTGCCTTGGGTAACGTGATACGTAAAACTATCCTAATTCTAAACGTCATATGATCCATCCAGCTCAGGGAGTCATATTATTGTGACAACGGATGCTGATGCCAAGTAGCCTTGAGTAAGCCTGCGTTTCCTGTGTATTTTGTTATTGGGTTATTTGTATTGACCAATAGTTTTGATCTGATTTGCGGTGCTGTTTTCTATTGCTATTCTTGGAAATTTAAAAAGGTCTTCGGTATGTCCCGCTGTCCACAACATTGTCCATATCTCTTCCTCCTGTTGGTTTGCATTCTTGACATCAGTGCTGTACCATAAGCGTTTGTTTATACCTCGGCGTTTTCTAAAAGGCATAAACATCCTTGCTATACCCACATTCATTTCTATGAACTTTGTCCATTGTGTACATTTTGTCCTTCAAATACATTTTCCTTATCAACTTGAAATTATATGAAATTCTACCGGTCACTCGTCTCTGAAGGAACACTTTGGTTGACACTTCTGACCATGCCATACTCTGTTGCAATATGAAGTTAAATGATATTCCTACACATAGTTGGTTTAGACACCTGCTTATTCCGGAGAGTTGAATATTAACTATCTTGCACTGTTTGTATGTGCTTTAACAGTATTTTCGGGAGAACTATTGACTGACGAATATACCATTCCCAAGTTTGCATCCTCAATTGTACCTCATACATACGATGCACAAATCACACAAATCATCTACGCACTGTACGGTACTCAATATTCTATAGATAATAACCACTCCTGACCTGTATTACATTGTATCTGACCCATATTCCCATTAGAGCCGGTAAATCAAAAGTGTGATTTCAGAATTTTGTATCCAACTCTCAGATATTTCAACTTCATCTGTACACATCGTTAAATCCGTTCATTCGTATGATAGGCATTAAACTGCCTTGCGGTACGCGTGTTCTATCACATCTATCCACATAAAATCCGCAAGGAAATTGTTACCGAAACAATTTAGAGGAACAGGCCACCCATCGAACATTCTTAGACACATGGTCAATTGGAGAACGTGCTTGTACAGGCAAATATCCAAGGCTTAGCAGATTTTCTCCGGGTGCTTAAGAGATCAAAGGCCTTATGTATGAAGAAAATTCCGTTTATTGGGACGGCAAGCACCCTCCTGTATCCTGATGCGCATCCGAACATCGCCACATTTACAGAAATGACTTTAATAGGACAACGCCACCAACCACCACCAACTATGCCATGGCCGCAACAGGTTTCGCTGTTGAGCTTATAAACATCTTTCTACCTTCAACTCAACTTGTTCTTTGCATTTACGTGCCGTCCGGCTTTTGTTGCCTGCGCCTTACTGACACCTTCCAACTTGGACCCCTCCCGCACTGGACGAGGACGCCTCTAACCCTACCCCACTTTGTGGCTCTTCTTGTACGATGTGTTTCTGTCATTGTTGTTGCTTTTTATCGCCCCCAGCTATTGAAAGTAGGTAAAGCAAAGAACCATGTACAAAGTAAAAACAACCTTAACATATTATGTCTGTTAATCACAAGCAATAATCCAGATTCTAGGTTGTCTCGGTGTGGTGTCTATTCGAGGTGAATTTCGCTGAAATAGTCGAGTGAGGTACAATTAGCTTGTGGTTTAATTCCAGCCGGAGGCAATTCGTGTCATTTGGTTGACTAATTCTGCTTTGTTCAGGGGCAGAAAAGGGATTGCGCCTATTGTTTAACATCGAGACATATGACGGCATAGATGCCATTACATCAAACAAAGGTCTTAAGGTAAGAAAATAAATTAATCCGGAAGACTCGAAAAGGCCATTGCTTATTGAGAACGTTAGCATACATAAGTTAAAACAACGTTCTTTAATCGATGTTGTCAGCGGGTTATATTCTAGAACGATCTTGAAATGGTAATCCTGTATATAATTTGTGACAACTGTACTGAATGGAATCTGCCTCACAGGTGCTACTGGATCATCAAGATGATGTACAGAATATGAGAGATAGGGGCTTCGGCATTAGACCCGGTTTGCACTCACTGATGTCGATGGCCTACTCGGAGGTGTGGAAAGTTAACTTTTTTACAATTACTAAATGATAATGGCTTTACATTAGGTTATGGGAGGCAAATATATATATGCGCATTATGTATAATGCAAATTGGTGCGGTAGATAGCTCAATCGCCATGGGGCCGACAAGATCATGATACAGGGGCCTCATCTGGTTCCTAATTTCGAAAATGTTCATCAGTTCTTCATTTTATTACTTCTGACAGGAGAGTTTTCTGAAGCCTGATTGGGGAACTTGCGGCGAATTGGAACTGCCTTATTTTGTGAATGATAACTATACATATGGACGATGTACCCAAGCGTGCGCGATGGGAGCACTTATAGAAAAATGTCAATGCGGTGACGCATACATGGAAGGTGCGCTGTGTTTATTCATACATAGCAATATTCGTTAAAATCACATTTCTAACCAATATAAACTTAGATTCTCTCTCTCTCTCTCTCACACACACACACACACCCACATACACTTGCACTAGCACTTGCACTCACACACACACTTGCACTAGCACTTGCACACATTTGCACTCGCACACATTTGCACTCACACACATTTGTACTCATACACACATTTGTACTCATACACACACACACACACACACACACACACACACACACACACACACACACACACACACACACACACACACACACACACACACACACACACACACACACACACACACACACACACACACATACACACACACACACGCTAGACTTACAGTTGTTAGGCTGGCATATAAAATTTGTAGCGGCTCTTGGTTGAACAGGCCAGTCGTCTTTGTGTGATATGAAGAAATATTTGGAATGTATCCTGCCTGGTAAGTCTGTCACTTTTTTCAATAGCTTTTGTGATTTCTTCCATTAACGCATTACAAATTTGGCTGGTTTAATTAAATTTTTCTTGTTTGTTTGTATAGCTGCTTACACGGGAAATGAGGGAGTGACAAGTGTCTGCAAAAAATGCATTAGTGCTTGCAAAAATTACAAGTATGATCCGGTGCTATCATCTACGTTGTTATCTACTCGAGTTATAGACCAACTTTCCTATGACGTGCAAAATCAAATTGCCGCTGATTACAACAAGGCTTACGAGTTGAAACAAAGGGTTTCACTAGACACCATGGCTGATATTCTCAAACAACTGCAGCGCGTGATTAACTCATTGAATAAGGTGGATGACCACACGGACTTTTATTTATTTGATCCAAGGTCATCTGTTATTGCGCGAGCCGATAAGGCCGTGAATAAGTTCAATGAATTAATGACTGAGGACTTCGTCTCATTGTACACTTACGTGAACAAATTAGTGGAAGCATATCAGAAACATATTTCAAAAGAAATTGATGTTTTCATAAGTGCATGCGAACGTACAACTAACGAGTTTGCTTTGCTTACGTTTAAATTGAATGCTCTAATGGGAAATGGTACAATCACGTGGCGCAGTGTAGGCGAGACTTTCTATCGCAGTCTGGGGAATGTATATGAATCCCTGAACGATGTGCTTGTTATAAGACAGAGCGAACGATTTAACACCAATGACATACTTCAAATGATCCGGAGTGCCAGTGACAATCACACGCCAGATTTCATCGTCGCTCCTCGCTTCGTCTACCTCCGCTGTTATGACACGGTACATAACTACATTAACTACGTAGCAAATTTGTTAGATCAATTAGCGAAGATTTGGAACATCCTAGCGGACATCCTAGCAAATGATACCACCGAAACATTACAGCTCGAAATGATAGAGCCCGAAGCATTAGAGCTCTATTTTTGGATTACTGACAACCCATATCCTAACCCCATGGAAACCATGAATTGCATGCGTAATTATGCAGAGTTTTTGAATTCAGTACAACTTCCAGCTACACCTACGTTCTCTTATAGCTATAAACTTAAATCGGCGAAGACATTAGCAGAACTGCGGCGCTGTGTTGCCGAGGTGAGATTACTATATGAACAGTATGGTCACAATAGAATTGGCGTCGGCGTGTTACGGGATCGTTTTGCTGGTGTGAAAGCGCAAATAGAAAATACTTTGTCAGGTTTGACATCGAACTTGCAACAAAGATTAGTAACTCCCTTGCTTGGTTCCTTGGAAGATCTGCAAAAAACTTACACAGCTGATATTATTGAGTTTGTTGATGATGCTGTAATGCTGACCAGCTATCTGCCAAATCAGGTGAACAACTTAGCTCTTGCCAATTATCTAATTAAAAGCTGCATTATTGGCTGGATATCATAATATTGCGATTGATTATTGTGATATCAGTTACATAATTTATACAATTAATGAATGTCATTAAATGGTAGCTATGTGATTCTCATATCGGTCGACGGTACAATGTTTTTGTTCTCGTTAAGAACCAAGTTATTATGGACGTCGTTGCACATGCCAAAATATGGCAGCGCCCAGTGACCTTCCCACGTGGTGCACGGTCATCAGAATCACTACTGATGACACGGGAGAGCGGAGCTGGGGCTTATGTCATAGGACCAGCCTTAGGTCTCTTCCGCAACACAACAGGTACAATTTGATAAAAATTCGATACTCATTGATTGTGAAAAACGTTAATCATCTTAGCTATACATACTAGATTGTGTCGTGACTTTGTGGGGATTAACGCAATGTTACGGGTCGCTTTTTGGCAGGAGAAGCTGTGATAATGAAGTTAGTTGAGGACTTCGTCATGTCAGTTTATACTGATGTACAGACCTCCTACAGCGAACTGCTCAGTCTGACTAATGCTGCAGACAACGCACTGAATGAGGGCGCACAATTACTTCAGGAGCAAACTCATCCAAGTATTTCCTCGAGCGATTTCATTGGGTTAGTGTTGATAAATTAGGCAATGTTGACCAAAACGATTAGACTGCAAAATTATCAATTGAAGTCAATTGACTGTAACATTGAACTAAGGATTTTAATATGCTTTTAGCATAATCTCACATGTTTCAGTGCCAACATCCTTCAGATTGATGTATATTACAGCGACTTGAGTCTAACAAAAATTGTGCAGCTTGAAAGCTATGACATTTTTTCGTTTTTCAGTGAGTAACTACAAATGTTTTGCAAATTAATTTGGTTTATAATTAGTTTTGGCATACACTAAGTAAATATATGTAACCCATGTGATGACGCTTACCAAAATAATGATGTGTTTTGCAATTTTCATTCACAAGGTGATTGTGGAGGATACATGGGTCTGCTACTGGGGGCGAGCTTTATAAGCTTGATCGAGCTAATAGATTGGATAGTCTTCCATTGTATTATGCACCCTAAACGTGAAGAGGATGTTCAAATGTCACAAGTCAGTAAAAGCAGTTTTTCAAGAAAGTATGAAACATTTGATCAAAGAACGGAGACACATGCTGCTGGCCCAATCCAAAATCGTGCGGGGCGGGTTAGTCGAGGTGAATAATCAGTTCTAGTATTACTGGTACAGACCACCACCGAGGACAATTGTTTTCAAATTTCTGCAGAGCAAGAAATAATATACCACGTAAGTTTGTGAAATCATATGTGAAATATATATTTTGGTTGTTTTTGTAAAAATTGCAATAAATTTCGTCAATGAAGTGTACCACTGCTGTCAAGAAACGGACCCCGAAAAGTTCTATGTCATCTATCATCGAGAAAGAATAATGAGAGTATAGTCTTGTTACCCAAACTAGATGTTAAAAAAAATCGCGTATATAAATAATATAAATAATTTTACATAAATAATCAACGGGTGACCACACAACCTGTGCATCTCATCAAAGTGAAAGGCATTATCTACAAAGTTGATGTTATTGTAATGCCCAAACAAAAATAAGTCATTGGATGACTGCAAAAGCTCAGTTTTCACAAATAAGCAATCAAAACCTTCAGTTGTACATGTTTTGGTTTTATCAGAAATATTATACATTACAGATTCTATTGAATTGATAAAATATTAAGCGGTTAAATTTTAGTTCAGCTCCTTATCAATTCTTATTCGTTTGTATCCCCCCTCCCCCACCTATTGGGTCACCATATGACACCAGGGTTGGTGTGCCGTTAAACCCTATACTCAGGTTGGTATTGGCTTGAATAACGAATAGATCAAAACATATGCATGGACATTATTAGGATGCGCTCTTGAATCTTGAGTGATCGTCTTATATACCAAGCATGCAGAAAGTTCTTGACAACCATAGACGAAGCACTGGCATCTGCCAGCAAAATAGGCACGTGTTTCAAAACATTGTCCAATAAGCCTACTCAATTGGTGGCTTTATATGCACATAACAGCTTCACATCATACCATCAGACACCTTTTTATTGGCTATCACTTTCTTGTCTGTTATGACAATCATTATCATAGGGCTGTAAACTCGGATGCTTCATTAACACTAACATTTATTCATGTTTAATGGTATTACTAACCAAATGTTTGTCTGCGTCTGTAAACAAATGCCATCATCGTGACAATTGCTCCAAATCGTGGTTAGTGGTTATCTCTTTTAATCGACTAATGTACTCCAACTCACTGTGATTTCGAGGCAACTCAAAATGACAGCTTTTAAACAAGTGATTAAATATAACACTATGTGCTTTAGATAGTTAGTGCTCGTTATTCGCTGGGATACCAAATGAAATGTTTATGTATTTGGCTGCTAATTGTATGTCGAAGGTGATTGCATTCTCAATCATTTGTTTTGTGTATTTAAAGAAACTCTTGATGTTCACGGAGAAGAATATGGAAAATGCTAGATTATTCACGACGATTGATGGCACAAAGCATGAACCTTTGTAATGCAGCGATATCATGAAACGAATTCGAATCAAATAGAATAGGCCTTATATTGGATGTCTGCACTGTTGTGCACGAGTAAACGGTATTAACATACACAAGAGGCATCACTATATGCTTCGATGTGGCATGCACTTTCTAATTTAGCATCATAAATACGACTTAATAAATTATATTCACTCGATACTAAGCAGTGCAATATATATACTCGGAGAGAATAGACTCGGTCTACCTGTTACATATTTCGGCTTGCACTGGACGCGGGTCTGAAGCGTTATAACCCTGAAGACAAAAACCCTTGCCCTGACTTTAATACGGCTGTGAAACCTCGACGACGTCCAAGATGCGTGTAGCGTATGTTGCCGCTGGGGCCGGCTCAGTGTTCTGCTATAGATTCGCTATAGATTCGCTTATAATGAAGTACTATTCTAGCTCATACGTTTTTAAAAGGTCTCCCCCTTGATTATCAGCACGACAGCCCGGGTTTTGCCGGGTACAATATATATATATATATATATATATATATATATATTGTATATATATATATATGTATAATATATATATATATATATATATATATATATATATATATGTATATGTATATATATATATATATATATATATATGTGTGTGTATATATATGTATATATCTGTATATCTATATATATGTATATATATATATATATATATATATGTATATATATATAATATATTTATATATTTATATAGTTGTACCCATCGACTAGTCTTTGTACATTAACATTTCGTCTGAGCAAACCGGCACGCCAAACTATTTTCCTTGGTTAGGCATGCAATCAATAATCCGGGTTTACTACTTAAATTCCCTATGACTGCCTATTATTATGACATTATTTTCAAACGGAATGGTTTCAATTGTTTGCCTCTTATCACAAACTGCATACTGCATGTTTGCCTCTCTTTTAGGCAGTGGTTTGAAAATTATATCATTACCCTCATATCAGCTGCGCTTTCAAAATGGGAGGAAGAGTATAAACGCTGCGAAAAATCCTGACAAGTTGCCACTGAGCACAGCGGAAGTCATTCGTTTTAAATTGGCCTGTTGATCACATATTCCTTGGGTTGTGGCGACTGCTGCCAAAAGTCACACCCTTCACTGTATATTTAATAGCACAGGTCTGCATAAGAGACCTTACGGCCTATCCAATCTCAATTAATATGGTTTGGGTCTAAAAAATTGAAGTCATAAAAGAACAGTTGTTTTGTGCGTGATGTATGCCAGAGTACCATTATGCTTCATGTCAAGTAATTTAAGCCAATCATGAATGTCACGCATAAAGCAGAATGTGATTCAGTCCGGGGATGTTCATGCGACAGTGTGTTATTTCGACTATACCCTTTCCATAATGGTTTCTTGTTTCCATTGTCACCCGAGAGTGTCGTCATCCGAGAGTGTCGTTTCTAGTATTGATATCAACACGAAATTTAACCTTTTCTCAGTAAAGTACTTTGTGTTTGAATATCCTAAGGCTGGACTGGGATATCACTGAAGTGGCCAGTAAAAGTGACACTGAGCACAAAATATGTTCACCATAGAAGACCCCAGTAAATTATTAAGCAATAAAACATTTTATCAGGACGACAAACCTGTCAAGAATAGCAAAAAACGACCGTTCTGTGTCACGATGAATATATACGCCTCGTTCTCTCTGCAACTCTTACCAATAGTTATTTAAGGAGTGTACAATAATATGCAAATATAGAAGATTTTTTCAATTAAACTACTTTTGTGTTGTGTGAAACTTATTTTATTGTTCAGAATCGCGGCCTTCATGTATTTGCCTTAGTGTTAAGTTACTATGACCGAACACATCTACAGTGTGCCTCCACGCATATCTCAGTGACTATTTGCATATAAAGCATTCAAGCAACCTTTTGGTAAGTCGAACAAATATTCGTCTACATGGAACTGTCAACATAATGTACGTAGGTTGCAGTACAAATTACGTAATTGATATAATATTCGCTTGGCTTAATGCTTGCTAATATGGTACTTTGAGCCCTGTTAAACTGTATCCGGGCAGCACGGATATTGGATTCGTTCTTTGTAGTTCTGACCACATTGAACAAAGTCCTAGAGAAAGCCAATATGCAAGTTCCAATATAAACTTGAGGCAAGCTGATGACACACTGTAAGTGTTATTTATGTTGGAAAAGTATAAAACAATGTGATACCTCCTGGTGTAGCCGTCTAATAAAGCCAATGAGCAGGAATGGGGCATGGTGTCATGAAGTATAGCATCTATCATCAAATTCAACGCCCTCATATACATTATATATATATATATATATATGTGTGTGTGGTTTATATTTCTACTATACAAACGTCCGACACATCATTCATTATTTACGTGAAGCATTAAAATATATTCGTTTTACAGATCGATGTCAGGTATACTGAAGTTGGAATGCTGCAAATTAATTTGTAATTGAAATCGGTGACTATACCATGGCCTATGAAACGATGCTCTCATTACCGCGCCGTTGCAACATACAAGAGACGACCAAAAGGAAATTAATGGAACTGTCGCCACTCTGTCATTATTAAGGTTGCTTGCGCTGGACACCGCATACTTGATAGACATTATCTGTATCCGGGCAGCACGGATATTGGATTCGTTCTTTGTAGTTCTGACCACATGAACAAAGTCCTAGAGAAAGCCAATATGCAATTAATGCAAGCTGGTGCAACTATATATCAGTATAAACGAATGTGATTCCGGTCAAGCCAGAGCAGACTGGACCAATATTACAAATCCAGGTACTGCACGAAGCTAGCAGATTCATCATTTATTATGCTATAGACTTGAACCATGTACCCCCACGTTATTCACATAACAGCAAAGTTGACAAGCCGCAACATAGCATAAACATGTCTGTTGCGTGGCTTTGGTCTTTCACTGCATAATCCCCAGAAAGTTTATCACGTGACCAGAGATCGAAGACAGGGTTTTTTATCAAAAGGACTTTTTGCAACGACACTTCACCATCTAAAAGTCCCAAATGTTACAATGATGTATATCCCGTTGCCTTGTGTTGGTTCATGGCCATTTGAGTCAATACGTCCAATGGAATGCTATGCCATGCACGTCCCTAATAATACGGCGTTTTGCAGCAGCAGTACTTATCAATCGGGTGCTCTTCCGATCCATTTGATGTTCATTGTGTTCATAAGGGATTTGAAGGATGCAAAGAGCGCGTTTGAGTGGATTCAACATTCGTTTCCTTGTGTCCGAGGAACGTTGTCACTCGAATGAAACGAGGCATTGAGTTTTAGTATCTATTTTACTAGTTATTCCACCGCAAGCCATATTGAAAAAGTCTATGAATACCAAATTTGAACTTGGTCCCCAACTAACCTCATCACTGATGATTAATAAATATTCCTATCCCAGGCTATGGAATAATTGACTGTGCCGTCAATAATGTGTCTCTTTTTACTCCCTCTGCTTCTCTAGAAGCCATGTATCGTACATAATGAGCATGCACGACAATGAAACCCATATAACTAGAAAATCAATCAAGTTCGTCTTCTGTAAATAGAGATGATATGAGCACTGTAGTTTTACGCCACTTTCATCAAAACTGTAATGGATGATGATAATTTTGACAGTTTCCCTTATGTGCCATCGGCAATTCACTGTCCCCGTCGACCTGTTGCAAAACCCACGTAACATGGACGTAGACCCAAGATAATACAATTGAGCCATCGGGGCGCATCGAGTAACTAGTCATATTGTCACAGCTTGAGATGAAAACAACAACCAGTTGGTTGAAAAGTAGGTGACCACTACGCCTCTGTGAGCGGATCAACATACATCGGCAGCCATTTTGGTGAATCCAGCTAGTTATTCATTGATCGATATTTTACATAAAAAATCATAAACATGCAATACGCTATTGGATAGAAGAAATCGATGTGTTTATTTATTAATCAGAGATATTGCAAAAATAGGTGATTGGTGAATATCATGATTCAAACAATGTTTACGGTTTCCACTGACATAGCGTCAAATATAAATTCCACCCATTGCTTCTGTGCATATCTCGTATGTACTGCTCACATTGAATAAGGGGATAAATATTACATTTATGCCAGGGTATCACATGTTGCAATAGCAATCACAGTAATGCAATTTTTCCTTTCAGTCCCTGGCACAGTATGCGAAGAGAAACACATCATTGCACTAAACATTGCGAAGCCAGCTTGTAGGTAGTGTTTATTACGGATTATTGATGAAGCCTTATTTTGAGCAAAGAAAGGTGTATGCTGGTATAAACAATATACTCGACATTGCTACCCGCTGTTACTTACAGGTCTGGTTTGATGTTTGGATGTATATATCTAAAATATTTGGGTTAAGATTGGTTACAATTACACAAATCAGGTTACCCTATGCAACAATGCTCTTCAGATTGAAGATGAGGGTCAATAATCGGATGTGTATGACGGCATACAAGATACGTTGAGCACAACATTGCTTTCATGATAAAAGAGTATAATTCTGAAATTGCTGAATCTGACAAGAACACCCTCCATACTAACCTCACATAATATGTTTCCACGTTCAAGCAAGATATAATTTTCATGAAAACGCGTTAATAATGAAAATGGTGTGATAATGTTACTCGTTTTGTATGCTAAGCATGATCGACATACACTATTTAAGTTTCCATCTAATTATTGTGAGCAACTGCAGGGCTTAGGTTTTATGTTTAATACTATAAGTGATTATGTCAAATAGCGATTATAATTGGTCCAACATTACCAAGGATGTTGCGTAGTGACGCAAATCGTTAAACTTGCTTTGATTCATGGTCAGCCTCACTGGTAATTCTAATCAAGTCGGTTAAGGGCTTGTAGCGAGCATGAATAATGCATGGTACGTATGTCCCGTGAGAAATGCAAAATCTTTGATTGATGTTTCATGAGCTTTGTCATTTCGTAGAGGCGGAATATAACCTGAACAACATGACTCAATCAAGTTAGAATAACCAAGGCGTAGACGGAATACCTGGTCTTATTGTGTTAAATGTGATTAATCACTTTTGGGAAAACGTGGCTATGCTTCACGGAAGCAGCAAATATTCCAGTATATACGGACTTTGTTGGTAGACAACATTTTGTTTTGAAAAACTTGTTTTATACAATTGCAGCTGTATTATCTCATGCATCATAAGGATCACACAAAATTAGTTTCTTGGATAAATTAATGCTGATAAATAATAAAATAATTCAAGAGAGAGTCATCACCATCATTATTCAATCGATAGCCATAAAATATGCTGTGGATGAATAATGTCGTGACCGTCGCGTGAACAGATAAAACAACACCGATGCAACCAGCATACGATTTTGTTTCAAGCTTACAATATACGTGCCCCTAGGTAACAAGGGAAATGTAAAACATCTATGACATTAAAATTCACTATGGTAAATATGAATAACAGATGACAACGGCCACTTATAGGCTACGTGATGAAAAGGAATACTATGTGCTTTGACAAGACAGCATTATAAATTATGACGATGTCTTTTGTTGCATGACTGAAACATACAAAATGCTAGAATTATTTAGCAAATTGAAATAAATGGAACATTTCAGTCATCGCACAGACCCACAGACATATTTGAGCCAGAATTACTAACATTAATACTACTAAACTTGAACATCGAGTCTACCGCCGCCGCGATTGCGTCAATATTCATGAGTACACAGTGAAGCTTGTACTTACTGAAGTTCTTTTGACATGACATAACTGAATAATAGAAGACTCAGTACTGGTTAATCAGCTAACCATATTGGAGACCCCGTGATTGTATCAGTTGGCCGGAAGAGAATACATTCACTGTTAATGCTCGTCTGCCACGTCCCCCAATCATCTTTCAGCGCCCATGCAGATACGTGGCAACTGATATCAAATGTAACTCACCTTAAATGTTGCGTTTACATGGTTTGATTCAATGGTTGATATATTATTGGCGTAGGCTACATTGATTACGATTTGTAAACGTTGTGAACACCAAATTTTCGCGTTTAATAAATATGCCTCGAAGAAAACCAAATCACCAACTAATTTTGCCTAATTTAGACCATTAAGACATGCTGATCATTAGCACCTTCCGTCATACCAATCGATGCTTGTGTACAAATATGAAGGGGATGTTAACAACAGCTAATTGGAAGACGCCCAATCGGTCTGAATAGAAGCTATACACTGGATGACTTAACGATCATTGACGGCGCGGTTTTCTGCACGCGGAAAGTTCTGAATTGCTCCAGTTTCTCCAGGAAATATGCAGCGTCTGGAACCTGCTTCGCATTCCTTTACCCCTACGCGGACCATAAGCTAATTTCAGCACATGGTTGGTAGATGTATTACAATAGCTAATTCTCTGATTATAAGCACTCTGTCTCTTAACGATGAATTATTTATGAATATTGAGCACACAAAGAATGACCCTCAACCAGTGACAGCAGCATCAATTGATTGAATATGATTTGAGTAATTGATATGGCGGAATCGAACTTTTATTTCGAAATTATTTCCATGGTTTATTATTATAGTCA
>CM067344.1:19229611-19284611 GCA_034190875.2 Urechis unicinctus
TGTAATGATGTCTGTATGTTGTGCTGTATGTATGTATGTAGTATGTAATGTATGTATGCATGTTTGTATGTATGTCGATGTATGTATGTAAGTATGTAATGTATGTATGTATGTATGTGTTTATTAATACTACATTTGCCGGACACTTCGGCGTAATTTTAACTATATTTGCCGGACAAAAATATTTTACGCATAAAGGTGTCCTATATTTCAGATGTTTGTTTTATGCTATGGACATAAAATCGCATTTCGTTTTTACAAATGAGTTCTTATTGTTTAGTTCAATAGGGTGCATTTTATTACATTCGAAGTATTATAATTATAAATATTTAGTGATTGAAATTCTTGCGCGTGTATCTTGTTTTTACGGAAATGCTAGACACTTTCGATTTTAGCTGATTATTCGTTCTATGCGGAAAGTATTATATATTTTGTATATATTTTATTTATTATATCAGCATGGATCATAATCTACCAAAAATGACAAGATAAATGCGAAAACAAATAATAAACTCGTTCGTCGCGACACAGACCGAGGTTCGTGTATCTTCCACGGAGGTTGGCAGCAATCCGAGTCTCAGGCCAGCCTGTTGTCAAATAACTTTGTGGCAGATATTTACGCGACACTCGTGGATGGAACGCAGATCAGCTGACTGTTGTCAAAATTTGTTCTCTCGGCTGTTAACTTCAGCTTGTTTGGTGAGATCACATACTTTACTTGTCTATAGATAAGTTTGTAATGCCACCGAGTCAATATTTTGTTATGCGCCTTACACAGAATCCTGCAAGTTATTGCCGGATGTTATAAATTACGATTGACCCGCACCACTTCTGTGGCACTTACCCGGGTTGAACATTATGATTATGTTACCGTCAAAGTCAGGGCTCGCCCCAAGCCAAAAATGCTGAACTGACAAACTGTGACCCCATTAACATTTAAAATTCACGATATCCATGTTTGAAAATGCCTGGCTTATTTTTAAATATCTTTTCTAGTTTACTGATACATTTATCGAATGAATCAGAAGCTGAGTCTTCAAGCTTCTCTTGCAAACCACTCTTCAGCCTCTACCTGTCTATGGACATGCAAACAAACAAACAAAGCTAATATCTTTTACTGCATCAAACATCAGCATGTTGATCCTGATGTTTGATATTTCTCTTTTCCTCAGAACTTTGTAGCTGCAAGGGTTTGTCTCCTGTTCATATTATTGGTTGGTTTTACAGTTATAAGCATTTTTTTTTATTATTATGTATTGATATAGTTTGAACCTTAATAGAGGGATAATTTGTCTGCATTACCCATCACATTTACAGGTTATTGATTTTATCTTCAGGCAGAAAATTAACATGATGAATGGAAAGTCTTTAATCTGGTGATAAGAGAATATAAAGATGATGATGGATCTTCATTTTGTGTTATACCTCAATAACTAAATCTATAACAGTCTTTGATGAAATTAATATATATTTTTATTTAGGTTAAGTCATTCTATTTATGCAAATGATAATGATATATTCATGTTATTGTTGGTGAAATAAATTTTAATTTGATCAACCATAATTTATTGCTTTGGTTGGTATTCGATATATACCCTTCTAATAAACCCTTCACTTAAAACGTGTGTTGCAGTTGCATTATGGCATCATACGCAAAGACATATGGTGAGTAATAATTTGACTCTCAAAAATGATTATAATGCTCATTTTTTGGGTACGATTATATCTTAATTTGATATCTAGATTGTGCCGCACACTTAAAAGTTTTTGTGGTACTACTTTGTTCCAGCTTAACACCAGCCTATCTTAAATGAAGAAGTATAAGTTGAGGTGATCAATTGTTTTTATCCCTATTGGACTATATTTGTGAGCATTACCACCAATATAGTAGTCACTTGAATATGTTCTGGTTCATTTGCAGACACTAAACACAACCAGGATACAACTTGGGAGTTGGAGATACCGTGGAGTACAGGTATGATATAGTATATATTTTTTCTCATAATTCTAATCATATTGAATCTAAATTTTTTTGGGAATAACCACTAATATAGAAGTCACTTGAATATGTACTTGGTTGTTCGCAGACACATAATACAACCAGGATACAAGCAAGAAGTTGCCTGTACAGGTATGCTTGTTTGTTCTTGTTAACTTGTCAAGCTGGGTCAAAAAAATATTTATGCTTAAAATTGTTAGCATAGATTTGTTGAATTTATGCTTTTGTTGCATCTTGCAAACACCATGTGATAATCTTATTGTGGGTAAATGATTGTTTATAAATCATACATTTTTGTATGATTGATACTGTTTTGGTAATTGATATATTTTTAATTGTGTAATCATAATGTTAACTCTGCCTAAGGGCCAAACAACATTGCTATATGGTTAACCAAATCATGAGAGCCCATATAAGCATCACTTGGGACACTTATATTGTGAAGTTAAGCATATTGTCTTATTAACCATGTTATGTTCTTATATTCAGTGGGTGAAAAGCAACAAAGATACATTAAATGGCTCTATGAGAACTCTGCCTCGTGAGGGATGGTCTTCCAGGCAAGTTTTTCCACCAGTCGAGTTGTTTCTCACTTGAACTGAATGAGATACATGTAATAAGTTGTCTGTTGAAAAATGTTACATGTATGTGTTATATGTTATTAAGCTATGGGTATCTACATTGTTTTAACCATAGTTATTTATCTGGATGCAGGTAAAGAAGCGATCCTCAATTACAAATCTGTCCACCCAGAGATTCCACACTTTCGGACGACAATAAAGAACAAAATTCACATCAAAAAGACGAAGCATCAAGCCCCATCAAATATATAATTAAATAGGTTGAGCATGTCTTAATTAATAATATCAATGTTACTACATGGTGTGTTGTATTCATTGTTAAATCTGTTATTTAAATGTTGCAATGTATTGATCATAACATCAGTTATTGGTGCTGAATGTTAATTGTTACCTATCATTGTATGGCTCTATAGATTGTTGTCTGCACCTTGCATTGTATTTTTCCATCTTATAAAGGGTTACTCGCATTTTAACGTTTGATTAATGTATTATTGATAGTGGTTCTGGAACTGAAATGCACATATAATCAATCGGTGGGGCCTGATGAGGTATTTCTACAGAGAGGGTATTTTGTACCTGGTATTGTAATGGGTCATTGATATGTTATTGGTATGGCATTGCTCCATTGGTTTGTTATTAATACCTCGCATTGTACTGCTATATAATCTGTCGTGTGGTAAATGGTGATTTTTAATTTGAATGGTGGAATAGTCTTTGCTACCTGGCATTTAGATGATTAATGATCCATAACTGGTAGTTGCATTGGTAAGCTGGTCTGATTTTTAATCGGTACCTAGCATTGTTTTGTTAATTGATCTGTTATTGGTACCATACATTGTATTGGTCAATTCATCACAATTTTCTATCACAATGGAAAATCAAGAAGCATTGGTCTTTTGCTGATTATGTTTTGGTCAATGGTATTAAGTGATTTGAATGATTAATAAAGTTTCTGGTAACTAATTATTCACAGTATTTTATGGTCATTTCAAGTATTGCATCCATGGTGGAAAGGTTGGTTGTGAAGCTGCAATGACTGTCAATAAGATTATTCTCGATAACACTCTTCTTAATAACAATGAAAAGAGATTGTAATTCAATGATATCCAAAACGAAATCGATTTCATTTTATGTATATGGTCCATCAGAGGGTACATAGTG
Organism: Urechis unicinctus; assembly: GCA_034190875.2. NCBI lineage: Eukaryota > Metazoa > Annelida > Polychaeta > Xenopneusta > Urechidae > Urechis > Urechis unicinctus. The sequence continues at coordinate 19,233,353 of CM067344.1, forward strand.
GCCAATGCATTAGACTACAGTGTGAGTAATGAGTGAAGACATACATTTGCTTGAATTAACTTTAATGGTTATTGAAAATGTGCAAATGGAATAATAGAATACCCACTAACAGGTTCTATTGGTGTTGAGTATAATGAATCATGAATGTAATCACTTAGTCTTCTGGTCCAAAAACACCACCACCAACATTCTTGCTACCTCTATGCATGATGATTGGACACAACACCATGATTGGATCAAGCAGCCATGCACCTCAGTATAGAAACCCTTGTAAAAAAGTTGTAGCCTGAAGATTCATGATACTATGGCCTGATAAAAACATATAGATGCACATTCAATCATGGCAGTTACTTGTTTTATATTTGTTTCAAGACAAGGGTGATACCATGTCAATATAAGTTGGAATAAGGATGGATCACCAAATTTTATATTTGTGTCTGTGTTAAGGGTCCATGATAAAGGCAAGATATATAACTGTGTTCCCAAAACATTCAGTGTTTTTGGATTGCAAACACTCGTTCGGGATCACGATTGGTCATGTTACAGATAAATTTCTTAAACTTCATTAATCAAAAAAACGGCACCAAGATTCACATTTCGTATGATTGTATATAAGAAAATCAGGTGCCAAGCCTACAACTACAAGTCTATGAATCCGCTTCATGATAAAATGGCAGATATTGAAAGTGCCCCCAAAGCACACCAACGACAAGGGTTATTTTGCGATAAAAAAACTCCGTTTTATACCTCAAAGACAACGTCACGTCATAGACTAATGACGTGCAGTGACCCAGTAACGCGCGAATTCCAACGGACTGTCAGACAACAAAACTCAACAAGGATTGTTTGTATTTATCGCGGAATAATAATGTGATTAGTGCAAGCATGGTCGATGGAATTATTTCCCAATCGTGTGGATTCTTAAGTTAAGATTCTTTATGGATACGGCCCCAGGTCCTTGGGTAAAACACAACAAGCCAACTCGCGCTGCATGTCTTATCGCCCTCATGGTTTACAAATCGAATTTGTTGCATTACTCGAAAAACCATTAACACACACATAATTATTTCATACTCTACCATTGTATATCTTACGATCAGTTCGATTCATAGAGAACATCTGGGTTGGTACAGTATATGATACCGAAGAATCGCTGCCCTAGAGTCGCTTGAACATGAGCGACAGTAAGCTATTTGACAGTCATATTCGCAAGCTTGGAAACGGACCCGCTTTAAACTCAAAGTAATTTCATTTTGCCACAGAAAAGGCCCAGACACTGACGCAAAAATGGTCCCTGATGCGTACTAATAACTGCAATACGTTAAACAATTCATTTGTCACGGGATTATAATAGAAATTGAAAAATATTGTCGATCTCAACTGTGCGGCAAATGTGGTGTTTTTCCAAACACCACAAATGCAGGTCATACACACTGTCCGGCATTTGTGGAATTTATGCAAATTAACATATCTCAACTGTGCGGCAAATGTGGTGTTTTTCCAAACTCCACAAATGCCGGTCATACATACTGTGCGGCAAATGCGCATGTAGTTACGACTGTCCGGCAAACCTAGAATCTAGCAGTATGTATGTATGTATGTATGTAGTATGTATGTATGTATGTATGTCTGTATGTATGTATGTATGTATGTATGTATGTATGTATGTATGTATGTATGTATGTATGTATGTATGTATGTATGTATGTATGTATGTATGTATGTATGTATGTATGTATGTATGTATGTATGTATGTATGTATGTATGTATGTATGTATGTATGTATGTATGTATGTATGTATGTATGTATGTATGTATGTATGTATGTCTGTATGTATGTATGTATGTATGTATGTATGTATGTCTGTATGTATGTCTGTATGTATGTATGTATGTATGTATGTATGTATGTATGTATGTATGTCTGTATGTATATGTATGTATGTATGTATGTATGTATGTATGTATGTATGTGTATGTATGTATGTATGTATGTATGTATGTATGTATGTATGTATGTCTGTATGTATGTATGTATGTATGTCTGTGTATGTATGTCTGTATGTATGTATGTATGTATGTATGTATGTATGTATGTATGTATGTATGTATGTATGTATGTATGTATGGTATGTATGTATGTATGTATGTATGTATGTATGTATATGTATATATGTATATATATCTATATATATATATCTATATATATATATATATATATCTATATATCTCTATATATATATATATATATATATATCTCTATATCTCTATTTATATATGACTGATGTAGGGGGGGACTATTATCAAAGCGCAATTCTGCGAGTTATTGACGGCACAGTCAATTATTCCATAGCCTGGGATAGGAATATTATTATTCATCAGTTCTCCATGTTACAAATCTCTGGCGATGCAGAGCGTGAACGTTATGATGAAACTATTGAGCTACTCAAAGCAACTCCAAGCAATTCAGTCTGAATGATCGCAGTGACAAATATACTGTAAACACTCAACCGGATCAAAGAAGAGCTCCACAGACGTTTGAAGACGCTGACCCTCGGGGGGGGGGGGGGGGGGCACTTAAGTGTATAGAGGTAGTATATATGTGCCGCGCAACAGGGTTTGTTTTTTCGGCCTCTCGACTTGTACGACGGGTTTTATTTGGCCTCATACTTGTACGACGGGGTATGTTTTTCAGCTACCATCTGTACGACGCGGTTTTTTTGGGGCTTCGTATTGTACGACGGGGTATGTTTTTCTCTTCCCACCTGAATAACGGATTGAATATACATATTTCCTATCGATTGTTGACAATACAAATGCATATCTTGTACAACGGGGTATGTTTTTTTGCCATTTTCACCTTGTACTACGGGTTATACATTCGCATAATACCTTGTACGACGGGGTATGCTTTTGGCCATTTTGACCTTGTACGACGGATGCGGGTGTTCGAGGTCCCACGGCACACCCCTATCCAGAGTGCCCCCCCCCGGGCGCAGACCCAACCAAACATGAACATGCATTAAGCGCTAAACCCGATCCTCTAAACCCAGAACCAAGGCTTTCGGGTTTTAACGCGCTATCGGTTCATTAACTAACCGTCCTCGTTCTGGGCGTGACACGTGCTTGGTTGATAAAGCAGGTTATATGGCAAATAAATCATCAAGCTCCATGACACATAATAAGAGTGACATTTGACATTTTCGTGACACAAGAGGTCTGAAAGGGCTAACTTCTTCCAGCACACAGTAGCTGCTATTTCAAAATGCCTTGATTCTCTTTACTTGTACATAGCTCTCTCGTTCATATACACCCGTTGTCCTCTGCGACAACCTTTTCTTATCTGGGATCGAGTTCTTTTAATCTACGACTTAACACAGTTTCACAGCGCTAGGTTTTTTCTCGGTGTAGCAGAGGGGGCTTATCGTGGCTTGTCGTGGTCGAGCTATTGTAGAGCGCTTCAACCGCACCCTAGCGGAGCCGTTGTTTTTACATCAGTGTGCGCAGGATATGTTTTAAAACAAGGAACCAAAGCAATTGTATGTGTGGCTTGACTGCCGGTCTTGGATAAGATGCCCCCCGAATATCCTGGAAACGTTGATCTACACACACACATCGAATGTCATGTTATTTGGTTAAGCGATGACAAAGTCATTCACAAATTATTGATACAGCATGTGGCTCCAGATCTTTTCTCGGTATAGGCTTCTCGTAGTAGGGTTGTTCTTGGCATGGTATATACATATGTACTCGCATTTGTTCAAAAGAGGGTGCACATAGGGTGTTTGGCTCTTTGGTTGGCGAAGGCAAACCCGAGGCTGTTGTTTTTTTGCACTTTTGGCCCCTGGGCTGGCGCGGTGGAGGATGTTGGTTTGTGCTGAGTTGTTTGCATTGGTTTGGAGGAGGAGGTTGGCTACCTGTGTACCCCCATTCCTCTAGTTGCCACTACCCTGTACATGTGTGTTTTCTGGGTTGCTGTACTAGAGTGTACCCATACAATTTTTAATAGTCGGACAAAAACATAGCTGCAAATAGAGAAACATCACTCCAAGTAGTCGAAACATCACTCCAAATAGATAAATATGTTGCGTCCATTTAAAAAAGTTGATAATGATGCTTAATGGGTCGTGACTAGTTTGTGAATGTGCCTACCTGGGCGGGGAAACATTTAGCTATGCGTTGTTAGCTGCTGCTTTCGATGCCATGCTTGAAGTGGGTCAGGGTTCAACACTAACAATCTGCACCGCCTAGATATATTATTTCACGCTGAGCGGCACCCTTGACCACAAGACAACTGGTCTCGTTAACTGACTGTATAACGTAAACATACCGTCATGCACATAAGCGATTACATCGCTTGTTTGTGGTCCCAGTTTGAACTTGTGTAATTGGCTAAGCTGGGGCTGTCACGAAGATTAACGAACTTCTTGTCGTAGACTCAAGGGCGAGAAGCGTAGCGAAACCCCTTGAGTTTGGGACGCAGACTAACTGTACACAGCACACAATCATTTATACATATATGCTTTATATTTTTCTGTTGTATCATCATAGGTTTCAAGCACACCACTAAATTTCTAATTAATGGCACGGAGTTATGTCTCACCCTGTTCGGGTAACTTTTTTGTGTTAAGTATATTGGTTATTTGGTCTTTGCTAAATAACTGTAAGGTTCAAACTTTTCATCCAAAGACCCATTTGTTTTTTTAGCGACAGAGTGACATCTATAGTTTATTCGTAATTGTTTAATGCCAAGCCTCCAAAATTGATCTGTCTTTCACTGAGAAAGCGATGCGATCAGAATGTGCCCCTACCATGCAACGGAACAGAAGCGCTATATTCTACTTCTAGTTTTATAACGCGATAAGATGGGTTGATAGCTGTACGGAGTACCACAATTGCAATATTCTGCGCATTGCACGACTGTCAGTGATGACAATAATGTTTACTATGCAAAAACTGAAACATTGAAACTAACAGTAGTACTATTAAGTATTCCGCATCCATTTGTTCCCCCAGAAAAAATCGTCTTATTATTATTATATGGGTATGAGTATGAACATTCTCAGCATGCCTAGCAATTGTGTGAATTAAATAGCATAGAACTTTCAAGCGCAGGATATTGCAATAATGATTACCGAACCAATGATTACTGCGGTAATCCGATTCCCGCAATGTCGAACTTGCTACACGCTGGCGAGAAACATTTTAAAAAAATCTCAAAAAGTAACATTGAATACTTAGTGCCAAACTTTTTGGTGAAGTCCTGTAATAATCCTAAAAGGAAGATAATTCTCAATCAGATTTGTAAAAATCCATGTCGTGATTCAAGTAATTTTTATTTGAATATACGTTCGGTTAATTAAGCGGTTCTAGTGTTTGGAGTAATATTTTTGTTGCTTCTTTTAATATTGTAATTAAGAAAGCACATTTCCAATAGTATAGCGACTGTTGAAATAAGAGAACATTCAGATTCTTTTAGAAACCAATCATAAATTCAGCAGCGCTAGGACTTCGTATTTAGTATATGAAGTAAACCTAATTCTCATTCTCGGCCTTTTTATCATGTGACTAATAGAGGGAGACCTGTTTTTTATCTGTAATGCAAAGAATGCTTTAAGAAAATCGACACTATCTGAGTCTTCTGAAATTAGTTTCTTGGCATTATCCACAAAAAAGAACTGTGCTTTTTTTTTCAATTTTTGACAGGCGTAGCTGTGTAATGCTATTATATGCCCTGTGAATATCGTGCATCTATGTTTCAGAAATGATTTGTGCATTGGTGTAAAGCATGACAAAGTAGTAATGAATATTCTGAATTAGTTTGGAACAATATTGAAACATCCAATCCTGATAATTTCTGAGGGAAACGCAAAAACAATGCTTTAATTGAAGTTATGCAGAATCAATATTGTGTGTTGTACGATTTCGCTACAATGTTAACAATTGATGCAGGCCCTCTTTCTTACATATCATTGTACATGCAATAATGTTTGCATAAGATATTGCGCTTTAACTCGCATAGCAATCAACACAAATACCTCATTTACATTGTCTGGTACAAGAGTAACATTTCAATGGCACTTGTTTGTTACGCTAACAATCGGTTCATTAGGCGCAGGTGCAAATTTCCCACTATTCAAGGGAGAAAGGGAATCTTGGACAAAGGAAGCAATCATGTTTTTTGTGTCGGTTGTGCGGGCAGTGAGGTTTTCATCCATTTTCTATGCTTCTAACAACCGTACAGCTTGAACATGTCGCTGTCGTTCACCACGCGCAAGAACTGATATCGTACGGAGATGCAGATTATATTATGCGTTTGTCTCCGGATTACAGATTCTGGTGGCAGAGCATAATCTCACATTTTATGGCGGGTATTGAACAACCTTTATTTAATATTGTTGCGGACACTAATGGACCTTGTGCGACCTGGTTTGTTTCATTTACACTTTTGTCTCTGTAATGTAATGCCATAGCCAAACGTTTATCTTCAAAGCTTATATATACGTTGAGTTGTACTTATCGCGCTATTTTCTTGTGCTACTACAGTAATACTATACGCAGCCAAATAAGTGCATCCGACTAGTAATCAGTAAACGTCTGTACGGGGACGTCATGACGTAATCATGATTCATAGGCTTTGTGAATTTTAATGCAGAGGATTTAATATTACCACATAATCAAGTGGAATGACACGCTGGATCAAATATGTCGGCATTATTTTATTTGTTGCTCTTTTGTTGTGTTTCTTTGATCAATAGCATATACAACCAATTGTTTATCTGATCCACCCACCCAGATATTCACATATGCTCACAATATACAAAACTAAATCGCGTACTTTACTTGAAACTGACATTGTTAGGGAAATTGCTAGCCTGCTTGAGGGCTTAGCGGTGTCACCACATGGGTTCTGCTGTCTTCATTACTTCATTAATCGCTATTGTCCTATTCTTAGGCCTTCTAACAAAGTTAAAGGAGACGATTGACCTCTTTTTGAATTTTCTCTCGTCTGGTGTAATCTTTTGCTATGGCTCACAATTATCAAACGAATCATTGCGGAGGCCGTGTCGATCGCACGTAGTCTTGATAGATGCACATATTTACAGGATTCAGCAAAGAATGAAAGATAAAAATGGCTAACTTGAAACACATCGTTCCATGCAGTCACGAGCGTCAAAGGTACACGGCTCTTAGTTATTGAAAAGCATTATCCATGCTCTTGAAAAGGGACATTAATTTCATTGCTTTATTTGGTTCGGGTGTATGGTTACAGACTAATCATTTCTCGTGCTAAATGTGATATACGGTAATGCATTTTACCGCAAACTCAGTTTCACCAAAACAAAATACTCATGCATAACACCACTTTTCACTGTTCGCGTAATGATTTATTAAGCGCGAGAGCAAATTTAAAAGCACAAAGCCTATAAGTACGAAATTGTGTTTTGGGTAATTAAAATGTGATCGCCACAACAGCTAGGTATAGTATCCTTCATAACGTGGAATGCGGCTGGAGAAACGATCGACAGAAATCATTCATTCATAATGTAGCGCACAATAATTGTTTGGTAGAATAAAACATTCGTGTTTGCTCATAATTATTGCCGGTTTAGCAAAGTTTGTCAGGTTGAAGGCTTAAACTTTAGGTATCTTTTTCGTCTTTACCGGAACTTCTCTCTCTTAGTAGCAATATTCAAAGCATAAGACACGTGCGGAAAACTGACGGGAGATCAAAGTATTTGTGTCAAATACAAATCATGTTGGTTTCTATTTAGACTTGAAAGTGTGTTGTGTCGTGTTGATATCAACGGCAAAAAGCTTGAGTATATGTAGCTGTTTGAACACATGTTGTGCAACTACAAGACAATTTGAATGTGACCATTTTACAATCACTATCGATATCAAATAACCTATTGGTGGTCGCAGAATTTTTCAAATTGCTATGTCGGAAGAGCACTAAAAGATTGGAATTTCGTGTCCCGTTAGTAAACTGCGACCGAGTTGCATTAATTTATATCATTGGCTGCTGATACTACATGTCATGACTCGTGAAATTGCCCTTAAGCACGATATGAGTTGACTGACGAGACGTCCTGTTCATGACGTGACGTCCTGTTGAATATGATGGATGGATTTTGGCAATAACTGCAGTATTTGGACAGGAAAGATACAGTTAAGTTTTGCAGGATTACATAAGAAGTCATGAGCAGATACATTTTTCAAAAGATGTTAGCTGGGTTCTTTGGCAATGTGAGTATACCAGATCAACAAAACCAAGAGGACTGAAAGTTATTGTACTTACCCATTTTGTCATTACCTATCATCATATCCATGGATGATTAGTTTTAGTATCAGTTTATTGCATCGACCGAAAAATTTCTTATGGTCCTGTCAAACCTACACCTCCTCGTATGGGTTTCGTATCACGTTCATGGGAACAATGAGTATGGTGTGATAACTCAATGATAGTTGTTGAGAACTTGATAGAGACGCAAGCAACTTCTGAGAACGCCAAGCCGCCACGTTTGTATATGGTTAAGAATATATTGAGACGGGTGTCCTTCAAGTAGCAACACACGTTTTTGTCCATCTATGACACTATACAGCGCATATCAGCTCCACACGATGTATTGCACAGTATCAGACGGAGGTTGTAATTACACTCGCACATTAAGCAGTGATAACAAAGAAACAATTGCAAATCTTTTAACATGCTTGAACCATTTCCGGATGACTCTCTAGAAACAGGACAAATGGCAGGCACGATGACAAATGGTGCATAACAGGTTTAGTTATTAGTGCTATCACTTCCTCAGTATTACGCGTATTCAAACAGATGTTTTATAATCCATACACTATACCATTAAGTGTGAAACCGGAAACAGTATGATGTTTTTTGTTAAACAAAAGTAGATGATGGATTCCTCGATGATGTCCATATCGTGTCCATTATTTTGCCGAATACCTATTTTTCTATGCGTCCTTATTTGAATGTTGAATAGATCGTTTTACGTTTGTTTGTATTATGATATTATAATATCATAATGTTGAATTATTGGGAAGATGTCGCTTGAACAACTATTACTGACACCTAAAATAGCTGTTTGTCTCATGTCTCATTCACACTGAATGGGTCAGAACTATCTTCAAATTTGAATGGTTCAAACGCTTCAAGTAAAGGTTAATACGGGAAACTAAAGTAGATAATTGTTGACTTTTATGGTTACTTCAAAGAGCAATTACTACTCATAAAACGGTGTTCCACGTTGATATTTTTATCCTTCGATGTCCAACACAAGTTTTTCTTAAGCGCATTTCTTCTAGAGGCGATTACGTACCGTACAAATAAGTAACATTAAAAGAAATGCATAGCAGTTGCACACAATGAGCACTAGCGTTTCAACTTAATGACGAAATACTCATAGAGCGCAGATACTCTTCAGAAATCGACTGTGATTAGAAGTTTTGTGCATCTATTAACTCTTAGAAATACATAGATGGAAGAGGCAGGCCTTCCTCAAGTTAATGCCCATACCATTGCCTACATACCAATATCATTCGACAGATTAGACGAGGTTGACAATACAAAAAAGGGTACTGCGATGGGTAAACCAATACAGCAGTATCTAATTTCCGATCAGCCCTACTTCTCAAATTAAGTATATGCTAAGGAGATTAAGTCGGTGGTTGCTCTAATCGGCTTGCAATGCAAGACTATGTGGTCGGTTAAGAAAATGTATAGTCTCAAAGCATAGTGATCATTATTCCACTGTTTTAGATATGTTTTCTTTTCAAGTAGGTCTCATTCGTTATTCAGTGTTCAAAGACCAAAAGCACGGATTGTATTGTTTACATCCCTCAGAAGTTTTTTTACATATTATCTTAAAGACCAGCTTTTTGGACCGACTGGTTAAAACTCAATGAGATGCGGCGGAGATGGAGCTCAGGTTGGTCAACTGCCTTCGATCACTATTTGCCATTTGATGATGTTTTCGCCGCCTAATCGTGCGTGGGTGATAGATCGTCTGGACAGCGTCTATGTAAATGGCCCATGAGTAACTGCAATACTGAAGCTAGTGATTCATCAATCAGCTTACTGCCAGTACTATTGGTGCTTAGCATTTGTTTGCCCATTTAAAAGTCACGAAACAAAATTATAATTATAGCACGGTTAGTAATAACAATAAAAATATGAATGCTATTACACATCATACCCGCCACTTCAGAGTTTATTTCTATTGCATGAAAGAATGAATTCCAAAAATGCCAAATTCTACGTTCTCTGGATTCGGATACTATTGATGCATTTTTTGAATTATTCTTTGTGCAGACGATCGTCTTCTGTCTGCTTACATTAAGGAGTTATGTGAATATAGTACGAACACATCTTTTGTGCATTCTTGTATTCCACTGCCGTCTTTTTCCGTAAGCAGCCATATCAATAACTAATTGACAGCGCACTTATGTGATGGCTCCGGCATGTGAATCATTTAGAGACTAGAGCAATTTGTACTGCTAGTGTACACACGTTTTTTTGTAGCAAGTTTAGAGTAACACAGAATCTATTACGGTATTTGATAGACAGAAACAACACGGCATTATCTGCATGGTAGGAAGAGAGCTGCTCAACAATACCTGCATCATATGCCCCAACAAGTCACGAAGAGGTCGATCAACCCAAGTTGCTGACAACCAAAAGCGTTGTGGAGAACCTGCTGGCGAGGGTACATGTTCATGATCAGATTTGTGACAGCGCCTATAAATAGAGCGGCCTAACGTGTCACGTTCATGCGGTAAACGCAACGCGACGCTGTACCAACGGGCACCTGGCGTAATGGTCATCGTCCACATACTAATCGAATGGCGAGTTAGTGGTCAGCCATCGTTTTAGGTTTGCGTATCAGTCATGTGGTATGCTGCCTTCTCAATATGAAAGGCTTACCGCGGTAGCAAATATGGGTAGCACAGGACACATTCACTCTTTTAGCTATTACAGCCAGAGTCGCCGGCAGCGGCAGACGAGGAGAAAACTGTTGCCTGTGAACTGGCCCTGCTTACAGAGATAGCGAGTTATGACAGATGCCAGGCATGAATGGAGAAAAAATATTAAGGACGCTGATGTCGTGTGCATTGGACAGCACACACATCCGGTGTTACATGAGGTCCATGAATCAACACAATACGAGGATCGTTCAGACACGGTCAATCAAAATGTCACCTTAAGAAAGCGGCCACGACCGTGGCCAGTAACTCTCGATGCAAACACGGACAAAGGTGGCACGAGGAACATAGTGACAAAGCTGCTGCTGTAAGAACACATTTTCAAGGGGCTATGCAAAATTATGGAGATGATCCTAATGTGTTAGTGCAGATGTTGGATAACATTCTGGTCCATTATCAAAACAATCCCGATGGCCATAACATGCTAAGAAAAATCGTCATTCGCGGGCAACAGAGTTCTTTCAGAAGGCAATGGAACACATAAATCGGTGCTAGCTACGTTAGTCCGTATATTGTTGGGTATATCATTGCTTCAGTTCAATGCTATGTTTCCGTAATTGTGAATTCCTCACTCGATTCTTATCATTGTTATTTCTCGGAGGTTGTCTGAAAAAAGGAGGTCGACCAGAAAAAAATAATTAGAAACACCCTGTTTCCGATCGCGGGCATTGCGCTTGTAGCGTGACAATGTAATAATGGTACAGTTTATCTCACAGACGGTTAGGGATAGGATGCTTCTCCACCAGGCCCCACTTTCGCACGGTTCCTAACAGGGAAAATTCATTGGAATAAAACGCAAATGTATCTAATTTATTTATTCTCTTTACATGTTTATGAATAGATGCGTGCAAAACAAATCCGTAAATAGCTACATTAAACATGACAACATAAAGAGAGCGCCCAACAAGGATTTGAATCTCGTGCATATCTGCCAGTTTTCTTATCCTCTGGTCTTTGATCCTGGCAGAAAAGCGGTATCACCTGTCATTTAGCTCACACTCGCAAGCGCCATTCTCTCGTGCATACTACACAATGATCAATATTCGGTACGAGGAAGTTTTTTTAAAAGCAATTAACTGGGCTATGCGATGGGCGGAAGTAAATGCAAACACAGTATTTCAGGAATTTTTTCCTTACCAACAGGCTTAATAGGTAGACTTCTATCATAGAGGCATGTCTATCGATAACCAGCGCGTTTGCATCAAGCGAAGAAGAAGAAGATGCAGGCGCAATTTGCTGCATATTTATCAACACTCTGGCATATTTAACAGACACTTACCAATTGGGTAGAATCGTTACTTAAAGTTAATATTACCAAGATTGGTCATTCTATAGCATTAAAGGAAAAGCATTTGTGTGCATCGTTTGTCAGGTATAGAACACAAAACTTGTAAGAACAATTGAGCTGGTCGAATTATTTCGATAGGCTTCTGCAGACCCACCTACTTTTTGCCTACTTTAAATTGTATGAGAAGAATTATAGTATTATTCAAAGCTAACTTTTTAGTTGGAGTGCGAATGAGTGAGTTTTCAAATTGCTGGATTCATCTTCATAACTGTTTAGCCTGCGCCTTTGCTTAAATATTTGTATGCACTTATTGTATGTGTTCGAATATACCCAGAACATGACCTTCTCCTCTTAATGCACGAATAACAGATAAATTCATATATGGCCTCTCTTGGCACTATTTACCCATATATGCTATACCTATTTAACAGTTTATAAAATACATACCTTTGATTAGTATGAAAATCATTGTGCCTTCGTGCGGTATTATTATGTGTAATAGCTAGTCTGATTATACACAACTGGAGCACGAGGAGTTTTTATTGCGTTAAGTATGCCTAAAAACACTGTATATAAAGCATGCATGCAAACTTACAAGCGTTGCAAAATATATGCACAACATTGTTCAAGCATAGTCGCATACCAGTCGCTGTCCATTAATACATTCATTTGAGGCACTTTTGTGACGTTAGGGCTACACAGAAGGGAACTGCAAATGTGGCGCCTTTGACCACTGTAGCAAGAGCGATCGCTGCGTCCAACATACACTCGACTACGAACCAGAGGAACACCCACCACCACGCGAGAAAGCAGACTTTGTCAAAATTCACTTTCCATCGGCAGTTATGTCGATACCAGTAAGACAGTTGTATTCATAATAGCGACTTACACAGATTTGTAATAACAGGCCTGGCCACCCATTGGGGTCCTTTTACAAGGGGTCATATTATGCATCATGAATCGAAGTTACCAAGTAGTAGCTTTAAAACGCTATTATTGTATCATGAAGCGTGTATATAGGTCGCTATGCTTTGGTCCATTTGTCGAGACAGAGTTGTGTTAACTAGGCAGAATATAATTCAGCCGGCCCTTTTTATCTCGAAATGACTGACCAAATTTTACATATGCGGCCCAATTATACATTGTTAGCTGTCTCTAATCGCCTTCACTTGGCTTATACCAAATTAAAATCATACGTATATATGCAGGACAAATTTAACAAGTTTTTTCGGTTTACAACAATGGCTGTATATGCAAGAGGCGATAGTCATTCCTACAGCTGATAATATAAAACTCCACAGCGTTCTATTGTGTATGTATCAGGGTACATACAATATTATAAGAAGCCGTCTGCTTTATACCTTGCTAGGTTCGTTAAGAGCGATTCTATTGTCATGCGTAAACTCCAAAGAGTTTACTCCTAGAAGTCACCGTATGACTCAAATGGTTCACTTGCCATTAGTAATATCAATATTGAGATTGCGATTGATTGCTTTTGTAAATTGATAGCAATATAGGGATGCTTCTCGCTCAATAACGGTTGAATCATGGTACTCATAAAAAGTTATTGCCATGCGCGAGCAGATTGGTAATTAATGGATTGTGATCAGTATATGTAGCAACCCACAAGGCAAGTGTGCATATGATGCATACGATACACAAGAGGCAAATGATATTGGAAGAAATGTCTACGAAGCTAAAAACGCAACATTAATTTGACCAAGGTTGTCTAGCTATTGGCTCAGAAATAGCAATTACGAACAGTGAATAATAGAATATATGCAGGAGATACTCACTTAACTAACTTATATCACTCACCTTATATTGTTAAGCAACTTTGCCATAAAATATTCTTAATTCACCTAGGATATCATACCGACAAATAATTTCAGCAACATCAGGTATATTAAGTATATCAGCGTATATCAGAGGATCTTTTACATCCCCTTTCAGAGATGGGACCGCCATTTTTACGTGATCATCCGAGTCAGGAGTAACCAGTCAGGTTGTCACACCTTGGAGTCAAACCCGCAGCCTGTGGGTCGAAAAGCGAGGCAGTAAACTACCACGCCATTGGGACCGGCTTTGTGTGCCATTCGTTCGTTCGTTCTTTCAAGCTTTGAGCCGTTTTGGCAGCTAAGGCCATGTACGGCTATGGAAGAGATAGATTCGCCAACATGTCACCCAAAGCCAGGGAAAGAAGTTTATTCGAGGGGGTGGGAGGATGATTATGTGGTATACATATTAAAAGTGCATGATACAGAATAATGTAGAGATAAAATGAAAGACAACTTCGACTCAGTTGATCGGAGGAGGCCCCTTTCCGGCCCCAAAAAAGTGTTTACCTTTTACTAAATTGAAAGAAAATAAGATAAGCTAATAAAAAGAAAATGAAATAATGAGGTGCACCTAAAAAGTATGGTGAAAAATGCAAATTAAGGAGGTTTCTCACACTGAGGGCTACTCCAGTGCTAAAAGAAATGAAGATAAGCCCTAAAGAACCCATGACTGATGCATGGGGATCCCTGATAGTAGAAAACTAGGGAAGGATAGAAGAAAAACTAAAAGTGCAAAGAGTATGATAGATGAAATGATTGATTATGATGAAAATGTCAATGATGCGAGTTTAATGGGACAAAGCGTTTAGATTGAGTAATATATAAAATGGTTTGTTTAATGGTAGTTTTATGAAAGAGGTTTTGGACGTTGCTTTGTAGTTTGTTTACTTTAAGACAGTGAATAAGTGGAGGTAGAATATTATTATATATAGAGCATTGGAAAAAGAAATGGAAAGAAGTTTCAAGAGATTGGCAGTGGTTGCAGTTTGGGTCTAAGTTAATTATATGGTTGTTTTTAGCAAGATAGTATTGAAGAGGAGGGTTTTCAAGAGCAAAAGAGGTTAGAATGGTGTTGATGAAGGAGTTATTTGAGAAAATGATAGGATTGGGGAGAGATTTTGGACAGATAATATTAAGCATAGAGGAAGATTTGTTCCACTCTTCTTGCCATTTAAGTCTTATGGCTTTATTAATGAGGGAGTAATGAGTATGTATATCAATAGGAATGGGTTGAACAAAAGGAGTGGAGTGAGCTTTTTTGGCTAGAGAATCAACTATTTCATTGCCCTGGATACCGCAGTGAGCTGGGATCCAGACTATGGTTGAGTGAGAATTTTGATGAGCAAGAAGAGTGTAAAGATATTTAATTTCATTAATAAAAGGGTTGCTATTTTTACCTTTGAGTGCTGTGATAACAGAGAGAGAATCTGACAAGATGGTGGGGTTTTTAATGTTAAATTGAAGAGCTATGGATATGGAACAGAAAGCTTGTATACGCGAGGAGAAATTAAATTTGAGAGAAGGGATGAAGGAAGCGAAAGAAGTGCTAAGATTGAATTTGGAGCCATCCGTGTAAATATGAGTAGAGTTAGATGGTAAATCATTAATGAGTTGAAGAGCCTGTGTTTTGTTATGAATAGGATTATCTTTGATGGTGGTATTGGTTAGATCTGTATTAAGGGATGGTTTGGTTAGATGCCAAGGAGGACAAGGAGATAGAGAAATTAGAGAGATGGAGGGATGAGATGAGGTAAAAGGTAATGTATAGAAACTTATGGTTTTGCGTAATTTGTTTATGCTATTGTACCAAGAGTCATTAAAAACATTTTTAGTGGGAAGATTATAGATATTGGATTTAATATAATATTTGATGGGATTTGGTGATAGCACGAAAAGTGGCTGATTGAGCAGATTCTAATTTTTGAATATTGGTTTTTGATGTGGAGATTATGGCTGGGGCACCGTAAAGAATGTGTTGTAGAGAATGAGAGGAGTGAATGGTACAGGATGTTTGGATATTGGTGCCCCAGGGAGTGTCACTGATATATCTGATAAGGTTTGTAATTTTGTGACACTTTGCTACGATATAAGAGATATGTTCTTTCCAGGTCAAACCTTTATCTAAAATGATACCAAGAAATTTGATGGAATTTTTATGAGGAATGGGGGTGTTATTAATATGAAAGATTGGTAAAATGTTATTTTTATTGGAGCCAAAATGGACAACATTAGATTTGGAGGGAGAAAAGGAGATGCCCAAATTGGTGGCCCATAGATGAATCTTATTGAGATGACTTTGCATGAGTTTGGTGAGTTTAGTGGAGAGGTTGCCGGTGACCCATAAGGCTAGGTCATCAGAATAGATGGAGGAAGAGGGTGGAGTTGGGATGTCGTTAATGAATATATTGAAAAGGGTGGGAGAAAGAACACTGCCCTGAGGTACTCCAGTTTCGGTAGAGAGTATTGAAGATAAGGAGTTATTAGCTTTGACATGAATGGAACGGTTAGTTAAAAAATTAGGAATTCAGTTAAGTGCTCGACCATTAATACATAAGTTAAGTGCTTTATTCTCTATTGAAGATCTATGGACAATATCAAAGGCTTTGGACATGTCTTGAAAGATAGCATGGGTTTTTTTACCAGCAAGGACACCTTTGTTAATAGCGTCTGAAAGGAGAATTATATTGTCAGTGGTACTTCTATGAGATCGGAAGGCTGAGAGATTAGGTTTAAGAAGATTATTGTGTTCAAGATACCAAGAAATTCTGTTATTGAGCATAGTTTCGAAAATTTTGGAAGCAACTGAGGTTAGACATATGGGTCTGTAAGAGGAAGGAAGGTGAGCATTATGATTAGGTTTGAGAATTGGAATGATGATGGCAGAATTCCAAGAGGAAGGAGTTTTAGAAGAAAGCCATAGTTGGTTGAAAATGTCTAGGAATACCTCAAGTGGGAAGTGAATTTGATGATTATGATTATGAAGAGGGGTTAAGAAGAAATTGTTTGAGTTGGTTGGTGGCAGCGGAATGCTGCTCAATGGCTTGGACTAAAGTGTGAGGAGGGACTGAGACTTTAAGTAGTTCTTGGGCAACTGCGGTGAGAATATTGGCTTTAGTTGATGAAGTGAGGTGAGAAGAGAGTATGGTAGTTGAGAGGTAGATGAAGTCAGAAAATTTAGCGGGTGATGGGGGAAGGGATGACTGGGATGTTGTTTGAGGAGGAACAGGGTTGGAGTTAGCAGGGTTTGAGGCAGAAGAAGTTGGAGGTATAGGAGAAATGGCTGGAGTAGGACCACCTGGATAATTGGTGGTGGAAGAAGGGAGAGATGAGATTAGAGGAATATGAGTGGATTTGGGGGGAGAAGAGGTGACAGAATTTCTGGGTCGACGGGTCTAGGAGAACGTTGGGGTTTAGGGGTGCAAGGTGGGGGTCCAGGGGGAAGAGGAGGGGGAGAAAGGGGGCGAGTAACTGGAAGGGAAGGGGGAAGGAGAGAAGCAGCTTTTGCATAGGAGATTTTCTGAGTAATTTTGATCTTATTGATTGATTTGGCTTTGGTGAAGGCAGTGCAGCCTCTAAAGGCTGCACTGTGACTTTTGCCACAGTTAATACATTTTTTGGTGGAGCTTTTGCACTCTAGATATTTATGATGCTCACCGCAGTTGGGACATACTGTATTGTTGGGACAGAAAGTGGCGGTATGACCGAAATGATTGCACTTAAAACATCTGGGAGGATTTGGAATGTACTGCTTAACGTTGTGGGGAGAATATCCGATGAATACTTTAGGAGGAAGCTGGGAGGTAGAGAAGGTGAGTTCCACAGACTCGGTAGGACTAACCTTGCCGAGTCTGCGGATAGAGGTGACATGATATTGTGACAGAGATTTAAGAAGGTCATCATCTGGGATGTCAGTGGTGACCCCATGGATGATGCCCTTCAACTGAGATGATTTTGGATTTTGAATTGTAACGTTGACTGGAGTTTTGCCAAGATGTTGGATGTTTTTAGAAGAATGGATTGAGCTTTAGTTACACGAAGGGTGATTGAAGATCCTGTTTTTGAGATAGAGAACTCTGGACCTATGATAGTTGAAAGATCTTTTTGAATGGTGGTGGGGTTGATCTTTGTGATGTTGAATTTTGAGCTATAGATATTTACATTGAAAAACTGTGGAGTGACGATGGGAGTGGAAGTAAGGGTGGTTTGAGCAGTGCGAGAATTGGGAGAAATGGGTGAGGAATGGTGAATTTGTTTCCTGCTTGGTGATTGCGCTTCAAAAGAGGTGTCTTGGTAGTCCGATTCATCAATTGATAACTGGTTGGATGAAGTGCAAGTGGAATCAATGTTTTGTGAGTGTACAGAATGATTTAATTCGGACCTAGGTTCTAAGTTGTTTACAGAAAGTGGGCTTTTCATGTTGACAGGATAGTGAAATGATATGAAAATGGTAAGACAGGAAAGAGTAGAAAAAATATGCAAATCAAAATGTAAACAAAGGAGAAAATTTAACTAGATCAAGTTTAACTAGGCAAAAAAATTAACGAAAGGAGAACAGAGTCCAACCTAACGTTTAACACTAAACAATAAACAATAGTGAAGAGATAGAATTACTAACAAATGAAACGAAAAAATAAAGACTAAAGACTAAATAAAGTCCAAATACTATTGAAAAATTCCTCCGATCAACTGAGTTCGAAAAAAAAATTGGGCGGGAAAACGAGAAAAATATTCGCGCCATGTCAAAATACACAGCAGAACAGGTCTGCGCAGTTCAAGAGACTAAGTATGTATCTTGTGTGCCATCGTTCGATGAGTCGAGCTTAAAGCCGTGTTGGCAACTGAGGCCATGTACGGCTTGTGTGCCAGCAAATTACGCGTGAATTTATATCAAACGAATTGTACCACGTGACCACAACGGGAATTCCCTGAGATGACGTCACATCTCCCTAGGAGTCAGTACGTTCACAACTTTCTCAGGAGTTAGGCGCTTCCTCGTGAGCTCAGTGCACTTGAGTTTTGGATTAAAGTGCCTATCGCACAAAAAATCATGTCATTTTTTTTCGCCAAATAGCGGAAATATAACCCAGAAGTACCTATTCTGTCTATGTGTCAATTGTCAAAGTGCGCGCTTTCTGATCGAAATTCGACTTTAAAGATGAATTCGGCGTATCGAGCCGACAAGCTCATGAATAATTCATCGCCTCCGCGTGACGTCGGGTCCGGGAATGTTTTTGTTGCGAGGCGCAATCTGCACTACCATTAGCGAGAAATGGCTGCTGGAAATTTCGTTATTTCATCACTTCAGGAGAGCGACGAAGATACATGGTATGGCACAGGTCATTCGCAAACTAGCATTGCTTCGGCAGAGCAAGTTTTGCCTTACAGATTCTAACCAGAAATGAGCGAATCCGACGTCTCCGATGAGAGAAAAAAAGACACTGGCGATGTCACTTTTGCGTCTGGGTCTCACGCGGGACATCCTGCCCAGGACATAGGGCTGCTACAGAACAATGCATGGTAAGCTATGTCTGATTCTGCTTGTGCACCAGTTCATCGTATATGTGTGTAACGAAGTTAATCCATAAATTTCACCAACAAAATAAGTAAGCTCTTTTCCTAACAGTAGACTATACAACAGAGCTTTGCAGCAAATAATTATTCCATATCAGACATGGATGCATGGGCACATGTCAGATAATGATGTACAAATGTTTTCTATTATTTACACATAAATCTGTACGAAGGCTAGCAGTTATTATTTACGATTTAATTATACTTATTGATACTGGTATGACAAAAATATTTGAGCATGGTTAAATCAACAATGTCACATGGTTATTTTACAGGCGTTACAGGTATACTGCATACAGGCAGTTTGTTTGCTGGTGCTGGGGACATCTTGGACAAAAGAGTTCCGTTAACAGCCTGTAGAGTTCCGTTAACAGCCTGCGCTGTTACAATGATACAAGATAACTTCCCAGCACCAGACTATCAAGGATTCCTCTACCCTCCACTCACCTAGGATTTGTCTTGATACATGCAGAACCTACTCTGGTGTGCCTCAATGGCTTGTCGTGGATCTGGTCTCATCGCATCTGCACACATTGGAGGTGGTGCTTCTGTCTTGGGCAGGGTTGGCTCATGGCAAACCAGCAAGAACTCAGCCATCAGGCACTCGACATACTTTGAAACATAACAGGAATCAAGTCACAGCTTGAACACCAGACTGTTGCTTATAAACTTATACCTCCACGGTAATTGAATTTGTTGTTGTTGTTTACATTTTATATATCAGTAAAAATATTCACCAAATGTTGCCTTTGTTGCTACTTCAGTGACAACATGCCTCTGCTTAAACTTGGGGTATCTTAGCTTGAAGACTGGACCCCCAGCTTCCGTTGTCGCCTGTCCTCTGATATTTGTGATACAATGAACCAATTATACGTGACCTACATATATTTGGCATATCAGCACATGTAAACAAATTTAATGACAAATTTAAAAACAAACACTGCCATGAAGGAGCACTGTAAAAAGCTACATATTATATCATAAGAATGATACTTGCCTGGCAACCATACCGTCAACTTAACAAGATAATGGACTATTTATTCAATACTAATACAACAAGAAAGTCATCAAATCTCACCCTGTGCTTCTCTCTCTTGATAAAGGCAGGTCTGCTTTTCTTGGGCTACATAATGGCTGCCGCAAAGTTTTGTCGGGCGCGCTAATTTAAACTGACATTTTATCAAATTTTGGACTTAACTTATCAGATGTGACGGTTATTGGACCGGTTTGAGTTTATTGATCACATTATGAATTGATTTCAGCGAAGTACCTATAACCTAAGAGTTATAACCAATAGCAGGAGTAGAAACGACACCGAGATCAAAGAGATCTCGCGCGCAGTGCCTGCCTCGGCGAGATCGCCACGAGATCTGTGTCTCGCTCACATTTCAGTTCGGCAAGCTGAGGCGTTAGCTGCTGTACGAGAAACTTCATTTTCTATTTCGAAAACTTTCACCAGTATCACCAAACCTGATGGATTTGCCCGACGAGGTAATTAATTACATAGCAATAAACTCGCTGATTATCATCGTTTCCTATTTTGGGTAATCAATATGTTTTATTCCATTAAAGTTTGCAAGTGTTTATTCCGCATCGAGACGCCATATTTTCTGCTTGGAACTTCGACATATATTTTTAAATCTCTTGAAATTTGTGAAATATTCACATAAAAATATTCTTGGTATTCGTTGAGTGAACAAAGACAAATCTAATGGTCACGTTTATTAGGCTGTTAAATGAGTACTTTTTATTGTATTGAGCTAAATACTTGAGCGATAATACCTTGAATTCGAACAATTCGTCGAATCTCAAGCTTCCAGAATTTTTCAAATTAATAAAAAACTATGTTGTATTGTTTGACCAGATAGCGACACAAATACCTTAACCAATAACCAAACAGAATCCATTATCAATAATTGTAAATTACCTTATAGTTTACCTCCAAATCGCATCCAAATACGACGTATATTTGTCAGTCCAATATGGCTGACAGTGGGCGATAATTTGGTGTTATTACTTACCGGTGGCATACTTATGCTATGTCAGAATACTTATATGTGACTAAATATAACCTAGAATATGAGTCTTGTCCCAGCAAATTTGTACTTTGTGTCTAGTGCTCTTGTAGACTCATGTGAATCATGAATTTAATTTCGTTGAATATTTATTGGATAAATATTAGGTGTTGGTAACTGTATTGAGAACATATTTTTAATCTTTACATATCCAGTTCAATTATGTTTTGCAGGCAAAAACCTTTCCAGTTTGCAGGAAAAGGAAAAGGTCCAGGAAGATTTTTAAATCTGAGAAGTATCACTGACAGAAAGCGTTCCATTTCTGAACATGCCTATGCAGCTGAATGTGAAGAGAAAAAAAGGTAACAGTTTTTTGCCTGACAATGTTGTTTTTTGGATTTAAATAAATCTGATTTTTGTACCACTTTTTAACTGAAAAGTTGAATGTATGAGCTCTATTTGTTAAATGACATAGATTGGTGTAAGCTTGTTCTGTATTTTATTTGTGTTATTCTGTTTATATGCTTGTCATATTGAAGTGCAAATAAATAGTTCTCACTTGGTCTCATTGTTTACATACACCTACAGCTACTTCTGTTTTAGCATGAAGAAACATGACATCAGTATGTGGTTGTGACATGAATATGCAATTTATTATACAACGTTAATATGAATTTAGGATATACAGGCAACCAGAAAATAACCCATTTATATATATATTTGATAACAAAATATGACTGACTAGATGACAATGTGTATGAAAAATTTAAAAGCTAGAAAACAATGCTTGGCAAATTACATTACATCTCAATCACTCAACACAGTACTGAGAGTGGTACATTCATTTGAACCCTGCACACAAATCACAGTTAATGTTTCGGGATCTTTAAGTATTTTTCTTAAACCCTTTGAACATTTCATGGACACTTTACCTTTCACGGCGTCTTTTTAACAGTTATATCCACTGTCAAGCGGACCATATGTGCTCCGAGTAAATCAAAATGAACTCTCCAAGAGCTGAAGTCGCGCGTCAGATTTACGTTGCGTGTCATCGAAACTCCTGGCATGCCAACGCGTTTCAATTCTCACGCAAGTACTGATATTTTACTTCAGACTCGGACCATGTGATGACAAGGTACTTACAGGATATAGTTAATGACATTTTGAATCGAGTACGCCGCCTGCTGTTGTTAACTCGTCTATTGACACTTGCAAATGTATCCATGCCATTTCTCCTAAGTCCCCCGCGAACTTGACCTCGGGTCAAGACTTCCGGTTTCCTCGCTGGCTCGTTTGATTTCGCAACACGAAGTACACTTAGCGCCGCCATGCGCGAGCTTGTGAAATCACTCGCTGCCGAGGCACGCACGCGAGCGCCTCGGCGGCGACTTCAAAGGGCGTTGCCACTCCTTCTTTAGTTAAGTAACTCCTTGCTATAACCGTGCGATAGCAACTTTAAATTAGGCATTGAATATTTGTTCAGCTTTCGTGTGTGGATTATTTCCCGTTGTGACTTGAGTGTATTTTTCTTCTTTTTCTTATGTATAATTCTTCAGTGTGTTTGACTGCTTTTCTGCATGTACTTGGAGACTGCGCCGCAGGCCGAGTGTCGACTTTTCGACAGCAGTTCATTATAAGACATTAAATTTTACTGCGCCACAGGCCGTGTGTCATTTGACAGCAGTATTTCTCTTTAAAAACTCACTGTGCCGCAGGCCGTGTGTCATTGGACACCAGTGAAAATATATTTTTTGAGTATAAAATGACTGTGCCGCTGGCCGAGTGTTCTTCCCGAACAGCAGTACTGATCTCAAAATGGCATCAGAAAACACAAATGTGGTACACACTATTCTCCAAGAGATGGATGAGACTTTGGGGAAACCCACTAAACCAAAAGGAGACACAACAAAAAAGATGCTTCATCCACTCTTTCTGAGACTGTTCCTTCAGATGGTCAAAACGCCAACAATACACAGCAGTTACCTCCATCTGCTTCTTCCAATATGGCGGATGAGGACATCGTTACTGTACCTCATGGTCAGTTGTCCATCTCTCAACCTACGGGGCTTCAGCCTCCTCACCAAGGGGATAGTATACAACAAGTATGCCAGCGGAGCAGGCAAGATTACACCAGCACGGGGCCCAGCTTCCGACATGCACGACCAGTAAAGCCTCTCTGCCTCCCACGCATTATGGTCCAATGAACTTTGGGCCGTATCCTCAAGGTCCATGGAGTCAGATGACACCGAACACTTGGCCTCCCCCAATGCCTCATTATCAGTGGGGTCCTGGTGCTCTCTCCCAGCCACCATGGTGTTTTCCTTACACAACGAGCTCCTCAGTAAACAACGAAAATTCTGATAGTGAGCAAAGCGAAGGGGCGGGGTCCCTGGCTGCAGCCGAACCCCACGCTGAAACTCAAGAGGATATGGGCTCAGCCTTACACGCTCACTTCTCTGATGTTAGTGACGATGAGGTAATTTCACCCACCGACACAGAGGGAGGGGGGTGGGGGGGATGGCAACTATACTCACAGATATGGAAGGTTTCTTTTAAGTACAGGAAACACCTGGGCCGGATACCCTACCCAAAATCGCGACCATCGTTAATACGTGCTTCCGTTCAGCAGTCCCGCCACAAAAATCGAAGTCGCTCTGCGAACAGTATCCCAAACCGGGTAACTGCGATAACCTGACAGTGCCCAAAATTAATGACGAAGTTTACCGGTCTCTGAACAAACCCTCCCAACAGAGAGATAAGGGTTTGCAACAAACCCAGAAACTCATGCTTTCGTCTTCTGTGCCGATTATCCGAATAATGGAAACTTTCGTACGAAAAGAAAAAATGGACCCCAAAACATGTCTCCGCCTTTCCAACTGATGCAAAGAGTTGCTTCGCCCAGCATTGAGTGAACAGTACAAACGCCTGTGTAGCAGCAATAACCCCGACACGTCTTCCCTCTTCGGCGACGATCTGGCCAAACAGATCAAAGACATTGACGAGACTCAAAAGCCACGCTTTCCCCCTTTCCTCTCACAAGCAGAAGCCGTTTAGGTTTCCAGCTGCTCCTCACTTCGCTCACAACCGCTTCACTCCTTACAACCGCTTCTCTCGCAGTCAGAGTCCCTACAACAAGCCTGGTGAACGAGCCAAAGCCCCTACAACAAGCCCCACCTTCGGAAACTAGGAGGAGGGCAGCAGACACAGGGCTATGCTCACAAATAAGCGCTTCGGTAAGCAATCACTCCTTACTTCACTCAGTGATCAACACACCTGACAACTTCCGAGGTGGCCAAATATCAAACTTTTCATTTTCCGGTCGGCACTGACTACCGATTCTCATATTTTGTCAATGGTAAGGGGCCTCGCTATTGATCTCATCGCACCTGTAAAGCGTTTCTCTACCTTTGAAACAAATGCAGCGTCACTGGAAAATCAAAAACTTACCAACAAACAAGTTGTTTGCCAGGTCCATCCTTGTGAAGGTCAATTCATATCCAACATTTTTCTTAGACAGAAAAAAGATAACTCGTTCAGAGTTATTTTGAACCTTAAAGAGCTTAATCGCAGTGTCTTTTAAAAACATTTCAAGATGGACACTATCAAAAAAGCATTGGACCTTGTCACAGAAAAAGGATAGTTCTGTTCGATTGATCTTAAAGATGCTTATTTCTCACTCAGAATCAAGCCGGCCTTTAGAAAATTATTAAGGTTTTATTGGGACAATAACCTTTACGAGTTTCAAGGGCTGCCACAGGGTTTATCGGAAGGACAACAAAAATTCATCCGTTTGATGAAAGTCTTGCACGCCGCATTGCGTCGCCGAGGAATAACAATTATTTCTTATCTTGATAACACCTTCATCATGACCGACTCTGCTGACGAATGTGCAGCCGCAGTTGCTACCGCTGTCAAAGTCTTCGATAATGCCGGATTCACAATACACCCGGACAAATCAGTTTTAACCCCAGTTCAAGAAATTAGTTTTCTTGGTTTCGTCATCTCGTCGGAAAACATGACTGTCCGTCTAACTACAGAAAAACGTGACAAAATTCAAACAGCAGCCTCCGCCATCTTAAACAGTTCTAAAGTAAAAATCAGGCAGTTCACAGAACTCATTGGACAATTTGTCGCAAGTGAAACAGGTGTACACCAGGCAGCGCTACATTATAAATTACTCGAAATTGAGCGAGACGCATTCTTAAAACAAACCGACAGGAATTATGAATGCCTCATAACATTGTCGCAAGCCGCACGCGACCAGATTAACTGGTGGTTTTGCAACATTCAGAGTAAGCTTACTAGCCGCTCGCTAAAGCAGCCCCCAGTGAATTACGTAATTGAATCTGATTGCAGCGACTTTGCCTGGGGCGGACACTGCGAAGGCATGCTTGCCGGGGGACCGTGGACAATACACGAGGCGACAAAGCATATAAACTACAAATAATTATTTGTCGCTTTTCTCACCTTACAGTCTTTCTGCAAAGACATGTCAAATGTCCACGTTCATCTGAGGTTAGACAACACCACAGCAGTCGCCTACATTTCTCGATATGGTGGAAAATATACTGAGTTAAATGGCCTGACATCATTGATTTAGGATTTTCGTAATACCCGTAACATTTTGCTAACATGTTCCCACTTACCCGGTGCAAGGAACACCTTGGCGGATGGAGCTTCCCGCGCAAAAATTATATTTGATAAAGAATGGAAATTACTGCCATCTTGGTTTGACAGTATCATCATATGGATTAATAGATTTTTTCCGAATTAACTCCCAACTGCCAGAGTAACGCATTACCGGAGCCCGCAGCAATACATGCATTTACTTTAAATTGGAGTGCCCACTATATGTTTCCTCCCTTTAGTGTGATCGGAAGGATTCTCAACAAAATATCCAACGCGGAAGTAATACTGATAGCCCCCCTGTGGCAGACCCAACCATGGTTCACAAGGATCCTGGAACTGTCAATCGAATCCTTGCCTCATAACCTCTCCTCCCACTCATCTCTTTTCCTTCCTCATCAACAACCGACCACACGCCACTCACTGGAGTCTCGACTGAAACTGACTGCCTTCAGACTCTCACGCTCGCCCTCGAAAAACACAATATACCGGTCGAACCTGCAAAGATCATTCTTCAATCATGGTGAGACTCTACCATTACGCAATATGGAGGATACATTAAACGATGGGTACTTTTTTGTGGTGAAAGGGATGTAAATCCCTTTAATCCGACTGTGAATAATGTTTTAATTTACCTTACGGCGTCGTACGACGCCGCACTGGGTTACAGCGCTTTAAACTCAGCCAGATCAGCCTTATCTGCCATCACCTTCAAAAGTAACAGCATAGGAAAAAACATTTTTGTGCGTCGCTTCCTCAAAGGCGTATTCATTGCCAGGCCAGCTTTGCCGAAACTTTCCGGCATTTGGGATGTGAATCAAGTTCTCGAATTCATAAGGAATGGACCACAACTCAATCAATTGACAGTTTTGCAACTATCTCGTCACCTTGCTACGCTGCTTGCGCTCTTATCTGGACAACGGGGACAGTCTATTCCCTCTATTCAAACAGAGAATATTCATATCAAACTTGATTGTTTGTGCATCAGCTTTGGAAGTCCACTCAAACACAGCAAGCCGGGACCCCACCTGCATGAAATTGCTCTCCCTGTGTACCATAAGAACGCTCGCTTGTGCCCAGTTCGCATGATGCGAGAGTATCTAATAAAAACTAAAGAACGACGGAAAGAGGAAAAGACATTATTCCTTACAGCTATCCGGCCCTACCGCGCAGTATCCAGGGCTACGCTCAGTAAATGGATTAAGGCCACCTTAAGTGAAGCTGGATTAACACGACACGTTTCGCCCACAACCTCGGGCGCTTCAGTGAAAACGACACCATTCTCAAGACGGCAGGGTGGAGCTCAGCTTCGACGTACAGAAAGTTTTATTAAGACCAATTTCGGACTCGCATAAATTTGCGGAGAGTATTCAATAGCAGTTTCATTAACGTTAACATTGATTTAAGGAGATTATTGTTTCCTTCTCTACATGTTTATCAAGTTCTTCTTCGTCCGTTTCATTCTTATTGTAACTCATATGCTTTGGTTTATTATAGTTTTGATAATGTTTGATGTCATTATCATAACTTGACTAGAAGTTTCAACTTCTATTTGAATGACATGAACTTATTAGCCAATTAAACTTTTACTTCTTTTGTTCTGGACATCGTGCTTGTCATCATTGGCTACAATATCGTTTAAATTCAGGGAATTCCCGTTGTGGTCACGTGGTACAATTAATAAATTAAACGAGACTTACCTGTAAGGCGAAGTTTATTGCGCTTGTACCAACTTAACAACGGGAATTAACTGCCCACCACACTACCCACCCTAACGTGTTTCCACTATTGCCATCATATTGCAGCCAATTGTTTAAGAATGACTCCTAGGGAGATGTGACGTCATCGCAGTTAATTCCCGTTGTTAAGGTCACGTGGTACAATTACAATCAAACTTCGCCTTACAGTAAGTCTCTTTTAATTTATAAATTATGAACACAATATATTATTACCGTTAGGTTGTCGTCAAGAATTAAATGTATTCAACTATCAAGGTTGGCATAAGGTACCAATGAGATGCCATTGTGGCTATGTACGAGTAGAATAATAGTTATTATACCCCAATCAGCTTTCCGTTGATGTCAATAACTAGAAATCAATGCTACGGTCGGTCATGGTGATTTTATAATGAATAAAGAATATCACATCAATTCGTATTTAGTTGAGAACATTCTTCATCATCCCGCAGCGGGATCAGGTGGCTGGGTAATTTTCAATTAAAATGTATACATCTGCCTCTGAAATTGATTAAATCGGCTATGTGATGAAATACCACCTCGAATTATTACTATCACTCTGACACATTGGCTTGACTATATTAATTCATAACAAAATATATGGAAACCCACTGACTTGTTGCACTCGCCTGAAAGCACTGTTGAATCCTGTAATACTCATGAATTAATCCATTATCTAGTTCTCAGGAAGAGTTTGCAGTTAATAATATGCTGTATGCCTATATGCTATACAGATATGCTAAATGACACTTACAGGAAATTGATCGGGATCTTATACGAGTTTTTTCACTCTTTTCATTGAAATCAATAGGTAACGATTCTGCGACTATCAGTTTGCTTCATCTGTATGCACTGTATGTTATACGTTACATAACAGGCAGCATATAATGCATGCATGCATTTCGATAATTGTACCCGTTTTAGATCATGTATTCCATTGACTTTGCAGTACGCTTTGAGTATTGTTGCAACGAGTTTTTGGCATGGCTACTAAGTAAGGATGATATAGATAATATAAAATTAATAATGTATGCGCATTTATAGTACGAATGACATATAGACAGCCACATTATACCTTTATCATGTCTTCATCCTCATTATACGAATGACATATAGCCAGATTATATATTTATAATACATATATATATACATACATATATATATATACATACACATATATATATTTATATAAACATACATGTTTATATATTTATATATATATATATAATTATATTTATGTATAAATATATATATATATATATATATATATATATATATATATATATATATGTACACATGTATACATATATATATATGCATATATATATACATATACATATACATACTTACATATATATATATGTATTTCTATATTTATATGTATATATACAGATACATACATATATATTCATATATACAAACATGTTATATATTTATATATATATATAAGTATATATTTATATATATATATATGTATATATACACATGTATACATATATATATGCATATATATATATACACTTATATATATATATATATATATATATATAAAACACTTATATATATATATATATATGTATTTCTATATTTATATGTATATATATATATATCTATATATATATCGATATATATATATAATTATGCATATACGTATATATTTATACATTTATGCTGTAGATATATACGCAGGTATATATATATGCATGTATATACATATAAAATATATATATATACATATATATAAATACAAATATATATATATATATACATATATATTATTGCATGTATATAAATATGTATATATATATAAATATATATATATACATATATATATATATATACATATATATACATATAGATTTATATACATATATGTATATATATATAAATATATATTTATATTTATATATGTATATATATTTATATGCATATATATATACATATATAAATATATATAAACATATATATGCTTGCAAGTCTATATATATGTATATATATATGTATGTATATATATATATATGTATTAGCATATATATATATATATATATATATTTATATGTATATATATATATAAATCGATATATATATATAGTTATGCATATATATATATTTATATATTTATGCATGTATATATATATGCATGTGTATATATATGTATGTATATTTATATAAATATATATATATACATATATTAACATAAGTATATATATACGTAAATATATATATATATGTATATACTTATGTATGTATATATTTATATAAATATGTATATATATGTACATACATATATATGCATGCATGTATAAATACATATATATATTTATATATATATATATATGCATGCATGTATAAATACATATATATATTTATATATAAATATATATATATATATATATTTACATGCATATATTTATATATACAAACATATATATATATATATACATGCATATATACATGCATATATATATATAGATATAGAATATATATATATATATATATATATATATATATATATATATTTACATACATACATACATATATACATACATACCCATACATATATATATATATATATATATATATATATATATATGTATATATATATATGAATGCATATATATGTATATATTCATTCATATATATATGAAAAAATATATATACAAATATATACATACCTACATATAAACATATATATATATATATATATATATATGTATATATACATATATATATATATATATATATATATATATATATATATATATATAAATATATATTTCTATATACATACATGCATGCATATATATGTATACATATATATAGATATCTATACATAAATAAATATACAAATATATAAGCATATACATATATATATATATATATATATATATATATATAAATATATATGTTTGTCTGTATATATATTTATACATTTTTATAAATACATACGTGTTTTTATCATTATGTATATATAATAAATTTCTTCTTCTTCCTCTTCTATATATATATATATATTATATATATATATATATATATATATATATATATATATATATATATATATTTATATATATATATTTATATATATATTTAATTGTGTGTGTGTGTGTGTCTGTCTGTTTATATGTATATATATATGCCCCCGCTCCCGTTAAC
Organism: Urechis unicinctus; assembly: GCA_034190875.2. Lineage (NCBI taxonomy): Eukaryota > Metazoa > Annelida > Polychaeta > Xenopneusta > Urechidae > Urechis > Urechis unicinctus. The sequence continues at coordinate 19,264,585 of CM067344.1, forward strand.
CACAATCCAGCCCTCTTACCGCCATGGATTTAAAATGGCTACAGGAATTGATAGATGTGTACCTGTATCAGGAGGCCAGATGGCTAGTTCCATGATCCTAACTTGTCATCGATTTGGCCCATGCCTTGTCACACAAATTCACTGTTTGCGGATAATTAGTAGTAATATCCTTTTGTTATACTATTGGCAACAAATCTTCTTAGTCATATTATTTTCTCACAAATAGACCATTAATTTCATGAAGTAAATGCTACTTTGATGCGAGGCATGGTTTGATACGCCTAGATGTTTTACCAAAAGAGTACATATACAGTCATTTATTGGTGAGCAAATTGGCAAATATTATTTGTAACACTAAACCTCGTGTTACCAACCGCCACTGAAGCATTTACTGTAGTTGTATTGTGCTGTATATACCGGCACGAGCTATGCGTAGCGTTTATCGATATAAAAGAGCTGTATATTATTATATGATTAACCCTTGAGTTCATGGTGTCGTCTAACGAATGATTCTAAATTTGTGCGAAGTCTGGACTTTATGACATTCCATGGATCAGATTATTGTAGAGATGACATTTTGCTATGGACTGTGTTTCAACATTCGCAATACTTTCATATCGTTAGTGCTGGGGCGTTACTTCGTTGATCCTACAGGGTAGATGCGTTGAACTAGATGCGTTTTTTCGTTAATCCTACAGGGTAGAAGCGTTGAGCTTTACCCACAAGTACTGATACTAGACACAGCAAAGCAGATGACGTTGTTGAATGGCGTTTATATTTCCGTATTTCTGTATCGTAACGTTCAGAAAACGTGGTCCCTCCACTCGCCTCTCTTCGTTACCCACCTTTTAAACCTTACAACGCGCGATGTTAAGTCTTCTTTAAATTATGGCTAGATACGCAGGTAGTCAAACGGGTTCTATAATATGCGTCTTACAACCCACACAGGCAGGCAAATAGGTTATACAGTGAGCGTCGAACGACCCACACATGCGAACAAACAGGTTATACATTATGAAATATGCGAGTTAGTGACTCTGCAGTAACAGTCAGGTATGCACAGCTACAAGGCTAACAAGTCTTAAGCCTATGTATACAATATACCAGGCAGACATGAGCATAGACCAATGAACCAAATGAGTCAGTTCACTGCACGCGGTACGAATTCAAACTACAAATGCAGATGTCTTTCGTCACAGCTTTGGAATTATCCAAGCAGAAGCTATTTCAATCTATTTCGCAATTTCAAATCCAGCCAGATAACAACCGGTAGTTGGTTGTGACCCGACAATGCCATGTCCACGCTCTCGGTATAGAATGCGTCATATGTATTGAGTCTTTCTTCAAGAGACAACATCATTTTGCGTCTTCCGATGACATTATTCATGCGATATTGTACAGTTTAAACGGAGCACGTCACCTAAAGCGCTTGCTATAAAAAAGAGCATACCAAGTTGTTCGACATGCTTGTACCCTTCCTTCGTGGTTCTCTCGTAATAAGAACATGTCATAGCTGTCACACTAAATGACTCGAATGACTGGAAGAACACTCACTCTTGCATAGAGCATGATTCATTATTAACGACGGCGCGATAAATCCCCTCACTAAAGCCTAACTTTCACTGATGGAATTCACGCTCTGTTGATTGGGCATTAATGCGAGGTGGGACAGCATGTCATTTCGTGAGATAAGCATTACGCTTAAGCCTATAACAAACAAAGCATCTTCGCAATAAATTTTTGTCACTTTATATTTTAGTGGGACCATGTGTCTCACCGATTGCAGGTTTGAGTTTCAAATTCGAGGTCTACACACAGCAATGTACCCATTTACAAGTCAGATGTGTTCCCTTAACTAGGGGCTTCGATGGCCCTAATTTACATACTATGAAAAAGAAGCTCCCCTCACGAAGTCCATTGTACACAAGGAGGATTATCTGCTTGGATTATACATTTATGCTTTTACACAGCATTTTTACACAACTCATGACTCATATGACCCCATGTCAATGATTGACACACTTGATAATGCTGGCGGAAAAGCAATTGACTATTCAATCGGAACCATTTGGGATACGTTATTAGTCACTTCCTTGCTGACACTGACAAATGAGCAATCAAATGCAACATCCAAACAATCGCCGTGGGGTTTGAATCGACATCCAAACAATCGCCGTGGGGTTTGAATCAAAACACAGGTAGTTCCATCGGCTATGTGTGCGCTATGAAAGATAGCGGTTTTCATTGATAAAGATTACCGGTAGCTTAAATGTAATCACTATTAAATGAGGATTGATTCATAATACCGATTTGTTATACGCTCGATGTTACCTGGGCAGTATATGAAGCTGACCACAACAACGTGATCATCATACACACTGATGATCGAGATGAGCATGACAGCATGTAGTAAATGGTAGGTAAGGCAGTGACTGTCAATCACGGTCACATTGGCTCAGCAGTCAATACGGGAAGCTTGATATCATCGATACTGTTTTGAAGCACCTCATCCTCAAATCGACACCCCCACCCCCCACCCCCCCCCCCCCCCCTCCCCACCCCCTCCGGGAAAAATGCAAATTTCCCTTGATTAAATAGTTGAAGCACAACAAGGGATGTACAATGATGCAATTGTTTCTATTTTGCTTGGGGCTATCACAAACACAACTTTTAGTGGACGTTGAATTGTCCAGTTGATATTGGTTTATTCCGTTTACCTAACTGTACTGAAGATATACGTACTGTCAAAAGCAAATATGAACAAATCGCATGCCATTAAAAAAGGTTAATTTGCTTGTTCATGTGTGATTGTCTTAATTGGTAGTTTGTGACCACATACTTGACATCTATTTTGGCTTGCGTACAATATGTATTAAATAGCTGTTACAGGTCGCATTTCACATGTTTGATACAAAGCGCATTCGCTCAATATTGTTCTTAGTGCTCTCTTAAGTGGCTGATAAGGAAAGTGTCGTGAAACAGGATTAAATGATGCATGCATCAGAAAGTACACAAAGTTTGTCGCACCAGCCATTAAGCTGTAACGAGACGGGTAAATATATTGCATCAAATCATCCACTAACTAAATGAATTGTCCCAGAGCCTCTGTCAAAACCGACTGCTTGATCCTGATTGTCGTGATGGATCTCCGCAATAGACAATATCCGAAAGCAATTATAGATGCAAGTAAAAGCAACAAGGGCCCAAACCGGGATTAGGTAATCAATTGTCCAGCTCTTGATGGGAGGTCGCAATTGAAAATGTCCTTTGCGCTTCCCCATATTCTCGAAGGTATATCGCTGAACAAAATCAATAATCCACTGTAGTTACGGGAGTGCGCACACTATTGCAGTCCATTGACGAATCGGTAGGTTGAAATTAAGAGTAATTTTGCATATATGACTCAGTGTAGTATACGTTATGTTGCGGATTATTCTTCCAAACAACATTTGTTTGAAATGAAAACTATAATTCCTTGAATATTCTGAATGGCTCCTACGTATTGCACCATAGTATGATGGCGATCACCACACTGTATAAATATATAAGACAAAGTAGTGTACCAATGTTGAGTGCCACACTAATCACCAGCCTCCCCATGTATTTTTGTTCCCATGAAGTGACCAGGTTTCTTTTGTGGATCTTAATCCACTTAAAAGGAGAGGGATATGTTGAGTGCCATTATAAACCCCAGCTTCCACTAGTAACCTTTGTGTCACCTGCTACCCCACATCTAAACTTCAAAAGTTCAAGTTCTTATAAACCCTACACCTGGAGTTCGATTCTTTCTTCATTATCTCAAGCAGTGCATCGCTACACCACACTTCACGATACGGCACCAACAATTTGCTAAATTTGTGAAACATATAATTAATTTCCCTAAGGTACACATAAGCAACGGCGCTAACTTGGCGGTATTAAAGGCTTATTACACAACCAATAATAGATGATAGGTACTGTGATCTGCTATGAGAATGTTTGCAGTGTAAAAACAATGCTTTGTATACAAAAGTTTCTATTACAGAAAGTATACAGGAGCCACATTATTTTCATTACAAATCCTTTAAAATGTTTTGGCATTGATTAAATTGTTCATACCTGACAGATCCGTGCTTAGGGAAAATGGGGAGTAGCGGGTTTACTCACACAGACAGGCTTGATCCATTCATTTGTCTGATATGGATTATCTGTATTTTTAACACTATTTCTAAGTGGTTTAGCTATTTGTTATAACTTATCGCAAAATGAGAACTCTGTTTACACCTTAGCACTGATGGACCTGCTAATATGGTTGAATCTCTCATTGCCACATAGTTAACTGTCTGCAACGCACATCATGCCGCAATTATAGATACTGAGACCAAGGACACTGGGATGTTATGACATAATTATGGTCCAATAGTAGACTCACACCGAATATTTGCAATGGAGGTAATTCATTCAAGAGCTTGGCCTCGATGACTGCCACAACCGTCCATTGATATAGCGAATCATATTAGCGTTTATATAATAACGTATAACTAAACAAGCCGATTCACGAAGATTTGTACGACACTATTTACTTAAATTCCTTGCTTAGAATCATCACCTATGAAATGTCAACAATACAATGTATGGTTTAATCAAAGTACAATGCTGCATATGAACGGCCAACGTTTCACAAATGGAAATTATTGTTATTACTTTTTGTATCGTCAATATCACCAACAATGGGCCGAAAGCACGTGATTGGCAGGCAAATATATTCATGGCTTAATGATAATGGAAATTTCCCTCGATAGAATGTCCGTGTCGTGTCGACGATGTCCTCTCATCCGCAAGGCGTACGCGGCGGATGTCTGTGCCGTAGAAGGTCTCGACGTAAATTTTGTACCTGATTCGTTTTACGATTTAACTTGTCTTTGCGCGCATATTTTCATAATAGCTTAGGATTAGACCTAAATATGCTACAGTGAACGCTTATTGTGTTTACAGTTGAAAATATGACCGTATATTTGACCAACCTCTGCCAACAGTAGCAAAGGTTGCAATCCTGAATAAGCAGTACATGAAGTTATTACATTCACCACTATTATGTATGAGTTCCATTGTGATATATTGCCTTAGTGAATTGCTTGTGGGAGATTTCTTATGACATAGATTATGTTGGATATAATGCATAAAAGAGCAGCTACTAAAAACTAGCGGTTCGACGAAATGACGCGATGCACAATAGGCGCAGATGCTCCTCGGACTGCACACCTCAGATGTATCTCCAAATCTATAAACCTTCGCAAATTCGTTTTATGGCTTATGATAATGGTACGCCTGTATATTTAGCCTTACCTGCATATAACCTCTAGCATGTAGAACCAGGAATAATAAAGCGTGAAAGCAAATATGTTATCAAAAAGAGCTTTGGAAAGAAAAGATACATTGGTTAAACAGAAAACATTCTGTGGTGACTAATACGTATGCAGCAGGCTATATGTGACTACATTGCTCCCGTTACGAAATGCGCAAGTGCATTTGACATTCATGCAGCGTTGCATGTAGTGGGCATGCCCATAATGAGATTCCGTTGCAAGGAGAGTTAATGGTTGGTTGAAAAACTGCCGTGGCCCACGACTAAGTGCTCATCAGGCTACTATTCATGATTGTTTTAGCAAACGTCACATAGCCTACTTTTATAAGCGCGTACGGTGTATCCTTTGTAACATACTGTGTTATGGCGATGTAACTATGAAGCGATTAGGTGAGCTCTGGGTTAGGTTGGAGTAAAATATTTCATTGATTATCTATCACAACCACGGCATTTAACAACGTTCAAAGAGAGTTTCTAAAAATTGATAATTTTTATTGCAATTCGGCTTTAAAATATCGTTTCAAAATATAGGTAATTATCTTGTATGGAACTAATCACAAAAGGGTTTGCCTGTAATGCATAAATTGGCGGTCGATTGATTGAAATAATGCTAGGAAATGGCTTATGTTGTAAGTGACACAACAATTTTCAAAAATATTTTTTCCTATTCTGCATCGGTTGATTTGGGCAGGTGTTTAGTGTATTTAACTAAAGACATTACATTCTATTTTAATTTTTTCGACCTTTTCCCAAAATAAGTGCAATTTTTACTAACCTATGGGGCGAACTTCTGCAAACCCAGTAATTTGGCCTGTCCAATGTTTGGCTGTGTTGCTGTTGGGTTGTCATGTATTAGTATTTATCAACATGTAACCTTGTATTGTATCTTATAGACGGTTGCAGAGCTTGCCTATTGTGATTGAATGCAGACACATTGCCGACGACAATAATGATAAACTCAAACTCTACATGGACGCTTGCTGTTCATGAGTAAGACTTGCACCAGTGCCCATGTTATGGCTTAGTGATATTTACATTTAGTTTTGTATTCGACAAAAGGCAAGGAATGACAGCGTAACTGAGATACATACATATAGCGCACAATTTAACATATAATGTGAAAGGTCATGAGTGGACCGAAAGATGTAATAAAGATCCAGTAAATTGTTGGGACGGACTGCATACTGGACGTATATTTTTATCGCTGAGGCATCTTGAATGATATTTGGTCACAAAGCTTCATATTCAAATGTTTTAGAGATATATATAAATCAATCATTCCTAAAAGAAATCAAACGTGGCGGCAATGGAGAATAAAAATATTTTGTTCGCAGTCACAAATACTGTGCATTAGCACAATAAAGAGGGTTGAACTTTACCTGTCTGCCTGTCATTTCATTGACATTGCAGCTGTTGTGCTGTCAATTACAGAACATACTTTGTGTATTATGCAACAGAAGCAGTGCTGTCGGTGACAGGAATTCCAACTATCTAGTTAGTACAGAGATATTACATAGGCTGCCAACCTTCGAATTAATTTAATTAACAACATCGCCAATATAACGCCCCTGCTGTTAGCCGAAACTAGCAAGCAGTGACACACAAGAACCATGGATTCGGCAACGCCAGAAAGTGAGCAGCTTTGCTTGGTATGTTAGTGCAGGAATAACTCAATATCTTGCGCATCAGTTTGTTGTGGCTTTAAATTGTATAAGCTCCTCAGGCATGGAACAATTGCAGTATGTAGGTGATTGCGTGGTGGCCAAATATTTGACCCAATAAGTCGTCCATGTCCATAGTCTAAATATTTATGTGGCTGACAATGCATGTCTAACAGCAACCACCGGCCTCGTTCAACATGGTTTATTTTACCAAGCGATTATGACATCATCATTTCAAGATTGCTTAAAATCTACGTATTCAAAGCCATCTCAATGTCGTCACTATCATTATCATCGTCATCACCTTAAAGATATTATAGATTCAATATGAACTTCCTGTGTTTGCAGTAATTATGCTTACGGGAATATACTACCTGTAGTTTCTAATTATTTCTTGTATTCTATTCGGCGCTTGATTTGCTTATTTTAGTGTTGCAGATCTACGGCAACGGACCGTGTGTAGACCTTAGATTTAATGATTTACTCAAATAAATTGTATATGTCATTATCTACCACATTATCATTCGAAGAATGATTGTTTTCATAGCAGTAAGATAATTCATCAAAATGTTACCACCGCAACAATTGGCCTAACAAAATCTATATAATCACCATCTTTATGGCAATCATAATCACTATCATCATCGTAATGAAGATATTTAAAGAAAGCAAACAATAGTTCGCCGTTGGACGTTTGCCACAGATATTGACATTTTATATTTATGCATTTTCTATTTAGTAGTGTAGACTAATTTTCCTTTTTCAAAACCCATGTATTTCGGTGTGAGAAGAGGTCAGGTTTCCTTTGTTGATTTGGATGACATCATATTACCTGCATAACCCATCTTGCTATGAAACTAAAACATCATCATGAAGCCACCTTGCAGGTCTTATTGTGGAGTAACCTGCTTTCTATGCAGAATTATTAAATACTTAAGGTAGCCTACACGAAATATAAAGGAGAGTTCCTTTCATGTGACACTCGACCTTCACAGTCAGCAACGACGACATGAGCATTTAATTATTTACTCTCAATTCCAGCGCTGTGCCGGTCACAATTTCAACAAGGATAACCAGGTGTGTCACTGTGATTGATATTTACGATGGCATCGATATAACTGTGGCTGATTGCTCTCCAATGCCATATACATTGCTGTTTTGGAATCACATGTAATTATTTTATAATTGGTCGTTGGCGCATAATACCTATCGAACACCTTTAGCATCAATAATGTGCAAAGGAGTGTTTGGTGTATTGTGGCTCGCGGCATCGCAGTTCCGTAGGAGTTATGTGGGATCAAGCAACTGGCGCCAGTCGCTGCTTCAAGCACTTAGTATTTAATGTTGTTATTTATTCTGAAAAACTACTTGAATGGCGACGCAATATCCAAATACAAATAGTTCGTCCCCATCATGTTTATCATAGACAAATGATGTGATGCTTACGTCCTTCAGTGGGTGACGAATGAAGCCACAATACGGTAGTAGAGGCCGAAATGAGCAAACATTATTATCGTCCAAAAGGTGCCGGTAGTGTTGTACAATTAACGACCAGACGGATGTTGTAAAATTAATGTACACCTTATATGCATCGGTTTGGTGTTGTCTTCCCATCGCGCTCAATTGCAGTACTGGTTGCCTGCTTCTCCTTCCGACCCACAGGTTGTGGGTTCTTTCCCAAGGTGTGTCAACCTGACTAGCTGCTGTACCCAATCCGGTTGCCAAATGGTATTATTAAAGAAGTTGAATGTTTGTCACAAAAGTCATCCACAACCGCTGGAACCGAAAAGTTAACAACGCTCTAAAGAAATGCCCCTTCTATGTTTGGTAACATTTGCTTTGAATTTTATCGTGTACGGTGCCAATGATACATCATCGTTTGAGCTTTACTCTAAAGAATAGAAATTAACACAGCCCTAGGATTAGCAGCAGATACAATTTAGAGTTGGCGAGACCATTTAGGGATGGCTTCCGAGTATAGTTGGAAATTCAGTATCCAGCGCTTGGAGAAGCAGAACCAGATATGGTGAAATTGAAATGGACTGTATCACTGTTCGAGCTAAAGTGTACCTATTTTTTTGCTATTAATCTGCATAAATACACCAGCCACCAACCGCTCTTCTTTGAGCAATTCTAGCATGGTTTCGGTTATAATTTACTCATGACCAATAAATCCATAACAATTCCTTTAAAAGTGCTTGCATTTATATTTGTATTTTTGTCCAATACTTCTGCAAGTCTATGTGGAACCACTTGGTTTTAATTGTCACAAAATATGCAAATGAGCAAATAAAATGATTAATTGCACTATTATCGCCATGAACCGCCCTTTGTACAGAATATACAGATGCACAATTGGTTATAATAACGGTGTTGGTCAATGACATTCTTTAGACGCTGTTTATGCATAAAGCCTAACGCAAATGCTGTTGAATAGAGTAGCGTTCGTAATTTCAGAATAGGGTTCCATAAATAGGGGTATATGAACGATCACTTAGTTTACTACTTGTGTTACGCTGAATGTATGTATGTTAATGTCCATGGGCGAGGCTGGCAAGGCTGTGTCAGGAAAAGAGAAGTAAACTACTGCACTGATATGTGTGACAATCAAATGTCCAGGTGAAATGGTCTTTAATTGTTTGGGTACTTAAGTACATAGGTTTCATTAGACAAGTGACTGCTTATAAGCTTGACAACAAATTCCTGCACATGAAATGATGGGTTAATCAGATCGATTGAGTTTTAACTGCAAGACCTTAATTCTCATTATCTATAGAAAGCTTTTATGTATAAGCGAATGCAGTCTTCTAGATCATATGAAGCTTATCGATGCCAGAAGCATTTCTCTTACGCACTGAACGAGCCTACACCAGTATATTAAAGCATAGTAATTACCGTTGTTTTAATTAGGCGAGTCAAAGTAAGGTTTGACCCCCAAAAAATTGCAAGAAAAGTTTTTTTTGTCTTTTTGTGTTCAATTAGCTGTACTTAAGCGCATCCTCAAAGTTTACCAAAGTTGATCCACCGGAAAGTGGTGAAATTACATAATATCCAATATGGCCGCCATTGAATTATGAATGTACAGCAAACTTTTTAATGGTTGGTTTTAGACCCCATAAATGTATTACAAACATATATAAATGTGATACCTTAGATTCAAATAAGGTCATGATGTATTCACCTGGATGTCCCTATGACGTAGTATTGCATCATCATGACGTAGTGGGTTGCTGAATAGATCAAGACCGCCAGAACTGGTAGAAAACCAACATTTCGGCTCTTGATAATCAATCAGATGTACATACACAAGGAAGACCGTACTTCCTGCAACTACATCGCGTATTACTACAATCTGTTGTACAGTTACAATGGATAACCTTGAGAAGCCTTTCTGGAGCCGCTTTCTGGTCAGTCATAACAGGTAACAAAATGTTGTCTTCACACTTCCAACCCCAGTCCTTTGGGTCCATGTTTTCATCCTTTCCCATCCACACCATGATCTGATAAAATGAACGTTGAGAGTGGAACTTTGCCGCAATTTCTCGGGTTTCACAAATGATTTAGCAGATGAAACCTTTTTAGCAAGCAATGTATTTCTAAGGTTTACCAGAGATGTGCCAGCTTTTCCTCCAAACAAAGAAACAAAGACTTTACAACCTGAATCAACTATTGTTGCCACATCCTGACCAGCTGTAGTAAAGGTCTTTGCACAAGATCTTATCTGAGAATCATTTTTCATCACTTTTTGGAAAAGGGATTTCTTGCCAATACCATAAATCCTGGAAGTGCTATCACAACCTGTAAAAGCATGTACAAACAGCAGCTGTGAAGATATGTCATTTCCCAAGAGTTCCTTCAGACGGACAATATCATATACATGTTTTGCTTTCTTTTTGTCCGAACGAAAAGAGAGTTTCTTGCTGTCCCTCTCAGTGTAATGTAGAAGCAGAATCAGAGGGTCCGTGTCTTCTCCAATCATAGTTGTGTCTCGAACTTTTGCAGATGTTGTTGCTGCCTTCACAATATGAACATCTGCATCTCCATGCGCATTGATGACTTCGCAACCCCTCTGTTTCAGTTTGTCACTGATGAGGAGGATTAGTTTCTGTTTATTCAGAGTCCCTTGATAAGAAATCCTCCATTCTGCCAGAGGAAAAGACGGTATTCATTTCAAAAGACACAAGCGGTTGTGATTTCATTTGTCGTCTCTGGTGTTCATTGTCCTTGATGCTAGGCTCTTCACTGTATCCGTCAAAAACTACTGTGGCTTGTCCAAACTTGGAAAGGGTGAGATTGGCATACTCCTAGGTAATTTCCCCGTAGGTCATCCCTTTTTTCCAAGACAGACGGTGAAGTAAGGAGCCTCCGTCAAGCACAAAATGTTCGGAATCTGGCGTCGAATCTGTTAGAACGGCCTTGCTGGAGCTGGAGGATTCATTTGCGTAATCCCGTAGAGCATCAGCCAACTGTGGCTTGCCAGCCCTCTCGAACACATGTTTTGCCGCGAATAGGGCAGGAGCATATGGACTAAGTTCGTAGTCCATGATATCTTGCAGTGTCAAGTCGCCAGCTTGTGAAACTACAAGAAATCTCTGGAACAGGAGTTCAGAATTTATCATTTGTTCGGTATTCACTTTCACTTACGATGAGTCACCAAGAGTCTTGGCTTGTCCTTTCGTTTAAAGGAATAAGTGAATATTGGCTGCCCAACCACTTTTTGTACTATGGCCTTGCCGACAGGTCCATGTTCATGTACATTGACGTTGGCCACTACACCAGTCACAACATTTCTTAATGAAGAATCCTCAGCAAATGGATTGCAGTCAACTAATTTTTGCATCAGTTTAGTACTGTCTACATGATCACGTTGCATCCTTGGCACTGTGGCGTCTTTGTGCTGTTCACTTGAGGTAAATGATTGTTTATAGAACTCTTGCATCGCAAGGTTGTACGCAGATGACACGGATGATGACAGTGTCCAGATGGTCCTTAGTTCCTCTGTCATGCCACTTCCTCTGGTTAGACCACCGCTACTTTTGAGGGAACGCATGAGAGTCTGTTCAATAGTTAGATCCGATCCCAATCCTGCCCAGAACTGGTCTGTCCTCCTAATAACATGTAGGCCGTTTTCAAATTTTGTAACAATGTCTGGATGCTTGTGACCTAGTTCATTCATGCACTGTAGGTAGAGGTATGCAGACTTAACATAATTGAAATGTCCAGCAGCTGCGAATATCGGAATGCAATCAGACACTGCACTGAGATTCTCCAGTCGCCTGAGCGATCAGCTCTGATCAATGCACGTGCTATTTCCAACATCTCATGATGTCCGATCCAAAGTTGACTGGTTTGGGATGAAGCTGCCATGCTAACCTTTGCTGACTGGATTTTCTGTTCAATGTGCTTGATTTCTTCTAATGATTTTAACGACTCGTAGGACATTTCACCAGACACAATGGAAGAATAAACAGTCTCTATCCTTTCAATCGTAGAGCGAAATTCTGGGTTATCCTGGATGAGCCCACCTAGAATGATCTGGTTGAGACACCTGTCAACCAGGAGATGACCACGCAGTGCCCCCTGCACAGCTTTACCGGAAAGAATGTGAACAACTGCATTTTCCCCATATATTTCTTCCAATATTGACCCTAGTCCTGATCCTTGCACGAGTGCGCCAATAGCCCCAAGAAGATTCATTAGCGTGTGGAAGCTGCCCAGTAGAATTAAATGTCCCTGAGATGACTGTTGGTGTGTGCGTTGTGCTAAATTTCAGAGGCCTTCCAATACAATGGCTGATCAAAGGTAATCACTGCTGGTACATGGTTCATCCTGGCCAAGTTGTATACGTATTCAAGAGTTGACAAGATGCAAGTTTTGTCACCTGGATACATATCAATCATGGGGAGGAAAGTCACAGACGATTCCCAGGATGTGTAGAGCCTTGATGAATCAAATGCATCATCCCCTGCCAACCAGGTGTAGGTTGTTTAAATGAAAAGGAAAGTTCCCATAGAATATCAACTGGCTGACTGAGAACCTGCGGGATTTGCAGTTCCTTAAATACAACGGCTCTAGAGACGTGCTTCGCGAAGCGATATTCAGTAATGTCAATTTTTGCAAATTCAATAACGTGCAGGTTGGTAGTCTTCTTCCGCGGGACAATGCGGTTAACAAACTGCCCTGGTGTCAATGCAACAACCATCTCCATGCCATGGAATGTCCCTTTCCCATCTATCGTCATAAGGTTATGGTCCACATTATCAGCTGCGAATAGTAACATGGTGTCAGGTGAGTTTATATCTGTTCCAAAAATGTCTGGCGCTACTGCATCAGCGGCATTTCTTTCAAACCTTAGAACTTCAGAATAAGAAGAACAGAAGCCCATCGCTGCGAGCGAGTCGATCAGAAACTTAGAACGGTATAGGTGATGCATCTGGACTGAAAGTGCAATTTGTAAAGGTGCCACAACAGCTCGGGGACGAACAGCTTGGATAATTGTCTGCCCAACAGCAGCAACCTTTTTGTCTGAATCACCAACAAAAAGTGAGTGCAGCAACAAGCGAAGAGAATCAGGAATGAACTGCAATGATGGTTGAAGTCTAAGCTCAGCGAGTGATGGATAATTGTCAGTATCAGAGGTTACATTTGTTTTTATGTCACTCTTTATCAAACGAGCAGCTGTTTCTATTATTGCCCTCTTTTGCGATTCTTCATCAGCCGCTTTTGATTCATTGAAATATGACCTGAGAATTTGTGCAGTTTTTTCTTTCATTGTCACAATGTCAGGCTGTCCCTTCCTTTCAGCAGTTTACATTTCAGGTAATAGTTACTGAATGAAGCAGGTTCTTCATTTTCCAAATAATCTTTCATTTTGCTTGAAAGATCAGACACAGTTAATTGTTCCTCGTCATTTGCTTCAAGATAGGCACACATTTGAATGAAAGCTTGTTCCTGGTCTTCATTCTTAGGTCTGCCAACCTTTTTGCGTTTACCACTTGGTTCAAGGTTGTATTTTTGAGGAATATTCCGATCTGTCTGGGGCATGCAAATCACGTGCAAAATATTCTATTCTAGCCTTTACAGTAAGTGCCCATTGATCAGTACGGGTAGCGCAAACTGCTGAAACAGAGTCCACAAAAATATATGTTATAACACAACGTTCCTTTTCATCTGCAGACACCTTACAGCCACGATACAGACAATCAGATTTACTATCAAAGGGTCCTAACGAAGTGCGCGATGTCCTCGGACCCGTACAATCAGTTCTTTCTTCGTTTTTGCGTTTAAGTGACAGTTCAATGTCCTTTTGATTCACATGCGTTTGTCGGCATTCTTTATGCACTACCGTTCCAGCGGGCACGAAAATGTTGATCTTCCTCTTGATGCTTGCGTCATTGATGCCTTTTGCGCCTTTCTCACCTATCTTAACGGTGGCCTTCAATTCAATTCCTTGTCACATAAAGGACATTTGTCGTGACTCACAGTTGCACTCATTCTGCAGACCTGAAATAAGTAACCGAGACAGTCCTTAGTAAGAGCATGAATATAATAAAATCATATAAAACACAAGAGTGTGCAACCACAAGTGGGCACAGCTCATTCAAAGATGATGGACCTTTCCCTTCCGATTAATCCCATATACAGGGACGGTATATATTTTCATGGGTAGAACCCTTTAAACATGTGATAGCACTGAAACAAATTATCTACAATTTTTACTGCTTTTGAAATTAGCAGCTTCCAATAGCAGGCTTCTGGCAATTTTGAATATTTCTAGCTTTGGCTTCCCATATAATGTAGGCATGCCGTTGAACCACATGGTTTCACTTTCATTATGACTATTCTATCTACTCAGGCCTGAAATGGGCCTATTTTAATCTTGTTTCACCTACCTTCAGGGTCAGGAGATGCAGAAGATAATTGGTAATATCAGAGTTGTCTACATGATTAGTTTGTTTTTGTTGATTTCAGGAATATTGTGTTAACAAGAGATAATGAAATAATGAGCAGCTTTTGTTTTGATCTTAAGTCTTTGATGAAAGGATAGATGGCAGCACTGTAATCATATGGAGAGCTAATTAGTTAAAAAATTGAATTGAAAATCAATATTTACCTGTATCCTTATCCTTGTTAGTCATTATGATAAGGGCTTGTATGCTGGCAGTAACAACCAAATGCCAATTAGAAATGTGATTGCTTTAGATAACATGGGCCGGGATGGAGGGGGAGTGGCCTCATTGGAGGTTGGCGGGGTGGGGTGGGGGTCAGCTAGGATTTCCCCTAACGAACAGGGCACCTTCATCAGAACTCTATTTCAATGACACTGAGCTGAAATGAAAAAAACCCAACTCCAAAAGCATGCTTACAACAGCGTTTTCGTGTGAGAAATAACAAATCATGAACCAAGGAGCCATTTCAAACAAATACCAAACAGGGGTAAAAATCCTGAAATTGACCAAGATTTACCCTCCAATTTTAGGGAACCTTTGCTATCTTAATGTTCAGACCTTGAAGAACAATGAAAAACCAAGAAACAATAGTTCTTGCAATTCCTTAATCAATTGGGAATTATAAGGTTTCCCTAATATGTACCCAAAATACCAGTTTTGGGGTAGGGGTGCCCCTATTGCACCCCCATCGGGATGTCACACATGAAAGAAACCAGGTTCAGGTGAAAGGTTGACCTCAAAAACATTAGAAAACATACTCACATAATCAGTTTTGGGTGAAAAATGGCTGAGTTATGGACAGACAAAAATATTCAAGCATTTTAACAATTTTGGCGGCCATCTTGGAAATTGCCTAATTAACCCACTTTTCGGTCATCCGAGTTTGGTAAACTTTTAGTATGTTAATCTACAGATGTTCAGGAACCAAAAACAACCAAGAAACGTTTTCTTGCAATTTTTTCCCATATATTGACCCGACTAAATGCATGTCTACTGGATTAAAAATATCACGCGCTGGTATTGTGCTTTACGTAACCATGATGGTCACGGTGATATATAATAAGAATGTAGAAGACAGCCTCAACCATAATGTTAGTCACGTAGATATCTATTGAGGATGTAGAAGACAGTCCCAAGCATGAGGTTAGTCAAGGAGATATCTATTAAGGATGTCCTAACTATCATGTTTGTTAGAAAGGTATTCATGAACGATGCAGAGGAGAGCCTTAACCATAATTCATGGATTCATCGAATCACCTTTCTGCTTATTTAGCTGTTAATCTGCTTAGAAAATATTGAAATAACTCATCGGTGCGACTTGTGCTGAGGGGCATTTGCAGCTTGATCTTTGCGTTCCAAGCTGTTGCAGCTATGATCGAACCCACCACAAAGTGGCACGATTTTACTTGAAAGCCATTGTAATATATCAGTCAGTTGCAATTGTTTGGTGAATTTTGTGCGGAAACATATACCATTCGTACGAAAACTTAAAATTCAATCATTCAAAGGACACTACGTATATCAAATGTACGTTCATTGGCTATCCAGGAACCGCATTTTTCTCTGTTGATAGACGCTTAATGTTTGCCAGTGCCAGAATGGCAACCATTTTCCAATAGCTGTTGGCAGGAATAAGCCTTATATAACTGGGAAACCATGCGCATTACCAATTATATGCAGATATGCATTTTATTTGTCAAATCTTAATCCAGATCATTTCATTTAACATATTCAGTAAGAGTGTAGCCTCCTATAATCATTCAAAACAGATAAACACGCCGTAACGTTGAGATAAGTTGATGTCAAA
Organism: Urechis unicinctus; assembly: GCA_034190875.2. NCBI lineage: Eukaryota > Metazoa > Annelida > Polychaeta > Xenopneusta > Urechidae > Urechis > Urechis unicinctus. The sequence continues at coordinate 19,281,346 of CM067344.1, forward strand.
TAGCGCAAACGGTAACTGAGGAAACGTTGTATATTGGATGATCTAAATGGCACGGAGTTCAGAGGTCGCATGCCTTATTAGTTTACTGAATGTACCAAGGTCAACCTTAGCGGTACCCGCTGTTATCATAGAAGTATGGTGGTCCTGCAGTAAACATTTTGTTTGTCACTGTTTGAATATATCAAATAACCTCTCAGTCAAAGCGGTTCACCATGGATGCATCTTAATATCTAAGAAAACATGCAATTCACAGACAAAATTGCTCTCGATTTTTGAAAACTAACTTCTGCAACAATTTTATTGTCTCAAGTAATATTTCAAGTTTTTAAATGTAATCAAATGGTTGCCGGCGTGGATCGAGGACCTGAGACGATGGTCTGGCTCAGACATTTCCCGTATGTTGTACAATTCATCGGAAGCAAACAAAGCGTCACCACACATCCCTACGGAGCAGCTTGCCTAGAGTGATGCCATAAAATTTGTTTGATGTGACGTTCCATCCATGAAGACATTCAAAGTTGCATAGGATTCCCTCACTACTCAATGCTCGGATTTCGCTTATTTACCAAAGTCTATTCAGCGGGCTCACATGATGCAACCTTTGCAATCAAGTCATAGACAACTATCGTTATCAACATGTATCGTAACCAATAAGAGATAGGAGATATCCCTAGAATAGCAATAGCGGTGATGCGGTCGTAGACAATGTACCGTTCAGTCAAGACGTAGTCCTAAAACTTTCAACTACCTCTGAGGTATATATGTAGGCAATCCATTAAAAAAAGGGAATATTTAGGTGACTTGAAATGTGCTAATATTACGGCGATATTTTAAAAGAGGCAATTGTCATTAACAAATTAGCGGCCGGATCGCTTAATATAAGTAGGAAGCAAAATATTGGAAACTCTTGTAAGAGGCAAACTGACGGAACACAAACTCAACACTAGCTTACTTTTCTACGTAACCGATCTTGCCTGATGTAATTTATTTGGACTTTCAAAAGGGGTTCGACAAAATTCACCTACCAACGATTACACAGCAAGTTTACAGCTCATGGCAAACAACGTTATCGGGATGATCCGACAAACGTTAAATGGTCGCTCAATACAAACACGTGTAGGCCCCCATATCGAATAAGCTATTAAGGCGTTGTCACCATACCTTCAACGACAAATACACATATTAGAAAGGGTTCAAAGGCGATTCACAAAGCTTGTAACTTGTATGCGATTTTAAGTTATGCACACAAATTGCACTTGAATAAAACGACCTGTCCGAGTGGATCGCATACAGTTGAACATAATGTTCAATGGATCAGATAATATATATGTGGATTTGTTTCTTCGCAGTTATTTAGTTGTGACCAAATATAGCAACTTAATCACATATTACACGGTATCGTGAATTGCGTCCAGATAACATGTTGAACAATATTGCATCCACGCCACAATGCGTGCTCGCTGTTCCTCTCGTGCACAAAGGAACGCCGACAAACTTATCCCTGATGCATTAAGTCTTGTATTCCGATGAAGGTGTATATTCCAGAATTGCAAAACGCTTAATCAGTGTCCGATAATGCAAAGAGTTTCATCGATGCATTTGTTCCAAATCGGTATCAAGCATCCTTATTCAAGTAGCACTGAATATGTGTCGTACGCTACCAGGCATGTGCAGCATGTTGTCCTGTCCTGAATTTGTTTGGAATTGCTACCGCTGAATATATAGACCAGCATGCAAGCTCTTGCTTGATGACGCGTGAATAATGTCACCTAGCGTAACCGGATGAGGACGACCAATATCAAGGATGAGTATAGGAGCGAGGTAGATGTCATCTCGTCTATCGTTGATTAAAAACGAAGCTTGGCCTTAACTTCAAATTGCTCTATTGTACGCCTACTAACGTTGTTTCTCATAGGCAGACCGACAAACTTGATAATCAACTGTTTGATGGGAACATTTAGTGGGACATGTTATCGTTATCTTATTTCATCACCCACCCATCAGATTCCATCAGCTTGATATTCATAATGCATTTAGACGGTATCTACTTGGAATTCGGCTCTGGTTGTCATACGGGCCTTTAATTACTTGTAGGGGGATTGCTGCAGAATCATTCAAGAATTTCATTAAGTGAGCCACATTTTCTGCGGCTTGGATATCCTTTCAAGGCTTATAAATGTGGCTGATAAGCTGTCTACCGATTTATGGATAACTTTATAGCGAATTACGTTGCCTATGTTTTGCAAAGTGGCAAATATTCATCAGCTACAGTTGCAAATAGCGGGAGAGCATAGACATTGCGGCTCATGCAGGTAGATAGATGGACACATTATTACCATAGAATGTCGATGACAAATAAAGCAATGGTATCATTAGCTAGATAATAATTTGCATTATATTTTAAAGTAGGATGTAGTATTGACATTAGAGAATTCACATGCACAACAGGTGCGGAATGTTAAGGTACTACCTGCATCTTAAAATACCATAGATATCCCCAGCATGTTCAGATTTAATAACCTTTGTGCATATATAATGTAGCAGTAATGCAAAGTGTAATGTGTTTAATTCTCTAGCATATTGTTTGGTTATCGCTTAAGAATATATAAGCTCATTTACAGAATCGTAGCGTCAATGTGGCACTTATAAGCTATCTTTATTCTGTCAAACTAATAGACAATTATGATTTTTTTTACAGTGTGGCGAACAATGGGGCAAAACAGCACAACTGGACGCAGTGTTTCATTCAGTTTGGGGCGGCTGAATATCAGTTTATATTTTCTTTTGATATAACTGCAACCAACATCGGCATACATGGCATATGCGCCATGAATTTAACAACACTAATTGATTATATTTCTCAGGAGTAGTAAAAATCAGCAAATGTTTCGCTGTTAATGCTAATGTTTGTTGATTAATCTGTGCAATATTTGATACAATAGGTATTGATTGTTTGCTATTTGGACAGAGGATTAGATTCGCGTTTATTGCCTATCGTGTCTGATTGGCACCACGAATGCTGTATTTGCGCTTCGTCCAAGCCGCGGAGGGTATCAATTGCGAATGTTATTGCGAAATATAAAAATGTTATATAATAATTGGTAAGATTGCATATTTAATCTATATTGTCGCCCGATGGATTATGCTTAAGAAAAGTGAAATTTCAATTTTATTTATATGGCTTTTTTGGGAGTATAAACATAAGCATCGCATAATATTTATGCATCGTTTGGCACATAACGTACAGACCCGCAGTATAAGTAAAC
>CM067344.1:19289611-19484611 GCA_034190875.2 Urechis unicinctus
GTAATCACTTAAACATCACCGGCATTGGTTGTAAGTGTGTTACATTGAATTGAGTAGCAACGTAGCCATCAATATCGTACCTACAACAAAAACAACATTTTCTGTTTTAACTATTCTTGATCATAATGAATACTAAGCTAGCGGCTGAAAAAATCACTACTACATTAAATAAGCTCGATTTTGAACCGTTCAGTTAACAGATTCAAATAGTTTACTTTAGGGATGAGAGGATTGCATGCTAGCAGTGATACTAAACTGATTTAAGTTTCAGTTAATTATTTAGTTTTAAATAGGAGAGAGATGTATGTTATCTAATTTGAAACAAACTTACACCATAAGTGCCCACATTAACAAAAAGAATCGTGAAATATTTCGGCGCTTCTTCGACCATTTGCTTGTAATAAATGTACCCTAATACACTTTCTTCCACTCGTACAAACTATATAACTATAACTACTGCCAATTCGGTACTGCCCCCGACCCGGTTGCTTAATAGTATTGTGCTGGACTTTCGTCCCAGCTGCGTGAGTATTGCAGTCCAATCTGGGCAACAGGTTTTTGCCAAGTAGGCTCTGGCACTTAAGGGTAGCTGTCCGATTATCACAACCATCATCCATCACCCTCGCGATATCTTCTCGTTGTTGAAAGTGACGTACAACCCCTATATTATCATAACCTTTGCCAATGCGAAAGCAGAACAAAGTATGTATGTAGCAGTTATTGTTGATACAAAGAAGGCACTTCCTTCATATAATGAATGTTATTAACTCTCTAAACGCATTGTCAGCCTTCTCCATATCCTCTCGTAACGCTGTATATCCAATCTATTGATATTTACAATTACAGATTCCGTCAGAATCTCGTGTATGCCTCAGGTCGTGCATGTCAATGATTCTTTCGCTATGTAATAACCGTTGCTGCCAGACACAAGGACAACTATACTGTACATTGTTGATATACCAAAACTGGATAAAAGAGGTTTAAACTTTATTGCACTAGTTAAAAACTAGAATATCATAGGCCATCACCAAAATGTGCAGTTTGTCATTTTGGACCTGCCACTGAATAACTGTTAAGACCTGACAGCTAAGAATGATAAATATGACCTCTTTCGGTTGGCTTTTCCGTGAATATAGACATATCAGCTATATATACATTGTTGTTACAGCGAAAGCTATCTGACACATATGTTAAAAACTGGAATAATATAGGCGATCACCAAAATGTGTAATTCGTCCATTTGGACCTGTCACTGAATATTTGTTTATCTGTTAAGATCTGACAGATAGCAATGATAAATATTGCCTCTTTCTGTGGGCATTCCCATGAATGAATTAATTGAGCAAAGGTTATTGCGTGGAATTGATGCAATATTTCAAGAGAATTTGTTGAAGTCACATCCAACGATATGACATAATTCATACTGATATTGATATCCATGTTTACAAAAATACAATTCGCACTTACGTCAGCCTACTGCTTATAATGATAGAAGATATTTTGGCAAATTGCTTGGTGACAATGGTTACGATTAAACACGGTAACGCCACATAGACACCTGAACCAAAAGACAATTCGTATAATTCTAGCATTTTGGATGACAATAAGACAACGCAAGAACAAAAAGTCCATTTTGGGTGAATGTGCAAAAATTACCAATGCCTTACATTGAATGCAATGATGACCATTAGTATAAATATGGAGGCTTCAATGCCATCAACCAAGGGGTTTACATAATCGAAATGCGAGATATTGTCTGACTTATTATCGTTCAGTTAATTGAAAACCTATCAGTTTGTTCAAGCTTAATTCTCCCTTTGATGCTGTGCTCGGTGTGTGACTGTAAGACAGCTACTATGCATGTATGTATGTATGTATGTATGTATGTATGTATGTATGTATGTATGTATGTATGTATGTATGTATGTATGTATGTATGTATGTATGTATGTATGTATGTATGTATGTATGTATGTATGTATGTATGTATGTATGTATGTATGTATGTATGTATGTATGTATGTATGTATGTATGTATGTATGTATGTATGTATGTATGTATGGATGTATGGATGTATGGATGTATGTATGTATGTATGTAAGTATGTAAGTATGTATGTATGTATGTATGTATGTATGTATGCATGCATGCATGCATGCATGCATGCATGCATGCATGCATGTATGTATGTATGTATGTATGTATGTATGTATGTATGTATGTATGTATGTATGTATGTATGTATGTATGTATGTATGTATGTATGTATGTATGTATGTATGTATGTATGTATGTATGTATATATATATATATATATATATATATATACATATTTATTTACGTGTATATATGTATTTGCATATATGTATATAAGCATACACATAAATATATATATATATATATTTACATATAAATGTATATATATTACTATAAATATATCTATATATATCTATACAAATATAATGTATTTATACATATGTTTTTACATATGTATGTATGTGTGTACATTACCCTATAAATATATAAATAACTAAATATATATATATATATATATATATATAAATATATATATATATGTATATACTTATATATGTATATATGTATACATATGTATATATTCAAATATAAATATATATAAATAAATATATATATATATATATATGTATATATATATATATATATATATATATATATATATATATATAATAATAATAATGCCTATTTATCTTTATATATACATATATGTAAACTACATTACGCCAGTAATTGACTTGGATTGGCTCATATTAGTTCAAATCACAGTATTATGACAAAAAAGACAAGCTTAATATGACCACCCACGTCGTTATGCATACTGCATGAAATGACGAAGTGGTGTGTCAACATCCTGCAATATGCTGTTAGATAAGGAAATCATACTAGCGTAGCTCTGTGGACATCGACAATCACACACAGACTCTGTCCTTCGTCGATGTACAGCAAACAAACCAAGTACAAATTGCTATTTATGCGATCTATTAACAATAGCAAACGTCGGTAATGTTACTTCATTGGAGAAGCATGAGCATAGGTCAAACTACTAATGTGTGGCGTGGCGTGGGTAAAGTGTCAGTGAAATCATCAATATATATATATATGTATATATATATATATATATATATATATATATATATATATATATATATATATATATATATATATATATATATATATATATATATATATATATATATATATATGTACATATATCACATCAGTGATGTATAACGATAAATATAATATTTTTTAGATTAAAGCAAATTTAAACGCTGGTTCGTTATTACTGATATCGTAGAGATTGTCCAATAGGACGTTTCTCGTAGAGAGAAGGTGATGTGTGAAGCATATTCTGGGTTGACCGCAGCATAAATGCAAAGTTGATTGGACCATCGTCGCTTTGCCATGCGAACATCAATATAGCCATAAATCTGCCACTGAATTTACTCTGATAACTTCGATTTCATAGGTCGCATTGCAAATTCAATAACAAAGTATTAAATCAGGGTTTTTACCGCGCGTTCAGCAACTTATTGCAGCTGGTGATCCCGCTGAGAGAACACAATGCGTCAGAATAGATCAACCCAAGTATTCCATGACAGAGCGTCGGGAATATTTACTGGATCAGTTGATGGTTATGGGTCACTATTTGTGACATGAGGTTTGTAGCGGCGTGTAAATATGTAAGCAACAAACGCGAAACCGATGGAATATTCAAATATCAATTATTGATCTTCTTTCAGTTATTTGCATTATCAGACTACAATTTGCTGATTTTACGTTTTATTTTAGTTCAATTTACACAATGCTGCAATTCTTATGTTCCTTTATCTCTTACGAGCGTTGTTATTGTAACCAAATAAAAGAAATTTGAATAGCAAAGAAGAACAAATGTGACAGATGTATCGTGGCACTTTGATGTTAGAAAAGCCCATGCGTCTTGTCAAATGTTGAATCTATGATAATTCTAGATAGCAAACTGAACTTTTGAAAAGCATGATCGTTGTATGGTTATTGTATGCATCAATGCGGCGAATAAGAACTCCAGTGCCACTCGTACTGCAGGTCAAGTAGCTGACCTCAAGTTGGCTCATGTTTGAATCCTTCTCAAGGCTAACGAGGACATGATGTGTACTGGGAGGAGCAGTTAATTCGTCGCTATGTCTTGCGCAGAATACGTAGGGTGCATTTAATTCCTTCGTAAGGTAAAATGTTCCTTTCCGTTAGCAGTTAGGATCGATCCGTATTTTGATTATGTGTCAATGGTTCTTACCAGCATTCTCCGACCTCTTTCATTAGATTGCAATTATAATAAGGAAGTATGCCAGATGCTTAGAACTTCGACGCAATCGCTTCCATAGATTATATGCACAATAAATGTGTAAATATGTCATATACGTTCTACTCATCGACAATAACTAGGGGGTTGCACAGAATATGCAGTTTAATTCGATAGTCTCGACGTTCGACATTTCTTGCATTCAACGTCGATTTCTATTGCAATTTCTGTGCAATTGACATCATCGGTCTGCTAGGTTAGGTTGAATGAAATGTCCTTCATTTAGCAATAAGCAGATAATGACCACACGGCAGCCTGGGTAAGATGATCGACTCGGTTAAGCTCCAATCTAAATAAGGATTATTTAATTGTAATGTGTGTCACGCGAACAATGTGAGTATGGTTTGTTTCACATATAAGGCAACAATGACCGTGCTGCATTGTATGAGCTGCATGCAGATGATACGAGAGGTGTACGGTTGATTTACCCTAGTAGATCATTAAGTGCAAGTTTTTTCGAACCCATTTTCTCTAATTGTAATGAAATATTGTTTGACATGACTGATGTAGCCAACTGTAGTTCTTTAGTATCCCCGTGTGTATCATGTAAAGAAGTTTGCAGATGAGGACTAGTGTAACCTTATTTGGAGTGTTACTATCCGCATGACTAATGCAAATTGATGACGCGGCACTTTGCATCAGCCAAGAGTGCGTCAAGATAATAATTAGTCATGCAGTCAGGTTAAAATGTCATTACTGGTCTTTATAGAACATATAAAGACATATGTTCTGCACTAAACTATAGTCTCACTCGTTTCTCTGCTACCTGGAGGATATCCATCAGAGGTCAGCATACAGACCTGCAGCTTAGTATTTACTTGATATTCCCGACACTCGTCACACTACCAAGTTCGCATAATTGGTACGGTGTTGATCTTTTAGCTGGGCTATAACTACATTTCCGCTAATTGGAATATTCCTAATTAGTCAGAGCTATCTTTACCATAAAACGTGGACTTCATTTGGGCAATCGTGCCATCGGGTCCTATGTCAACTCATTCAGCGAGAGCGCTCGGTGCGCTGCTCCCTCGTGTATCACTCTGGACAGTTCGGAAGTAAGAATAGTACATGAACATGAACAGTGTCTGTAAATTCATTTCAGTCTCAGATAACATCCCCAATATTTATTCGTTACAGTCATATCTATCATGCCATGAAAAGTTTAATTTCTGCCGCAAATGATAATGTCGGCTTACGAATATTTACAAGTTTCTTGTTTATATGCTAATTGCTCTTCGCATTTGGATTCTTGACAAGTACCATATAAGCGTCAATGCGGCAGGGTCATAATACTCTATAGTTTATCAGTTTAGCAAAATCCACCAACAAAAAGGCTGGTTTTCCCTTTTTTTGCTAAATCCGCGTTTGCCGCCTCATTAATATATGATGGAAGTTCAATTGATAACAGATATAATTGGTTGGGTGAAATTTGGTATACTTGTTTCAATGCTACATTCAAGGGGCTCATTATGAATGTCTACCTTGTCATTAGCCAAACACAAATAGAAATTATGGGTTTGGCAAAAAGCCAACTTCTCATTTGATTACTAAAGATCAATCGCTGTGGCATACAAAATTAATAGAATTTTACCAATGATGCCCCGTGGTTGACATGTGATGTGCGTATCTATCGCCTATAAGTCAAATATAACACTTGAGCTTACATCATTTTCAGCAGTGAGGAGTAGCGCAGGCGATGATGGATGGGGATGCCTGTGATGCTGTGATGGTATCTCTTCAATGCCATCTTCCAACTGGCCCAATCCGGGGCGGCGAAATCCACTCCGCTCGAAGTTGAAAAATGATACCATCGAGTCAAGTTATCTACGTCGACACATTTGTCTCGAATCCACAATAAAATGATCGAAAATCAAAACTACTGTGTCATGGGCGACCATCGTATTCAGTCCTTTTTAACATGGACGTGTTTCTTTAAGCCATACCGTGCAGCCAATTTTACCTTGCTGGTGTAAAAAAGCTGCAATTGTTGTTTGCATTGGACCACCTGATGTTATAATTAATTCCAACCTTGTGATGCTTATATGTCACTAACAATTGCTAAAATATATATAGAAAGATTTATTACAATGATATATATGGGTCGGTGTCCATTATTACCCTGCTCACATTAAAGCTGGCGACAGGACTTGGCCACCATTAGTAATAACGACCTCAAGACAAGATCACATATGCTACTGGTGTAGCAACGGGCGTAAGATGTGGGTAAAAAGGATTCATCAATCGTCATTACTGCGCGGTTGCAAGGAAATTACATGTTGTCATCCCCTTGCCAACTTCTTATTGTCTGTTTGTGCAGCCGGGTTAAGGCAATTTGATGTACAAAAGGACTGGAATGGCAGACAATAATGGGACTAAGAAGTGCATTATATGTGTTAATCATAATCCAATCACAGAGATATTGTTCCGATCCCAATAGCACACTCTGCGATATGAATTCACTTGATGGCACAGTTTTACCCCAATCATCTATTGCTTTCCTGAATTTACTGTGGCATGTAAATACCTAGTTGTATATTTAATTTAAAGTGATATTAGGTTCAGTAGGGTTGTTTTAACACATACCGCTATCAGTTGTAACTATTATAACTATGCAATTATCAGAAAAAACTCTTATACTCTTTCGGTAAGAAGCCATACAATACGTACCATTGATATAATGGAACATGCTTGCTTTGTAAGCATGATTTGAATAAAAAATAATTGCACGGACCGCAATGTGACCACTACTAATACAGTGAAATTCGTATACACTCAAAGCTTATGTGTTTTCTCTGGGTAGGTAAGAAATAATAGCAGTTGTTAATGGGCGAGTTCTGTTCAGTTATATGGTGAACATTGCTACCTATTGTTTTATGATGACTATCAACCAAAGTGGTATCGCACATTTAGATATCATTACATGATCTATGTAACAGCTTCAATATTTTTGTTAGATCAATATCACATGAACAGTATTTAGAAACAACGGACATGGATTGATAAGCGGTATTTTTTTATAGAATATAAGGAAATTGCTATAAAGCTTTTGGAAATGTGTCTATGTTTAGTTGAAGCATCACATGGGCCTTATTGATTTCAGTATAATATATCTTCAAAGTCTATTTAATATCTGAAAGCTACTCACAATCCAATTTAAGCAAATCAGAGACTCCACCCATTTGCATTGCAAACATTGATGGATTTTGATCATTTGATTGAATGCCAAGCCTCGAAAGAGAAAAACATGCTTTTAGATCATTCAATGCGTCAGCTATATACTTTACCTTCAATCAATCTCAACTTATTTATGTTTTGTCCACGTAATACAATCAGTACCTTAGTCTATTACTGCCCATATTACGCAGATTTATGATCGGGTGCCCAATGCAAACGCTTACCCCGCTTTGTACAAAAGAAATCAACAGTAAGCAGATTATGAAATACAAAATGCTTTTGACTTGATCGCCAATATTCTTAGAGACAATAATGATATGACAGAATATTGCGCAACTTACGTGAAGGTCATAGCAGTACAACTGTTGAAACTATTCCATTAATGCATACCCATTGCATATCAGTATGATTATACATTCAACACTCATTACCTTGTTGCTCACAATTTCCTTTATCTCGACATCAAGGCGTACACGATCTGCAAAGAAAGTGCAAGCTTAGTAACCGTATGCAGTTGTAATTTTGAAGCTGTGTGACTTCCAAAGCTGTCTTACTGGCAATGTGAAGAGTCCATAGTGTACTGCATTATCATTAATTCATTTGGCATCTCTTAATGATTATTCACTTCCATCTTGCTTCCGAAGGTGCTCTACGATTGAATATGTCATTTTCAGTATAAATAACGTGCTACATAATAAAAGATAAAACCATATTCTGCAATAAATATGCTGAAAGTAATGAATAATATATAAATGAAGTATGAATATATGCATGTTTATTTATGTATATAGATATACATTCCTTTATATATGTAAATATATATATATATATATATATATACATATATATATTCATATATATATATTCATATATACATATGTATTCATATATATATATATATATATATATATATATATATATATATATATATATATATATATATATATATATATATATATATATATGCCGATAATATATCTTTAATTACAACCTTTCATAAACTGTATGTAATAATAAAAGATCGCATATATGATTTAAAATCATGATTGGGAGTAGTGACGCGTGTTAGATGGGATAGTGAGTGAGTAGGGGAGATGGAAACTTAGGGTCAAACCCTGCTCATAGGTCTAGTTTCTGGACAAAGCGCGGGTACTTCAATTATTCTTTATCACTCTTTATGCATGTTGAGGAAAAGTCAACGATGGTTGTAAAGATTTTCTATCCGTAAATGTCGTGACTGTGACTCCCAAACTTGGTCTGGTGGCCACAGTCACGATGCCTAGGCGCCAGACTGGCCTTTAGATCATAAGATCACTCCCTGTATATGGTAGTAGAGTAGCAATTAGCGTAAGATGTGGACAAAAGATATTCATAAATCGTCATTATTCTGCGTTTGCAAGGAAATAACATGTTTTTTACGCGCTGGCTCATAGCTTCTGGTGGTCTGTTATTGTGGCGGGGTTAATGTCTTGAACTACATTTGATGCGCCGAATAAGAAGACCAAATAGTAACGGGACCAATTAGCAGATTATGTGTGTTCATTGTTATCCAAAACCTAGGGAAACATTACATTCTCCATTGAAGTTTCTGTGGAAAATGTGACATCGCAGTAATTGCCAACGAATTAGAGTAGTAGACCCTATCAACAGCCGCTAACATCAGCAAACTACATGACAGACAGAACGAGATTTATTGAAGCTTCGCCCAATAACAAGAGACATGCTTTAGAAGTAAACATATCAAAGCTAATGATACTCACGCAATCTTGTAATGTAGCTCATGCACTGCAATGCTTATATTCGTCGTTGTAGGAATGGTTAATACAACATCGAGGGATTATATGACCTTAGCTCAGGCGACATCAAAACACGTTTGCTGATTCATCCTTCTTCAAAAGCACATAAGTCTAATGACCAGATCCATGAATAAGAATAACATCAACCGTCATTTAGGTGTGTGTATTCGAGAGACACGAGTAAAGGACATAAAAATCTGTTCCAGGTCGCGATTCAATCAATCTCAACTTATTTATGTTTTGTCCACGTAATACAATCAGTACCTTAGTCTATTACTGCCCATATTACGCAGATTTATGATCGGGTGCCCAATGCAAACGCTTACCCCGCTTTGTACAAAAGAAATCAACAGTAAGCAGATTATGAAATACAAAATGCTTTTGACTTGATCGCCAATATTCTTAGAGAAAATAATGATATGACAGAATATTGCGCAACTTACGTGAAGGTCATAGCAGTACAACTGTTGAAACTATTCCATTAATGCATACCCATTGCATATCAGTATGATTATACATTCAACACTCATTACCTTGTTGCTCACAATTTCCTTTATCTCGACATCAAGGCGTACACGATCTGCAAAGAAAGTGCAAGCTTAGTAACCGTATGCAGTTGTAATTTTGAAGCTGTGTGACTTCCAAAGCTGTCTTACTGGCAATGTGAAGAGTCCATAGTGTACTGCATTATCATTAATTCATTTGGCATCTCTTAATGATTATTCACTTCCATCTTGCTTCCGAAGGTGCTCTACGATTGAATATGTCATTTTCAGTATAAATAACGTGCTACATAATAAAAGATAAAAACCATATTCTGCAATAAATATGCTGAAAGTAATGAATAATATATAAATGAAGTATGAATATATGCATGTTTATTTATGTATATAGATATACATTCCTTTATATATGTAAAATATATATATATATATATATATATATACATATATATATATTCATATATATATATTCATATATACATATGTATTCATATATATATATATATATATATATATATATATATATATATATATATATATATATATATATATATATATATATATATATATATATATATATATATGCCGATAATATATCTTTAATTACAACCTTTCATAAACTGTATGTAATAATAAAAGATCGCATATATGATTTAAAATCATGATTGGGAGTAGTGACGCGTGTTAGATGGGATAGTGAGTGAGTAGGGGAGATGGAAACTTAGGGTCAAACCCTGCTCATAGGTCTAGTTTCTGGACAAAGCGCGGGTACTTCAATTATTCTTTATCACTCTTTATGCATGTTGAGGAAAAGTCAACGATGGTTGTAAGATTTTCTATCCGTAAATGTCGTGACTGTGACTCCAAACTTGGTCTGGTGGCCACAGTCACGATGCCTAGGCGCCAGACTGGCCTTTAGATCATAAGATCACTCCTGTATATGGTAGTAGAGTAGCAATTAGCGTAAGATGTGGACAAAAGATATTCATAAATCGTCATTATTCTGCGTTTGCAAGGAAATAACATGTTTTTACGCGCCTGGCTCATAGCTTCTGGTGGTCTGTTATTGTGGCGGGGTTAATGTCTTGAACTACATTTGATGCGCCGAATAAGAAGACCAAATAGTAACGGGACCAATTAGCAGATTATGTGTGTTCATTGTTATCCAAAACCTAGGGAAACATTACATTCTCCATTGAAGTTTCTGTGGAAATGTGACATCGCAGTAATTGCCAACGAATTAGAGTAGTAGACCCTATCAACAGCCGCTAACATCAGCAAACTACATGACAGACAGAACGAGATTTATTGAAGCTTCGCCCAATAACAAGAGACATGCTTTAGAAGTAAACATATCAAAGCTAATGATACTCACGCAATCTTGTAATTGTAGCTCATGCACTGCAATGCTTATATTCGTCGTTGTAGGAATGGTTAATACAACATCGAGGGATTATATGACCTTAGCTCAGGCGACATCAAAACACGTTTGCTGATTCATCCTTCTTCAAAAGCACATAAGTCTAATGACCAGATCCATGAATAAGAATAACATCAACCGTCATTTAGGTGTGTGTATTCGAGAGACACGAGTAAAGGACATAAAAATCTGTTCCAGGTCGCGAGTGGAACTTAATCGGCATGAGCAAAAGGCGTCAATCGAATCACAATATGAACGAAAGCTTTGACTCAATTTGATGTACCGATTGGAATGAAATCAAATCATGCTTGTTTCGATATTGCTATGAGAATGATGTCATTAAGTCGCTACTTGCGATATTAGTTTCCTTTGGTGTGTATTATTGTGGTTGAATCTCCTTCGATGTTATTAGTATACAGTGAATAAACACACCTTTCATTTTCATATACCGTACTACAAGTAAGCCCATGTGCCATGTAACTAATAATGACGATAATATATGTCGGTAACGTCTTGCTTAACAATGCAGCATATTGTCACAATGCAACACATTGAAAATATTAGTAGTACAGCAAAGCGCCAATTAATTGCCTTACCAACTTACAAGTTACTCATTTGAAGTGATATATCAGTTTCGCATATAAGCCAAATTAGTAGCATTCACAAAGTACTAATTGATGATGAGTATTTCTGTAATTGGTTAATTTTATATTGCACTTGTCATGTATCATATATGGGTCAGGCTTAATTGGCAATTAACTCCACTCTACAAAAAATAATGATATTTGGGTTGTCATCAGACATCTACAGCGATGATGCAAGGTACCCGGTTACCCGTTGCCTAAGTCATATTTGCTGGAAACAAAGCCGAGATTCATTCATCCCATGTAGGTTTTATTAATCCCATGAGCTTTTGTAAGTTCCATTTACAGCATATTTATTGTGTTTATTAGAAAATGTCAATTTCATATTAAACATTAACCATCTCTGCCTTTGTCACTATATACATTCAGAAATTAACTGAGCAACGTACAGTGACAATTATTGCGACAAGTCCGTTCTTATAGATTGAAGGCTACATAAAGGATAACACGGCGCGTGTCTGGATAGGACATCATGCGCGTGTTATGGAAGCACAAATATGATAAAGTAATAATCAGGCACATAAAAAGCATAAAATTCAAGGTGTACTTGCATATCTTGGCCTTTTCACAATGCATTTTAGGTTACTGTGCATATTGTAGTGCTGTTAGATACGTTAAGAAATTAATCCCCTTTATCAAAAGAGACCAAATTCTAATCCACTATACTATTATGGAACTCAGCACATCACTGCAAACTGAGAAACCATGGAAATTCTCAAGACTGGCAAAACATGACAAATGGGTAATATGGTAAAATCATTTTAAATGCGATACAATAGCGGTTTTGCAACTTATGCTGACCTCACATCATCCAATAACGGAATTGCTACGAGTTGGATATACGCGGTAATAGACTAACGTTAGATAAAGAAGGGCTGCGTAGCTGTCTGAGGTTACAGAAAGTCTATCAACCTCTGTTATCCCTGACAAATATGCAATAAATCTCCCCGATTTCTCTCTCGGTTCGAATATGCAGTTTATTGCATGTGCTGTTTTAATACATTCTCAGCCCCAGATGATAAATAGTAATTAGCAAATGTGGTGCTCTGTAGCTGTCCTACATTGAGATTGGATTATTCATCACCTGTCGAAAAACATTCGAAAGGCTTGAATGTTCATTGAACTCAGAGTCAATACAATTGTTAGAAAAATGCTATTTTTTTTCAAGACCAATTGTGCGCCACCAACAACTGACAGACTGCTACATCCGTCACATATACCAGGCTCAAGAGGGTATATGACGGTCCGCCGGCCATTCTGGCCTCGTAGGGATACCGCTTTTATATTAGGAACTAATTAAATCTTAGCATTGTTATACCGCAATGCTGTGTTTTGTGCTAGTTAATTACCTTATCCCCTTGTCTCAAATATGCATGGAAAAAACCACTGGCCGGAATTGTACAGCAATTCGGTGACAAATGGGTGCAACCGATATCTCTTTATTCTAGCCTTGCCTTAGTTTTGACCAAAGCAAACGGATGTCGTTTAGGGTGTTTAGTTTGAAATAAGGTTAAGTTTATTCACCAAAGTTAACCTTCAGAACTATCCCTGTCGTTTATGTAGATTTTGAAAAACTCGTGCAGCTGGACAGAACCTTGCGGGATATTATACATGGCGTATTTCTACAACTCCATTTATCACAATTCTCAATTTTTTGTTACTTCATCAATGTCACCACCGACAATACGCTTGATGTATTATCGTTGGCGGGAACATTTAGTGACATCCTGGTGATAGGCACCATCAAGCTGGGGTAAATGTTTAATTGACAGTATATTTGTTCAACGGTTGGCAGCATTCATACTGGATAGCAATAAGTGACAATTCTGGGAAAATGGCACGGTTTTATTGATGTTCTTCAAACATAAATGTTTGCCCCGCTGTTAACCTTAAAAGGTTGTTTACCATATTATGGCGAATATGCCACATGTTTGTTCTATGGTGGTACAAAAGCAAGGCGTGCTATGTGAACAACGTGAGGTCAACGATGCAAGCACTTTGTATCATACTCGGCTGAATAGTCGTGGTGTATTTGCTTATTGCGTATTTACTCTAATGGTACACCAGCTTCGTCAGAATCTTCTCCATTCGTTTTCGCTCGGACCATACAGCGCTCTTTTAGGAGATAAAGGACTCTTGATCTAGGCAATGTCTGCCGTTAGCATTGTCTTAAAAAGTCAAGCGTGTAGAACTGTACATGATATGCAGATCATTATCTGCAGAATCTGTTTTAGCATAACCTGAAGTACACCGGAGGGAATCCCATGGTGTGGACGGAACTACGAGGTGACACGGGATTAAAGTATTCATGTAGTAATCCTCGAGCCTATGGAATGCTTAATCAACTTCCTCAAATGGTCGCGTTAATGCCCTACGTGAGAGTCAGGAATGCAGTTTCAGACTATCGATATATTATTATGGGATAGAAAAGGCATTGTTTGCCAATGTACAGTCAGCTATCATATGCATTCAAACATATATACAATTATCTAGTCGATTTGATACAAAGCAGCTATGTTACTTGAGGTTATTATTGGCTTTGGATGTTTCTTTGTGCATAAAACAATCGGTTCGTTGCGTACATTAATTGCGCATTAATTTATGATATAATTTCACAGCATACTAGCACTTCTCGGCAGTCACCGATGATGCATCTTCATTATTGAATGCCCGAACGCTCCTTTCCAGCAGACGACACGCAGGTGGTACATCACTTAGTTGATAGGATTGAAGTGACGGATGTACTTTCCGCTCAAGCTATCTTTCATCTACCTTGCCAGTCCTATTACACTGTTGATTCGCCAAAACTAGGGCTGACGCGCGCATTATTTTTGATATGTTGATGGGCAATGTAGTCAGTTGTTCCAGAGCTAAGATTTGCGTGCATAGCTTTCGCAAAGAGATCATTTGTTTGCAAAATAAAGGCATTCAAAATATTAATTAATGACAGTCAATCATATAACAGTGAACTTAGAATGGCATGATCACACATGATGAGCCAACAGCAGTGATTATGTTTTTAATGACTGTATGCTGGCAATTCGAGTGGGACGTATCTATGATTATCGTTGCCTCATGTAAATTATATTAGAATAGACTGCCCGAAATGGATCGGCTCAGTTATTATGTATCAATACTTCGGATAAGGTTATAGAGTAACTCATATTGTTATGCCTTAAGCAGCGGACTACAGCTGCTGTTTTGTCATTGTAGATATAGCCGTACGCAGGTACATTATATACGGATAGTATTAATACTGGCCTAATATATCAATCGAAACGCAAGCATGAATATTTTCTCCCAAAGGGATCCCGAGGACATGAACGGAGGATGGCCACTTAGCTTTAAGAAGAACCAGCAGCCATGTTCTCTTAAGCAGATGCCTGTTATCCTAAAGCCACATGGCGTTCTCCCCTGTTTAACAATGGATAACCACACGCACTGCATTATGCGACAAACGACCATGAAATCTCTTTGGCGATGACAAAATACCACAATGCCGCAAGATATATGCTGACTTCAAGCATGAGGACCATATTTGGTAGATTGAGGTCGCAAGAGAGAGATGCCCAGTCCACATGCAAACATCTTTTAATTTTTGTATCTATTGTGAGGATGCTTTCGATAATTGGGTGCATGGTCAGCAGGATGGTGATCAATTGTCCGTTGTATTTAACTGTAATTATATATTGCTAGGGTGTATTGTAAAACTTGGCAAGACATTAATGTTTATATAATTAGATTATGTTGGTTGCAACGAAAAACAACAATACGTGCTACGGGTGAGTGGAAGGATTTTGTGATCCTTAAGCATAGCACGTGTCATTTATCGAGTCACATTAGACACTCACGCCCAATGGTGCAACGTTTCATATGATATAATGTCAACTAAAAGCAAACAAATGTCACTTTCATTATGTCGCAAAATATATCAACCCTTTGTTCGGTCACATGTGTGCTAGAGCTTACTGTAATATTATACAAAGGCTGAAGTGGATAACACATTTATTGTTAATTACATTAAAGATATAAGGCAGTATTTAAGAATCCATCACGCTACATCAGAAGGCACGTGCTGTGGTTGACTTAAGTCATCACACGCCACTCTGTATCCAACTGCATCAGTGCGTTGTTGTTACCCCATGTGGATAAATAGCAATCATATACGGCATGGTAACCGTGACATACAAAGACTATAGTATGCACATAATTATCAGATCATTTGGTTCAATGTAAGCTCTCACAACATAGATAGACAAGTCAGCAGTAATACGGTTTAGACGAGTGTGTCGGTAAAGGCAAAGAATTGATTATCGATCATGCCTTGGTGTACATTCCCATTAGGTGTGACAGAATCACTCCAACCAGATTTCGGGTTCGAGCGGTTGTAATCATCCTTCATATGCAGCGTACCACATTTGGCACTGGCATGTCTTTTAAGTGACGATTTGATGGATCCGGTATGCAGTCGCTGAATCCCGTTGTCAAGAGATGCAGATAACATCATTCGTTCCTTTGAGATTCGTCGTAGTCGGAAAGACTCATCTTCCCCAGTGAGAAAATATGTGACCATCGAACCCTTCCCCTGAGTTACAAATAATATTTGACACATGTCTTCACCGATTCCATAACAATAACACTCAAGCTAAGGACACGTCAAAATAAAAAAGGAGCTTCTCCTCACCTTGATGATTATCTCGCCGCGGGTCTCTAACCTGTAGCCTCCAAGTTTGCTGAGGAGACGGTGACTTGCAGCGCTACAGTGAATCTTCAGCTCTAATGCAATAAATACACACACACAGTATTAGTTGTGTGGCTGAAGTTTGTCATACCACCTGAAGCAATATATATGCAAACAAATTCGTTGATGCGACACAATGTTAACATATGGTACACACCTACGCCAGAGGACTCCATTCGCGATGAGGTGTTGACTGTGTCACCAAACAGGCAGTACCGCGGCATTTTCAGTCCCACCACGCCAGCAACACACGAGCCTAAACAACGATTGATCCATGCTATCAGTCTGATGTTATGTGGCACATGTCGGCCTGATTTTATTGCATCGATATATACAACTCACCGGAATGAATACCTATTCGTAGTTTGAGTGTTTCTTCTGGCATGTGTCTTATTCGAAAATCTTTTATAGCAGATAAGAGATGCAAGGACATTGAAGCGATTTCACCCGCGTGATTGTCGCCGTTACGCAGAGGAAGACCTGATACCACCATGTATGCATCACCAATGGTCTCCACTTTATAAACATCGTAGTTTTCGATGATGGAGTCAAATAAAGTATAGAGATCATTCAGTAGATCCACAACCTATAATATACAACACGTCAAAACGCTTGTTATGGACAAAGGATAGCACCGCGTAGGTGTGCAGATGGTTGTGAAGGCTCTCCAATAACATCAACGGATGGATTTGATAGTTTAGATGTTACCTGCATAGGATTACTCATGGCAGAGAGCGTTGTGAATCCTACGACATCGCTGAAATATATGGTGACACATTCGTACTGTTCTGGGACTACGGATTCGCCGCGAATCAATTGCTCAGCAACAGTTCTAAAAACAATTTTGATTGGTCATAAATTAACCATCGTTTTGTGATCGCTAGATGTGATACCACATAAATTACTTTTAGATCATTATGATGATTATTTACTATCGCTATATAACCCAGATACATTACAAGTACGGTAAATAGTGGTTACTTTGGTAGCATACGCAGAAGCAGCTTTTCAGTTTTCTTTTTTTCTCGCAAGTAATGTAGTGCGTTCATCCACAAGAGTTTCTAGAGTTGTCGCATATTTTTCCATAATTGCCAGCATGTTATCAAATATGTTTGATCGCCTGTTGTACACAATGTCGGTCAATATACCGCAGTTTTTATATGGAAACTTAAGCATAGAAGACGATGAATAGTAAATCCATAGAATATCGAGCCGCTTACAGGCCTCGCTGCATCGGCTTGAGCCGGACACGCATATATTTGAAATCCGGTCGTAAGTCGGGTTCTTCATGCCATGCTTCCTGGATACCCCGTATGATAAACTCTTCACATTGGAGCTGCGAAGTGTCAGGACGCAGAACCCAGTCGTCTAATCCTCCGACCTTGACTTTTTCTATTATTTCTATTCGTACAACCAAATGAATGATGCAGCAATAACGAGACAGCCCAAGCCATGTTATTTCGAATGGGATTTGTCATGTCAGCTTTCATACCTTTATACGCCAGAAGAGTATGCCCCCATGGACCACAACGCCCGTGAATCTCGTACAAGATCAAGCTGAACGAATATACATCTCCTTTTGGTGTACCTCTTGCGGGTGGACAACTTTGCCTCAGAAGTTCGGGAGCAGTCCACAGAAGCCCTGTTCGACAAGGCAAGCATATAATATAACATATGGACATCTGTTGCCATATTAGAAAGGGATGGCAAAGCACTATATGCGCCCATCAATGAAAAAATACTGACTAATGCCATTGGTATTTAAATATATGAACGGCAACTGACCAAGGTCAGTAAGTGACGTCATGGGCATGTATTTCCTATTGGTACGTTATAAGGTTGCATGCATATTATCGGTATCGTCGTTTGTACAAGTTTGAAGCCGAAATGAGTTCATATATTGTTAAGTGCATTACACATTCGTAACTTGGCGAAATTGCTCGACAATAGCTAGTAAACGTATTTGTCGCTCGGTCTGCTCGTAAGAACAATACAATGTGACGAGTTATACTTTCATAGTAGCTGCTTTCATCATGGATGGGGGGTATATCCGGTGTGCGAAAGGAGTGGAGGCCAAAGTCAGACACTTTGAGAACCCATCTACTGTCCACCAGGCAGTTTGAAGGCTTCAGGTTGCCATGTGAGACAATCTCACTTTCATTGATGTAAATCATGCCCTGGATACATGGACGAGTGTGGATGGTAAACATCAAATATTGGTCCATTGAGCTGAATATCGACACCAAGTTTTCATTCACGAGGCCTCATGTCCATAAATAGTTAATATTCAATTAGAAAATGGCAAAGCACAATATATCGACCATATAAATACAATGAAACTCCATAATAACGCAATCTTTGGGGTCTATGAAATGTCATCGCAAAAGAAACAGTCTTGATACATCTGAACTTGGTAGCTTGTTGCGAAGAAACGGACTCATTGCATTACATCGGGGAGAGCAAATAGGCGTTTTACTGTAGTCACATGAGATATTAACGATAATGTTCTATGTGACGTAGACAACATCCATCCCCAATGACTAACCTTTAGAAGATCAAAAACCAGTGAAGCGATGAGCATTTCATCCAAATGCATATCGTCATTTTCAAGTATATCCTGCCACGGATCATGATAATCAGAAATAGTTAAACGAATATTTTCGACAGGACCCTTCAATATTCGTTCTTGATGAAGTATCGACATCAATATATATACATATATTTATATCTATCTATCCATCTATATATATATTATATATATATATATATATATATATATATATATATATTTATATACATACGTATATATATATAGATATATATATATATATATATATATATATGTATATATATATATATATATATATATATATGCAGATATATATATATATACATAAATATCTAGATATATGTATACATATATGTATATATTTATATATATATATATATATATATATATATATATATAGATATATATATATATATATATTTATATATACATATATATATACATATAAATACATATATAGGTATTTTTATATATATATATATATATATACATACTATATATATATATATATCCTATATATATATATATATATCTATATATATATATATATATTTATATATTCATATGTATGATATATATATATATATATATATATATATATATTTTATATATATATACATATACATATCCATATATATGAATATATATTTTATACAAAAGCAACTCATAAGCCGTAAACAAACGATTTAGATTATTATCACATGGCAACTTCAAATAGCTCACTTTCAGACTGCCACGGGCGCAATATTGGGTGACGATGCACACATTGGGCAATTCAACACAAGCACCCAAAAATCGATTGACGTTATCATGGGACATATCTCGCATCAGGTGAAGCTCTTTTTTGACTGCCCTTGTAATTTCCACATGTTTTTTCTTGATGACCTTAACTGCCACAATTGACCCTTTGCACGAGGCTACTTTGGTGAACGCTTGCCTTGCAGTTCTTGAAGTCTCGTGTGAATCTTCGAGAGACAGGTAACTGAGTCTTCCGTAGGTCTTGTGCTACATGCATACATAACGAAAACATATATACTCCACAATACGCGTTGCAATAATTTAATCAGCAAATTATGAGTCGTTTACCAAATCAGAAGTGTAGCCATTAAGTATAACAGACCTTCATTTTCTCAGATAAGTTTGGGTCATGTTCTGGTTCGGCCATGAGAAGGTCCTTATACTCAATCTTCCAGGTGAGGCTGGCTAGTTTTTGCTCATATCGATAGTGTCTGAATGCAACATTGTTGTCATGCAATGTAAACATTCGCATTGTAAAGTGACATGCAATGCAGCCGAGGTTCACGAAATTTCGTTTGCAATTTTGTATAAGGTGACGGTCTCGAGTTCATTAAGAGGACTATTGTGAATCATGTGCATCGTAATGAAAGGAGACCTATCAGTTTACCACCTACATTGTTGCTTGAACAATATTCACTCACCTGCACGCCGTTACGGTAGCGACAAGACCAACAGATAATGCAACCATGGCAATGACTATAGTCGGCCAATCTATTTTAGACATAAAATATCGTCATTTCTTTTGTAACGGTTGAAAACATACGGAATTACACGTCATAAAAGGGAATCCAATATGGAAAGAAATACTTGCATTTCTGTTTAATATTGTCACAAAGTTCACCGTCGAAGCCGCACTTAGGATGGCTTTTTGGAGGTTCACCGGAAGGCCATCGGATTTCGTCGAATACATTCATCCTCTGGTTAAATACAGAATCCATGTCATTATGGGTCAAGAAGGTAACTCTAGTGAGTTGGCGTTATTAAGCAACCAGAATAACAAGAAAGTCTTGCCATCATCATCACATATATCTGATTTATACTGACAATAAATAAGCATAGAATGTGGAATTTAAAGTGCCTGCATGGGCTTTTTAAATGTGCAGCTGCTACCGGAATTGTAGTTCCATTTCCTTCGAAATAGGCGACAGGCCGAAGTGATACTCCGAGATGATCTAGGTGGGGTATCATGGAAGGCGGTGGAATTTCGTGGTCTTGCAGCTGCTGCAAATACAGCACGGTATAATTAGCCTCCGCTTCACCGTATTCGTCAATGTATATCTCGTGACCTTGAATACCTGCAGTTTAAACATGCAATACATCATAACCTATACCCAGTGCTTTACGTTAGAGTAATGCAGAATGTAATGGTCAAAATCTCACTTTGATAGCGTCGATTTCTTATTTTCGAAATAATATGACTGGCGTTGAATGGATGGCTTCCTTCTGCTAATGTTTTGTTGAGTGCATCCACATAGAGGTAGACGGCGTCATATAAGTAAGCGGCAAAGATTGGCACAAGACCCTATGTTGAGATAACGAAAACGAGACATAACCATGTGTACAAATTGCCATGGATTGATAAATATGTCAATAAAGATTAACTTAATTAATTTATATTCGTTGATTTTACCTCGACACGAATACAGCACTTACCATGATTGTTCTGTCGTCCACGGAGGGTGGTACGGGTATATCAAATACAGACACAGAGTAGTTGAATGTACTGGTGATGAACTCTTTATACTGCGCAGTATGCGACGACGGCCTGGGAAGTAAGATTAGTACCCCTTCCAATGCCTGTTCCATGCCCGACAGGATATTCCAGACGTCCTCGGTGCCGTCTGAATCTGGTCGCAAACACATTGTCTGTAATTTAAGATCATCCATGCTATGCCAGTGCTAATGAGAATATTTACAGCTGTTCCTGAATGGAGATATCAGGTAAGAATATTTTATTCTCTATCCTGTCACCAAAGAGAAAAGCATTTATGCTGCGCAGCTCACGCTTGATGACATATCTGTTCAATTTGCTCGGATCATAAGGCTCTTCTTGCACCGCTATAACAACATAAACCTTGGCCGAAAGGTTGAGCTGATGTTTCGCACGAACAAAGTCCACCATTGCATCCTTTTCACCGAGAAATACGTAAACTGAAATCATGGTTATGAGATGGAATGCGCATTTATGGGTAATATAGACAAAAGAGTGGTCTTGTTGTCTCGTACATAGCAGAGACGATAGTCATATTATCTCGTTCTACAACGGCTATACAAATTTGACTCTGAGCAATCAGTAGAAATATATCCTACCCCTGGTTTGATCTTTGGTGTTCTGAAATATAGGTCCGAACCCATCGCGTACCTGTCTGGCCAAATACGGATTCCAAAGATAGTGAGGTTCGTTCACTTTGATACCGTACTGAGCAGAGAACCGACGGAGAGCAGGTAAAGCTTCTCGCAAATTCGACGAATTCTGGATAATTGGAGTAAATCGCGTCCATTCGAAGTGCTGGAGCATTGAGATGATGGATTTGGCTACGCCGGTGGTCGATGGCATAGTCCTCACGAATGTCTGTGTTTCGGGAGGATGTAAAAGAGGGTCAATGTGATCGCGACAGTTCTGAAAAGGGGAAACAACGGATGATGTCAAAGCAATAAAGGATTGAATGAAAGCGGGTGTTCTGGTGTTAAGAACTATACAGTTTGATTATCCATACGACAAGCACATTAGAAAACTTGAGACAGGATAGGTACGAGTTTAAAAGCCCTATCATATCATAACATGTTAAGCGGGAGCGTATGCTCGGCAGTATTACAAATGCTTCAGGAATATATGATATACACATATTATCACACCGTTACGCTATAGAATTTAGGCACTCTGCCCAGAAGTATGACAATGTTACGGTTTTCGTTCTGATGATGAAACACACAAATTGCTCGATGCGACACTTGCTGATGACAGTATCAATATAAGACAAAACACGGGCAATCACCATCGTGGAGGGTCAGCATCGTATGCCTAGTAAATAAGAGTATTCAAGGAACACATATATTTTGCAACCAGATAAACACGCCTATATATTTCTTCTGCAAAGGTCCTCATTAATCAACGATTGCCGCTCATAATATGATATGCATATTGTACCACTAGAAGTATTTTGAAATAGTAAGATTCCTCAAAAACGATTTAGAATTTTTCCACCTCAAGTTACGACGTAGATATATTTTGTCCAGCCAATCGCTTTAATAATGTATGATAGCGATCCGAGCATCATGGCAAAAATAGGACCACTCAAGACCGTATGGTTATGGGTAGCCAGTGCAAAAGGTCGTTTGGTCTACAGGAGCCCCTGCCGATAGGAATTTAATAAAACATATGCACAAGTGTCCTACAATTAAATCAGGTCAAGATATTACTTGAAACCTTTGACGAGATGATATTTGGAAGAGTTCATGGATATGAGATATGGATATGGGCTGTGTCAAATTTTTAATGGAACTATGAAAGCAAATTCGCTGGATTAAGTGTTACCTACTTTATTCCGTCAAGGCATAAGGGGAGATTAGACAATGGAAAAACGTTTGATTGCATATGACGATCAAAAATACAACAACCCAATGATTCATAAATGGCACATATGGCAGACTGCACAAAGGTTAGAGGGAGCTTTCTTGACTCCATTAGATTAACTATATTTAAGTCCATGTCGAAGTCTGAAGCACGAAAACGCCGGAATACACATTCTGCAGTTTAACGAGCTGAAATTTGAGAATATTCTAAATTCGTCAATAATGCATTACGGATCGAGGGTGGTCCGGGAGTCACCAGAGGTGGTCGCTACAATAATATATGTCGTTATCTGAGGTATTGGCCGCCATAAACAGAGTCATTAAGTGGCGTGTGGATGTGGAAGAGATGAATGCCATATGTAGCCTAACTGCGATAGAGTCTACTTGGAATACCTGGGAGATGGCTACGCAACGTAGAATTTTATTCAACGATCAGTCGCACAATAGCGCGCGTAACTAACATCTGAAAAGGCCTCATACATCGTACATCGACAATTTGCAAATCGGTTGTAATGGTCGATATTCAAACTATAAATATATGCCATACGCAGCAGTTAACTGTTTTCAAACAGGAAGTTGTATCTGCAGTACAACTTGCAATGCAGGCATGTGTCGGTTGAGTTGCATTACAAACCGCATAGACACGTTGACATCACACGATGCCCGTGTTGCGCAAATGCGATGTATATAAAATTTTCTTGACTCGCATGTAACAAACTTTGCTATTGTGCGTTCAACTTAGCTAAACTTATCCCCCTGAAGTGCAATCCAAATAACAACAAACATGCTATCAAACGTATTCTGGCCCCATTGCGATTCCGTATTAAAGAAACAGAATATGCGAACAACTATGCTCGGCTAATTGGTGCTTTGAATAAACAGCAGCAATGGTCCACCACCTATTTTTTACCTAATTAATGTACATGTGCACTAAATGTGTTATTGGTGCGGTTGTTTTGTCAGCAATTGTTCCTTCATGGATTGTCTCTATTTGGCCGATATCTATAGCCTCAAAACGCCTCCCTGTCAGAATGCCCCCACTATTTGATGCATGCTACAGTTCGGCGCGCAATGTAATACATGGTGATGGGCCACTGTGTGACAACTGCAGCTTGCAACACGCTTACAAGATATAGAAATGCCGTTAACAATATCAAATGAACAAGTCGAGATAATAATGGGAAGAGAATGGACATTGCCAAACGCAGAGTAAGCTCAACGGAATCATTGATTAGCATTACTGATTGCTAGGGGCCCCATGCAATTGGTACTGACAGGCATTGAAAACCGTGCGCCTTTTGTGCTGACTGATACAATATTTAATACTGGTCAAACAGGGTAGCTTAAATGTTTGACAAGTTTTCTATTAGTGTCACTGAGCATACGCTTTATATCGTCATGAAACAACATAACGTAACCATATTCGTATTTACTTGCAAATATTTTAATCGCATTTCTTAATATTGTCAACCGTATCAAGCAGATTTTAAAGATGTTCGACTGAATTCATTACGCTACAATTATCTTTTTTGGTTTCATAATCTGTGTGGTGTTGTGTCTATGCGTAACGTTCTGTTTAGTAATGCTTTCACATCAAGCAAGCCCCGCAAATTCATTGATGCTTTAATTATCAAAAGCACTCTTGCGTTTTGTCTAATCGCATGCCCCGACACTTCATGATATATTGATCCTTTAAACAAAACATTTATCCAATGTCAGATTAATGTAACTCAACATAACCACATGCACCATTAAAGAGAAAATGGTAGCGTAAAAATGGATGAAACATGACCATAACAAATTGACCCTCGCTAGAACAATAAGCAAAAATTGACGTGACTGATGTCGACAACAACGCACCCCCAAATTAAGTAATGACACAGAGATGCGATTTATACCAACCAAACGCAGTGCGCAGGTATCGATCGCCAAGCGACGCATAACGAGAACATCAAATCGATATGCATGCGCCGACCTGAGTGTCTATTACATTTGTTGCGGGGCGACATGTTAACAAATTTGACCGGTGATTGCTCCATACGGTATGAATAAATATAAAACCTGAATAGGCAGAAAGAATATTGATACAATTCTGTTTAAGACGATCCAATATATCCAAACCCCGCAGCCGAGGCTTCTAATGGCTGTTGAGACAGTTATCACTAAAGTTAGTGACTGCGTTAGTCTTGCTTTGTTCAAACCGTGTTCACACTTCAATAATTAACACGTAATGTGTATAATTAATTGCATTTATCTGATGTATTAACAAATGCAATTAGTTTTAAACAAAAGGAAACACTACAATATGACTTTCGCAAATAGTCGATACATTAGTTGGGTGGTCTCTGTTCTGTTGATCAAACACCCAAATTGCTATTTGCAGATAACGAAAATCACTTTCGTTTACACAGTGTCAATAAAAGACGAAACACGGTCAATCACCGCCAGGTAGTGTCAATAAAAGACGAAACACGTTCAATCACCGCAGGGTAGTGTCAATAAAAGGCTGAACACGGTCAATCACTACCGGCCAGTGTCAGTTTCGTTTAAGTATTGCGCAAGTACGAGTATGAGGTCATTTTCTCGTTTGGCGAGTCATCAAGCCTAACTTAGCAACACGTCTATGTTGTGAACACCGACAGAAACACGTAGATGAACGATGGCGCTGACATATCATTTCCACATTAGTCCCCTATAGTTTGTGAGCGCTGCCCACAATAAAATTGTGCATTGAGTTCAATCATAAATGTTCCGAAATAACGAGATAACTTGTGTAACTCTTTTCATTACATCAACCTCGAGCTTCGATGTGACCATCTGTGTATAATGCATGATATCGCACCGCGCATTTGGGCATGCTCGAGTGCGTCAATTAGAGACACATTGAAAGCTTGAGCTTTGGCTCATATATTCGCTTGTGCCCAAATATGAGTGGAACAATATTTGATGCGGACATTAGGATAATATTGCTTTCGGGTATGGCATTATGCTGGTCATGATGGTGGACCCTCACTGTGGTATTAATTTATACAAGTTGGTTGGTAGAAGACTTGTCTTTGATATAAGACGGATCATTTGAATAGTTACCATGATATATGTAGGATCCGAAGGGTCATTTTATCAGCTGGAACGTTTGCGGGTTGCGATATGCTTAAGAATAGCAATGAGATCCTTACCAGGTATCTTCCGTCTGATTCTGTTGCTTGATGATTAGACCTTTGTTCTAAAAAGGCAAAACGCATTCGATTAACATCGTTGTTTATGATGAATAGTACAAAAACACATCTATTCCTTAGCTCAACCACACCCGGACCTGTACTAGATTAATAGTACCTACATTTACGACAGCCGTCACGCACACATTAATCAAAGTGATGTGTGCTATGAGTGTACAAAAGTACAGAGTCTGCACCATGGCTGGCTGCCTCCATGTGATGTTAACAACGACTGATGAATGGGGATGATAAACAGATATAATTATTTTGCTGTGTAATAAATGCAGTACCACGAATATATCATCATGACATAAACAACGATATAACAAGAGGAAAGTTGTGTCATTCATTAGCCTTACTATGAACTTCACAATACTAATCTTTGTATTAATGGTGGGACTTGCACCATGGTAGAGCGTACACATGGTCGATGGAACCCGATTGAATATATCCGTCCTAGTTATTTTAAACGAAATACATGTCTGAGGCATGCGATAGTTAGAAGGCATAGTTTCTAGTTAAGCAAGTAGGCACTTGAGAATATACGAAATCCGTCAATAATGACTTTGGAGAATCACCCGAATGGTTTGCATTTCCAGTTATTCTACAGTGCCTCGTGGGTACTCGGAGTCAGACGATGTTTAATGGACTTCTGGGATAAACAACACAAGAATCCATGTTAGAGCAAAACCATAAACTGGGCATGCGATTCGAATCATGTGTGTCACCGTAACAGAGATTATAAATGCAACTCAAAGCATGATATGGAGATATGAAAGAATAGATGGCACGTTAGACCACCACGAAAAGCTGACAGAATACCAACGCCTGTTTTATAACCATGAGAAGTTATTGAATAGTTATTGACATATCAGGGGCTCTGGATGCGATAGCGACAGGCCAAACCATGGCGCGCTTAATGAACCTTGAGAAAGCTGCTAGGACAGCATCACGGTTGGGAAGGTGATCATTCGGGAGTCGATACTCAGTTACAAAATATAGGCCATAATTATCACATTAAGGCTGTTGGGGAATTGTGGGCTGCAAAGAGCACATTTCATCTACAGAACTACAGGATATCAGACAGGTGTCAGTAGTGGCTTAAAATGGTGATTAAAATTTCATTGGGCACAGGGAAGAACACACAAATGCGCAATTTTGTTGACAAACATGTAGCAATTTTAGCGCAAACATCCATATAGCATTTAATCCTGTGGAAGATATTTCACTGAATTTCATTCCCCAGAACAATTGCCCTGTATTCTTATAAATTTTCTCCATTTGACATGATTTAGTATTTACAGCAAGTACAATTTGTCGGACATAAGCCGCCGTGGCCACTGAGAGGATTACGGTCTACAGCAATAATGACCCACTATAGGAAAAATTAATGTCTGAATAATGTTTACATGGATTATATGTGTTATTCGTGGCTTGAATCTTTAAAGTATCAGCCGTGGACAAAATTGGTACAGTTGTTCAAATGTCTGTTCATCACACTGTGTGATGTAAATAGCGGCCATCCACGCATGCGTGCTACAATTAGGCGCTAAGTGTAAATAGATGTTGTAAGTTCACTGCTTGTTAACGGCTGATTGCAACACGCTGACGAAAATAAGAACTGCAATTAGCAATATAACAAGAATGAGATGAGCTAATAACGGCAGGAGAATAACAGAGCATCACGCATGGTAATCAATGGTTAGCAGTACGATATGCTATGGGCGCACATAGTGATTCTGACAGTCTATGCAAACTGAGTACCTTGTGCACTGATTTATGCCTCATGTAATGCTTGCCGTCAATTTGGAAAAATATCGTCACTAAGTATTCTCTTTGTTCGTGCTCGTAATTACTTGTCTAAACGATGTCAAGATTTTATTACAGTCCACTCAGGTGGACAATGCATGCACTATTCTCAAATGTACTAGCTATGGCACAAAGGGTCCATTTGAATAGAGCCAAGTCTGGGAACGACGTTATATATGACCATAGAAATCCTTAATTATCTCCGTTGCCCTACAGCACGCGTCCATATTGATGCACGCCTAGCTCTTAAGGCTTCAAACATACGACATTTTGACAACGCTAAATACAGGAAGGGAAATTATTATTGGGTTCTATGATTACATAAGCGGCAACTTAACTGGGCCATTGCAGTATTTAACTCAAATTTGTATGTAATCACTAATATATCGATTGGGTATGTCTTCGGGATCACAGCGAGAAAAAGAGATAGAGATAGAGATAGATATAGAGAGAGAGAGATATAGAGAGAGATAGAGATAGAGAGAGAGAGAGAGAGAGAGAGAGAGATAGAGAGAGAGAGAGAGATAGAGAGAGAGAGAGATATAGAGATAGATAGATCTCTATAGAGAGAGAGAGAGAGAGAGATAGAGAGCGATAGAGAGATAGAGAGAGAGAGAGATAGAGAGAGAGAGAGAGAGAGAGAGAGAGAGAGAGAGAGAGAGAGAGAGAGAGAGAGGAGAGAGAGAGAGAGAGAGAGAGAGAGAGAGAGAGAGATCTCTCTCTCTCTCTCTCTCTCTCTCTCTCTCTCTCTCTCTCTCTCTCTCTCTCTCTCTCTCTCTCTCTCTCTCTCTCTCTCTCTCTCTCTCTCTCTCTCTCTCTCTCTCTCTCTCTCTCTCTCTCTCTCTCTCTCTCTCTCTCTCTCTCTCTCTCTCTCTCTCTCTCTCTCTCTCTCTATCTCTCTCTATCTCTCTCTATCTAGATATCTCTCTATATCTCTCTATATCTCTCTCTATCTCTCTCTATATATCTATATCTATATATATATCTATCTATATATATATATATATATATATATATATATATATAGAACGTCAAGGTAAGGAACTCACGTATGCTATCATCGGTTTTCCCCATGACTGGGCGATAACACTTTCGGTTTGACATGTATCCTCAGGCCCTATGTATGCGGCGACACCTTCCGAATACTGTTCTGTCATGGCCCGAATAGATTCCAGCGTATTTCCCTCATTGTCATGTACTATAGAATCCAAGTAATAGTCATCCACCAGCGATTCATTAAAATGTTTTAGTGCAAAAGTGAAGGCCCCAAGAAAATATTTGTTCCTCGCCCCTTTCAGAACTGGCAAAAACCCCAGGCGCAGACGGCATGGTGGGGGTGTGCCAGTCGTATTGTTAGGCTCCGGGGGCGACACACAGGATAATGATGCGTGTCGGCTCCCGTGGCGACAACAAACGTCAGAATGTAAATGAGACACGCAGGCGCGAATTTGAGCAATCCAGTCAAGTAGGAGAGTGGCGGCATCGGATACATATGTTCCGTCAACATCGCTGGAAAAGTCCGCTTCGGAGGATGCACCATACTCACTTATCATCGACGATGTGTTTCTGACGCAATCAGTCTTTTCCCATAAAAGCACTGAGCACAACTGAGCGGGACCACCTACAAAATCGGAAACTCTGCGATCAAAACCTTGCTTCAGTCGCCTCCGATGCCAATAAGCCGCTTGATGGTTGATTTTCCATGCTTGAGTCTTTACAGCACATCTCAGCCGAACTTCTTGCGTACACGCAGGTGTTTTTCTAAGGAGACCTTACTTAGATAATATCCAATAACTATTCCCGTTACGGATTAATTATAATACATTTTTAAGTAATGGCGTCAAATTGATATGGTCTTAACCCAATGATGATCACTGCGACCGCAACGGTGATAGCCCACGAGTAGACAACGTCCGGACCGTCCCGGCAGCTGTAACCCTAATAAAATTAGATAGCTGGTAACTCCGGCGTGGAAGCTCCTTCGTTAACCAGCACGCGAGACTGCGTCCATTGCGAGCCCTGGCGATGGATTCGATGCTCGCTGGGTGGTGCCCCAGAGTCAATTGACGCGCTGGGTGCCGACTCGTATCTCAACGCTCCAGCTGGGGTGAATTAAGCCTGGTGCAAGGGTGAGCAACAGATCGGGTGGTCTCCTCTTGGCTATTTCCGCTTGTGTCGTGGGGCCGAGTTATCATGGTGTCATCTACGCGACGTTAGGACGTATCCTTTACAGGGACCACAAGATAGACTTCATTAACCCAAGTGAGTCCCGGAAATTCAGTTGGTCATAAATAGGTGTTCATTTCGTGCGGAAGTAGCAACAATAACATTTTCTCTAGGAAAACCTTGTGTTGCAATCTGAACAACGTTTGTAACATAATCGATTCGGGTATGTAATAATGTACTAGCCACAGCACCTACTCCCTCGAAGAGGGTCCCGTTGTGAAAGGAAAATCACAGGTGCGACGTGTTTGCTGGCGTACCATCGTTTGTTTAACCGGAACAAGCTGATTATAAAGTATCGATTTATAGCTTGCTTACTGAACTCGATTCCACCAATCTACATACGAACTAGTAGTAATCAGGTAATGGGCCCTGATGGAATAAGTGTGTAGACATGAGTCGTGGTATTGTTGATCCAGTTTCGATTTACCTCCTAACGAATACAATAGAGAGGATCAACTCCAGCAACTTAATGTTGTACGGGTTGATTTATGTGTTTGTAGGACGGTAGCCTTGTTTCAATCACTCATAGATAGGTTCTTTTATACATGCTGTCGACCATGTCAATTGCTGAATAGAGCACCTATGAAAAAGTCCCAGTTGTTTTGCGGTGGGGTTCATAGCTCTTGCATACTGGAGTATTTACAGAAAGACTCGACGTTATTATATAACCCAAATATATCAATGATGAATTAACTTTGATATTTGTGTACATAACAAATGTTATCCAGGCGTATTTATCCATAATGGAGTACCCAGTATGGAAATGTTATGGTCCCTGCCTTGCAAGCATTCAGTTTGCCCTCAAAAGGCTACATAATCAACATTATTACGAAATACTACCAAAGAATCATTGCGTGTATATCTCATTGGAAAATGACACATAATGAAGGTTTTGTATTTCTTTTCTCCAAACTGCATAGTATTTACCCTGTTTGAACCCTGCAAAAACATATTGGCGATTTAGGTTCTTCCATTGCACCGATTGATTAGTAGATGGTTGAATTAGACACTGGCAAATAACACAGAACGCGTTCTCTGTATATGATTAAGCCAAACCCCTGAAGCCTATTCAACTGCGAGGTATCCGTATTGTGTTTTTACAGACACCATTGATTAGGCGCCGGACCCATTAGTCTGCGTCAAATCTCAGCGCTCTGATTGTCCATTGATTTGTATTGTACTAGCCACTAACATATTTCACATACTTTGCAGATGCAATTATAACGAATAGAATAAGTAGTGGCAATTTCTGTCTGAAAGGGTTATGAGTGTGACTTGAATCAGAGGGCTAACGGAATCCTTGATTACATTTTTCACGAATCTTTTGGCATATTTTAGCCGATATTGCAAAGGAAGTATGACCAAATATGTGTACATGGTGTCACTTTGTGAAAGGCGAGCACACTTTGAAACTAATTATCACGCAGTTGTGTTCTAGTCTAGCGTTATATTGCTTAGATGTAAAACATAAGGTACTCCTCAAGTCAAATATAGGTGGATGATTTGAAATTTTATAGTCAATGGCGTTGAAACAGTTTGCTTCTTTTGGTGTAGACGAATAATCAATTTTCTTGTTATAGGCAGAATCGTCTGGCGAAGAATACAAGGTGTCAAACTGGCGCGGAAATACTTTTATGCTCAAAATCAGGGCTTCACGACAGATTTATTTGCCCATATAGAGTTATAGTTTAATTTGCGAGTATCAATTGGAACATAGCAATACGTTCCACTAGGGCGTTGCGTTTGTTAGTAAATACTGAATGATGACTACTGTTCCTCAGATTATTTGGTCACGGCCTAGAGATGAACGTCGCTGCCAAGCTCTCAATGAGAGCAATTATATACATGTCGGTACACGGAGTATGACTTGCGAAAGAAAATTAAATTAAATATGGCAGATAATGTCAATATATAGTATTTGTTCATATCAGTAGAACTGATAGACTGTGTACACTTGGTTATGTAATATCTGGTGCAAATCGCACTTTACACCAATATATTCCAACATCAGTGTCACTACATCATGATCAACATATGGCATTATCAACAAATCGACTGCTTTGTCAAAGCCGCCATCGTGCATATAGGACACTATGAACTGCAGATAACTCATTGACACTCAATTACATCACAAACGACGACAAAAAAATTATCCGAATACATGTTGCATTTATTCAACGCTTTGATTCACTGTTAGAGCTTGTTACACAGTGTGGAAGGTAGGTAAGGTCTTCTGATTTAAATTCCTGATTTATTTAATTAATATATATATATTAATATTATATATTAATAGTTATCAAATGCTTATTCAACAAGACTTATGGCACCAACAAAAATTGTGAGCGTAATGTAAATGGCTTATGGTAGTTCTTGATCAAACACCATCCATAGAATGTTTTTATGGGAGAGATTTATAATTGGTATGGGGCTTTTGGTGGTGTATTAATGAGCAGCCATCTTCAAACCTTTTTAGTTAAACAGTTAGTACATTAATTATCCTAACGTGTAGTACAGCATATACTACCTAATACTATTTGAAACGTCATTATACGCATATTCATAGCACTAGGTGGGAGTTTTATACTAACAGGCCAATATGACCTCATACATGTCATACGATGAACAATATACTTGAAAAATTGCTCCTGGGCGAGAAGACGAATACATGTGCAAGACTATCAAAAGTAGTCCAATGCTTTATAAAGTAAGACTATTCTATCTATTATTCAGAAGACATGGAAAACGTAGAACAGTTGTCGTGATGAACCAATCTCAGTAAATTCTGGAGAGAGACTTTATGATTGGGTGCAATTTCCACTATTGTAAGTTTCAGGGACCAAATAAGCTGAAAACGCGAAAGCTTGGACGGTGAAAGGATTGTTAGCAAAGCCTTTTATTGCTACATATGAACTTGAATATGCAACATATGATGAGATATTAATAAATACCGAATATTTAATTACAAGAACACTGTATCATGATGTTAATAGCACATCCGGGGTAGTCACTGTGATTTCATTTGAAAATTCAAAAAAAAGCTCTGAAGGTGCATTTAGCGATTGGCTAAATATCGCGATCGTACCATTGGGCTAAGTAGTGGATCGAAGACATTATAAATAAAACAAATCAACTACCGTGGCGGTGGTATGTTTATGTATAATGTTTGTAATAGTTGCTGAAATATTTTGTAAGCTTTATCATGGCTTTGAACATTAAAATTACGCGAAATTACATTCTTCCGTTCTACAAAATACGTCTAAAAATAGGCTAAAACTTGCCATTTGTAAAATATTTTCGGTTTAGCATTGGATGTATTAAAAAACATATTAGATCATTTATACATATATACCATTATCAATATGATACACGATGTCGTCCATCGAAAACAGTCACTAGCTATAGCCAGGTCCACTTTGTTATGTTATTTCCGCACCTACATGTAAATTGCACGACATGGATGGGACTTGCATGCCCGCTGGCAAATATGTATATGGAGAACAATATTGATGCTTCAAATTTGTGCAATCTATCGTTGAAACCAAACGTTTATCATGTAGATAGTCCAATGATTTATTGCCGTACAGATAATCAATGCAGGTTTCTGTTTCACAACAATAAACTTTGTAATGTGAAGCCGATGACAGCAACTACCAGTCAGGCCTGTGGTATGTTACCATATGCATCTTTGAATTGGGTTTTATTGTTATGCTTCAAGTAGTCGTTAAATGGTTGCAGTCGTCATAGTTCTGCACATATTTCATGGTTGCGTATGTTAATGTGTATGCAAACCAAGCCGTAAAACAACAAGTGATGACAGCAAGGACGACGGACAAACATACTATTTGCGTTATGTAAGAACCAAGCAAACAAATTCCTGTATTAACAAAAAAATCTACCTTAGCTACCTTGAAAAGTTCCATTCATGGTACTTAATGATACTCCCATCAAAGCCTATTGTGGCTAGTGATAGGGCGTAGATATAGTGTTCAGTATGTTCGTCATGAAAAATTTAACTTACATTTAATCACCTAATAAGCATGATGAATCCCTACTAAATATACATCTGCATTATTGATTTGTAGGGAGCGTTCCACGCTGATATCAATAATAGTCTTGGTAGTGCTATATATTATCGACAGCGAGCAAGGTCGCCAGCTTACAATGCCTATAATGTGAAACTTAAAATAATCCTATGATCCTACTGTCTATCTATCCTAAATAGCTGGCATGCTCGATGTAATTCTTTGTTTAGTAAACTTTATTCGCGCACAGTTGTTCCCGTTATATATCAAATAGGACTTATGGCAGCAACAGACACTGGAAGTGTAATGTAAACTACTGATGGGCGGTCAGTGATAAATCACCAGCCCTTTTTTTTACATATGACATCCCTTTGTAATTATAACCATATTAACTATGGTCAGAAAAGGGGCCCAGAAGTACACAGGAAAATATCCTATTAACTCGTCCATTATATCTGCACGAATGGCTGCTGACGGCAGTAGATGGCTTACAGGGCGACCCTAGTGTATGGATGCTATGAAGTGTATAATTTATTGGCCAAAAAATGCATGCGTCAGTGAAAACTAACTGAAATGGATCATATACGTTCCGGTCAGTTGTCGTTCCGCGTCTATTTGAGTTTTACAAGAACAAACGATTTACTAATTGGATGTAAATATTGTAGGACCCATGGGTTAAATAAGCGGAAAATGCGAATGCTTGCCAAATTCAAGCGTATTCAGAAACGCCGTATCTGCTATGTATTACTTATGCCAAATTAAACATACGATACTCGACGATCTGGATGCAGTGGCTAGCAATCCATCAGCACGATGTGTAGGATGATGATGATAGCATTTATGATATTCAAGGTTATCCCTCTTCGATGGCTTTCTGAAGTCCCTTTTATGCCCCAAGATTACCCAGAGACATGGCAAAAGCTACCTTGAGGGCATTATTAATGCTCTTATTAATTTAGAATCAGATGATTATGTTTAAGAAGTGTGGTTGAAGAATAGGTGTAGCCGTTGACAACGTCACATTTAAGTAGTTTCATCGTGATCATGTTTAACGGTGGATATTATACTATTATTAGTATTATTCGGCCAAGACCTATTTTACATGAATACTGTGAAGAATGAATACGTCAAAAGAAGCATATGCAATATGCCAAAATATGGAAACGTTAACTTTCAAATCAACGACCAATTGACGTAGTCGGAATGGAGAATATATATCCGCGAATTGTAAATAGTTGCCAGCAAGGGACAGTTATTTGTAACAGAACTATACATCCAATCGCTGGTGCTTTTGTGTGATATTTCAAGCCATATAGCCAAGCACATCATTGGCAAACATATTATGCTTATCGTTGGTCGGGGCGTACAAATAGCACATGGTACACGCTACAATATATCTGATTCCGCCAATGGATCGGATAATGTCAGAATATGATTGAATTGCATATGCATAGTTATTACACCCGTTTGTTTCTCATTTGCATAATTTATTAAACGATATTTGATTGGCATATTCAAGGCACACTTCTGTTGTCATTCACAAACGATTGTTGCATGAAACCAATAAATGTGTTGCCCAATTATACAAGTTACTAACAGGTGTGATTATTAGCTTTGTAGTGCATACTCTTGCATTCTATGAGCATTAATCGTGGCATTCATTTGGGAAACATTCTCAATCTGTTGCTGCTTTCCGATTATTATTCAGTTGAATATAATCAGTAAGTGCCTATGATGTAGAGCAACGTCATATAGAATTCATTATGACAGTCACAGAAATAACAGAAACGAACTATCATACCATAGACATAAAACCAACTCACCCGTAACCTTTACAAAACAGGGCTATCTGCATATTTAGCCTGACAGAGTGGTATTTATCATATCTAGAAAAAAAACAATAGTTAAATAATTTCAGCAAGTCGATCAGTATACATTACTTTCTGGAGGTTTCCTAATAAAAATGATGAGGGTTAGATTATGTTATTTGAGTATGTTTTATTGCGACGTGCAACTCCATGAACCACCTCTGTAGCAGACGTAAACATAGCAACATTCACGCGTGAGCTTGAGTATAGATATGGGCTGAAATGGTCCCATGTGCTGAATTCATGATAGCGACTAGAGCATATAACCTGTACCAATGAAAAGCTTATTGCACCCACGTGCACACAAGATTCTAAAGCACGCTAGGCGTTTTATTTTAGTGATGTCCTTGGTTGTTCGGGGCCAGGGTCAGTGGCCATTTAGTATTAACAAAGTAGTAAATAAAACATAAATAACGTAGTTTACTATCAAATATACGGATATGAAATATGGAATATATGGTGAAATGTTCCGATTACAATACTCGGCATTTAAGACGATCGATCTCTCTCTTTCTCTCTCTCTCTCACTCTCTCTCTCTCTCTCTCTCTCTCTCTCTCTCTCTCTCTCTCTCTCTCTCTCTCTCTCTCTCTCTCTCTCTCTCTCTCTCTCTCTCTCTCGCTCTCAGCTAGATTGGATATATATTAATGCGAAAGCTAACATTGGTAAATGTAGAATAGCTGTTTGCATGGAGTGTATTTTCACACTAGCCGTTAGTTTAATGTGCATCAAATTATATGACTTTTTATTTACTTCATGTGCAATCAGGAACTAGGTAAGCCTGATAAAAAAAAGTACACACACACACACACATATATATATATATATACACACACACAGACATATATATATATATAGATATATATATATAGATAGATATATATATATATATATATATATAGAGAGATATAGATATATATATATATATATATACATATGTATATATATATATATATATATATATATATATATATGTATATATACATAAATATATATATATATATATATATATATGTATTTTTTATATGTATATATACATATAAATACTATATATATATATATATGATATATATATATATACATGCATATATATATATAGTATATACACACACGTATATATATATATACATGCATATATATATATAAATATATATATATACATATATATACATATACGTAAAAGTCTCATCGAGTGACCGACAAATTTCGACAAAATAACTATGAAACATAGACGTAAATTGCACTCTGATGGTCATCTTGTCATGCATATCAAGTAAATTTGGTGCTGTACGGAAATAAAAGTGCAATCAGAGACCATTTCAAGACTGGCGTCAAGCATACGAGCAATGCAGCAATTCATGAACAGAACAAAACCTAAAGATGCGAGATCAGATTTAATCCACCGCCGCCAGAATTATTCGCAACCCTTCACCTAAAAAAGCAGATCAAGTTAATTTGGTACCAGTGAGATATATATTGACTAAAACATAAATTAATTGATGTACAACGCTGGATATGGAAATCCATGCCCAAACACTGTTTTGGCATATGGCATTTAGGGAACTTTGATAACGCGCATGACGCTCCAATGTGTGTGTTTGCAGTCTTTAAATATTTTTTAATGAATATTAATGACAAATAATTGAACATAAAGATTGTCGTTGTCGAATTAATCAATCAGCTATCAGCGGCGCACGTAAATCTTTGCACTCATTCATCCCGTGATTTGGTGTGTGTGGATATAATGATTGCTTTAAATTGTACAAATCTATAAACAACACCCAGTAACAACTACAAGGTAGTACCATTGTTAATGTCCACTTGACTGCATTACGGAGTGTTAAATTTGCAAACAATATGTTGAACATTTCTACATATAGCATCGTTGTGGTATCCTATTATTTACACAAGCATTTACTCTTACAATTCTTAGTTAGCTACAGCTCAATTCGTTCATGTTGGGCTATATCCTGACCGCAAACATTGGAAAGAATGTTAAGTTGCCGCTCCTGTTAAATAATAAACGTTGACTGTGGTATGCAACGCATTTAAAATTTAGATTCTCATATGAACCAACACTAACGTAGTGAATGTATGCAATTAACGCTATGATGGGAAAACAGGGATTTAGGGATCGCCAAATAAATACAAATTACACATCAAGTGGTATGCAGCAGTAGAATTAGATTAGTTTACATGTTATATATGACATTCGACTCCAGTGAGTAAGAAGGGAACATGAACTCTCTAGTGGGGTAGACTCGTGGTAGGAGTTTTGCAAGTTAAAGAACCTAAAGTCAGAACGTCTTGTTGCTTTTATGGAGCAAGCTGCTGACATAAACAACTGAAATATAACAACTATGGAAATCCGGGAAAAGTCGAAAAGAAATCCATGTATGTCAACGCGCCAAACTGTGTATGACTTTCGGTTCAGAATATGTTGACCGGTTTCATTAGAACGAACGATATGCTTTTCATTGTCGATTCTGATCTAACAATGAGTAGCACTGAACTACATCACTTGTGCTCGAGGTGCTGTAATCGTTACCACCATTGAACTGATGATGAAGGAACCCATAGATAACATATAGCCTGTTTTCTTTTCCATGTGCCGTTCTCCTTAGATATATCATGGGAAGTACAGCGTATGGATAACTGATGAAAGGTGGTACTTGAACCATA
Organism: Urechis unicinctus; assembly: GCA_034190875.2. Taxonomy (NCBI): domain Eukaryota; kingdom Metazoa; phylum Annelida; class Polychaeta; order Xenopneusta; family Urechidae; genus Urechis; species Urechis unicinctus. Next base: position 19,329,026 of record CM067344.1, read on the forward strand.
GTTTTTATAACAATATTAGCATGCAGCACAAGCTTATCTCGCCAGCCAGCAATCACATTGTGTATTCTGACTCCATTGTACTGCATTGCAGTGCAATATGTTCCGACCAATATGCTTGTGCGCATATAAAGTGTCCGAAATTTCATGTTCTGGGGTAAGGTTTTAGCAGCAAGTTTCATTGTTGACTATTATAACGTTAAGCTCAGTTGTAGGCTAGCTTATACTTCGAATACCGATTGGGACAGACAAGGGATGTGCACAGCGTTTTCAGAGAACCATATATCGATATAAACCAAGCCTATGACTTTGTTAACCTATGTAAACGCGGTATGAGGAGTGTGAGCTTAATGTCTATAACTGTAGGCTAGTCAATTACAGAGTGTAAATAACTGCGTAATAATTATTTCTGATATAAAGGATACACATATTCACTATCCTTGCTGGCGGTATTGCTAGCATAATAATGCCTCACTGTTGCAGACGGATTTTTTGTTACCAATACCGGACAGCATAATTCATTCCATACTCAACTGCCCATTGCATAATGCCTGTATTATTAAGTAAGCTTCTGTTCAATTGTACGACGTGATGACCTATAAAATGACCATGTTTCCGTTTTTACCCGGCTATAGTTGCACTAATTTATTAAGCAATTGACACACGAAACCTTAGTCTACGGATTTCCACATATATAAGGCCATTGGTATAATCGTGCAGTACTAAAATCATACATTATCTATGTCGAAAAGCACCATCTACAACACAAATTAACAACCGATCGCCGAAAATAAACCATGTCTTTTACCAGCCATATTCGTTGACAGGAAATGATAAGGGAAGTTACATTAAAATGCATCTAATAAGATGCCATATATTATAATAAATTTACAGTAAACTGTTAGTGGCCAAACCAAAATACGTTCAATAATCTATCATTGATATTTAGGACCAAACCATCGCATTATAACAAAATTCCATAATCGATATATTGCAGTTGACAATATGTCATATTCCTGACCAAACATTATTACATACGATCACGAAACTGGCACATCACTCGCTAATGTTATTCCTTAGGCGTTGTTGTGTATAGTGAACGTTTATTCCTGCGCATGTTTTTCAAAGAAGTCTTGCCGTAAGGTCTTCCGTTTTGCTAATCTGAAGTACTTTACAGAGATGAGCTAATTTGGCACTGGCATTGACTGAAAATTTCAAAGGGAGCGAATTGTGTGATGAATTCTCCTTTCAATATGACAAGAGATTAACCCAAATACCTACATCGGCCTTGTGCGATTAATTTTCTGAATTGTAGCGGGCCCAATAGAGGAACATGTCCAATATCAATGACTCGATTTGATTATACATTCTTGACATTCGTGGTTTGCATTAATATCCAGGCAATAATCATTACAATGCAGTTGTGAACCTTGGCCGGTAAAGGCGTGATCAAAATGTGTAGCACCTTTATAACTTTGCTGCTATCGGATTTTTGTGTTCTCACTATCGATCTATTTGATCCTGTGATATAACTTATGTAATGTTAGTGATAAAAAGAACAATACTTTTAAGAATATAAGTTAAATTATAGAAAATACTGTCATTTAAAATATAAACTTTGACATCTATGATGCATTATTCATTTTAATGATGCGGGTGCATATATAGATATAGATAGATATAGATAGATAGAGAGAGAGAGAGAGATAGAGAGAGAGAGAGAGAGAGAGATAGAGAGAGATAGAGAGAGATAGAGATATAGAGAGATATATAGAGATAGATAGAGAGAGAGATATATATATAGAGAGAGGTACTAGAATAGAGAGAGAGAGAGAGAGAGAGATATGGAAAAAAGAGAGAGAATCCTCTATAGAGAGATATAGAGAGTATCTATAGATAGAGATAGAGATATATATAGAGACACATAGAGAGATAGATACAGAGATAGATATATATATATATATCTATAGACATAGAGATATATATACACATATATATAGACATATATATATATAGAGAGATATGTATATATATATAGATGATATATATTTGTAGATATATATATATAGATATATATATAGAGATATTTTAAAGATATATATGTACATATATATATAGAGATATATAGAGATATATATCATATATATATATATATAGACACATATATATCTCTATATAGAGAGATATAGAGAGATATATAGATCTAGATACATATATATATAGATATATAGATATATATATAGATATATATATATATATATATATATATATATATATATATACATACATATATATGCATATATATATACATATATATATCTCATATATATATATATATATATATATATATATATATATATATATATATATATATATATATATATATATATATATATATATATATATATATGCACCAGCATATATATATATATATATATATATAAATATAAACATATGTCCAACGAGTCCATTTGTATGTATTGGTGGTTATTTATCGTGAACACATACTAACGTTAACAATAAAACAAAACCATCTTGGCAATTAATTACTTCACAGAAACACAAATATCGGCCAGTTCAAATGCGTAATAAGTGTATTCTATCTTGCAGCCATGTTAGTGATTGACTTTGGTACACTTTTACATCCCAAAGTACGGCCGCCATGGCATTCAAAGTACGCACCATACCATTTAATTGCTAACTAAAAGTTAATGTTATTTTATACTTTGTTCTCCGTTGCATTGTAAGAAGCTATTTCGCTTGATGCACCAATAGGCGGAGAGTTCATAACTAGTTTTGCTTTTATTAAGATTGTCTGCATTGCCTGTTTTTTTTTTAAATATTTGCAATAGCTATTGAGACCGTGGTGCATATAAATGTTTATTTGCTGTTTAACATCGCATTTTGCGATTTCCAACAGAACTAATCAAAATTACATATTCAGCAAATTAAAACACCGCGTTGATTTGTTGGTCTTGTCGTTACATCGGAAGGTTCTGTTCTTATGAACTAAAGTCAGATATGGACAATGGGACTGCGGCCGAACAATGTGCACATTCTCAGCTAACCTTCGCGTACATTAAGACTGTTGCATCTTGATTGCCATCATAACGGACAATATTGAACACTTTCACATGTCGAATAGAGATTTACACCATGACCTTAGATATCTTTATTAAACGGATATAACATACGAAATCTCCTGGCAGCCATCTTTCTGTGTGGGTATGTGTTGGTTATTCCAAGAGACGATATACATCAATCCAACGTTTAAACATCACATAAATGATCTTACATATCAGCGATTACCCAGCGTCAATGACTCAGCACAAATGATTAAATGAGCGTTCTTTTGTTAAGTAGTGAATCATTCAATCTAATACCTCTTATTGTGTAGCCATACCAATTAAATGTTTCGAATAGCAATTTCGAACTATGACCTTGGTTATCGGAGAAGGAGAGAGAGGACAAAGCAGAAGCATCGAACAATTTAGGAGAAGGTTTATAACGGTGAATGAAGTGATTTGGGTGGCATCGCCCAGTCTGCTCATTTGCTAAGCCCAAAGCAGGCCACTCTTGCACCTTTTATCGTGTTGGGAGGTGCGACTACTGCTGACACCTAAATTCATCAAGAAAGGATAAAGCGTCTATAACGTGTTTATGTTAACTATGAATCTAGTGGTATGTCAGCATATATTGTCATCAACCTATGTCGTACAATCGTCGTATTAATCATATGAGACCATGATTGTGTATCATGTGTATGTGTAGTGATAAATAAGCCTTTCAGCTATGGAACTACAGACACCATCGATCCATACTAATAACAATCCGTAGGCAGGCAATTGCCAAATAATTACCTACTTACATTAATAATAATCTACAGAAACTATGATTAATAGTTATAAATTAATAACGATCGTTTGTTAGAAGCCAAAACCAAAAATTATATAAAAGCAGATACTGAATTCATCCACGGATGTTACACGATTACATGTGTTTTATGTACATCAAGGCGAGCAAAGTAATAGAAACATTTGTTTGAGGCAAAAAGAATGGAAATGTTTGCAAGCGTAAGTTGCTTAATCGCTTCATACAGGGTATTGTTGCACAACAATGCCTACCTTTTTGTGGTCTGATGGCGTTAGATATTGATAATTCTACATGTTCAATTGATTCTGATTTAGTTTTTTTATTGCGATATCCCCAGCCAACTCCGAAAGTCTCCGTCAGTACATTTAACGGCTAGCAAAGCCAGTTAGATTTGTATTTGTAAGATATTAGTTCACTGCTGCTCTTACGTCAGTTGCCCAGCATTTTAGAATTTTTTATAAGAAATCAGCTACAAGCAGAAAATATTTCTGATTGTCGGCACCAAGCATCGCGTTGTTCTTGCTCTCTGTTATCTGCATCGATCTATCATTAACTACACATTAGCTTAATTTCCAATTATATTCCGAAAACCTTTGATCACAACCATGTTCATTGTTTTACATCAATTGTTTTACAAATAGACTGCTGCCTTTCTATGGAAATGAACATCGTATGCATTCAAGTTCTGAAGATGTAGATAAGAGAAAGCCTTTTACCGCCAACTGATCCACACGATCGGGGTTATCAGTACCTACTGGGGACTGCACCTTAAGGCTTTAACACGAGAATGCCTTCTCGCTGCATTCATTATGCAGGTGACATGACGCAGACGTTCCGCTCCTTGTCTTATATTCCGTTTCTGGTTTATGCCATGAATACACAATGATTCCTAACTGGATCAATGTCAGGATGTCTGTTTTTGGGATTTCAACGAGATGCTCTTAACGCTGACCCATCCTTTTCTCATTTAATGCCTTTTAAACAATGAAGAAGTATATGAGGACATAGTTGTTAATGAAGCCTTTTACCTTCACTTAAGAATCAGGTTACTAGTAAGCAACCAAGTAAGTTGTCATAAAGGAAAGCAAAGTTTTATTCGACTTTTGCTGTGGTCATTGTTACAGTTGCATATTTCTTAACCTTAAAATTAATTTAGCCATCCATTTATCTGAAGGTTATTTTTATCTGATATATATACCAATAAATACGATTGATTATAATCAGTAACGTTAATAGCGAATGGTGTTTGCGTATGGTACACAGAATGTCGCATCCAAAAGAAGACGCATGCAGTTTAAGGATTCCTGTTACAATGTAGGTTCGTTTTGTTCTAATAAAATAGATGACTAACACTGACTGTATTTACTGTCGAAGAGTTGTAATTAATGTATTTACGAACTGGCCAACAAAATAGATGATGACTGGAATGGATATGTTGATTAAAGTATGTAATAAGTCAATAGGCAAAACTATGGCTAAATCACCATTTCGCTTAGGAGAATGGTGATTTAGAAGGCAGGATATGATACCACTTGCGGTGCTAACAAATCCTTTTTCATATATAATATCACAATGTCCGTGGTTGTATACGCGCTAAAAAGGCAATGACGCATTGCTAGAATATTGAACTCTGTTAAACTTAGCTATCTTACTACATTTGGAATACTCACTAACCAGCCTCCTTCACGCAGAGGTAAGGTTTACGTCTCTCTGGCCTACTCATAAGACCAACACCATGGACTCCCTTTTCCAGTGGATGAGGGTCTGCATCGCGGTGCTGGCAATAGGATCATTATATTCTAGAGGCGCTGTCCTTCCCTTCCATGAACCAAATACCTTAATAGTTCTTATATAAACGCTATTCGTATATGTTAGCTTCTAAACACGTGTGAATCAAGAATGTGTGCTTTGGACTGATGCATTCTCCCATTTAATCAAAACCCCTTCATTACACTGCAAGGTCGACTAATGATTTACCGCAAGTCAGTCTGAAGAATGAGCTTTTAAAGATTTGTCACAATCTAGCAGGAGAACGGATTGCTTTGTCGTTCAACACCAGTCCTTGGGTACTCTGAACATGTTATGCAGACTTCGGTAATAGTATTTCTCACAAACACGCCATAAATATGTATCTGAGTGCATAATTTTATTTGTTTCTCATTTGCTTTAGATACTTGTTCTTGCATTCCGATTCGTCCGCTCGGTCGATTCCTGCCATTTGATAACCCGTACAGATATCGATGATACAAGTTGCTATTGGAAAGGACATGCACAAACATTAATATGGCCATCTTCTAGACATGATGCATTTGGTATCTTAAATATATAATAAGCCAATGCTATTTCATGTCATAGTATAATTGTTACTAACCTCGCAAGATGTTACAATTGTTATTCGTCTTGCACGGAATAAACAAACTCATGTCAGGACGTCAGCCAGTGTTTTGTACACTAATGTGCCATGCATCTTGAGTTTGTTGCAAATATGGACATAGTTACGGGTACAAATACAACATATAGGTATATTATAATAGGACAATCACCTGACATGGACAGACGAGAAGCATTAGAGCATAGATGGGTTACCTTCACAAAAAATCATTTCTTCTGTAACGGCATATGGATGTTTATAACCTTTGTGCGGTCAATTATGGAAATGAATATGAAATCAGTCATTAATATATCATTCCACTGCGATCATGTGTTTCCTCCTTGTAAATAGGATAGAGAAGCTGAAAAGTCGATTATATGTGCTCTGTTATTTCATTAGCTGGTTAACACAGACGAATATGAGGCACATGTGATATTAGAAATGATTATTTGTAGATATAGACACAAGAAGCGCGTTAAAAGCACCATGAATGCAAAATGTAAACAACACCTGTATGGATCGGCAAGCTGTAACTCCGTGCATAAAATTAATAAACGTTTAAACAGGGCAAGAGTATTTATCGAGCTTAAAATTGCCCAAATTTAAGGCCAGTCATTTAGTGCATCGCGCTCGGACCATTGCTAATGGTAGTTTGGCTGATATTACCCGAGCTGTTATTGCATCCATTATGTCGACATATGTCCAACATGTATATCGATTAAAGGCTGGTAACCTCCGATAAGAACCATGTAAGAGTAACGCGTAGCCACGAACCTCACATGACCAGCCAACCGGTGTGGATTATGTGTCTATTGAATTAACAGCGCCACCGCCAGGGCACCTTTGATGGGGAAGTGGTTTATGCCTTGCATGTTATACGATATTAATCGGAAGCGCATCGCGAGGACAAATGACTAGCATTCACATCCACGACTCTGTCAGGAATATAGATGTTGCATAGTGGTATATTAAGTAGAATATCAAAATAATATTACAAGGATAATATTGTGACAGATATTGCGGTTTTCCCATCACTAGGCAGAAGTGATATGTAAAGTAGGCAATGGAGAACGGCTTAATATATTTATCTATCTATCCAAATACTGGCGACCAAAGGGTTAGCAAAAACGTGAACTAAGAAAAATGGTCCGCTACAAATTGAAATAATTCCGACTGTGCTACGCATATGATGTTCACAATGATATGCTACTGAACGTAATGTGGTAAGCTTCGACTGGCGGTTTGGAATATATTGCCGTAATTGGATGCATCTCGTACGTGTGACATCTTGCTCTGGAAAAGCAACGTTGATGCTGGGCCTCGTTCACTTGGATTCTACGGCCAACCTGATAAATCATTGTTAAATTATCGTCGAGTTGGCTTCCATCCAAATGAAAATGTTGTAAGCATACCAGAAATATTCACTATTTGACAGCATTATCATGCATCATGATTACTACACATGTTGAGACATATTGGACAATTTATCACCTCTCATTGGGAGACTTGAGGAATATGACATAGAAGTTCATAGCCAAAGTATTAATCTGAATGCGAGATTCATCACAGAGCAAAACTCGCCGAAATGATGTGAGCTGTCTGCATTATATCATATAATGTTGCTTTAATGTGTCAGTATTAAATGGTTAAAAAATGTGGACTTACATTAGTTGCACCAGGGAGGATTTAATTTTTTTTATAAATTATGTCAATGAAACATCCCTACAATACTCGTGTCTATCTATCAACAGTAGAAATACGGTTGCTATGAATGAACTTGGAGTGTGGTATAGGTAGGAACACAGTTATCAATCAAGTTATTCTTACATGCAATGATACAATGATTAATTATGCGTTAATGTTGCCACGACACAAAACACATATCAGTTTTTGTACCATTGGGACTGAAAACTGTTTCACGGAGCATTTGATGAATATAGAAATGTCAAATGTGGCAATTCATTAAGGTTCAATTACGCTACTGAGGATTAGACATATGATCATCGTTGACGTTAGATTAGTGAACACGACCTTAGTGTTGTCGAATGTCATTGGACAAGAGGATACAAAGTTAACTCGCCATATCCGAATGTTGAGCTGGCAACAGCATTTGCTGTCATGGTAATGAAATTTACCAAGGCTGCAGGTCTGCATATGGGAGCTGAGTGCAGATAGATAAACGCAATCCATGGCAGCCGGACTGTTAGGCCCAGCAGTCAATATCAGCAGGATTGCGCAGCACATGGCCTTATATGATTTGATTAATATGTAATGCTAACTGGCTTAGGGCAGTAATAACAAAAACATCACGAATCAACAGGATGGTTAGGGCAACATTCAACGCATAACTTAAATGATCACTGTAGCACTGACAATCAGTCATTTCAATGTGAACAATGTTATCATATAATAGGGTCAAAACAAACTCCCATTAATATTTCAGATGTAAAATTGTTTAGCAATATCGATAATGAAGGCATTTTGTTGCTAACTTGCTGAATGCAGAAGGCATCGACGTGCGGAAGCAACTTTTGTTGCCATTGTAGCACAATCATAACATGCGTTTGGTTGGGCAAACCTTAACTCTTCCAATCGGCCATCACAAATTGACGCATTGGAATCAGTTGCGTCCTTCAGGTAAGGAGAGAGTTACATAACTTTCTTCTCTTTATATATCTTAATTATCTGTCAACACATGCATTTTGTTCATGCGTAACCCGTATCCCGCTCGTGAACGCATTGTACATCAAGTAATTGTCAAGAAATATTACTGCGCTGAAACGATTCATGTGTGGCCGTTAATAATTGTGTGTGTTTACTAATCTCTCTCTGTATGTGTTTGTGCTCTTATGTGTGTGTGCGCGCGCGCGTGTGCGTGTGTGTGTGTGTATGTGTGTGTGTGTGTACGTGTATGTGTGTGCGTGTGTGCACGATGTCCGAACAATACAAATAGCCGTTGAGATAAAAAAAACGTATGATATTTATCTAAGCTTTGACGACCATTGATATGTTTTACGTCCTGCTATCCATATTGTTATGGGGCAGTTTGTATCAGCTCAGATATACGCTGCACTTTCTTTTAATTCAATGTAGTGAAGGTTTTGTATGAATCATTGTAAAAAAATTTATATATAACCATCGTGGCATATTATTGATTTGTTACTCACATCACTCCGGTTTTGTACTAACTTCATTGACTGATATAGCGAATCATATCTGGTACTTGCCTACAAATCCGTAAATAAGATGGCAACACGATTTTTTCGATCCCTATATTCAAGGAAAAGAATTGAGATCGGCTAACGAATGCTTACTGCAAATTCCTTTTACGCTGTCAGCAGCGGTGGGCTTCCGGTGGTGCTGGCTCATTTTCGTGGAATAACCTCCCAAGCTTCCTATGAAATATCGCTAATTTAGATATCTTTAAGTCAAGATTAAAAACATTTCTATTCGCCGAACATTCTTGTTGCGAAAATTACGCTATAGAAAACAAATTTGGTTATCATTATTGAATCCTTGTCTTTTGTGCAAAACAGTTGCAGTTACACGGACCGACTTCTACGTTGCCCAACATTCATTCATTCGTTTGGCTATCTACAACTGTTGTAGCCACATCCATTATCCATTTGCAAGCGATATCATCTCAAATACTCGATGGATTGGGGTGGATGGAAATATATAGAGCCAGTGAGGATCAAAACATTAGCTGAGGTAGGCTTTCATTTCGACGTTGGTTGCCAAATGTTTAAGATACTATATCGAGAATATCTAAGCACCGCCGTGTTGTGTATTACTCATACACTAGTACCTAGTCAATGATATTTACGTACCGTGTAATAACGCACGTATAATGAAAGGTATGCATAGACGACTGCGCTGAACTGGGGCCATTTTCCGCGTTCTGTATTTGCACTTGTCGCGAGATCACGAAATCCCACCACCTTCTAGAGAATTCCATCTTAATCACTCCAGCTGATTACTTAGCCTATAGCCTTCATTGATGGAAACCAAGCACCCGTTCTGGTAAAAACAGCCACGAAGTCAGTGTTAATGTTCACTTGTGTGCTATGTTGATATCGATATGATTGACGAATATGGTAATATATTGGGGTGGATTTTATGCTTCGTCTGGCTTCTTAATATCGCTCTTTAACCAGAATTATATTCTTAGCTTGTTATAACATAGACTCGTTATCATGCAACACTGTAATAGCGCAAGCGACCAACTAAAAGCTTTTGGCACGATGCGTTTCATTCACAATATTCGTCGTAATTGCTGATGGTTGCCTTGCTAATACAAACTGTCAAGTTGAGTGTTGTAAACGTTCGATGCATTGTATGTCACCTAACCATGTTAATACTTATATTGCATCGCATCAATGTTTAATATGAGAAAAGATTTCCCGAGGCCGAACAATTGAGTTGACGGACCTTGATGTGGTTGAGGCCAAGCAAGACCCGACTTTATCTGAGGAAGGATTATGTATTACATTAAAAGGCTTAACTATTGTTTGTTCAAACGCTGATTTATTAACATTGATTGTGTCTTTTTGTTATATCACCTTGTTGTTTGCGGAACGTATTTTATCATTGAGAGTGAGCAAGCAAGTCTTTTGTGTTTCTGTACATAGACTATTTAAACCAAACGCAAGGCCTCTACTGTATGGTGAAAACAGCTATCATGTGAAAGTTTGAAAGGAAATATAACAGCTAACACCAACTTAATTATTTCGTCGCCCTTATACATTTTATGTGAAGTGATTGTGTATCACTACACTATTGTATGCGATGGGTAAATCAGTTAGCACTCTATCCCTACAACCTGTGGACTTCTGACATGACTCGTTTTGGGCAAACTAAAACGAACCGATGTTGACAATGTCCAGCAAATCTTCGGTTTGATGGCACCTTACGACCACCTGATTCTAGATGGTTTTGCAAGTGCAACTGCAAATCCCAGTAGATTGAGTAGCTTCATATGTTGAGTCAAGCAATCTCTGTGCTTGTTTGACGGAAATTCAATTATGTAATTGCCATAATTGTTTTCATGTAAATTTAGTTCACTTCAACATATATGTATACCACTATGATTAAAACAGTGAAGTTGAGCACATCGGTTTTCGATACACCAGCGTGTTATTAAAACCGTCATATAGAAAGAAACGTAGAATGTATTTCCATACCGCCAAGAAATATTTGGTGTTGTAAGTCATTGACCAATTGCTTTAGACCGCAGATATAAAAAAATAGGAAATGTGTCATAAAATATATCTATCAAACTATGCGTAGTTAACCGATTGCTAATATTACATTTTTAATTGGGTTATCGGTTAATAAAACAATCTTTAGCCCATTTGGTGACAACAGTTTAATGGCGTTGTACGAGAGTCTGCCATGCTTTTGTTCCGACGCAACGAAGTCATTAATTGCAATTTCATGTGTCACCAGGGCTCTCTAACTAATTGCCATCTATTACAACGAACGCACTTAAGTAATCAACTACGCAATAAGGTACACTTTCATTACGTTGAATGGAAAAATAGTTTCATGGGGGTATTTGACTATATTTGTTTATCTGCCGCATCGATTTATTGCACGACATGGGTATGACACAATCACTCGTTGTCAGATGTAATAGAAGGCTGGCACCTTTGCATTCCTTGTTGATGTTCGTTATTTGAGAAATTCCGCTATTATAAAGTAAACATTTTAGATAGAATGTTGATACCTTCTTCTGTATGTTTTAGTTTTATTACTTATTCAGGCGAGATATGAAAGCAAAAAGAATCCGCTACGTTATTTAAAGTATTCAATCCGTCATTTTAGCATATAGATTATGCGCATAGACTTTGATACCATCTCCTTCATGATAGGGTAACAATTTTGCGCATTGTTTTCCATTTCTTATTCAACATATGATATGGAAAAGCTTTGCTGTAACTTTGGGTGTCATGCTGTTGTCAGTCATTTAAAGCCCAGGCAATTATCTATTCAACTTTTAAACAATGCTAGAAGCGCTAATGAATTCCTGGATAATAACATATAAATAAACTACCCATATCTACTGCGAATGTAAAGGAATGCCACAACAGTGCAAAAATAGCCGCATATGAGAATGCCATGCCTCATAATATATATCATAACGTGTATACATTGCTATCAATATTCACCGCATCCTATATACACCGCAAGTAAAAACGCCCAATAATCATTACAATAGTACATTCCGGGCGGGACTGGACAAAAACTTTTAAAGCATTTGCAATCTGCACTTGTATGACTATATTATGAGGTCTCAATACTTTGTACTCAACTGCAGTTCATTCTATCATCATACTCCGTTTCATCATGTTAAAGTTAGTGAGGACCCGAAAATTACAGACAGTGTATACAACTAAATTTAACATAGCGATTTGCATCAAATAGCGATTGTACGAATAGCAAACGGGTATTGCTTCCTAGAACTGTCGAATACGATTTGGTTGCGCTAAACATATCTAATTGTACCTAATTATGATTGGTAAATAATTACACAGTTAGAGAATGTTGCTTCGTGTCCACATTGAAAACATTATCCACTTTGCAGATCTCAATTTTGTCTTGATTTTAGGCGTTTGCTTTTGTGTTTTTTCTTGAACACAAAAACTCGATGCGTCGATGTAATCAGTGGAACGGACGGAAATATAAATCCTGACAAACAATGCCAGATACTACAATATCAGCTTAAATCAACAGCTGGTGTAACACGGGTTTGGCATTGTAAAACCGGTCATATTATTTCGTAAATGAACATATCTCTTTCGAATGACATATTCATTGTCGAGTTGTTGAATCCTGCAGTCGTCTATCAGTAGTTTGCTGCGTAGGCGAGTTGACAGTAGCTGTGTCATGTTTGCAAATGACTGTTTTCAACTTGCACAAAATCACCACGAATTGCTTAAGGAAGCGTGTTTTAGAAATAACAAGTATAGAGCCGGACAGCCAACTTATCATATTTGTCACTGCATTCATACATATCTGCCAATATAATATACGTTATTCTGATAACTGAGGCAATTGCTTACAATATAGCGCGTCCATTATACCGGAGATATACTTCATTTAACTCCGATTCGAAGTTAGTGCTTTCCTTGTCACCTGACACTTCCGTTGCTTTGATATTGATTTTGAAGTATTAAACATGCATTACATTCTGTCCGTCTTATAACTTATGTGTAATTGAGGTGTAGGCATTGACCATATCACCATAGATAGCTACGCAAAGCTGTCATATCAATATGTAGTGTCCTTGAAAATTGAGGTAATGGAGGATATAACAACATAGAAAAATCAATAACTTTGTTTTCACCAAATTCTAATATAAAAATTTTAATTGAGTTTCCAGTAAATGAACCAAACGTTGGCCCTTCTGGCAACAGCCGTTTAATGGCACTCTCCGAGTGGCTGCCACGCATTGTACACTGACACTACGAGGTAATTATTTGTAATTTCATGTGGCCGCTGGGCATTTCAATTCATTATAAGCAACCCCGTGATTCTTACATTAACTCATAATCATACGAATAGACACCATTTGATGACAACGAAAGGGTTTGCGATTATGAATGAAGATTAAGTTTTCACGTCGGATATTAAATTTCAAAACGTGACATTGAAAAACATGACTGTGACCTTGAGCGCCAATGTATTGTCTTTTCATTTATAGTGCCCGGAAATTAGTAAAGATCATAGAATAATGTTGATAGATAAACGGCAAAATGTCACTTACAAAGCGTTGTTAAATTGCTGGATTTGTTCGACAAAAACCATATTTACGGCGAGGATATGTCTTGTACTCCTCTCTCTGAATATGAAATACAGAATGCAGCAACGATGCCAAAATGTCAATGCAATAGAATGACATGCCTTATAGTATGTCGACATAGCTCATAGTCGCCAAATCTACCATCTACACAGGCTGCGGACGAAGATGTTAAGTAGCGAGACTAATAAGCAATATTCATAACAAAAATGAACCTCAGGGATGACCAAAAGTAAATCCTTGCACTGGTATGGCAAGTATGTTATGGATAACAGGTGTTATGACAATGGAGGGTCTCAGGATTTTGGCAATTTTTCCCTTACGTTCACTCCAAACGTCTGCATGAATAAAACGTCATTGGTAGAAGTTGGTAATATCTTGCACAGTTAGAATATCAATTTCTTATGTCACTATTGTAGGGAGAGTTACAAAACATAATGGTGTAAGGATAGCACAATTATGAAAACTCTAAACACCGTCAAATGCACTGTTGTCTGAGAGCACATTCAAAGTAATCTGCAAACCTCCTTGCGACGCATTTAAGGTCATCATCTATATATACAGATATATCTGTATGAATATATATTTATATCAATATATATTATATATACATATATACATGTAAATATTTATATATATATATATATATATATATATATATAGATATATATATATATATATATATATATATATATATATATATATATATATATATATATATATATATATATATATATATATATATATATATATATATATATATATATATATATATATATGTATATGTAGGACAAATATATATAGTCCCGGGGACTATTATTTAAATAAGATGCACCGCTGTTCCTCCTCTGGTGTTTGTATGTACATGTGTAGCTGCTTGTCGCAACTGGTAACGAACAGTTTTTGACCTAATGTACAGTTTCCACTTCCAAACGGGCAAGATATCGCTTCGTAAAATTCGTAAATTTCCGGACAGTGACGTCACATGCGTTGTTCGCGAAATCTCGTATTCTTCAGCCTTCATGATTGGTTAACAGCGTGTGACTTACGCTTCTTTCTTCACGATCTGGTGCGTTTCTTGGTGTGGATTATGCCTTATTGTTATGCGTCGGTTTTCGGAACAATGAGAAGTTATGCGGAGTTTTTTCGGTTTCCGAAAGACATCAAAATGCGCCGCACATGGGTGACGAAAGTCAAGCGTAAAGACTGGAAACCGACCCTAACGACAGTTCTATGATCTGATCATTTTGTGAATTGTGCCTATGATATTGACCCAGAGCTGCTCAAAAGTCTAAGATTTCATAAGAAACCTAGGCTACGAAATCAAGCTTTTAGCCACGTTGTTACCCTATTGGCACATAATATAACTGATTTATAATATGACTATCATAAAATATAAATGACATTGATTTGCTTCAGACTATGTACATCAGTTCATTGAAAAAATACCCTAGATACAGATTTGCTGAGGTCCTTGCTATGGTGTAATCTTAAAAACTAAAAAATCGGTTTCCGCATTGAGGGATTTAGGTGTAATTCGAATCTAGCATACAATGCAGTGCAGCAGCATTAAAGACAAACATAGTTCACCCTATGGAAGGTTTTATCAAACTTTACCAGGCACTTGTTAGGTCCTATTTAGAATTTCGGAATTAAGACGTGGTCATCATACCCTCAACGTGACGTAGACATATATTAAAGTGTACAGTTGCGCGCTGCATATCTCGTCACCCGTATGGCGGATTTCACTTGTTAGGACTTACATCTCTTATAACACGACGTCTCCGTGAGGATCGCATTTATATTTACAAATCGTTCGATGGATTGGATGATATCAATGTTGATTTGGTTTTCAGCTTAGCACTCCTTAGAAGTTAAAACTCCGGCACTAAGCAGATATTGCTTTTCCAACCGTGTTGTGAACCCATGAAATAGGTTACATCCCATGATAGTTTCAACTAAATCACTCAACTCTTTTAAAAGAGGACAAACGTTTTAATATGTTAACCCGGCTGTTTTGTAAATCTATAAAAATATTGCAGTCAATTGTTGCTAACATTGAAAGGACAGTTACGGGCAGCCCATCACTATGAGGTTATTGGGTGACCAGCACTGTAAATCATTATCAATATCAATGAACACAAAGGCATAACGTTCGTTTTTGAGGAATTGCAATATAATGATCGACTTAGTTAAGTTAAGATTGCCGTGGTAGAAAAATAGTTAAATGGGCTTGTTGTTGTTACTCTCAACATAAGACGTGCATAACAACGTGGGGTTTTTTTCATCCACAAGCGTAAAATATAGATATATGATGAAGCGATTTTGTGTGATTAACAAGCGACATAACCTTCAAAATTACAAATGTGCATTATGTACTGGTTATGCAACAATCCCCTGCATTGAGACAGTATTAACTAATTCATCCGACATTTTATGCATTTATCGATCTCATTTTCAAATAAGTTCATGCAGAGCATGCACATCATAGATCATTGCAATTATGCATTTTTGCCACCTGAATTATTGCTTGTTTGACTCTTATTGCTGAAGGTTGTTCTGTTCTATGCACTACTTCTATTAACACTAGACGTTATTGTCTTTCCTGTTAAAATGTTCTGGACTACCAGGTAATTGGTTGTTATGTATACAAAATAACGCTTCTAGCCATGTCCGCAATGATGTATTTCTTTATGCATATATTCACACAGTGTGTGTCTACATAGCGGGTGACACATTGCATCCTTGACCGGAAAGCTGCAATATTGTCCTTACATAAGTAGCACTTGTCACGCTTGTGTAATTATCTATGGCAGCAGAAATTGTTTGTCATGAGGATCGGCAGTCCGGGGCTGTCATGCTTTTATATCACCATAATCGCAAAGATTAGTGTATGTTGTGAATCATTTCGAGTGGAATTTACTAAAATTCACTGAAACATCTTCTTGTAATCTCGAGTCAAATTAAAGACAAAGATCATGATCACTCGTCATATTGTCATTCTGAAGCTTTTTCAGTTTGTTTGTAATCCTGTATGAAGCACTGTTATGGTCACTTTGTTTGCAATAGTCTGCATCCAAAGAGGATTTAAAATAACCGAGACATTTCCATCTGCATCCAAGTAGCCATGACATCTGTTATTGTCTCAACCATTTGTAACATAAAGCTTTCACAACAAATATTTATTTCGCAGTCATTTTGTCGGACCTAATTAGAATGAGGATGCTGTGGGTTTTATATGTAATTTGTTGACTACGCCAATGCAACGAAATTGTATGGGGAATCAAGACGCACAGTTCACCATTCCAGATACAAATAGTGATAATTGCCAATACACTGCACAGACATTATCAACATATTAAAAAACGACTTAAGCGAATGCGATTTAGTACCCCTAGCCTGAAAATGTCTGTAACAGGCCGTCATTATATTCTTCTCAGCATTGTAATTATAGGATAGTTAAAGGCACGGGCGTGTTTATTGCCTCGGTTTTGTGATTCAATGCGTTCGTTGTATTTTCTAGCAATGGTCGTTTTGCTGTTATGACAATTTTGGGAATCTGCTAATTTTCAGTGAATTCTAACGTGTCGTAAAGCTTGGTCTAGAATCCTAATCCTGTACTATTTAAGAAATGACCAATCATTGTCATGGCGATTGTGTGCTGTTGTTGCTGATCACATATTACCAGGAAACCCAGTCCAGTCCATCGCAACAATATCTTCTACCTTGCAATAGCAAATAAATGCAAGTTTTGATGATGTGTGTAGGAATCGATTATCATTCACTTTTCAAATCGTATTCGTTACGAAGGGCTTGAAAAAACATTCAACGTGTATATGATATTGGGACCACGTGTTCTGAATGCTTTTTGGTGTTATTGCTCCGTACATCGCTAGCAACAACATGGCAAAGTGCAAGTGACGAAGCAAGCCAATGTAAAACTACGGAGATGAGCTTAGTCATTATCTATTGTATATATATCTCCGTCGTTAGCAATCTACTGTTATGCCGTGAGACAGATACGAGCAAAACACTAATTTTCTGCCTGGACTATTTTCATTGACCTAAATCATTAGGAATGATGAGAAACAACATCATGAAAGTCGGCTATTTATCAAAGCAGTACCACTCAACTCAACTTGTACCTTAGAGGCAGGTCTCAGTCAATTGACCTCGGACAGGCCCTTTATTGTTAACGGCTAAGGGCAATACGTACTTTATTGGACACTCTGTTGATATTCGTGGCAATAAAAGTGGGCTCTTTCTATATCTGTATGCAGTAGTCAGAACGTCGACTCACGCCTGTCTTCGGGAAAATATTTCCACGCAAGCTATGTTATCTTAATAACAAAATTATGCCATGGGGGATTGTATATATCTGGGGCACAATGATGCCGCTCCGTTAATCATTCTATTTTTTCACATGTAATTGAGTACAAGACATAAACCAATTCGAAATAGCAAGCCACTGCATTTTGTATGTAGATAAATGTGTCCCTGCTATCCGCATCTTACGCTGCATAGCTGCAATGGCATTATATGCTCATTTGTTTGTCGTTATTATCCTTCGCTCGGCATTAATGTGCCTTTGGTTAGGCTGCTCTGAGCAAGATATACAGTTTAATTAAATGTATTCAAAAGTTAAACAAAACATCATGAATAAATCAAAGAAGGATTAATTATCAAAGAGAATAATACGAATGCCTGTGTCTGGCATAACATGACAATCGTTCAACTGTGATGCATTGGTCACACTCTAAGTCATAGGTGAAGACAGCAGCGTCTTAAAGTCATGAGTTTTTATTTCAGATTTCAGCTTTTTTATATTTTTTATCGTGATCAGAAATATCCTGCAAAATGTCGGCGCAATGGCGTAATGGGTTATTACACACTGCCTGGTGGATAACTGCATATACAGTGCACAATGGAAATGCAATGCCTCTCTACCAAGACTTTAATGCAGAGTAATTTGTGCTTAATTTTCTTCATTATAAATGAACTTAATTGCCTTTATCTGAAAGGGCAACATGCAGTTCAATTGAGACAAGTAATGTCGAGTAACGGCAACACGCGTTACAATATTGTCATTTTAACATGTGAGCGTTGAATGCAAAATCTTGGCAGCATTAATACAACCCTGAAATCTGCCTAACATGAGCTTCGATTCGAAGATATATGCATAATGTGTCAGTATGGAAAATGCCCGCTTGCTACCCTTTGTATCCACGTGCCATTGACAAATTTAGCGGTACCATTATGAGGCTGAGCTGAAAAACGCATTCAAGTATTTTTGCGTTTTCCGGAGCAAAACCAATGCCATTTCTAGCCGACAAACGCCCTTAGAGGAACAAATAAATAGAGGTTAGCAATGTCGTAAATAACGACCGACTAAGCAGTAGTTCATCGATACACATCTCGTAATGATATCAAACAAGAAGGTGTATAACTGTTGCCTGTGGTTGACCTGATTTAAACGACCACGTTATCGACCGACACAGTAAATTGTTTTATGCTGTATTTTTTGTCTGTATTTTCAGCTGTTTTGTCCTACAAAGTGGTTGTTGGACAAATTAACATAATGAATATTGGATAGTAGTACGCTCCTATAAATTTCGACTACAGACGAACAGAATAATTTTACAATGTGCAAACATACATTTTGGACTTAACTGACAGGTTGCAAAAGAAACTTATTCATCTTTGCATTGAAGCTCTGTATGATAAACAGATCATGCATTATCAGAACATAGCCTTAAATAACACCTAAAGCGGCACAAAAAGTTTGAGCTGCTATGTTTGAAATATCTGTATTTTATAAATTGCCATATTGGTAATGCTTGAAGAGAAAACTACGGTCGGGGTATTATTTTCTAGCTATTTCTAGCATTGTCTGCATTGTGAGCAAAACATCATATGCTGTTATAGTCATTTATCTGGATGTTTCAACCGGATGGATATGACTCTGTTGCATCCCTGAAATTGAAATGTTTTAAATTTTCACTTACATTGCAGCTTCCGGCAAGCCCTATGTAATCGTTACTCCAAGACTCAACGATGCACGGGCTTTTTATTGCCGAATTTCAAATTTTCTCGACACGTTTATTGAATCACACTGAATGGTATTATGTGCAATTCACCTACACCGTCTTAAGAAACCGAATATATAAGATGTCGGAATGTTGATTCAATGCAGAGTACACAAAAGTGCTCAAATAGAAAGATTTCAATTCGATGCGCAGCCGATGCGTATTTACCTGATAAACAATCCATATGCAATCGATTCTTGGATGTGCGGATGTACATCCATATGCAAATGTGTTGGATGTACATGAAATTATCTGATGTCAATATTCACCTGAACCTTTTGACGATAACACAGCCTTCCTTAAACACTCAATATACGTCCGCCACTAAAATTAATGCGTGGTCAATATACGTTCCGTTTGAATTGTTCTCGCAGTTATATACCAAAGTATGTTGTGTGTATATACCCTTTGGTAGCATAAATTTGTTCATGGCCGACTGTCATTAAAGTAGAATGAAAGAATAGGAGCCAATTTAGCTAGATATGAAATATATCAACACCCTGCTCTATATACAAACCAACGTGTATACAGAGAAATATCACGCAGCTATTATTAATATTGCCGTTGGTAAATCGTGTACAGGGTGTACCACCATTAGAGAATTTAGTTCTAATGTATGTGTTAACAACGTGATTTCACGCAACACCAAGTTATGACTAATGTCATTGCAAAATAATTGCATATCATATCGATTTGTTATTTTGCAATCTCCTAATGGCATCTGAAACAGGAGCAGGATGAATTGATAAAGATGACGTACATTGTTGACATTTACTTTTCCCAATTTCTTACAATTTTGTTTCCGAACCACACCGATCGCCTAAATTTGACCTAACACCTGATCCGATAGTGGGTGGAATGTTTCATGTCACATTGGTGCTTATCAAATAAATGGCTTTGTACAGTTAATAAACAGAATATTCTTTAAGCCTTTTGACTATACATATCTGCCGTTTGGTATTGTTTCACTGCATCGAGATAATCCGTAGGTTTTTAATTATTCCAAACTAAGCGACGCATTTTGTTAAATTGCCTAAAAAATTATGTCATATGTCAGTCACGTAATGAATGAAATGTGCCCATTTCATTCATGATGTGCTCTCAATAGAATAACTCCAACAAATGTAAGATAATAAACTAATGACTACGAACGGAAATTTTGATACTCACTTAATATGCCCTTTACCAGGTGGTTATTTCATCTGCTTAAACGACTATGCGCACTATAACCAGTGTTGTTGATAAAAGACAATATGACGTTCCCCTTATAAAGACATATACCCTTTTATTCTCGACAGTACATTATAAGTGCTACTTCATGAATAGACTGTGAGTTATTGAGGTCACGATCACAATGACATACAGATGCATCAACATTACATTACTCCGATTACGAGACATAAGAATGTCATAATGTGGAATTAATGTATGAGCCAGTTAGAAATTTCCTACCACATGCCTATAGTGTTTGGTCGATGTCATTCAGTAACCCATGAGTGCCCATCCTTGTTTTCGTTTGAATGCACTTTTGCATGATCATATTGCAACAATACATGACATCTCATTTCCTCCATAATGGTATCACCAACATTACTTTTATTCCACGAGGCATTAAATATTGCATATTCCAGATAGATACAATGCCACGCTGTAGTGCCAATATATACATATACTGAGCAACCACCTTCTAAGGTGAATGGGAAAAAAAGGAAATACAAGTGATGATGATGATGATGATGATGATGATGATGATGATGATGATGATGATGGTGATGAAAAGATAAAAATGCAAATATTGTCCAAGGGCAAGCCACTATCAGCCGATTGACTGGACCAGGCCATCCCAGCCCCTTATCTAGGCGTAATACTGTCTTTATTAATGTGTTGCAGACATGGTCCTCAAAAGGGCCGCTCGATTCAACAACCTAGATCCCATTTTTCACAGAAACGATTCGCAACCCATGGCCAACATGCATGAGGATCGTGTAGGCCTGTTCTGACCCAAAACCCATAAGGGTAGGAATATTTTGTTAAGTGGAATACTTAAAGTACGCTGAACATTCTCTATGGTACATCTTTAACGGTCGACTTTTGAACATCCAAATCTCAGAAGCTGTTGAGCGTCAAAACTTATTGTGCAGCAACGACGAACGTCATGGGGACTCACGCGCCCACGGCCAATATTTCACACCTCTTTCATCTTCCGCATTTTGAGCTTGGGATCCACACAGAACGTAATACCTTTTCCAAATACGGCTTTCGCTCTTTTCGGGCTCATTGAATCTACTCACATTGACAGATTGTCCTTGATATTGTATCGAAACAACTCACTTATACAAGCATGAATGAGAAAGGGTGAATTCATTCATCTCTGAGTATGAAAGCAGGCCGATCAAGAATGGAAACCATTTGCGTCGTCAGTAAGTTGGTTGTTAGACTCAGACAACATGCTGTTCGGTGTGATGATTGCTCGAGGTGGCAGGGGTCTCAGTAGACCGTTTGACAGACAGTTATTACGAGGTGAAGTTCAGTTTTCTTTCTGGTAATGCAAACTCTGGTCTGAGGCTGAGAGCACCAGATGTGATATGTCTGGTGCTGATGTAGCTCAGACAACAACAAATGAAATGCAGGTGGACCCATAAGAGGAAGCACCACGCCTACAGGATAACCAGCCTACCTCTACAACCGACTCGTCAATAGCACCTTCATAAGAAGAAAAGATAAACTCTTTGAAAGCCTCGGTTATTCCTGCACTGAGAAAATAGTCACTTCCAGGGCCACGACTTGGCGATGCAGCGTTCACAGCAACAATACTCCTCACCCTGCTACAGTGGCCCAATGTGGAAGTGATATGACACGAAGCGTCCGAGGTCATGTTCACCAGGACCTGCAAGGATACGCCTTAGCTGCTGTGATAGGGCAAGATGCCAAGACCATAACTGAAAGACACATATTCAAGCCTGCATCAGCCATTATCACTGATATTTTAAAGGACTCGCTTCCTGTCAACACCCGTTGTCCAGCACTACACCCACTTGATAAATCTTACAAGAAACATAAATTATCATGAACAGATTTGGTTGCTGGAAGTGCTCGTCATCTGATTTTTGCAACCAATGAACAGCTGTTCCTGCTCACCGTGGAAGACTTGGTATATGGATACTACATTCAAAATCATCAGCAAACCCTTCTTCCAGTTATTCAGCGTGCATGCGTTCGTAAAGTCTGATGACTGCATAAAGCAGCTCCCATTAGCATATTGCTTGATGTCGCATAGGATATAGAAAGACTATCTAAAGATCCTTTGAAAAACATATATAAAGGTATGCATATATTATAACACAGTTGGATTAATGGTTATATATTGTTTCCTACTGTTTGATATACTGCGGCCCTGCAGCTTTAATATCGGCACGATATATCGCATCGGTAACATACGTTTGTCCGAAGGCTCGCGCAAGCAATGGTTAGTGGGCGGGATATTTTACAAATCATATTGTTAGACATCTTCTCGCTCTAAAATGACAAACGTATGATATGATTAAAACAGACTATCACGATGATAACGAAGGCAAAATGTTAACAATTGGGGATCAGATAACATTCTTTAGAATTATTAAATTGTGCCAAGCTCAGGAAGAACTTCCGATATCAATTTCGGATGCATGCATGCACATTGCTGTACATAGACAATAAGCTTACGCTACTAACAGCTGATCAATAATTGACCATAATAAAACTATAGTCCATGACAGCGTTCCGTTTGAATAAGGCATTAGTGATATGGCGTATTTGCATTGTGGGTATATTATGGCCGAAAATATTGGTAGTGAAAAACCAATGGATATATATTCATAGCAGTGTATACATCACGATCCATCTAGAGAGCCTGGTTTGTATTGTAATACACGATCCACAAGCTTTTCATTTTTATTTTACTAAGCAAAGGAACACCGGCCAAATAAAGCGAGAAATACCAATGTGTGTTTCCGTTTTTGACGCAACATTATGACAATACCAAGTACAGTTTGACGTCCAGTTGTCATTCAGTTGCTTTAGTGTGACAGTGGTTTAATATAGGGATCACGACTACCTTCTGTGTCATTCAAACAGCCGTGCTATTAATGGAATAGTCAGCTTTGGTTGAGACCAACAAAGCTTTTGAGCTGATGTGAATGTCGCATAATTTCAGCGTATTTTGGCCATTTTAAAAAGCAGTGACATTAAATTATAGACTATGATGTTCATACCCGTTTGTACAACCTGCGGTATGTGAAATATAGGGATATGCTGTGAAATAGACGCTGGTCATTAGAAATCAATGTACGCTTTCTTAGCAAAAGAAAAACTTAAAACACACAGACCATGCTCTTATGATGAAAAAGGCGGAATGAGTAATGCATCACACAACTGTAGTTGTGTTATGGGTCGATCCAATGCAATATTTGTTAATTATCGATATCGTGCTCGTCTGGAAAGATATGCACGTAATAAGGCACTGAATATGTAGGTAAAGTAACTATAAAACATGTCGAGTGCACAATCAGAGCAGCAAGTATTTAATCTATTGCAGAAAATCTTGTTCAACAATCAGCCTCTTTCTTAGCTTTTGCTAATTGTGCTAGTAGTAAAAAATGGTCATGCATGAATCTGTAATGGTATGTTACGGCTAGTTACGTGACAATGAACAGATACTATTATAGCGCCAGTTTAACGAGACTCACGAGGGAGTGGTCAACATCCACCCCTTTCAGTACGTCGAACCTCTTCTCAGTTGATGTAGGCGACTGTCTATCGTTACTGATCACTCACCCAGGCGTCACATACAATAAGACAGCAGCCTGTATCTGCTGTGACGCTACCGATAACATGACATTATGTCAGCGTGAGATTAATTTATAAAAGGAGTTAAACCAGAATCACCACACAACAATGCCACTCGTTTAAGTTTTCGGGTGCTATTAAATCTGGGCTGCATTCTCTATTACCAATCTATTTAACGCTATCAAGAATGACAAATAATAACTGATGACTCACTAATAACTGATGACTCACTAATAACTGATGACCCACTAACAACTGATGACTCACAAATAACTGATGACTCACTAATAACTGATGATCCACTACTAACTGATGACCCACTAATAACTGATGACTCACAATAACTACTTTGTGCGGTTCCTGTAGGTATCCGCATATCGTTTGCTAGCTACAACATTAAAGCTTATCAAGTGATGACCATGCACCGTAATCATACCCGGTCAGCGTATGTAAGCAATTAAAACGTATAAAGCCGTGTTCTGTGTGGCGGTTAATGCTTACATCTGGATGATATCTATAGGCTGATATGAAATGCATGATTTTTGACATATAACGTTCAGGGACAGCTTCGGCGATGTACCCTTATTGCCAATTGGTTGTCATAACGAGTACTATAAATATCAAGGTATTACTATGCTTGAGGTCAGGTGGTGTACTTTGTCCTAATACTAGCCTTTGGTAGTTGCCAGGCGATAAACAGAACAATATAGACCACGTATACCAGTGCCAGTCAGTCAGCATACGCAGCAAGCCAATATATACTACGGCATACCAGTGCCAGTCAGTCAGCATACGCAGCAAGTCAATATAGACAACGGGATACCAGTGCCTGTCAGTCAGCATACGCAGCAAGTCAATATAGACAACGGCATACCAGTGCCAATCAGTCAGCATACGCAGCAAGTCAATATAGACCACGGCATACCAGTGCCAGTCAGTCAGCATACGCAGCTAGTCAATATAGACCACGGCATACCAGTGCCAGTCAGTCAGCATACGCAGCTAGTCAATATAGACCACGGCATACCAGTGCCCGTCAGTCAGCATACGTAGCAAGTCAATATAGACCACGGCGTACCAGTGCCAGTCTAATGCACTGCCATTGTAGACAGCGGCACACGCGATAGTCAGTTCAACCAGATGGCACACAAATTCAAAATTTGCGGAACGCAGTTTAGAAGGCAGATTAGCTGGTTCATTTGTGCATGTCGGTAGTAAATTTGCCTATGTTGAGTGGTGCATTTGCGTACGTCGGTAAGGCATTAGTCTATGTTATTTGGTGCTTCTGTGCTTCAGTTGCTGTGTGGCTGTCACTGTGTGCGTTTTACTGTCACCCCCAGTAGGTTCGCCTTTTCTAATGAGGGCCTGTCTGATGCCATATAGCCGCATTGCCTCGGCTCCGTACTACGTACTTACTTTTAGGGTTAGTACGCGATTGTCTGGCATCTTTGCTATGTATAGGCAATGGTGTGCCTACCTCTACTTTGAGATTTCACCAATGCCACTGATGTTGGGGGACGGGTAGGGGGTGACATGGGATGTCTATTCCACTTTCCAGCCTTTCGAGGGCTAAAACAAGGGGGTATTCTAGTTTATATCGCCAGTAGAAGTGTATGAGATAATTTCTCCTGACGATAGCGATGAAAGGATGAACACTTTTTTTATATTTTAGTGACACCTTATTAACACTAGCAGCAACAATATTCGTATCGGTGATGCATATCCCCAAATGACCTATCAAGGGGGATGTAAGGGGAAAAAACCTTGAAATCGAGACGTTGTATATCGCCTTATAACCACGCATTATTCGAATTTATATTTCGGCGTAAGTGTAAATACATCGATAAATATGCAACAAGTAAGAATCAGAATCATACAAGATTCCATTGATAATGGCACGCTAATGCATACCGGAACACGTGATATATAATGACATAAGTACTGCCACCGTAGCAGCCATCTTAACACACAATCGATTACATGTTTTTTGAAATAGTAGAAATGGCTGTAAGACGAGTGCTATTGACTGTGACATACATCCAACCGTATGGATTTAATGTATGAATCGTGGATCCACACATTTTACTGACAGCACACGAAAAAAGAAAGGTTGTTTTGTTTGAAATAAATATGGATATCGATATTTTTTTGACAATTTTGCAATCCTGTATTTACTCATTGCAAGGTAAGCTACAAGTTATTTCGCATTTGATTAAGATTGCATTTGACAAAATACATGCCTATGACACCTAAAATATGATTTTTGAGTGTAAACTGAACGAATCGATGCGGAGATGGTGTTGAAATTTTTGACCTCCGACAAATAATAAAAGAGATATTCAACGTTTTTTGGAGCGAAGTGGTATTTCGTGCGTGAACCTAGGTCAACTGGAAATGACGCATATGGATGAACCCAGGCTCAGAGCCCAAATCAGCTTCCATAGAAACCACGTTGTCTACCGTGAATTTATGACTCGTGTAGTCTGGATCAGTCATGCCAAAACGCTGTGTGGCCGCG
Organism: Urechis unicinctus; assembly: GCA_034190875.2. Taxonomy (NCBI): domain Eukaryota; kingdom Metazoa; phylum Annelida; class Polychaeta; order Xenopneusta; family Urechidae; genus Urechis; species Urechis unicinctus. Next base: position 19,356,496 of record CM067344.1, read on the forward strand.
AATTGTTCGAAAATTTCTTCATGAAGCGTTCACTTATTCAGTCCACTTCAGAAGGAGAAATTGCGTAAGCCATAGATATGTCAAATGTGGCGTACACAACACATCTTCATAAAGACATACATCATTAAAAGTTGGATGCTGTATCACATATTGTATTTCTGGTACATTTGCTATTTTTACCATCACTTTCTCCTGTTCAACACAGCAGACACGCCCTGATGGTTGGCCTGTCTGAGCAGCCTCCATATTGGCACCTGAAACCATGGTTTCAAAACTGATGAAATACATACCAGACTCTGTTTAAGACTAGGATCTACAGGAGTACATAAGTTAGTTGGATTAAACTATGCAGTGAACTCGCCCCTGGTGTTTTGATTACCTTTGACAGCGCGGATTTGAGAGATCGAAAGTAGTAAAAAGTTTCTTTGCTTAGGATTGAATGTGCTTAGTCAAAGGTGTTTGATTAAGCAAGGTCGATGAGAATTGCCCAAAAGTTAGTTACGTGCAGTGATTACAACTCCAATGGGACTCACCAATTAATGTTATGCGGACCTGTCAGTAACGAGGTCATCGAGTGACGTCACGAGATACCGGGCTAAAAATTTGGAAAATGGCGGCGGATGCCGAAAAATCTACTTTATATTTCAATTTACCAAATGTTCGGGTGACTTGTTCGAAAATTTAACCACAAAGGTCGAATAAATGCAACTTTATCTTTCATTTGTTTCATAAAAACAACATGGAAGATTGATGTCATAGGCACTTTAATGCAATCGAGTTATGTGCGATGTGGTAGGATATCATGATTCATACTGGAGTGGCTTGCAACAACTCATACAGAACCTTTTCGCGGGGACCGACGTGCAATCTGCATGCTCTTAACCATTAATACCAAATTGATATGGATGTAAGAGCTATCACAGTTCCAATTTGCAATTCTAAGTAGGTTCTAAGTATTGCTCAATATCGACATTACCCGTGATAGCACTGTACTTGATGTATCACGCGATTTCGTATCATGCTTGCAATATACTTGCCCCTATCTAACTAAGGCACTGTAAAACATCTTTGACAATAAAATTCACTTTGATAAATATGAATTACAAATGATTGCGGCCAATAATCGGCCTCGTGGTGAAAAGGAATACCATCGTCTTTAAAAAGACATCATGATGAATTATGGCAATGAAAGTAAAACTACCACTGGTAAATAAGCGCGAGTAATTAGAAACCTATTAAGTATAAACATGCCTTGTTTTTCACATTTGCTATATCTGCAAAACAGGAAACAGGAACGCGATATTGAATGGCCGTCTGGTTCAATGAAAATTACGGACGTTGCTAGAACAACATGTTTTTGCATGCACACATTGTTTGTCTTCATAAATCTCTTCCGCCATAGTACATAATTATGCATAGAACCGAATGTCCATGTTGATATCATCGTCCTCCTTGTAGTTTTTTTTACAAAGGGGTTTAGCATTTGACATTGCATTTGGGTTACATCTCTAGATCGTTATCTTTATGTTGCAGCCAGGAGAACGTCGCTTAGTGTGAGGAACAGGAACATTGGTTTTACAGAAGCCAAACTGTTTCTGCTGGGAATGACACAGTCTAAATGCAAAAGCTTTCAAATGACCAGGCATAGCATACGAACTAATGCACCTGTTTTTTTTGATGATGCTATACTTTGCTTTATAAATTTACACATGCTCGAGGCAACTTCATTGTACATTCCCAGACATATACTTTTGACATTAAAGAGGCCCACAATGTGGCATTGCAAGTAGCGATAAGGGGCATTTAGGGGCAAGAGTATGAGTGTCTAATTTGAACACAGCGTGCTTTACACGTACATATATATATATATATAGATATATATATATATATAGATATATATATATATATATATATATATATAGATATATATATATATATATAGAGAGATATATATATATATAGAGATATATATATATATATATATATATATATATATATATATATATATATATATAGATATATATCTCTCTCTATATATATATATATATGTCTATATATATATATATATATGCTTCTATATCTTTATATATCTATCTCTCTCTATATCTATCTATATATATATATATCTATATATATCTCTCTATATATATATATATATCTCTATATATATATATATATATATATCTATATATATATATATATATATGTGTGTGTGTGTGTTCGCGTGTATGTTTGTGTGTGTGTGTGTATGTGTATGTGTGTGTGTGTACTCGACACTTTATACCTTTCGAGTCATTTGCCCAGATTTGTGACATTGCACCACTGCGGCCCGGAAATGGAAGTGCCCAGCTAACAGTTCATTAGTGAATCTCAGTGCTACTAGTGTTGCCTTTTCCGGCGCACAATATGAGCTCATTAACGGTAGTTGGCGATGTATTCAGGGAAAATTCTCTGGAATGTTGGCATTCGTTTACTTAGTATAATATTCTCTCAAAAGTATCAACTAAGTAGAAGACATCCCCTCGCACCCTTATAAATAGGATGCAGTGTAGCGCAAACATTGCGTGTGGGACGTATGGACAGTGTTTGCTGTTCAATTAAAAAGCCTAGTCCGATGCCCACAGATCTATTACCTGAGAAGCGCGATTGTTAAAGTGCGCATTTTCTTGCAGGAGTCATACGACGATTCGTCATGGACATTCGTCTATCATAAAATTGACAGAAGCACCACCAATTGCAAAAGCCGTATGCAAACGAAAGACAGTTACCAATGCAAGTTCCTAATATGGTCTAAAGTGCACAATATATTTGATGTCATATTCAGCGTTACACAATGGTGCCAGCATTGAAGCGTGATGGCACCTTTCTTTTTCAATAAGTGATACCGGATAATCGTTGCCAGCATGCTTCACTGGACATGGGAAATCCAGAATCAGGGCCTTCAGTCAACCCTAAGGGCGAAGTATCTATATTGATATTTGATTAAAATACCTGTTTCCTGATTATAACCTGTTGAAAGCTCCGTTAAATGCCACCAGCAATTTGATGGAAACTTGACACGCTAGTTTGACTTGGTACATATTGCTATTCCCTCCCAGACGACATACTCATTTCATTTAAGAATAACTCCCTCCAAGCTCAGCTACTCAATATTTATTTAATGAACTTTAGAGAGTAGACTGTGTATAGCTGGTTGATGTCCAGAGAAGAAATATACTGTTCAATAGTTATTAGTTCAATAATTTGTTCGCGATTGTGTTTATATATAAACCGCTTTTATATATGGAAATAATGCGAATCACTTATTCGCTCTCCAAGTTAGTTACTAACTCATATGAACTGATCGCCAAGAGTCATATTATCTGGTTGTGTTTATTGTACAATAACTGTAAGAAATGATAACTTATGTGCATGGTACGTTTAAGCATATCTTAAATAATAATAATGTTTATGTGATCATTGTTATGGCTTTGTTGATGAATGGCGTACTTTTCATATGGACGGGGTGATCATTGTACTTAACAATAATTATACGGACGGGGGTACGCTCTTTCGAACACTGATCGCGGGTCGTACTGTCGTACTGGCGTACTTAACAATAATCTGATATGGACGGGGGTACGCTCGCAGTCGTACGCAGTCGGGGGTACTCGCAGCGTACTTTACTTAACAATAATCTGATATGGACGGGGGTACGGGGTACTGGCGTACTTAACAATAATCTGATATGACGGGGGTACTCGCAGTCGTACTGGCGTACTTAACAATAATCTGATACGGACGGGGGTACGCTCGCAGTCGTACTGGCGTACTTAACAATAATCTGATACGGACGGGGGTACGCTCGCTCGCAGTACTTAACAATAATCGTACGGACGGGGGTACGCTCGCGTACTTAACTTAACAATAATCTGATACGGACGGGGGTACGCTCGCAGTCGTACTGGCGTACTTAACAATAATACACCCACTAGCATATTAGTACTTGCTTATTAGTAGTTACGGACCCTATACTGGCGTATGACAATAATAGTTGGGGCACAGTATTCGTCCTCACTTGGCAGCAAAAGGAAGAGCCGGTTACTGTTTGCTATGTTAGTAAGGGTGGGTCAAAGATAGCATCATCCTAATCGTGTTTTAATGCCCATGACCACATTTCACAAAAATGAGACCAACGAGTGTGAAGGAGTAATTTCCAACAACAAACTTTTTGTGTTCAAGGAACGGTTGCTAAAAAGCTTGCTAAGAAACCTTGTTAATGCGCATTCGTACAAGATAACCATGTGTGCTATTTAGTGCCATTTAAAGCACACAACCCACATGTGTGAAGCGATGTTTCAATGTGTTCAACGTTTTGTGATCATTATCATATTTACTGTGAATGTGTTTACCACATATTATACGCACTGATATGTTATCACTTGTCTTAATGTAGCCTCATAATTAACATTCAAGCAGGGATTTGTTAATCAAAGTGGCAATCACACAAAGAGCATTGTTTGGCAAACATTGGTGCAGCACAATAGTAGAATATTTGGTTATATTCGTTGATGAATGTAGTTATTTGCATCAGGAGTGTTTCTCAGACTTGTCAAGCACGTACAAATAACAAAACATCACACTTGGCGCCAATCCACTCTCGTTATGTGACACTTTCGTGTTACAAATCAGGCAGGGCCGTGTATTTATCGGAAAAAGATTTTGATAACAAATCTTGACGTTCCACAAATCTCGAGAGGAACTGCTCGCCCAGGTGTTAATGGAATTAGACAAAACACAGGTAAATGACTTTTGTTCTTTTCTTGGAGGGCTTAAGCAAAAAAAAGCAGGAATGAATTCCGGTCATGGTGAGACAATCGGCACTTGAATGCAGAGTTGATTAAATACATGCCTCGCGGATCGCCTCAAACGTGTTATGTGACTATGTACGAAATACCCAAGTTGTCATTTCTAAATCTACTTAGTATGTCGCAATATTGTAATGAAGTGTTTTCAAGCATATCGTTTATATTCATCGCAGCCTATGTTTTTAGACACACAGCATTGATTTCGTAGCCGCATAACTATGACTGGATGCTTGTTGAGCTGAAAAAGACACCGCAGCCTACCTGAGGACCTGGTGTGGCTAGTCAACAGATTGTAGGTCTCAAAGAACCAGAAGGCTAGCATTGTATCCAGTCGGCTTACCATGAGATACACCAAGCTCTTTGATTAGACTTAATTCACAATATTTCAGCTGGTTACCCAAAAATTCTGCATTTAATGCCACAAATCTAGAAACGAAGTGGTGTTGTCTTAAATACATCTTGATATTGATTGCGATACTGTGTCGCTGGTGACAATATAGCAGAGTATCTTACATGTTACTGCGAAAAGTTGCATCGGTTGCAGTTCAACTTTGTTTTAACAACGATGGACACATGATAAATTTAGTAATTATATAATCCATACACGGAAAAAAATACCCAGATATGTGGCCTGAGTTGTCAACAGATGCAATGCAACCTAGCTTGACGATCAAATCCAATCTTCACGCGTGTGATTTGCTTCAGATACTGGTTTTGCGACCCACTCCTGCGTCCTTATCGGGATTACCGTGATGAAGCACAATAGCCATGTTACATACGCAGTATTGGGGTGATACAAGTTAGCTGATTCTGTCCGAATAAGCACACCTGGATAGGAGAAGCTTTGATGCTTGGGGCAGTATATGTTGACCAACAAGTGAAAGCAGTATTATGGATGGACAGCTAAGTTTGCGACGCAAGGTTGTTGAGTCTCTGACCTGTTATTGTTATCGGTGTGGTCTTTGCATGAAGAGCTGTGTCATCACACTAGATTCCAGTTGCGTGTGTAGTGGGCTGCCTTTACAGGGGTGCATATTGCATGTTATAGGGCACCTCGAAGCAACAGTCTTTATCTAATTCCCGAGCGTTCCGGGTATACAATGCAATACCCGGGCAGACGTCCGTGTCTTCCACCCGCTTGGCTCTCTATTCGCTTCTCTCTATCTCACTTGCTCGCTAGATGTTACCGGATTACCCCTACTGCCGTGTGCTGGATGTTGCCGACCAACCTTAGTCTTTCCTTTATCAGAGGAAACCTCTCCAGCTCTTTTTCCAGACTATCGATGTTGCCTAGGTTTCCGACCACTATTGGTACGACTTGCGTTGAATAGCCACTGGTTGTGGCTAAATCTGCTGCTAGCGCGAAGTAACGCGCTCGCTTCACCGCAGTTCGATCATGCACAATGTGGTCGAGTGCCACGGCTATCTCGACAATGTAGATCCGGCGCTCTTTCTTGTCCCAGAGCCACAAGTCCGGCCTTGGGTGCTCCAGCCTTTTTGTGGTTGTCAGGCAGATATCCCAGACTAGTTTGTAGTCATCGTTCTCTACAACATCTAGGACGTCAGTCCATCTCCCCTTTGCCGGTGCTCCTACTAGCCCAGTCTTTACCGCTAGTTGGTATTGGACCTGTCTACATGCCGCGTCGTGCTTCTCCTTGTATAAGGAGAAGGTGTGTAAAGGGCAATTTGCTAGAATGTGGTTGAGGGTTTCTTGTCCCTCCTTGCACACTCTGCACGTTGTTGAGCCTTGGTACACTCCTATCTTCTTACAGTGTACCCTTGTCCGAGTCACGTGGTCCTGTGCGGCCAGTATGTAGGCTGCCGATCTAGCGTCAACTCTCCCCTCCTTCAACCATCGGTACGTGTCGTCTGATATGCATGTCTTTCTGAACACTCCGTGTTGTTTGTTCCGTCGGAACTCCCGCCATTCTGTCTTTTGACCCTCCCTGAGCATTTTGGTTGTGGGTATGTCTCCCAGTAGCGGTACTGGTCCTTGAGCCATCTTAACCTTCTTTGCTCGTCAGAGGCGCAGTAGCTTGGATGGAATCAATGTGTAGGCCGAACTGTAGTGGGGTCTGAGGGCATAATCCCCAAGAAAAATGTTTGACCCTAGAATGTCCGAGGTGCGTTTTGGCGTATATTTGGTACAAATAAGAATGTTTCATAGACAATATATATTATGACATTTTACTTAGATTTAAGTCTCATGACTGGAATTAATTTGACACCAACTAAACGTTGATTTTATATTGTTAATTAATACACTATTTGCTGGCTATTTTCCACTTGAGGTTTGTTTTCTGCATTAACATTATTATATTGTTGAATTAAATATATGCTTTGCCGTTATGTTAAGCAATATGTTTTAACCCTCGAGTATTATGTATACCTTATAAATGTTTTTGAAATTCATAAAATATCAGTGATTATTGCAAATAAAAGACAAGAGGAAAAACTAGCGACAACTTTCCACATCTGAATGCGTTTCAAGTCAATGTCAAAGTAACATTAATCCAACGTCAATTTTAAAAAGTCTAGTTTTCTACATTTCTTTGAGGCAAACATTAATCACTTGGTCAACATCAATGTTCATATCCTTGTGTACATTGATCAGGGCTAACGACGACAGCCTGTCAGACGTCATAGTTGTTCGCAAATAGTTTTTTATGCGTTTCATTCCACTAAATGACCTTTCACATGTGTCCGACGTTGGTCGCATGGTCAAAAAGACCTCGATGATGGTACAAATGCAAGTCCTTGCACGTCTGCTGAAGGGTGTCTTGGAGTCTTGAAGTCTTTATTATGTCTGTCATACTCCATCTAACTCTCCATCTAGCAATTTCCGACTTGAATGTCTCGTATGTTTGAGGAAGGTCGGGGGCAAAGGCGGCATATATTGTCAGCAACATATTATCTCGCAGGTCAGCCAGTTTGGAAGGCAATAAGTGTCGCGTACTTTTTCTTGCATACTGTCTTGCACTTTAAAATATATATTTAAATACAAACTTATCGAAATGATGCATTTTGACATAAAAACAAGAGTTATTCAGATGCTGTGTTTGGGAAAGTGACGTTACATTGTTTATAACGTTACGTTACAAGTAATTCACGCGAGTCGTCTTACATGGGGAGGTGGGGGGGGGGGTTAAGATGAGATTTTTCAGCACTGGTAAAAACTGTAGATATCCCCATCTGATATGCAAGAAAAATCCATCTAAAGACAGGAACAAATCCACTTATAATATATACCTGTGAGTTATTGTACTAAGCACTCAATTCAATACATGTTATCAAAGGTTTGAAACTAAGAAAAAGACTGACCGTGTTGGAAATGAGAACTGAAGACATGATGGCCAGGTTCCATTTAACAACTTTTGTTTGGTGTCTTCGTCTACAGGAGGTAGAGTAAAACATCCGATATCCGGATACTTGGGAACATTTTCGGTCATCATGACCTCTGTCAGGCTCTTGGTCTGTTTACATTTCAAAGAAAAAGCACCCACCTTAAAAGACGGAACTTTACAATACGCGGCCGGCCCGAACTTTACAATTTGCGGGCTCCAGTCGTCCTCACTCTTCCTTGGGGTATAAAGACTATATACCATTCCATACGTGTAGATTACGACAAATCAATAACTGTCTGTTCTTAGCAAATCTTGTTTCTGGTGTTCCATTAACCCTACCCCCCTCCCCTCCCGATTTGTATTGCATTTTTGGCATTTCTTTTTTTTTCGACTTTCTGGGGAAAGTAGGAAGCTACGCCCCTGCATAGTTGCAACAATGTTGCGCGGTCGGGTAACTTCCTTCACATGTTCTCAAGCACGTCGCGAACTTCAAGTATCAGTGGGTCTAGACTCCCTAAAACATATCTGGACAGGGATGCTAGTGCCACCTAGTATCAAACTCTGAGGCTCTTGAACCCCCATCAGCCCTGTTCCCCCTTCAGCTAGTAGTGGTCTTTACTCGTTCCTAAAACACCAGGCCCAGTTATCGGACATAATCTTCCGTGCTGCGATCTCTAAATCGTCTAATCGCTTGAGATTCCACACTCCTGTTGCAAGGGTGTATGCCAACTTGCCTACTGCCCGCCAGTTGTAAGCCAACGCTTTGTTGCGGACGTTCAGTTTTGATTTGAATATCCGCTCGACGTCAGATTTGAACTCTTCGGACAGTCTTTCTGACAGCTCTTCTTCGGCTATCTCAAGCAATTGCGGAACTCCCATGTATGTTTAGGAGTCCCCTTTCCCTAGCACTCGCAGCCCTTCTAGACCTTTAACTTGGCTTCCACCGCTGGCAACTTTTCCACGGATTAGCTTTGCGGTAGCGCACTTGTCCATTCTATATAGTGGTGGGAATCGCCTGCAATTTCATAATCGATGATCGGTTTAGGTTGGCTGACCGATGATCGATTATGATAATCGGTTTCATATAATACTCGGGATCTGGGAATCTGATATAAAATCTTAGGATACCAGGGATAGGCCATTCCGTCATAGTAAATTAGGCAATATATAAACATGATAAATACTAGGCTTTCTAGGCATTATTGGTTTAATAGATGTAATAATATCATAATAGGGCTAATGACGTTAAAGACCTGAAAACTTGACCGACGGAGGTGATTCGGACGATTCCATTACTATGTATTCATGTACATTTATAGTATACACCCTTTCATCTGACAGAAGGCACGCTTGACGCTTAATAGCAGTGAGCCAGTAACATACACACAAACATTTCATGAATTTTCATGAGACTGTAATCTACAAACAACATTAGCATTATAAACATAAGTAACATAACACTGTTTAATGTTAATTAGTCGCTTATCAGTCTTATGAATAAAAGCACTTTCACCAGTAGTAATCCATGTTCTTGTTCATAAACACAATCATGTTTATGTTATGGGGGGTAAGGCGTGATCGTTTTTTGTTTACTAAATTTCCAGTGCGACTGAAAATTCTGCAGGGATTGCCAGATATTTCCTTGCCAGTTGTGCAATGTGTGGGTACATTGATTCATTGGCTTTCCACCATTGAAGAATCGTCACACTCTCCTGTGGCGTAAGTGTCAACTTGCCTCTTTGCCATATCTTCTGCTGGCTGTCTTGATGTACCAATCACCACTACATCTTGCAGCCAATCATCCATGTCGGATTGTATGGCCACATTCAGATTTTGCTCAGTCTTCATTTTCTTTGTAGGATTCTGCAGATTCTCAGACTCAGAGTCGTTGCTTGCCTCTGGCTCTGAAGTGCCAATGTCGTGTTTTTCCTTAATCTGGTGTAGGGCAGGTAAAGGAAGCATTTCTGGAACCTGCTCCTGATCTGATGTATCTGAAGCAGTGTCAACTGTGTCATCATCAGGCTCTTGCTTCACTCAGAAGGCCATTGCTGGATTTTCCAAAAGTGTTGATACCTTTTCAAGGAGCATTTTCCTTGATTTCTCTTTGTCGGGTTCAGAAAGAAAATCCATGGATTTGGTGAAAGGGTTGAAAATCACAGCCATAGAGATGAAATCACCATCCTCCTCAACCTCCCGTTTTTCCATTTGCTTTTGCATGATACTTTTCACCTGCATGACGACTTCTGGATCCTGATCAGAGTGAGCAACATTCAGTCTTAGTTTGATGAGCATTGGCAGAACTTTGCATAGTTGGAGTTTTGTCTGCTGAAATGATGGTTGTTGCCATGTAGAAAGACTGCAAAAGGTCAACAAGTCTCTGAACAGTGCTGAGTTCATCAAAGTTATATACAAAGTTTTTCAATAAAGAGGCAACAGTTTTGCTCAATGTTGGTTCTGTGACGGTAGCCATTATGGCTGGAGTTTGTTCGAGTATCCGAGCAAGCATTAAATATGAACTGTTCCATTTAGTTGGCACGTCTTGGATCAGTTTGTGGCCAGCTGCCAGCTCTGACAAAATTTGGTTTTGTTTTGTCTTCAGCATATCTGTTACACTGGATGATTTGTGGAAGTATGTAACTAGTTTTCTGCCCTTTCCTATGATGCATGCTATTCTATTAAGTTCCAAAGCACTTTTAACTATCAGATTGATCCTGTGCCCATTAGCAGCCAAATCTTTGCCACATCAGTAGTTGGAAAGCCCTCTTTTCGTTCGCGGCATTGTCAGTAAACTCAGGATTTATCCCGTATGTGGATGATTACGTCATTAATAATTAATGATCTTCCTCGGACTCGAGCAGCCCATATGGCTATTCCGACTGCTACAATTTATGAGCCCTCTGTGCAATGAAAATCTATCAACCCAGTATTCCTTCAGATATTATATAGCGATAAACGATATACTGCCTTGTCAACATGAATAATACTATCCTACAGCTTACTCTTGATGAAACACATTTGCTGAGACGGAGAACCTCTGCGTACAAACTTAGTGAATGTGAAGATCTATGTGTACTTAGCCACAAACTGAATGCGTCTGCAACAACAGCACAATCACATCGCAGCCTATCTTATAATAACCAAGGCCCAACACAATACCAATTTCGACATATCATTTATTGGAAAACAACAAAACAGCCAGTGATATCCCTATAATGATCTCTAATTAATATTCGCGTTGTTATTTCTAGCAACAGAGATTGCATTGATGTATTCTGTGCCAGAAGAAGGGATACATCCGGTATGTCACAGTTTGAATTCGTATTGGTGTGCGGTGTCTACTAAGACACACCAGCACGGCAAATAGTCAACAACAAGTTACATGTCGAATACGGGTATATCCATGTACGCTGAGTGGGTTAAAGGACTAGTTCAGACAGAATTTGGGACATTGTTTTCGTGTATGCCGCAGTGGAGCAGATGCGTGAGCGTTCACAGAAACGAAATAGGGATATTGGCTTTGTTCGATGGCTGATCATGCACCACCTGAACATAACGGACATCGGCCGCTCCTACGGGCGTTCCCATGATACTAAAACAATTTTAGAACATGGAACCATTATTTGATCTTATATACGTCAGCTAGAGTCTAAAGATATATCTCAGCACCTATATTCATGTGACAAATGAGACGTATACAACAGTTGTCATGTGTTCAGTGACATAAGCTTATGAAACATGATACGAATATTCAGTACCAGCGAATTGGATGGAGTAATGAAACGCTGCCGAGATGATGATACATCACCAAAAGCGCATTAAGGATAGACAATTGATCATCAGACAACATCAGTATTGGGCTGATTGATGTTACGCTGGTTATAGTCTTGACTTGACAGACCTCTAGAGCCTTGTAATCAGCGAGTGTGCAATATTACCCGCGAAAAACACGATGTAAACTAGTATATATGGGGTTATCAGCTAATGCATTAAGTATGTAAACAAGAAGCTCGAACAGGGTTAAGCATTTAAGTATCGTGGGCGAGTTATTACATGACCGAAATTCATCACTCTAAAGAGACTTTATCGTTACATTAGTGGTCCCTGTGGTGTTCAGTTTCAAAGCCGCTATATTATAATCAGCTTGTGTTGAGTGCCTTAACACTTATTGTGCGGCTGCTGTATGTTGCAGAATGACGCTGATTCCAGAACTCAAAGTGACAAATAGGAGTACCTATGTTTGATGTTTATCATTCATGAGATCACTTTCGCAATGCAACAACGACGACATATCATTCCCCCAGCCCTCAGCCCCATACCCCTCTATATCTTCATATTGTTTTGCGGAGGGAAAGGTTAATAAAATAGCAGTTATCGAATCTCATTCACTGTTGGGCATCAATGAGTGTTGGAGCGAACAACTGTATGAATCGTCAAGCACCATGTTTGTAATATGTTTGCTTTAATGACATTCAAGGTGCATTCCAGCATAACTTATCATATGGGCAGATATATAGTATTCGCATCCGTGGCTGTCAATAGCAAAAAGTAATACATCTATTAAACAGGTCCAAGCTCATACCTCGATTCTAGTCATTTACTTTAATTTAAGGACATCAGCTCGAACGAGGCAATATACCTCGATCGAGGGAGTTGCTCTGTTTTTAAGGAAATCACTTCGATCGAAGTGTACGCGCATGCGCGAACACATTCCCGGTCGCCATCTTGAGGGATTTAAATATATCGCCACATCGTCAAAGATATTTCACGTTGCAAGGAATTGTATGAACATTTCATCGATGCAGGTGAGCGATTATGGAATCAATGTTATATATCGACTTAATCGATGATTTTTTTTGGTGCCATCTTGAATAATTAATGTATTTTAGCATGTGTCTTCACAATATTTTGCATTGTACCTATCCCCTTCGTTATAGATAACAATGATTTTACCATTTTCCGCTTATTGTTTTCCAACAAGGTCATGCTGATGGTTTTATTCAGACTTCCATGTATCTTTTGGTCCCACTGTTAATTGTGATCAATCCGCGCATGTCATTAAATCAAACTAACTGAGCCGTCCATATCAGTATCATTATCCTACTTCTCCTTCCTCTAGGCCATAGAAACAGAATCGGGTTCAACCACATCACCTCACATTTTACATTACCAGATTAACAATTATTGTCTTACCAGTTATCACTAGTTATTGTCGCTCGCATTCCCTTGATTCGGGTATATAAGTCACTGTTGTGAGGATCTACCTCAATAATCATTATAAAATGTTTTGATCTGTATTATCTTTGAGGGGGGGGGGGGGTGGTACAGGCACGGCTGGTGATGTCTGGTGATTTCAAAGACTATGACAACTAATTCTTGAAACAGCTGCTCAGGGTCTGAGATGGTCCCTACCCTGTCAAAGCATTAGCGCCCCTATATTTGTCTTCTTAAAACTGATATCACACTGATGAAGAAGGAAATACTTATTCAAGTTTGTGGTTTCAGTCTGTTGCAGCTATGACCACAGTATGGATCAGGGCATACAGATATTGTGCCGTGTGTGCGGACTAAAGACATCAAATCTTAGAAGGCTACACCCATCACAAAAAGACTCATCTTCAACTTGTACCATGTCAATGTTGATAAGGATGACAGACCAGGAGTTCACCCAGAAAAATGTTGCTTGAAATGTGCAAGTGCATTGAAGCGCCATCATGATATCAAGTACAAGAGAGGAGGACCTAAACCCACAGCAACCTTCCCAGAATTGGCTACATTTCCAAACCAACCTCAAGATTGCTTGGAAGATGTCAACCCAAGGAGCACCATGTTTGCCTCAAATGAGGTACTGTTATTGTATTTATGATATCATTTGTTTCATATTTCAGAGAGATTACATGTCGCAGTCTGTTGCTGGGCATGTATCAGTCATTACATTATTTGCCTAGTCCAAAATCAATTTTTCTAGATAAGATGTGTGTTGATTATTTGATGACTGTATGCTTATATTTTTAATAACTTGTGTGTGAAGGATCCCTGTGACAGCAATGAATATGCAAACGAAGGACTATCTAAGAGGATGCGAATAACTATCCTTACAGATTCCTCTACACAAACAACTGTAGAAATGAACTGTTCCACCACGCAAGCCCTCCCACAGTTTATGCAGGCAGATGCCGCCACAGCCACATGCCTGGATCAGGCAGAATGTGCAACACAAACAGAGAACAGTATTGCAGAACTGATTTGTCATGAAGGTAGCAGAATATTTGGGAACATGACCTCAAAACAGCTGTTAATGGTTGCCCACACACTAGGGAAATCCCAGCATCGCCAAATTAAGCGTGATTGTTACGATATGAGCCACAGCATCAAATCGTTGCTGGACATAAATATGACATCATATATGAACCAACGCAACCCAGCTGTGTTGGGCTTCCTTCTGGGTGTTGCTGACAAAGACCTAAAATACGGTGACACAGAAGCTGCAAAGGAATCGCAGAAACAAACAGTGTACAAAATTTCGAAAACGGTGGAGTCAATAATGAATCTTTCCGCCCACAGACTTATTATGCCCCTGCACTTCCGAGACAGCCTCATCCTCTATTCAGTAACTGGTAGTCGTTTGGCACTTACAGTTTTATGTGCAAGTGCAGCCCATGCCAGCTACCCAAGCACCAAACGATTTTTGCATAATCTTGGCACCAAGTCAAATGACTCTTCCATTCCTGGGGATGTGGTGTTTGCATTTGACAATAACCAGATCCTGCACCGAGCCTGGAATGTGAACATTGAGAGTAAATTTCGGTGCCACATTGTGACAATGGTTGTCCAATTCGAAGCTGATAAGGCTGGCACTTTGCAATGGAGAGAAGACCTAAAGCCAGGGATTTGGATGCTGAACCCAGGAAGTGTGGCTTGTGTGAGAACAATTGACCAAGATAGGAATGTAAAAAAAATTCACTATGATGCCCATCTGTATCCCCACTTAATGAAAATTATAGCAGAAGTGGCTGCTGAACAAACCAACCAAACTGTACATGGTTCCCCTTTCAGGGACCCGATCGATGCACTGGTTGAACAACAGAAGCATGCTGAAAATTTCAGGACTTGTCAAGCCTGTGGTGATGCCAATGTACCTAATAGCAAAATAAAGTGCCCAAGTTGCAAAGTCAACCTTAAGCAAGCCGAACTACAAGCTCTTGGGATAAATGAATGTGGAACTTGGGAAGAGAGGCCAGCAAAAACCACGGCGCATACAGCAAAAACATTCAGAGTGTCTTTCCCAGAGAACAATGATGACAACATGGAAATGATGTGTACTGATAAGACACCCCATCCTGTACATGAAGAGGCAAAAGAATATTGTGTCAATGACCCAGTTTTTGTCAATCCCTGCTCTTATGAGGCCTGTGCTGTGGTCCTAAGGAATATTGGTCGTAAGGCAGGAGTCCGTCGTTATGGAGGGGATCGGGAGCTTGTATTTTTATGTTGTGATGGCTCACCATACATTCTTTGTGCTCGTCTCATCCTCTCCACTTACATGTGTGAATTGTGCAAAGAGAGTTTCTCTGGCATTGAAGCATCATCAAAACACACAGAAAGGCACAAAGACAATGGAAAGGATGCTGCAATGGTGCTTGAATTTGACTGGGCACTCTTGATCCCAGGGCCTGGCCATTTAGAAATGAATATGGTTAGGAGTTTTTGTGGAGTTGACATGGCCTATTTTCTACAAAGCCCTTGCACAGCTCATGAACTTTCGAAGTGACAATGCCCTGAATGCAGCCAAACGAGTGTCTGACCACCACAAGGGATGGCAACTTTGTACGATAGCACGCGAGGCACTAACCAAAGAACTGATTTTGCCTTGGGTGAGGATCCAGCTGACCTCTGATCAGCCTGACCTTTCTCCAGACACTTTTTTCAAATTTCTCATGGCTGATGTCCATGACAAAACATATGCCATGATCGGTGACCTTGTGCTGGAACTTTTGGACTCTATTTTTTTGTACAGAAAGGGAATCAGGGAAGCAGTCATGATTTGGCTTACGCAGCCCGTGCCAAAATTGCAAAAATCTGGACTGGTCGACCCCACTCCAGCTATAGAGAAATTGAAATGACTGACAGCATCATGCTGGAGAGAATGCCTGAGGAATTGAAAGAGAGTGTTATGAAGTGTTGGTCCATAAACATTTCTGGGCGCGCTGGCACCGGTCAGGGACCTGATTTCCGTTTGGAAGAAATCAATAAACAAACTCAGTCATGGTTGCCTAAGGTCCCCACTGGCGAGGATTGGAGGACCGTCTGCAATAACTTCACAGTATTGTCTGACTTGCGCAGTGAAACTCTTAAGCAGTTAGGTATCAACGACCCTAAGAGTGCAAACATCAAGCAGCAAGACAAGCTCAAAGAAATAGAAGCATTCAGGGTCCTATTAAGACAAAAAACAATACCTCCTTCATCCTGAAAAAGAAAACGAAGTCATTTCTCTGGAAGGGCAGCGGCTGAGCCAGGCGGTGGGAAAATTTTGCCAGCTAGCTAGGGACAAGCGAGCCAGATATTTTGACGCATACTTGGAGTTTGAACCAATGCGAAGCGTGTCAAGGAGAGCTGTCCCCTTCAAAGAACCTCCAGTCTTTGTCACAATGGAAGAGGAAAGTGCCTTCAACTCTTTATCCTCCAAGACAATAAAGGAGCTGCAGGAATTGACCGAGTCTCGATTACAATGTGTGGTTGATGCCGAAATCAAGGCAGTCTTTAAGAGTGCTCTAGACGGAACTCTCTCTGTAGGGGTCGAGTCTGCTAGCTCTAGTCGAAATAGACTGCTCAAGAGTGAATACATGCAAATTCTTGATGAGATCCAGGAATATTTGAAATACCAAAGCACATTGCCTCGGGCTACAGACATGCCGGAAAACAGTGGCAGTGATTTTGTGATTTAAAATATTGGCCAGCAGATGTATGTGGATGATGTTAATTTTGTAAACTGATGGATTTGTGTTGATGCATTCGATCCCAGATTTAACATTTGTAGGTACCTCTTTCACTTTCATTCTAAATGTGATATGATGCAATCCTGCTGCAGATGTTGATCAGTAAAATTATCTATATGCATTCATTGTCTTGCTTGCCAAACAATGTCTTTAATTGGAGACAGAAAAAGGTAACAATTTTCTATGACTATGCTTTAATAAAATAATAAGTTAAAAGATCATTCAATTTGGCATCAAACATATGTACATAATATATGTCAAAAGTCAACTAGCTACATTCCATACAAACAATAAGTAAAAAAATCACTCAACATGGCAATTAACATATACACAATGTAAATGTAAAAAATCCACTAGCTACATTCTAGACACACAAATGTGCAGTCCACTGGTAAATTTACACACTCTTTGTGGTAACCAATACCACACTGTGCAGAACAAAATATCCAAATGGATTCATTGTCATCAAAATTACTCGTACACACGGGACAGACAGTTTTGCCGGAAGAAAGGGCACCAAGGAGGGTGGCAGGCTCCTTACCGAGGAGACTGGTAGGCTCCCTACTGAGGGGAGTGGCAGGCTCCTCTGAAGTGATGGTAGTCGGGTAAGGGGTCTTCTTGAGAGCATCAAGAGTGGCTCGTAACGATTTCCTCAATCGACCCTCAGACCCGACAACCTTCCGTTTCGTGACTCCCTTGGCTGCTGGCCGCATTGGAGTCGTTTGAGAGTTTATAGGAGGTGGCATCTGTGAACATGTGGGTGTTAGAGTTTTGATGAAGTTACCATCTCCTGGGGAAGTTTTGGTTGGGGTTGGATAACCTGGTTCCACAGAAATAACAACCTCATCTGTGGTGGAGTTGGAGGTAGACTGTCTTGGAGCTGGGGGTGTGAAGGATGACTGTGAAATTTCGGTCGAGAAATGCACAGTCATCCTCTTGCCACTCTTCGTCGTTACCTTGGCAATCGGTACAGGCTGCAGATCACCAGGAGACCCCACAAATCCCATTCTCTGGATTTCAGTGTCAAGTTTTAATCCAGTAGTTTGCAGGGCCTCCCAGTCTCCATTGTCACTGGTGAAGACATGTTTATCTCCGTTTGGAGTCATTGTAATAACAATCACACTCCCTCCTGTGGTCGCAACAAGTTCGTGTGCCTTCTTGAAAAGGGTGTTTCTTCTGGAAACTCGCGTCTTGGAACGTTGGGTGGCATCTTCTACGTATGTGGATCCACAGCGCCCAGTATGGTGCTTCCATGAAGCATATCTGTATATAGCATGCGTAGTCATTTTTGGTCAACAAGTCAATATTCCAGCTTTAATACTCAATTAACAAATGGTTGGAGTATAAAATGCACTACATGGTGCAAATGGTGAATCGTTAATCAAAAGTAAGCCTAAACTTTAGAGAAATCTAACTCTAAATGTGTAGAACACCAACTCAGGTTAAGAGACTTAACAACAACAATAAGTCATTCACTTACCTTGCTGATTCTTGTATAACATGCCAAAGTTCACCAACAATGACTTAACTACAGCCAACAACCCATAGGATGCAGTGAAACACAGAGATGTAATCTAATAATTTGTAGGAATGCATGCATAATCAACATTATTAAAATCTAGATTATAATGTGAATTCCAGAATAAATGAGTGTAGTGAGTTATTTCAATCAAAGCCTGTTGCCTGTCTTGCCTTTGAGGACCCTGTTTCTCCATGTCGAATAATCTGCCAAATGTAAGTCGACGATAAATTAATACATTTTCTGGGTGAACTCAACCCTTGACAGTGACGAATTCAACTAGTGTAATGGTATATATGCCCGAATTTCATTAAAGTGAATATATAAGGTACTCACAATACATGTTTTTTATTATTATGTGACTGAAACATATAACTAGTCCTTTGAGTTTGACAACCAGCCCCCACGGTCATACAGCCTGCCATAAATAATAACCCAAATTGTGGTTTTATTGTTAACTGATCACACCTGAAACTTTGCCAAACTGTAAATTGTAATTCAATGCGTTGATAAAACATTACATGCGACTTACCGTACTGCGGAATATTCTTCAAAATTAAAAACAAAAACAATACAAGCGAATGACGATGACTATCAGTGTAGAACTCAGGAAAAGAACCGCGAACTGAACATAGGAAGTTGATTCGCGCGTGCGCGTGATCCTTCGTTTTCCGTGTATTGTTTCATTTCGAGTGTGTTACTTGCATCAACGCCATGCACTTAGATCGAAGTAGATGACTGTATTCGAAGGGAATTGCTTCGATCGAAGTATGAGCTCAGACCTGTTAAAAGAAGGATGAATTGTAATGTATAATGATGGCGTACAACTAACGCACCGTCCATTATTATTACGAGCACACTCGTTTGAGGTGCGAGAAAACAACTTCTTGGAAAGCCTATACACCGTCCTTTACGTAAAGGCTGCGGTGAATCAACTGCTCACATTAGTCATGCTTTAATCGAAATGAATCATATTGACCAGACAAATGTCACATCTAGTGGTGCGCCGATGATCGACTATAGTCGAAACTTGGTCGTTTGCCAGCTAAAACCAAGCGCTTGAATGCTTTAACTGACAATCGATTTAATCGAAAATCACTTCGAAATGAACAAAACCCTACAAATTATGATTTTTTAACGCGATATTTTGCTTGACAAGTTCAAAACAAATGCCCATCAAAAGTCGTGATTTGATTTTTTATGACATTAAAACGGTAGAGTTCGTGTTTTAGCGCTCTACCCTACATGGCAGTTTTATATGGGAAATTGCGCGCCAACTAGCGCTCTATATTGAGGTTGATTTGCGGTTGATTTTTACATATTACGGTATTTAAACTGGTATCCCTAGTAACCAGTGATCTGGCTGCACCAAGAAGGAAAATCGATAACACGGGAGTCCCGGGCTTGGAGGATCAAGAAAACATGGCGGCAAAAGAGCCAAGTGGTGACGAATTGCGTGATTATCCCGGGAAACAAGCAAGAAGTCGAGTATGGAATTACTTTGGTTTTTATCAGATCAAAGAAGGGCCTCCCGTGAAGGAAAATCTTGACATGAAACGGACCGTTTGTCGGCTATGTCACAAGGAATATGCGTTTAAAGGTAGGCATTTTGAGACCTGACAATTGCCGAATTGGGATGGTGCCAGCGCTGGTAGAAAGCGCATGGCAATGGTTCCCTGTGACATCCTGATCAAGGACTAACTCTCCAATGCTGCCCCTAGTGGACTTTCTTGTGTTCTACTCTACAGCTACATTATGACTACTTACCTGCGATGACCCTAGGGAAACAGCTGGCCACAAACTGATCCAAGACGTGCCATCTAGATGGAACAGTTCATATATAATGCTTGCTCGGATACTCGAACAAACTCCAGCCATAATGGCTACCGTCACAGAACCATCATTGAGCAAAACTGTTGCCTTTTTATTGAAAAACTTTGTATATAACTTTGATGAACTCAGCACTGTTCAGAGACTTGTTGACCTTTTGCAGTCTTTCTACATGGCAACAACCATCATTTCAGCAGACAAAACTCCAACTATGCAAAAAGTTCTGCCAATGCTCATCAAACTAAGACTGAATGTTGCTCACTCTGATCAGGATCAAGAAGTCGTCATGCAGGTGAAAAGTATCATGCAAAAGCAAATGGGAAAACGGGAGGTTGAGGAGGATGGTGAGTTCATCTCTATGGCTGTGATTTTCAACCCTTTTACCAAATCCATGGATTTCCTTTCTGAACCCGACAAAGAGAAATCAAGGAAAATGCTCCTTGAAAAGGTATCAACACTTTTGGAAAATCCAGCAATGGCCTTCTGAGTGAAGCAAAAGCCTGATGATGACACAGTTGACACTGCTTCAGATGCATCAGATCAGGAGCAGGTTCCAGAAATGCCTCCTTTACCTGCCCTACACCAGATTAAGGAAAAACACGACATTGGCACCTCAGAGCCAGAGGCAAGCAACGACTCTGAGTCTGAGAATCTGCAGAATCCTACAAAGAAAATGAAGACTGAGCAAAATCTGAATGTGGCCATACAATCCGACATGGATGATTGGCTGCAAGATGTAGTGGTGATTGGTACATCAAGACAGCCAGCAGAAGATATGGTAAAGAAGCAAGTTGACAGTTACTTAGCCGTGACACTTACGCCACAGGAGAGTGTGACGATTCTTCAAT
The DNA here is from genome assembly GCA_034190875.2 of Urechis unicinctus. NCBI lineage: Eukaryota > Metazoa > Annelida > Polychaeta > Xenopneusta > Urechidae > Urechis > Urechis unicinctus. The sequence goes on from CM067344.1 coordinate 19,377,877, forward strand.
GGTGGAAAGCCAATGAATCAATGTACCCATACATTGCACAACTGGCAAGGAAATATCTGGCAATCCCTGCATCTTCCGTTCCATCGGAGAGAATTTTCAGTCGCACTGGAAATTTAGTAAACAAAAAACGATCACGCCTTCGCCCCCAGAACATGAACATGATTGTGTTTATGAACACGAACATGGATTACTACTGTTGGAAGTGCTTTTATTCATAAGACTGATTCATAAGCGACTAATTAACATCAAACAGTGTTATGTTACTTATGTTTATAATGCTAATGTTATTTGTAGATTACAGTCTCATGAAGTCATAAATTCATGAAATGTTTGTGTGTGTATTACTGGCTCACTGCTATTAAGCGTCAAGCGTGCCTTCTGTCAGATGAAAGGAGTTATAATATACATGTACATGAATACATAGTAATGGAATCGTCCGAATCACCTCCGTCTGTCAAGTTTTCAGGTCTTTAACGTCATTAGCCCTATTATGATATTATTACATCTATTAAACCAATAATGCCTAGAAAGCCTAGTATTTATCATGTTTATATATTGCCTAATTTACTATGACGGAATGGCCTATCCCTGGTATCCTAAGATTTTATATCAGATTCCCAGATCCCGAGTATTATATAAAACCGATTATAATCGATCATCGGTCAGCCAACCTAAACCGATCATCGATTATGAAATTGCAGCCAATTCCCACCTCTAGTCACATCACTCGGAACCTTGAATGCGATGCATTTACATAATTTCTGGAGCACAAGTCATTTTAACAGAGTGCAATACATATCAAATGAAAAGGTCCAAATGCTCCTTTATAAGGAACGATCAATGTATTCATTATTGAAAATACGATCCCAACCGGTCGTTCCAACATAAAGCTAGTATTGTTAAATCATTTTATCTGCGGGGTCGAGCGTTGGGCACATAGTACTGTACATTATTGTAGGATGTCAAGACAGTACACGACGCCATTTCGTTATCGGCAGTAAGGCAAATGGGGATGTATTTAAATTCGTCTGAAGGCATAATTAGCAGTCGTAAGGCGACCTCTCATTGCAAGATGTATCAGTGAGGCTGGGTAAGGAGAATACGGGTGGTTTATATGTGGCCTGGATGAATTATTCATGTAACTTTCTCATTCGTTCATTGATGGTTAATGTCAGATGCATATGATGCTGCTGTATCTGTGGGAGTTGACAAGTTCAAACGGTCTAAATGCATTCACTTATAAAATTTGCAATAACCGCTTTAATTTGATTGGAGTTAAGGCCAACAATAGATATGATATTACCATCTGGATTGTTGTATCGGTGTTTTGATGGCACAATGTATAAACCTACAAGTCATTTAGAATGATTCAAAAGCGTCCCTCTTCGATTCCCAATTATTATCAGTCTAGGCCACAATAGCTTGTGTCCTGCTTAGTATGGAACGTGTATAAGGTGCATTTTATGCGCCATTTTCACATACATATTTTTCCTCTGACGGAACGCTCGCGTCTTCATATTCCCGCTGGGAAATTTGTCAGCTTACCAATCATTAAGGGTAAGTTTCGAGCGCTATAGAATTAGACGCAATTTGAATATTATACACAGCAATAATGCAGCATCATGCCTGTCTATCAGGATACCGGCCAGCTCATTCTCTCCTTATGCCTAGGTCACATGAGACTGACGGGCTATCTACAGGCCAAAACCTGCGAGCCGTAAAATTTGTTGAAGATGTTTGGCCCCGTACGGGCCCCGTAGAGAGTGTTGCCAAAGTTGAACATGCATTACTTTCAGAACGGGCTCCTTTCAGGTTTAAGAATGTAGAAGGCCCGTAAGCTGTCGAGAAGGGCCCATTGCGGGACCCGCGCAGTTTTTTTACAAGTGCTCTACGGGCCCGCAGGTCATTTGGGTCCCCTTGACCTCTTACTGGCTTCCATGGTCCCCTCCATGCCCCTTACGACTCAATACGGCCAGTTTGTTGCGTCCTTGTAGCGTATATATAATCGCCAACCATTTTAAATCCGGCGTTCCAGTCTATTTCAAAGTACCATCATCATGACATCATATAGAACTATGTGGGACTTTTTCGTTAAAGGTCTGGACTTAATTGATAGATAAAACTTTGCTCAGGACTTCACAATTTTTTCATCAAGTTGAATAATAGAAAGCGCTTGCTTTACATTTAATTAATAACATGTTACATGTTACAATGTATGTATTAAAGCTATTCGATAATACTAAGGAATTATAATAACCAAAACTGTGGCCACTTTTTAAAAAAGGCACTCTGGTCAGAATCAATAACATTTTAATATATCTATGAAACTTTGAAGAGTATATGGACAACCGAGTTATGTAGTATACAGGTTGTAAAAACAATTTCACAGTACATAAATGCAAAATTATCCCGTGAGTATATTCCCTAATACATTCTTCATGACCACTCGAGTTTCCCAAAATAAGCATTTAAATCCAATTTGGCATCGTAAAGCGAAGTTTTAAAGTTTAGTTCGTCGCCAGAAAACCAAGAAGCTTTGAACGTGGAGAGATAGATAAAAGCCAAATGATTATCACAATACCGTTCAAAAACCAATCTCATCTATGCCAGTTCAATGTATGCGACTCATTTTGTAAAGAAAATTCAGCGACAGTAAAAGTATCCGTTAAAATATTAGATTAAGAGGTAGAGAGCAGGCACACAGCATACATAAACAGCCAAGCGAACACACGAAGATACAGTGTCATGAGATTTGTTAATTGGCATTTAGCGCTCATTGTTCTTCATCCGTTAGATACTTTGATTTCATGCTCCTGTTTGGCTGTGTTCGGACAAATATGCCGCGAGAATAACCAAATTATTCAGCTATTACTTAATATCCTATTATACGTGCTTTTATTGATATTATCAACACAAGGATTTATCACATCGCTTAGGCCAAAACAATTTCCACGATTGAGCCATGATCTCGCGATAGACACAGAGTGTCAATAAAATACTATGGTACTGCGTTATAGTTGTACAATCCATCCAACTGAAATGGTTTCTGCTTTCTTGCCTTGTTTATTACTTTTATTGGTCGTGTGTATCAATGGTAGCTTGATTCAAATGAGTTGGCAATAATTATTTGTGTAGCTATGTAGACACCAGATAATCATGAGTTCATGAGATATGCTAAGCATGACTGTTTGTACGAGAGGTATTTGGCAAGAAATAACAACACGAAAATTTAATAGAGATCATCACAGGGATAGCAGCACGTTATGTTATTGCATTCTTGTAACCTGAAAAAAGGGATTCATTGCCATTATAAACATTATGCTTTTTTTCATAGAGTGAGGAAGAATGATAATGCGAATAAAATGATGAGTGAATGTACGGTTGTTGCAAACGGTTATATTCACATAAGCATCCATGCATTTCCGTACCCAGTGATATTGATGGGTTGATGTATACGATGAATGGCATTATAATAACGGAATGCAGTTGTGCTTGTGCATGAACTAGAATATATTTGCTGCATGTGATAAAAAATAGCGGATAACATGACAAGTAATAAGTTCATTCTTGGTCAACAAGATGTAAGGGATTTGTCTTTTCTTCAACTGACTTAATTTCGACCATCCGTAAATATAGAACCTTACTGCAAGTGAGCTACCAATTACTAAATGTTGTTGACGCCTGTGTTTCTTGCTGGTGCTAAGCAGTGATGTCTCAGTGAGGGTTTCAAATTAACACTTGCGAGCCTGGTAAATTTTGCGTCTATCATAAGTTTAAACATCTATCATGTGTCATAACGAAGCAAATTCTGCAACAAAAGAAGAAGGAATGACATATCATCGTTAAAGATGGGTGATACTAGATTCATACATCACAGTAACTGCTCCACTTGACTGATATCATAACTCTTATTATGACTTCATTTTGCTTGATTGTAAACGAATCGGTGACGCGTGTTTTTCGCCACCTAGTATGCAGTATGCGATAACGTTTTATTGTGCAAAAGGTATGGAGGCAACCTGACGGCAATAAAACGGGGCATACGTCTTTGTAGGTTGTACTAAATTCCTAGGCACTTAATCGCAATCACATATGTGTTTTTAATGAAGCTATCACAATTTTTCAACTGTTTTCTATTCAATCATAAATCATTGAATGTTACAAAATATAATTATCGATTACAATTTTCTTTTACAATCACCCACACTGAAACTAAATCCTTTACAAGCCGGAATCTATCAGCGAAATAAATGCAAAATGGATTAATATTCTGCAGTTATACCATGTAATAAATCCGTTAATCCGAATCATAGCATGTTACATACATTTTTCTTTTCCTTGATAGGGTTTCTACTGTCGTTTTTCCATATCCTGGCCCGACTTAACTGAAAGTATCACCCTGATCCCTCGAAGTTGTATTGTCGATGTCTTCGGTATTGATCAGCAAACTTGATCGGTATTTGATGTGCACGCGGTAAGTCATCCGATGATAGCGCTCGTGTAAAATGCGCATTGGATAACGACATCTGTCGCTGATCGTCACAATTTTGATTTGACTTGTGTTCATCGTCTTCGTTGCCTGGTTTCATTACGCAGTGGAAGATGATCCAATCTATAAGTTCGACTAAACTTATAATACTAGCCCCCAGTAGGAGTCCCATATATCCGCCAAAATCACCTGAAAGACGAAAATATAACCGGAATGTGACTTAATGGAAGTATTGACCTGGACACCACGACAGGCAGTATGACATGTATAGCATGAATGCATAAGTACGCACTGAAAAACGCCAGTAAATCGTAACTCTTCTTCTGAACAACCTTCGTCAAACTCATGTCGGTGTAATATATATCGAGCTGGAGGACATTGTCACTGTGCGAAATACAAGACAGAACACCAATATTGTAATCACCACAAACGCGCTTTCAGGCATATATATATATATATAAATAAATGAATATAGTATATATATACATATATTTATATATATATATATATATATATATATATATATATATATATATATATATATATATATATATATATATATATATATATATATATATAGATATATATATATATATATATAAATATTCATATATACATACAAATATATATATAAATACTTACGTATGTATATATATATATATGCATTAACCTATATATATATATATAAACATATATATATATATATATATATATTGTGTACCCGTGTATGCATGCTTCCCCGTGCACTTGTCATGTTTAAAATGATGCTATCACTACACACCCAATGAACTCTCTTGACAAAATATCGGATTGGGTCTGATCCTGCAATAATTCAACGAACTCTTGCAGCGTGGTGTCTACAGTGTTGACGAGGCCTAACAGGTCGATAAACGGGGCCTGCACACCACTATAAACTGACGTAAAGAAATCCCCTACTGATCTTCGTATCACAGCTTTCCCTGTAAAAAGGGTCCAAAACAATGCATGTAACATCAACAAGCAAATCAATAGTATCAGAATGTTGTATTATTCAGACATTATGTTAAAGAACTATTCCCCGATGCGGATTTCAGCCGTAGTTATGACCAATGCTTCAATGTTGATGTGTTCTTTCCTCTTCGAATGTCGCATTCGGTAGGGTGTACGTCTCACCTGTTTTGTTACGGAACACACCCAATGCTGGGCCTATGATGTTAACCCCAGCTCCCTCTTCAAGCGTAAATCTCAGCAGTTCATATGATTGCCATCCGTGTAGGTTGGCCAATGGTCGCTGCCACAGTTTTGCATTCGATATATATTCCAACACATTTCCAGCCTGTATGGTATAAAAACAGCGTCTTGCATTGTGACACAACCACAAACTTTGGAATAAGGATCCTGATGCAGTTTTTGTAAATATCAGTTAGTCTTCTGCTTCTATCCCTCCATTGTTAAAGTACTGGACAATAAAATGTGCCTACCTCTAAGGGAATATAGCTTGTGAGCAAGACAGCATGGTCGACAAACTGCGTGACATCGGTACTGTATTTGTTCTGCAAATATTCTAGGGACCCAAGCATTGGGGTTATTATTCTTTGTCGCACGTTCGAAGTCAAATCTGACAAAACATTTTCTATGTCCACTTTCAAGTCTAAAAAGCGATCCCGCAAGGCGATGATACCAATTTGGTTGAGAGAAAACTGTTCATTAAGCTTTCTTATCTCAGCCACACCGCTTCGGAGTTCTGCTAAAGTTTTCGGCGATTTAAGTATGGAGCTGTAAGAAATGGAAGTCGTACTTGGCTCGTGGGCGGAATGCAGAAACCTGACATAATTCAAGATGCAGCTGATGGTGTTCGTGGGGTCTGCAAATTGGTCATAATTTAACAACTCCTCAAAACTGATGACAAGTTCCAAAAACAGGTGGGAATCTCTCGTCACGTTAAATGGGATCACTGTCCAATTTGTTTTGGGAAAGTCGGGATTTATCACATTCAGTACGTCCAGAATGCTCTGTGACACATATTCCATTTCCCTTATGTAGTCAACTGCCATATCCATACAGCTATTGTAAAGAAATCGGGGAGCGACAAGGAATTCTGGCAGATATTTATTCCTCGAAATATCGTTTACATGAAATATTTCGTTGGAATGGAATACCTCACTTTGCTTCATCACAAGCACATCGTTTGCCGAACGATATAACTGCACCAGGCTATAATAGAAAGGAACACCCCTATTAAACCAAAGTTGCTCCATTTCATAAGAGTTTCCCATGTGCTCATAAACCCGATATCTTAATCCTGTATGATGAACCTGGGCTGTGGCTAAATCGTTTCTGGACTGCTCACATGCAGCGGCCAATGCATTAACCTTGGAAGACAGAATACGTGTATACTCCCTCATAGATGAGTTGATGTGATCGTACAAAGAACTGTAGTCTTCCGTCAGTGATTCCCCAAACATATTCACAGACTGCTCTGCCCGTGCGATTACAGACGACCTCGGATCCAGCAGATTGAAATGGATGTGGCTAGTTACCTTATTCAGTGAGTCAATCACGCGCTGCTCTTGCTCGAGAATGCGTACCATAACATCCACCGACACCCTCTGTTTCAGCTCGTACGCCTTACTACCATTGGTTGCAATCCGAGTTTGCATGGCGTACGAAAGCTCGTTGATAACCCGGGCAGATAACAAAGTCGAGGATAATGTCGGGTCATATTTGTAGTTTGTGCAAGCGCTGATGCATTTCTGACAGTCACTCGTAACTATTTCACCACCTGAGTAGGCCGCTAGTATTTCCAAAAGTAAGAAATTAATGCTTAAGTTATTCCATAAATAGGGGAGGTAAAAAGACATCAGATTAGTACTCACACTACTTAGCATAGTATCTTACCAGGAAGGACGCAGTTCAAATATCTTTTCAAGTCGCACAATGTTGACTGGCCTGTGTAACGAACAATGAGAGGTTGATCCACATACACTCACACACACATGCTCAAACACAAAAACATATATATATATATATATATATATATATATATATATATATATATATATATATATATATATATATATATATATATATATATATATATATATATATATATATATATATATATATATATATATGGATTTACATGCATACATATATGCATATATATTTATACATATGAATATATATATTTATAAATAAATATATTTATACAAAAATATATATGGATTTACATGCATACATATATGTATGTATATCTATAGATATATATATATACATATATATGTACATATATATACCACAAGTCGACGAATGCAACAAAGGAGACGAATGCAACAAACAGTGCATTACATGTAAGTATAGCAAAGCCCCCTAACCCAATAAAACGCATGTTGCAAGGTACAAATTCACGGACGAAGCAAAGTCCAGGAACTAGCATACCTTCCATGTATGCGTCGCCACATTCACACATATCCATCATTGTTGTCACAGCACATGCCTGAGTACAGCGTTCATAAGTGTACGATTCATTGGCGTAGTATGGTAACTCCAATTCACCACACGTGCCCCATTTTGGCTTCAGAAATGTCCCCTGAAATGATTTCCAGAAAAGACTATACGTGTTTTGCAATAGTTGACGCAACGGCCATATGGAATTGTGTAAAATCCTTTTTGTGTGTTAAAACTCAACTGTTTGAGCAGTTGCTTCGTGAATTATTCTTTTGGCTAATGTTTTGATAAAATAAGCAATTGTCCATACCTCGGAGTATGCAATGGACAAAAGAGAGTGCATTCCAGGCCCAACACCTAAGCCTTTGTCTTTCATATTCTGCTCGTCGTCCTGGTGATCCAGAAGCACCTGCATGACAAACTCAGATATTCCAATGCGTACATGCATATGCTATTTTGAATATATCAGCAGTTCATCCGTTTGCATTAGAGTTTGAACGCTTAGCCGTAGCATTGATCGAGTGTTTCCCCAAATAATTTTATGTTTTTATTAATTACAACTAGCACAAGATTGTTGAGTACTCTAGATTGTAGAGTTGCTAGCCTTTAGTCCTTTATTTGAAGTGATGCCATCAATTTCGTCATATGCCTCAATGTTGAACAATAACTTTAAGCCTTTTTCTGCTCCTGCAAAAATAAATATGCATATCTAAACTATCGAATGGTCCTAGCATAAAATTAACAACAAATATTTGATCAAAAAGTTTTCCAATAGATGCCTACCAGATGTGGTGGATTCTAGAATATTCCTTTGATCCGCGTTGAAGACAAAACACAGACCCATGTTAGTCACCTTCTGCGTGATAAAGCTGTCATTACAAATCTCACCATTCCATCGACAGCTGCAGCATGACAACCACACAGCCGAAAATTGACAACCATATTGATTCAAGAAGGTTAGCTTAAGATATAGTCATATAATCACGCGGCATTCAGGACTTCATCAACTGTTACTTCAAAACGGTGATAACGTGCACACGCGTATTTGTTTCTCCGTCTGGTCAAATAATATCAATAACCCATACAAGAAGGGCTTACACTAGGAGGCTGTCATTCCACGAGTGTGAAGCCCGTACCACCAAGTTCTTTACGTCCACTCCATCTGGGTACAATTACTACGTCAATGTCAATGACTTAAGGCTTCGGGAAAGCAAGTTAGTCGTTGGCTATTTGACTATATAACCCGTATCAGCATTCTGTCAGTACTTTAAAGCATGATATGCATAACGTAGCAGATGGAGTCTGGCTTAGGGTTCACCTTGGTCATTTTGGAGATCCTCAAGAATTTCTTTCTGAGCCTGACCTCGATCGTGACGCCGTTTAGGTGGTGATGAGACAGACAAGGTTGGCATAAGTGGTGGAGGAGACGCTTGAAGCCACACTGGGATAGCAGCATCGCCTGCACAACAACTCGTTGGTCAATTTGATTAAAAGCACAATTCAGAACCATTTGTAGGTTGTCTTACCACTTCGTGCTGTAGCATGGGATTGGTCGTGATTAAATGTGTACTATGACACAGGGAATGATTAAATGGAAGCAAGATAAATCGTCATAACGAAAAGCAACGTCACCAAATATGAACCATAATTTCTCTACGTCATGTTGTCCTTTACCTGAATTATCTTCGGAACAAGTCGCTGATGCAATATCTATTTTTATGATAGTTATTACGCCATTCAAGACGTCTCCCTCTAAAAGTAGACGATAACGTCCCACTTCCAAGTCCACTAGCAGGGGTTGGTCCTTGGTTGTGCTAAGTAATTTCCAACTGTCAAAGCTTCGAAGGTGGACCATGCTTTCGTCTTCTAAAAGCATCGCAACCGTAAACGTGGTGGCTGTAGCGAATGCCTCGAGGTAAATATTGAGACAGCTTGGCGTTGATACGTTTGCAAGAGGTGAAAGTAGTCGGACCGGATTACCCTTGATGTTCTCATTATGCACTGTAAACATCCGATATTCTGGCAAAACAAACAAATACGAGCAAAAGTTAAATGTAAACTAATCTGCAAATTATACAAATATATGGACTTTTATTTGTGAGTATGTAACTTTAACAACAGTCGATTAATATACCCTCTAAATACAAGCTGTATCCTCTGAGCCATTTGCTTGGGCCATCTGATATATCCATGTATCCGCATTGTCTAGAGTTGGTGAAGCTACAATCCAATGACCCATTTATGTCTGAAAAATAATTTTTATTCGTGTTTGATATTTCAGTCGGAAATAAGCAGATGCTACTACAAATGGCATAGACTGCTGAAAATAAGTATGCTTACACATATCCCTGCACTTTCCAGGTTGTAGTACGATGTTGTCAAGTCCAGTGGCGAATGCATAAGAAGGTAAACGTGCGGTAGTTACAAGTTGTACAATTGTGGTTTCGTTGCTTCTGCCAGAGAGTTGTATGGCGATGCGGTGGCTCATTGGGCCGAGGCCCCGCAAACCAGAAGTCCAAATACCATAAGCTGGCATACACAGATTCACAGTGTGATTCTAGATGGACATCAAGTATTGGTCTGAATTCTATCAAAGCCTTGAGACGAACGTCAAGTGTTTTATTTAATATGTTCCACCAGTAAAACAAACGGACTTACTATGTGGATGAGACTCGTGAACCTGCATTCTGACTTTCTCAGCCACCTTATTCAGACTGGTATAGCTATAAATATTGACCGAATGTCTAGCCATGAGTTCAAATGACAAGCAGGAATGTCCGTCCACAACCATGCTAGGTAAGGTCAGCCGGTTGTTCAAAGGACTTCTAACAGTTGTTCCAACATACCTCAGACCATAAGCTTTTTCTACGAATCACAAATGCGGTACTACATGTTGACGTCAAAAATACATACTGGGTTAACATAGCAAAATTTGTAAGATTACTACCAGTTAGATTATGAATATGTTGAGATTAAACTGTATGATCAAAGCATATGTACAGTATTCGGAGCTCAGAGACGGAGCTCTAATACGTATAAACAAACCGCCATTCTCACCGTCATTGTAGGAATCGGCAACTTCGTATTGAAATGAATAACCTCGGTCAGTAGATGACTGATCCGAGTGAAAATGTAAAGTCGTTGAATTAAACGATGTTATGATAATATCTGGTAATTCACTCCCACATGCCTTCAAAACAATGTTCGACGAATTTGAAGATTCATAAATCTGCAATAAAACGTTGTATATATATCGTCGTATATATACCGTAGTACATATACACACAAAAGGTCTAGCCTTAGTGTCACTTAAAAGCACATTAGTTTGCTTCGTTGAAAGAGATAATGTTCAGATTGAATCTCACCTGAATGTAATCAAATACACACGAAGTTCCCCCCTCCAGATGGAAGTCTGTGAAGGTTATTGTTAATGGGGCAGAGTCCTGATAGAATGTGATAAAGCAATCCATATTGGATGGATAATTCCCAGGATATCCTGGTGAGCTGAAAGTCCCCGAGTCCTGGTAGATATTTGACGCACAGCCTGCAATATCGTCGGCTAGTGATGTACTACACTATGCAATAATGACTAAGTTACTCAACAATTGTTACTTCCACACCCATGTGGTCAAGAAGAATGCCAAAAAGGGCGTATCTATACAACACACATCACCCATTAACTAATGCTCAAAACTGAAAAAAACTTTTTTTTATCTCACCACTCTCAGAGTAAATGGGCTTTTCATTCAGTATACCAGCCTCAGAATCCCTTCTCCACCCGAAGTTGATGTTTGATGTTATAACATCTGTCATATTGCAATTGTCATTGGTGAATGTGCAGTTGAATGCGGTAGATGAAGGATCATCGTCGAGTACTGACCCTAGTTTCACAGATATAACAAACATATAACAAAACTTGTTATAGACGCGCAACAACAAGTAGTTCTTTGGTTAAAAAGATAATGAAAATAGCCATAGGAAGGGTGTAGCATTTGACAAACATAGCGCACAGCTTGTATTGCAGAGTTCTTCGATCGTTTGTTGTCCGAGTTCTTCCTCTTTTCTGTGCCACTTGACCCGATCTAAAATAATATCCGGCTGGGGCGATGATCCCACTGCAGCTTGGAAGTAGATAACATGTGATCCCGAAGGAATACAGACCAAATGCAGTCCGTCCCCGATATCAATATCAGTCAGAGGAGAGAAAATCGTGCCCAGGGGATGTCCAAGGTATACGACAAGCATTGTATTCAAATCATCCGGGCGCCTTCTTACATCCATATAAAAACTCAAGCCTCCGTCCAAATCAAAAGTTCGACTTGGTGATAGCAGAAAGGCTGTGCTTCCTGGTGGAGCCATGTTTACAGAAAGATGCATGCTGTAACCTAACAATAATGCAAAATCAAACATATCACGTATAGCTTGATATAAACATGACTTGATGCCATAAAGCGAGAATAATTGATAATTAAATTGTTAAACACGAAAATGTTCACTCGAATCCGTGTGTGTAACTGTACATACTGTCATTATTTGACGTATCCAGAAGAGCCCTCTCCCACGTCAGGTTTGAGGTAGAATACACCGTGTATCCACATATACAAGGCTTTTCAAATCCACAATCTTGGCTCATAAGTGAAGTTGGCAAAGTCGTGTTTTCTGTACGAAAATATTTTGTTAATTAAATGTTGCGCATAGCTTCACGGTCAAGTCATCCGTTTTGAACTGAGGTGATTAGGCAAGTAACAATGTTGCAAGCACATACCACATGGCTGTAGAGTATTTGGGCAAGGTGTTGATTCTAATGTTATGCCTAATATGGTAAGATAACCGGACCAGCCTTCGGCATTAATCACTAGTCGGTACCGTCCGGGCCATAAGTCCACAACTAAAGGATAAGGGCCCTGTGCACCAGACAACTCCGTGCTTTCAATCCTCCGGAGGTCGACGAGGCTTTTATTAGCATAAAGCAGAGAAATCGTCAGAGTTGCGCTGATGTTAAAGCTTTGGACGGTTACTTCTAAGCAGCTTGGAGTGGGAATTGTTGTCGGAGGTGATATAAGGATGGATGGCTTGGTAGTCCAGTTGACATCAAATAGAGTGAACATCCTATATTCTAACACAAAACGATCAATGAATGGAGCAGTTGCAACATGAATTAAATATGCATCAGAATGAAGCGCATATAGTTTTCACCATAGAAAGTCACCCGTTGAACCTGGTACGATTCATATGTTAGCTCCTGTGATATATTCGCACCAATTGAATGCATATTTGCTATGCTGACCTTTAAGAAAATCATTATATCCACGGAGCCATTTCACTGGTCCCTTTGATATGTCTGTGTATCCACACTGACTAGAGTCGGCAAAAGCACATTCCATAGACCCATTCAGATCTGAAATCAAAATACTCATAAAGATTACGATGCACTATAAAATGAGGTAACATGAAGATGATTCACCTTCTAGGCGATATCGCCACAGCGATAAATGCATTATGGTTATACCACTGCATTGTGCAATACTTTACAATACATCTTTCCAATATTATGGTGCTATAGCTATTGACTGTAAAGACGATATTATTTCGCTTGGCAGCATCTATTTGAAAGCAGAAAAAAAGCTCACAAAGGTTCTGGCATTTGGCAGGACGCAACATTATGTTGTCGATGAGAGTGCTGACAGCACGAGATGACATATCTACTGCTGTTACAAGCTGAACAAACGTGATTTCATTCTTCCGTCCTGATAGATGTATAGTGATGTGATGCATCATGGAACCAAGACCCCTCAATCCATCAAACCACGAATCATTCTCTACATCAGACAATATTTTACTGACAAAAACATAAAGTAAACATTACGATGTTCGTGAATTCCACAATTCACCAAATTCAGCAATAAATAAGGAACCCAACTAATCATGGATACAGAATATGAGAACAAAGTTTCTATTTTGACTTTCAGCAATACGCGTTGTTTCTTATCAATATCGACTCAACAGGAAGCTTACTATTTGGATGTGACTCTGGGACCCGCATGAGACCTTTCATTTCCAAATTATTTAGCCTGGTTGTGCTATATACCGCAAATGAATTTCTGGCCATGATGTCGAATGAAAGACATGACACCCCATCAACAACCATCTTTGGTAAAGTAAGATGGGTTATTAAAGGGATTGCTTGGTTTGTCCCCATGTAAGTGAGTCCATACACAGTTTCTACAGACCATAGATCAATCCATTTGAAGACATAATATTGCAGCTTGATACTTGCAAACGTTGAGACATTAAATGAATAGTATTGGCGATACTGGCTATGATATTGCAGTACATTACCGAATTTGAAAATGTTACAATTATGTAACTTCAGCTTTACTTTCATAGCTGAAAGTTTGAACGATTTCAAAGAGGAAACAAGTAGAAATGAAGATAGAGAAGTGTTCTAGTTCGTTCTTATATACTTTCTTACCTTCAGATTTGTTTTTGGCAACATTGAAGTAGAAGGAATACCCTCGGTCAACTACGCTGTAATCCGTGCGGAAAAGAAATGTGGTCGAATTGAAAACTGTCGTTATATTTCTCGGTAAGTTGCTTCCACAAGATTTGAAAACAACATTGGAGGGATCAGACGACTCAAACACCTACAGAACAGGTAAAGAAACATCCAGTGCAGAATAGTGTTCATCCTTGCAAGGAAAGTGCTTTCTGTTTGTGATTTAGAATCCTAAAGTAAACATCTATTTTATTTCTAGCAAATTTACAAATCATAACCAACCACATGTGAAGCGCCAAACTAGGATAGGCATGAGATATATTCTAAGAGATTTGCACATTTTGGAACCAATTCTCACCTGAACAAAGTCAAACTCACAATCCTGGTGGTCTTCCAGTTTGAAGTCATTGAATGTTATTGTAAGCGGTGAGCGGTCATGAATAAATGTGATGTTGCAATATAGGTTGTTGGGATAACCGTTTGGATATCCTGGTGAGATCATGGTTCCTGCTGTCTGAGTGATGATTGACATACAGCCTGCAGAGAAGTATGATTAGTGCCAGTGACTTGGTTCCATCTCCATAGATCAAATTTAATTTTAACGGTGTAACTCAGGCTACAGAAAAAAGTCTTCACTGTTTCAACACACCAGTTGATGTTTCTGTTCCCTCCAGAATATTCGACAATGAATTCTTCTTCCATTTGAAATTGGCATTTGATGTCATAATATCAGTCATTTCACAGTCGCTCTCGGTGAAAGTGCAGTTGAATGCGGTAAATGACTGTTTATGTTCTATAACTGGCCCTGTTTGAGTAAAGAGACAAACGACAAATAATGAATGATACCGGTGTCAATGATTATTAGCATGAGGTCCATGAAAAGGATAATGGCTTATTGTCAAATGCTATGGTCAAAATAAACAGTTTAAAATATGGTAATCAAACCACACATTTGTGATTGCAGTGTTCAGCAATTGTTCGAGAGTTCATGAATTCATCCTGTCTGTGCCAAGTTATCCGATCCACAATGATATCTGGTTGTAATGAAGAACCAAGTGTAGCCTGGAAGTCGATTAAATACGTTCCAGATGGTATACATACAAGGTAATATCCATTCCCCAGCGAGATATCAGTCAGAGTAACAATAGCTCCCAGAGGATGTCGGAGGTGCAATGAAAGTGTTGTGTCCATGTCAAACAAGTCCTTGCTGATTGTCACGTAGAAACGCAAGCCTCCATCCGAATCAAATGTTTGACTGGAAGTCATCAGATGGGCCGTGCTTCCTGGTATCGATGTAACATAGGTGAGGTGCATGCTGTAACCTGACAAAAAAGGATTTACCACTTTGTTAATTAGTGGATATATTCATTACGAACTGAATGATCAACATTAGCTTGAGTCATATAATTGCACAAGCTGCCTAGTCAGCATGACGAAGCGAGATGGACATACTATCTCCGTTTTCTACATCCCGATATGTCGTCATTCTCTCCCAAGTTAGCACTGGAGATTGATATCTCTTATACCCACACAAGAAAGCCGTTTCAAAGCCACAGTCCTGGCTTATTAGGGAGGCTATTACAGTTCATAAAGAATTGATTAATCTTACAGCATAACATATATAAAATGATTAACTAAGCTCAAGGCATTTTGTATGATTACAGCGCGTTGAGTACTCACTACACGGCTGTTCTTCGTCACTGCCATCGCGGCAATTTGGCTGGCCATTGCATAGTAGATCATTAGGTATGCACAATCCACTTCCAATGCACCGAAACCAGCCTTGAGCGCAGGCTATGACACATAAAGGGAAAGCTTACAGTAAATGATTAACTGAGAACCCCTTAAATTTCACACCCAGCGAGACTAGTAATTCTGAGGGGATGACCCTGATATAAACTACATAGATGAGGTTCAATGAGCTGTTATATCATCACTTTTATATCTGTGTGTACTCACAACAGGTTGGTATATCGCACGTTTCCCGTGTACCTCTGAAATCTATGAAGCACCAAGGGGGGCTGTCTTCGGAGAAAGGATTTCTACAGGAAGAGCTGTGAAAGTCACTCAACTCTTGAAAGAATCGGTGATCGCTAGGATTAAGCGAATCATTCCATGGCGTGCAGGGCAAGCCAGAATGACTCGTTGAGATGGATCCGATGTATTCCATTCCTTTCCATGTTCTTCTGCAGTTCTCCGTCACTTAATCAAGGCAACAGTAGATTTTTGCAAAATGTTATGATACAGCAACAAGGAAATTATGTAGTTCAGTCCCACTGAATAAAAACAAATCTAACTAAATACCTTTGTTTCGGATTCAGAAGAGTAGGCATAAAATTACGATAAATCTTAGTTTCGTTGTTTCAATGATCAAAATGATAAAAACATGAACGCATTTCGGCAAAGGCGAATACGGCGGGCGACCATGGCCCCTCATGAATTTAAATGAAGAATTATTGTCTTGTAACATCAGCGTAAAAATGGTCGACTTTCCAATTGATTCTCCAACGACAGGCAGTAAAATTACGGACATCATAATGCGAGGACGGCAACGCGAAATGAATATATGAACCACGTTTCCCAGTTTAACCTGAGTAGTTTTTGCAGTAACATTTCGAACCCCCAAGTCTGAAGAAACTGAACCATTGTCCGACACAAAGTCGACAACCGAAATCAATGAAGTCAGAAACCCAGAGATTGAGAGACTCATTTTACGATTTTACAATTTACAAATTTTGTCACTAAAGCTTGGTGAACATTGATGGATGATAGGATATTGAGGACGAAAATAATCGGACTATGTTTATGATTATTATAGACACATTAAAATAATAAGATAAATCCGAATTCCTCACAATTTAATTTCTGGGTAATATTTAACAATCTGTGTTTCAACCAGGTAAATGGGCTATACCAAAACACAAACTCACAGTATAGCATTGACAACTCCATAGAAATTTGTCTTAAGAGATCGGATAGAAACACCATGTTAGTGTCTCAATATTACAACATAATGAAGGGGCAATACAAATAATTGATGGATTTCCATGACAATCGCCGAATAATTAAGAGGACCTGGCATCTTCACTATATGTTTGCGCAGAGGTACTTTGTTATCTTATAATCGATAAATTCCGATTTGATTATAAACGAAAGCTACAGATGAACCGCATGCAGACAATTTGTGCGTTGGTGCTGGGGTCACTCAGGTTATATGTTTTTACAGCGATTTGAGCAAATTTCCTAGACGATTTCACTATCATCCAATACCATCTCAGTGAGCCACTAGAAAACGTGTGATAATTGATCGAAGTCCTTGTAATAATGTTTCATCTTCTCTCTAGCTGATCATCTCCAGTGTATATGTCTTACACAGGAGTAATATATCTGCCATCACGGAATCCACATAGTCAGCTTAATATGGGGGCAGGTGGAGCGGATTCACATCCGTCTTCCTGGTCTTTCTTGTCCTTGAAGAGGTCCAATCAAATTCAGCTGTGAATGGAGGAAGGCTATCAAGAGCACAATAATGAAGCAAATCGAGCTTCTGGGCTGGCCCTTTCCTTATTCTCTAATACACTTCACTGTTTCCACCCATACAAGCCTGTGACTGTCACTTATCGGCAATTGGAGTAAACTAACTCTGTCGGCGTTTGTGTGCATGCTGTCCCCGATGCAACAACCATTCATCACCACCGAAAACACTCAGGATATTCGCGATCAAAAGCATTAAGGCAACATAAAAAAGCACTTACTCAACGAAAACGCAGGTATTGTTTACACAACTGATAGTATATCCAGTCAAGATTGCCTTTGGCAATGGCAGCGCCGAACGACGAACAAGGATATTTAATAAGCAATCAATTAAAGGATATCTCTTATTTTTATACATAAATATAATTTCAAATTCACCTTTTGAAAATAAGCACCTACTAAGGGTTCATTCTCAATTGATTGTAATCCAAGAATACTTTAAAGGCTAAGAATAGAATCCAAAAGTGTGAACATACCAAACTGTGCACAAGATGTGATTCGAATGTCATCTATGGACACACCAGATCCTAGGCTAAATCCAGGGGGGGGCACCGGACGATTTGCTTCAATGACAACTTGGTAAATACCAGTGTGTGGGATTCTTAGGAAAAAGGGACCCCAATTCGAATAATATTGGTAGTCGTACCCAAGACTCAGCACAATCTACAAACACGAAGTGCACAAAAATAAAATTACCTAGGCCACATTATTCGAAAGACAATGAAGAGTAACGGAACGTACCTCAACCAAACTCTCTTCTTTCAGAATAATGCGGAACTCTCCAAGGCCAGACAATCCATAAAACAGCTGAAGGCAGGTTTCATTTAAATATAGAAAAGGTGTTTCTATTCGCGCTGCATAACCATCTCTTTTGTCACTTTCCAATAGATTGAGAAAATGGCCATCTCCTGGATGTGAAACAAAGGTGCTCAATGACAGCCCTCAAAAATAGACCCATTGTCATTGTAAGATTAAAGTCAAAGCGGTTGCACAACATGTATCGAAACAGATAAAATCCGGTTGGGTCGTACATTGCGTCGCTGTATGTTGTCAATCATAAAACAGTAATCACTCACAGAATAATGTTGGACAAATATCCACCAGCGATTGACAAAGCTCATCCGATTACTATTACCGTCATCAATGGTTTACCTGTTGCCAGGGTGTGATCAAGTTCTTGAACCCTAACAAATTCATCTTCAACAGCTCTGGATGATTCAAATGAACAAACGCCTTGTCCAAGATTATCTCTTGATTCGAAGTCACAGTTGATATCCGGAGTTACTAGAATCAACCAATATCAAGTTAAATCATCTCAGATAACATAAGATGAATTCACATTTATGTGAACTCCTCGAAACCCATTGTCAGAATTAGTTCAAAATTGTCCCTTTTAAGCCGAGGAAGTAGACAGGGAGCGTAAAAATAGAAAATTATATAGATAGGGAAATGTATCACTTGGCCGTCGCACCTAATATAAGCCACTATTGCTAACGGACTTATGAAGTCATCTTTTTGCTGACCCATGGTCTGTCCACCTCTCACCTTGTTTCTATCAACCTACCAGCACATCGCTGTCGAATGTAATATTTGATTCTCATATCGTCCTTGCAGGTATCGTTCTTTCCATCATTAGCAGACGATAGAATACATAGACGTGTCTTCCTATCGTAGGCAAAGCCTGCACAGCTGTTCATAAGAGGATAACATTGTTTTGGCAATAACTGAAGTCAATGCATGGTTAAGAATACATGCATGTTATCAGATATGAATGATATTATTGCCAAAAATATTGACCACTTAAACCACATCACCGTGTCAGTGCCATATATCAGCGCAAATTTCGCAAAGGAAGCGATTATCATCTGAGTACAGCTCATAAGTGGTCAACAAACTTGCCATGAATACATTTACAACCATCTACAACAGCGTATAATTGGTAGCTTTATTTACCGAATGGGTTCCAGCTGGATACACAGAGTGGAACAGATTTCTTGCGTAACTTCCTTGTATGTCTTACTGAATATAGCGTCTCGCATATTGAAACAGAAGTTGGTTTGAACAACGAAGAAGTCGGAGCATTCGTCTTGTGGCCCTGCCAACCGAACAGATGGTGCGTTGTTCAATGTGTAAAATGGGGCTAAAATAAGTGGAGTTTTATGACATAAACTGTCATGGGTTTCTGTGATATATCTTGCTGATTGTACAATAAGCACAGTCAGAAATGTTAATACTTAATTTAATCTGCAGTACATACCTTCAGACTGCTTGGATGAAGCCGCTTTGACGGAAGACACAAGAACATCATACAGCCCCGCCTCTACGACACTCGTCATTCTGATTCACACAGATTCAATCCTAATAATCCAATGGATCGCCAGAGTAAGCACAGTGATAAGTATAGACCGTGTCTGTGTATGCTCACTTATAGGGGTTCATATTACAGACTGTGACTCGAGGGAATTTGATGGAATCTTCGTACGTTGACACCATCTCAATCTGCGAATCATACTCGTAATACTCGGCCAACTTTTGTCCTATTGCGTAGGAAAATGCACTGATTGCAGCAAGCAGCACGATAATCCATGCCAACCTAATCGCAATCAACGAATCATTGGTTAGTGGTCCGCATTAGCACACATCATACTCGCAGTCATGGTTTCAACACATATTGGAACTTCAAAAGAATTTCAAATATTCATATGCACGATTTTCTTAAAATCCTTATCTTTTACTTACTATCAATTACTTGCTCATGAGGTAATGTGGCTATGGATTGAATAATCAGCGAAATCATTGAATCAAAACAAGCAATCGGATGGCTGTATGTTCAATGCTGTTAGCAGTTTTTATAATTTTAACAGATGAACATACTTCCTGCTGTTCAGTCCGCGTATTTCAGATATCTGCTTGATACCGTGCCAAGTAGTTTCTTGTCCAAATTTTTTCAGCTCTTTGGTGAACCGTGATTCCTTAACTTCAGTGCTATCTTCAACGTCAATAAATAGTTAAAAACATTAACGTAGATATAGAAATCAATCGAACAAGTTAAGGTCTCACACACATCCGTTATCAACACAGCCTTAAAGGTGCATTTCATCAAAAATCCTAAACATTATGTAGTGAAAAAAAAATTCATCGACAAATACCCTGCTACTTTTGGACGTGATATACGTAACGTCTAGTCCAATCTGTGACCCCTGCTATTGTCAAGGTGTTAAGTCCGATTGCTTACTCTGGCGGGACGTAAATTATAACCTAAATGTGGCTCGCGGTAGGCACTACTTGACATCAACAGCTGAAACGGATGGATTTTAAGTGGCAATACCAGGAGATGGACTTTTGCATGCGTATTACGCGACCCGGTCCTCGCTCATTTGCATATATTTGTATACATATTTGGTGGCTGTTTTCAAAGCCCGTATATGGATAGCTGATCGATGAATCGGTGTTCTCAAAACTATGAAAAGAAAACAAGGGAGTTATTTTAGCCAATAGACATAGCGAAATAAATCAAAATTGAGCCTGGCACCGAATAAAATTGCATCTTAAAGATTGTGATTGTCGTATGGTACTTCACATTGAAAGTGCGTCCCTTCGTTGTACATGAAATAAGATATCCAAAATAAACACTGGAGTTGAGTTTATCAACGACACGTAAAAATTAAAGAAATCACTATATCTTGCTCTATTTCCCAGGATTTGTTCACGAGATCGGCGTCGTTGCGAGCTATATTAGGTTTGTTACTGTAGTGAAATAATCACCTTAATAACCCTCACAATCGATCTGTTCACGAGCATAAGTGTTTTGTGGTAATAATAATAATAATCTCTCTTGAATTCCGACATGAAAATACCGAATATGGTTGGCTACATGACAACAGATTAATACATTATATGTCAATAAACAAGAGTCAAACATATCAACTAAAACATCGAGAGAAAAAATAAAAGCGCATTCTTCATTGACCGGTCTTACCACAACCGAGTAGTAATGGTTAACACTCGATAAAGTGTTTTTATTGGCGCTGACTTCAAGAGTTTAAAGGGATGAAATAACACATGAAACTAGACCTACTCGTCATCACCATATATATATATATATATATATATATATATATATATATATATATATATATATATATATATATATATATATATATATATATATATATATATATATATATATATATATATATATATATATATATATATATAATATATATAAATATATATATATATATATTTATATATATATATATATATATATATATGTGTGTATGTATGTGTGTATGTGTGTGTGTGTGTCTCTGTGTGTGTGTATATGTGTGTGTGTGTGTGTGTGTGTGTGTGTGTGTGCTCTAAGCGCGGGTTACTTGTGGGGTAAATACATCGCCGATTGCTGACTTGTGGGGCTACGAAAAATTGTGGGACATCCCACAATTTTAGCTGTCTAAAACGGATCTAGCGGTCATTGTGGGCGTTCTCACAAAGTTTGGTCAGTTGCCCCACAAGTCATGTGTGTGAACGAGTGTGAGTGTAAATTTGGAGTGTGAATCGTACGAAATCACACTCCACCAGCAGGTGCTGCCGCCTAACGACTATTCAACCTTTCCCGCAGCACTGCAATCTGATTGGCTATTGTTTTTCACCATGGCAACACCGCGGCCTTCTCAGTACGTCATGTAACTTATTGTTGGCGTTGCTATGAATCAACAAGACCGTACAGCTATCGTCGACTCGGTGTTAGTTTAGTCCGAATTCTGCGCAATTATAAGGTGAGTAACGAATAAGAATACCCTGTTATTGCCATTGATTTATATTTACCTAAGGCTGCCTAATATGTGACCCACATTAATTTTGGTATTATTTATTTACGTTCCGATGTGATAAGCCGTGCATTGCCCCACAAGTATTTATACCGTTATCTCAGCTACATCCTCCCAAAGTATATAAACTTAATAGTTAAAAACTTATCGTCATTACTTTCATGGTTTCGCCCCTTTAATCCATGTTGTACGCACTCTGGTATTATTGCACCAGGCACGTGGTGTTGCCCCATAAGTCTTTCTTGTACGCACACTGATATTATTACATGCGGCATTAGTTCACCGTGCGCAGGTGGTTATTTAGAGGGCTCCGTGTCCCACATAACAGTAACTTCCAGAAATAATTAAAATTGACCGCACAACAGCTGGAAGTCAGGTTAATTCCTAAGGCATTAGTTCACTAGTGAGAGTACTGGTGCATTATAAAGTTATTTGTGTGGTTTGTATGTATGATTCTGACAAGTTTTAAGATCATTGCGTTGACGGATGGAGGTTTTGACCAGTAGTATACAACAAGTTCTAGTATTCCCGCGAATGATTTGTTGATCTTTGCAGCATATATTTGTGAAAAGGCCACACACATGTCGTGTGAATTTTACAAATTAAAAAGCGATTTAAGTACCAAAGATTGATCCTAAACATAGATTAAAACCCGTATAAAGATTCGTGTTAAATATCTCACAAGTTTAACACTCACACACTCAACTTATGAATAATCTCACAAGTATCATTTTATTAGTATATACGCACACGAACACATGTTGAGCGTTGAAAATATTGGTTTTTTTGTGCTATTCCCTTGAATGCTTGGTTGTTCTTGGCAGCAAAAATTTGTGAAAAGGCCACACATATATCGCGTAGATTGTAGATAAAGAAAAAAAATTATCCTTAACATAGTATAAAACCCATGTAAAGATACTTGTGAAATATCTCACAAGTTTAAACTCACACACCCAACTTATGAATAATCCCACAAGTATCATTCTATTAGTATGCGCACATTTCTGGTGCATGACGATGTTGCTTTCGATTGTTCGTGCGTATAGGAACGTGTTTATAAATAAGCGCGAACAATCAAGGCGTTACTATGGCAACGGATAAATAATTCAATATCCAGTTCCTTGAAATGGCCATTTTAACATCTCAGGCGCTTTTACAGGAAAAACGCCCGTATGGTAGGTGCTGGGTTGGGGGGAGAGGAAACAGGGTGGTATAAGGGGTTAAGGCCCTTGGAGGGATGTCAGGCTCGGGGTCAGGGTCGGGGCCGAACTGGTATAGCAATGACGTGGTTCTTGTCTGAAACCGAATGATGAGAAGGGGCGGGTTGCTGTGAATAAGTTAAGGTCGGACGTGGGCGGTATGCCGAATTCTCAATGAAGTCTATTGATGCCTGGGTTTACTTTTACGATTTCAACACCCAAAAACGCATAATCACTAATGTAAACCAAAACCAATACAAACGACCCAGTATTAACAAATTTCCCGAGTCAATAACTGCCAAATGAGGACCTTTATCTTGTATAATGTGGCAAGACAAAAGTTGGTTGGTCGTAACCCCTCTTAAACCGAGGCGATTAAATACTACGATTACGTACCAACGAAAATGAAACAAAGATGGTGTAAAATTAAGAACTGGGGGACATTACAAACAAAGGCTCCGAGTGACGACAGACGCGAGCCACCTCTTCCTATTTATGCAGATGTATCACGTGGTGCGCTAAGGTACAGACACGCACTGTGATACGGAATCGGCGCGCGGAAAGTAATACTGAATCGGTCCCAGCTGTTGTTGCCTGAGAAAAATCGTCAGTGTGCCTATGCATACAAACAAATATTTATCTTTAAAGTAGAATGTAGCTTCAAAACTACAAATTTTATAGCCTTCAAATATTACTATATATCATTTTATAATAAGCATGAGCTGTGTAATGTTGTTATCGCATTCTGCCGTATATCCTCTATATAGGGCAATGGGATCATATAAAGGGAATAATGCATCAAAGAGGAACCCATTTTCGCATTGGAGTTCAATAGTATCATTTAAAGTATGATTGGCGCACGTTTACGAGAAGCAGCGAGGCTCACTCCCGGGACCCCGCCGTTGTGATCCGTTATCCATAAAACCCGCTAAATAACAGTTAGTTGTTTTAACGGGCGCCATCAGACGCGTCATTGAGTACGCGGACAAAAGGAGGCCATCTGTTGGCGTCAGAGCTGAAGAGTTTGGTTAGATTTTTTTATGACAAGCTATTGTTCCCTAGTAAATCGTTTTGAACTCGTAGTCAAATGTCTTACTGTCCCCTGCAAAGTTATATGTTTATTATTTTACGCAAGGTGTGATGCTTATCAACATTTAATCATTATTTGTTTGATTTGTGAATAGAGGCAGATTTCGAGTAACACCCCGATCAGTCATTGTACAAGTGAGAGCGTTAATTGGTTCTGGTTGATTAATTTTTAATATAACCGTCTCTGCATACGGCGATTATTTGATAATCATGTATGCATACCTATGTATATATTCCCGTATTTTGCACTATACAGTCTCTGACAGCAGTGATATGGAGAGTGACAGTGATATCGAATTGAAAAGAACAATGACCGCATCTGGTGAGAGGCTGATCTTGATACATATCTTGCCATTACGTAGTAACCCCACCCACTTTGCAGGTCATTCCATCGTTGTAATCGTTGGTTCTTGAATCAAACAATTGTCGTTACACATATGTTTTGCAGTTCAAAAAAAACCTCTGGAACGATAAGAAAAAAACCAGGTAGAAACAATGATGTGGCGGGAGAAAGCTGACCTAAAAGTACCAGGGAAAAAGAAGTGCGAGCAGTGTTGCAAATAGCTTGGCTCACCCAAAGCTGGAAGACGATCAAATAAATCATTTATAACCGTATAACAGCTATCAAAAAGAAAGAAATAAAGGCAGTGAATTCAAGTGTGTCGTTTCTATTCAACCATGTTCAAACAGTCACTCCCAATGCGAGTTCGCCCAATACATAGCACACGCGAGAAGTTTCTTCAGCGATTTCGCTTGCAAACCCTCAGTTACAGTTTATACACGCGGAATTTAATGGACAAAAACATGGTGCAATAACCCCCTACAATTCGATCAAGCCACAGATTAAACACATATGAATGATATATGCAGAGTTGGCAAGTCTCACACAGCATATTATCACAGCATATTTTATCTCACCTATTGTAAGTGTAAAGCCAGACAACAATGCTAGGTTACCTGGTCTAAGGTCGACAAACTCGCAATGAAAATTACCCATTGTTCTGGTCTAGAACCAAATGAGGATTCGATGTGTGCCTCATCAGGGCACCAGAATCAGACGTGGTGGGCTCGCCTTCCAGGATACTTATTTAAAGGTCGTTACAAGCGTATTATTAGTAAATTTTTGTCATCATTACATATATTTGGACCAGCTACATCCGCAGAAGACAAAGACCCGAACCACGAACGCCACTATCCAACATGACAATGGAGTAAACAGAAGTAACAAAGTATGACGTGATTAACTAAAACGTAACATTATACCCGCGTTACGGTTCCCGTGAAATGTATAGCACATTTCTCACTCACACAAAACTAATAAATAATCCCACAAGTGCCATTTCATGAGCAGGCACACACAGAGAAAACTTTGAGAATGACAAATATAACGTAGAGTCGAAAATCATTGCTATTAAGTTTCGGAATTTAAATCTGATAAAGCATGAAATGCTCATCTTGGATATCAATAATAGTGGTGTCACACTCACTGACACATCCATCTTAATTAAAGATAACATTTTAAAATTACGCCAAAGCCAACACCGGTTGTGTGCAGCAAACGTTGCCTGTATATGCTCTTCTTACTCATCCTTTTATGTACTTGCCAACATCCATTGACGCAGAAACATCAAAACTATCTGTTCAGGTTGTGGAATTTAAAAGAGACGAAAATAAGTATGAAATATAATTTTTGAAAACCCGCATAACGGCACTCGTAAAATATCCCACAAGTTTCACCGACGCACAAAACGTATAAATAGCCCAGTTTGTATCATTCAGTATGCGCACATAAACACAGGTTGTGGTTTGAAAATATTGAATACACATGCTATTTCCGCAAATGCTTTGTGGCTCTTTTAAACAGACATTGGTGAAATGGCAACATAAATGTCATTTAAAATTGTGATATCTTAAAAACAGTGGAATTATGAAACAATTATTATAAACTTTATATGAAACCCGTAACGTAGTACTTTTGAAATATCTCACAAGTTACAAACTTTAACGCAGAGCACAGCAACAATCCCACAAGTATAATCCCCTTGCTACTCACACACGAACACAGGATGATCTACTTTTCTTAGATATCCATTTAGGAACTTGCCAACAGGAACTAATGAATGTGCAACATATATGTACTCATAAAGTAGCTCATAGGTTTAACACTTACTCACACAACTTACGTTAACCCGACGAGTATCATTTTATCTTTTGGCACACAAATACAAGTGGAGTTTTGAAAACATTGCGATTATCTGTATTCTCATTATTTCGTGCTTTTATAAAGAGCGATCAGAAAGATCTATTCAGCTTTAAGAATTTAAAAGAACCGGATTATGTGTTAAACATCAAACGAACCCGCTTCACGGTACGTATGAAACATCTTACTAGTTTCACACTCACACATCGAACTTACGAATAATCCCACAAGTACCATTCTATTAGTATGCGAACCGAAACACATGTTGAGTGTTGAACAAATTGGTTATTTATGTTATTTCCGTGAATGCTTTGTTGCTCTTGGCAACAGATATTGTGAAATAGCCAAACATATGTCGCATGAAGTTAAGATATTCAAAAACGGCAGACGTACCAAAGATTGTTACTAAACGTAATGTAAAAACCCATATCAGGATACTCACAAGTTTAACAATCACATTCGGTTTAAGTACCAAAGATAGGTCCTAAACATAGTATAAAAACCCGTATCAGAATACTTGCGGAATATCTCACAAGGTTCACATTCACAGACCCAACTTATAAATATTTCCACAAGTGTCATTCTATTAGTATTCGCACACGAGCACATGTAGAGCGTTGAAAATATTGGTTTTATGGGTAATTACCGTGAATGCTTTGTTGCTCTTGGCAACAGATATTTGTGAAATGGCCACACATGTCGTATGAAGTTTAAAATTCAAAAACGGTTGAAGTACCGAATATTGATCCTAAACATAGTATTATAACCCGTATCAGAATACTTGTAAAATATCTCACAAGTTTCACACTCACACACCCTACTTACCTATTCCCACAAGTTACATTATTTTTGAATGCGCACCAGAAAACGTGTTGAGTGTTGAAAATATTGGTTCTTTGGGTTATTCCCGTGAATGCTTCGTTGCTCTTTGCAGCATATATATGTGAAAAGGACAAACACATGTCGTGT
Source organism: Urechis unicinctus (assembly GCA_034190875.2). Lineage (NCBI taxonomy): Eukaryota > Metazoa > Annelida > Polychaeta > Xenopneusta > Urechidae > Urechis > Urechis unicinctus. Next base: position 19,406,108 of record CM067344.1, read on the forward strand.
AAATTTTTGAAATTCAAAAACGACTGAGGTTGTACCAAAGATTGATCCCAAAACACAAACACAGGTCGACTTATAAAAAGATTGGGACTATCTGAATTTTCTAAACATCATGATATGCCCTTGTCAAAAAGCATTGAAGAAGAGCAAACACAAATATCTGTTCAGCTTTCGTTATTTAAAAAAAATACTGGATTATGTGATAAATTTTATCAAACACATGAAAAAATATCCTGAACATAGTTTTAAACCCGTGTAAGGATCGTTGTGAAACATCTCACAAGTTTCACACTCGTACATAAAACTTATGAATAATCCCACAAGTGTCATTCTATTAGTATGCGCACAGGAACATATGTTGAGCTTTAAAAATATCGGTTTTGCGGATTATATCGTTCTATGCTTTGTTGCTCATGGCAAAATATATTTGTGAAAAGGCCTAACATATGTTGTGGAATTTTTAGAAATTCAAAAACAGTTGACGTACCAAAGATTGATCCTGAACATAGTTTAAAACCCGTATAAGGATGCTTGTGAAATATCTCACATGTTTAACACTCACACACCCAACTTATGAATAATCTCACAAGTATCATTCTATTAGTATGCGCACACAAACACATGTTCAGCGTTGAAAATATTGTTTTTTGTGTTATTCCCGTGGATGCTTTGATGCTCTTGGCAACATATATTTGTGAAAAGGCCACATGCATGTCGTGTGAATTTTAAATATTAAAAAACAGTTTAAGTTCCAATGATTAATCCTAAAAATACTATAAAACCTGTATCACGATACTTGTAAAATATCTCACAAGTTTAACACTCACACACATTTTATGAGTGACCTCATAAGTACCTCATTATACTTTGCCCCACAAGTTGCATGAGGGCGATGTGCATTGTCCCACAAATCTGTTGGCCCATAAGTGTTCGAAAAGTCGTATGTGTGTGTGTGTGTGTGTGTGTGTGTGTGTGTGTGTGTGTGTGTGTGTTTCAGTCGTCAAAGTGCGCGCTTTCGGATCGAAATTCGACTTTAAAGATGAGTTCGGCGTATCGAGACGACGAGCTCATGAATAATTAATCGCCTCCGCGTGACGTCAGCTCCGGCATTGTTTTCGTTGCGAGGCGCGATCTGCGCCACGATTAGTGCAAAAGGGCTTCTGGTAATTTCGCTATTTCATCACTTCAGGAGAGCGACGAAGAGACATGGGATGGCACAGATCATTAGCAGACCATCGTTGCTTCGGCAGAGCAAATTTCGCCTTGCAGATTCTAACCAGAAATGTGCGATTCAGGCGTCTCCGATGAAGAGAAAAAAGACACCGGCGATGTCCCTGCGTCTCTGCGAACGGGCTTACTCTACTACCGTCACACGCCTGGGTCTGACCTAGATAATGGCTGCCGCAGCGTTTTGTCGGGTGCGCTAATTTGAACTGACATTTTATCAAATTTTGGCCTTAACTGATCAGATGCGACGGTTATTGAACCGGTTTGAGTTTATTGATCACATTATGAATTGATTTCAGCGAAGTACCTATAACCGTGCGATAGGCACTTTAAGCAGGACCGCTTTAATTTCGATAGTACAATGAATGTCACCTACCTCTCTGTTGAGTACTCATGACGAAGTAGTGGACTAGGCTGTTTGAGTTGGATCCGATTCACATTGTTTAGACACTAGCAGTCGATACTAGTGTTATTAGTGGGCCCCAGGATACGCTCGAATGAACATCCCACGCGCTGAACGCAGACGCAACTAATTCATTCAGCCTATTGGGTAATTTTCAACTTAAATCGTTACTTGATCATTAAAGCCGTGTCTCACTTTTACCTGTGTTCAACCCATTTTTCATCGTCTCCAGATGACCTCTACGAGGAGACCATTCTATTACGGTTACGGCGTTTAAAGCTTCGAAATTGAGATAACGGAGGCCAGGCCTATATGTAAACATGACAGAGACGAGCTACGCGGGCGCTCACGACACAATTTCACCACACGAGCAGATTATTTCACGCCCTCGCTATCTAAATTTCAAGAAAAGTGCAAAAAAAGCCCTACCCATACGGGAAAATAAAATGAAGTAAAACTAGATTCGTTCCCCAACAAACTTTTCGAAATATTTTCTTCTTCACTCCACGTATATACTGTTCTGTGTCAATTAAGCTGATTAAGTAACCAGCCTCAACAGTGATAGTACTAGCAGATTTCTTTTTCATAATTACTAGGAAATGGTCACAGCCAGAAGGTCGGACACAGCCAGGAGATAACCCTCTTTGAAGAAACTTAACGCATTGTTGATATACTGATAGTTGCAGCCTGTAAAATTGTTGCCCACAATGGAAAAAAAAAATCGCGATATTTAAAGGATTATTCAGCATCAACAAGGGGTATTGTTAAAATCATTGATTATTCCCAAATATTTAACTTGCATCCAAGTTGTTATGCATGCCCCATACTGTCCAGTGAATATTGCGACCTTCGTGACCCTCACCCTCTCCGCACTAACACATCCATTCTACAGGCGATTCACGTCAAGGCCGCCAATATGTCATCTGCTGTCAGGGAGCATCTTTGTTTAATATATATATAATAAATTGGTGACTCGGGTGATGGGGTTAAATGGCGGTCGCATCTCTTACAGGGGACGAGCCCGGCTATGTGGTTCAATGGATCTGGGCCACGGGTTTGTGCCCCCGGGGGGGGCACTTGGCCTTATTCTGGATAGGGGTGTGCCGCGGGACCTCGAAAACCCGTACCCGTCGTACAAGGTCAAAATGGTCAAAAACATACCCCGTCGTACAAGGTATTATGCAAATGTATAACCCGTCGTACAGATTGAAGCTGAAAAACATACCCCGTCGTACAAGAATGAGGTCACAAAACCCGTCGTACAAGTCGAGAGGCCGAAAAAGCATACCCCGTCGCGCGGCACATATATACTGCCTCTATACACTTAAGTGCCCCCCCCCCCGGGTTTGTGCCACATGGATGCTGGCACTAAAAAGGAGCTGTCCAAGTATCTCATCCGTCACAGGTGCGATATAACCTCGTTGTTGAAAGTGACCCCGCTATTTCCATTACCTGGCTTAATCTGAAGATCTGCGGTTTCATAAATTGCATGTCGCTCGTGGGGTTCATTGCTAGTGGTTACCATGCGGACACTAATGCAAAAGGATGTTATGTATTATGGCAATGGGAATGGCCATTGATTTAGGGGAGGGCACATAATCAACAGACCATAACCATCAGTATCCAGGCGAAACGAGCCATTGTCCATGGGTGCCACACATCTGTGAAGATATAAATAATGCAGCCTCGCTCTAGCACGTCGATGTACATGGCCCTTGTACATTAGCCAAGTGAATGCCCCCTGTATTAGACAATTAGAATGCTTTGATATCATGCTTATCCCCACTCCTCAATAAATCCTGAACTGTCTAGTCCCAATTCTAGTCAAAAGTGGTCATATATATATATATATATATATATATATATATATATATATATATATATATATATATATATATATATATATATATATATATATATATATATATATATATATATATATATATATATATATATATATATATATATATATATGCGGTGATATCCAAACTGACGAAGGAATCATTGAAACAACTTGACTTAGCTTCACGTACTCTCATATATAACTTAGCGATGCTAAATACTAGTTCCAGTAAATTACGTATTGCGCATACAGTATTATCGCACGGCACCCTACTCTCAACCAATCAGAGCTCGAGAAAAAGCTCGTTCTTTTTCCCATATCGCCTCAAACGCACAGTTTGCCGTGCGATAACAGCGACCATGTCGGTATATCACCAAGAAACAACTTCATTTGAGAAGGTCCTTCACAGAGCAGCGCTGCTCTAACATGTTTCACCGTGAGCGTCGGCACTGTTTATGGTTGTAGTGATGAAGACGAGACGTCAATTGAATGGTAACTAGAAAACGGAGGTTTATTTCTGAATGTTGGGGTACGGATTCCGTATCCCGCAAGTCCGAATATATATAATACAAAACTGTGATATGGAGTAACTCTTGTGATGTCCAGAGGCTACTGCTGAGCTGGAATTCCAAACTACTATGTGCCGTACGGAGTTGGCTTTCCAACTTGGTCCGTACGACGTTGACGGTATCGTTGCCCCAACGCTGAATGTGTTTTTAACTTCTGGGGACGGAGGTATTTATACAAATGTATGGCGTCGTCAGCAAGCGTGGAGGTACAATCACCTTTAGCTTTAATTAAAGATCAAACGGGCTGATGTTAATTGTTATGTGAATTGACGGGTTGGGAATGTTAACTTCAAAGGGCTCTACTTGCTACACGGGACTATTTAATTTGGATAGTGGCCGTTTTTCAGATATCACGGTTAGGTATTTAAAGGGGGGGGGGGGTGTTGCATTACGACTCCACACTGGTTGACGACGCTTTCTGCAGTTATTACATAATATCTAATTGATAAGGACGGTCACACATGGCAACACTACGGAGGCTCTCAGGAAGAGGCGCAAAATTCTAACACCTGCCGAGCCGTGTCTACTGCGCTACAGTGTTGCTTGCATCAAACAACTACGAAGTCGGTGGAGCTCTGATTGCCGAAGTTGAGAAGGTTCTGCAAGTCTCACACAACAAACTATCGAAGCATATTCTAATCAAATAAACAAACAAGTATAGAAACAAAAGTATTTATCTAATCATCACTAAAACACTACAGTCACTAGTCGATGCTAGCTGATCCAGTGATAGGAACAATACAGTAACATCCCGCAATCTGAAAATCAAAAGTAATCTTGATTCGTTTGCCGCCACGCTCCAACTACACGCTATCCACTCCGTAAGGTACTTGAATGGACAATTCATTTGATGCAGTCGAAGTTGAGTTTGAACGCTCTTTCGATGAAGCTCTGAAGGAGTCCTTCCCCGTCAGTAGTTGATAGTATTTCTTGCTTTGGCATCGGTTGAGGAGGGGGCGAAGACAGAGAAGCCGACGCAGCAGGTTTTGGTGGTTGAAGCGCCTTCGAGACATTATGTCGAAAAAAGATAAATCTCCGATATCTCCTATAGTTGAAACCATCATGACAGGCAGCTGAGAACGAATGGGTGATTAAGGGACTACCTCTCATATTTACAGCTCCCAGGCAGATACCTTACATAACATAGGTTCACGCTAATTATCATTATTAGGAGACAGCGTCGTGCTTGATTATCGCGTGTAGGTGCCATCGCGATAAGTATGGGGAAAGACACCCAGACGCTCCGCGTCCTCGTGTTCTTTCCCCATATCACCCACGTGACCATGCGATAACTAACATATATCACCCACGTGACCATGCGATAACTAATACATATCACCCACGTGACCATGCGATAACTAACAATTAGTGTTCGACTCGTATGAGATTTAACCGGTTCCCAGGTTATTCGCTACCACAGACGGTCGGTTGCAAATGCCAAACTACCGCGTGCCTAGTTGCCCCATCTTTATAAATCGAGCTTGGAAACTTGGCGTCGCAAATCGAGCATCCTGCATGATATCCACCAAATAGAGTCCAATTTGTTACACCCGCATTTTTAAAGGCTGTTGTTAAGATTGTTTATTTTTGACAGCACGTGAATTCTAAAACAGATATGGGACGAGGTAGGGCACTGCTGTGCACCGAAATGTGAAATTGGGCTAGGATTGATCGATAATACCAGAACATGGTGAAGTTGCGCATGCGTAGTTACTGGTCTAGGTCTCTACTAATTTGCATATTTTGAAATCGGAGGCAGTGTTTCCAGGTGCCTTTAATGATAACCTGTTGATGATTTCGTGTTCCCAACGCAAAAAAATGGTTAACAATCGAGCCATATTAGCAACTACGCAAAACTACACCGAATCGTAGAAAAAAAATTACAGTGATAATAAAACTAATAATAATAATAATTACAATAGTGATAATACCATATTCACATAGCACAATTATGATTAAACAAATGTTTCACGTATCTTAATCACACAAGGATCAGCATCTCAAGGGGTCAATAATAACGGACCCATTGGTGGCTTTTGAATGTCTTGCAAGACAGCGACGTCGAAAATGTTTGTATACGACAGAATGCCAGAGACATGTAATCATGACGACCTTGGATACCATTCCCCCGATCCGATGTTCTCCGTCACGTATTATCAATAGGTATTTCTCCACTGGTAAGTAAATGAAATGAAAAATATGCATGGTAAAGGTATTGAAATGAAATAACGGAAAGCGGCAGGACGGTGGTTGTACTGTTTGAGACTCCCCTTGGTACAAACCCGTTGGTACACGGGTTTGGTAGGCCACCACCAAGGGCACCTAGAGTTATCAAACGCCCATCTTCTCTTGTTCCTCATGGAATCTATTAACATGATAAAAGCCAGGGAGGAGGGGCGTTTTGTGACTCTCGTGCCGGAGGCCAATATGATGCCATTGAATCAAAGAGATTATAGCTCATGTAAAAGGGCTCACTCGGACCAGCTATGCAGTGACTATGCAAATGCGTGAAATACACGCCGGTTGCCAGGTGGCGTTAAAATGAAATAAACAAAAGCACTTGGGATCCAATTGTTGATCCAATGTGGAATTTATCAAAAAATTCTACGAGACGCTTCTCACGCGTGGCTTGTTATCCTGTTTTGTCGAGGGAAGGCGCGAGTGAGCCCTCTTGGCACAATTGTGCGTTCTTGTATTGCATAACCGCGTCTGGGATCAATAAATCATGTATAGGGGACATAAATAGTCACCATTAATGGCGAAATCGCATTATGATAGTAAATATGAGCGCCTCATAAATTTAACACCAGAATTATTGTAGTCGCTTTCTCTGTATAATGGAATAATTCGCGGACTGAACAGGATTGTGCCCTTAGTGATATTATATGAAAGCTGTTATGACACATAGTAATGATAGAAGCAAAATATACAGACACAGAGGAACAATACACTTCATCATGCACTGCAAGACAATTGTGCTGTCAGCTCTTGCAATTTGGTTTAATGAAATTCATGACCTGGGCCATTATGCATTTAGAATAATGCTATTAGAATTATGCATAAGCACATCCTCAATAATTGCCCATTTTACCATATAGTTCAAACTGATGCAAGACGCATGCTGATCTGCATGCGCTTGTACATGCCATTCACATCGGACATGTTAGTTCTACATTTCAGTTCAGCACAAAAAACCTATCACACCCAGTCATTCAGCATTACGACTTGTTATTCAATACAGACTTTGTCCATGATACGGAAGCCACTCCCACGTCATAACTGGCCCAGCCGCTATCGCAAACTGTTGGCTTTGTCAATCAGAGTCCGGCAACTCAGACTACATATTCATTATCGTATTTTGATGTGATCTGCAGGCCAAAAAAGTTTCATGATTTATGTTTGCAATATGTCTGTGACCTAGCCTATGTTTAGCATGCTACATCACAACTCCCTAACTCTTGTATCATCCTTTCCTTGCAACAATTGCTGCCTCAAACAGCAGCCGATAGTATATATCCAGCCTTTTAGAGTTATTTGTTGTATATAACATCGATTAAAGAGAACAATGCCACAAACTAGAGCCAAGACGCCATGAAGTTCCGGATTTGTACAATTTCAATCACATTTAGTTAACTGATAATATATATTGATTTATTGAAATACAATTTTCGGTTTTTATCACTCCCTGAGAGATGATTAATGATGACTTAAATAAAGCATCATCGATTTGGTACGAAACCACATTCGCCAGGTTGCATTATGTTTTGATATTGCAAAAGATATGGCTCAGCTGATGTCATGGAGCTTATCTGTAACAGCATCGTAGTGTCGAAACATATCTTCCGTCGAAGTGAGTTGTGATAAGTTCCACCTGGCAGCTCAATGAGGGCTCTATTCGTTAGTACGACGGCATTCACACAAATTTGTGTACGCCTCAAACCAAAACATATCTGTTGTGGATCAAAGCCACGATTCGAGGGTTCCAATCCCCGATCCCACTGTTTTACGGTCATGAAATCTGCGGTCTGAATTCCTCAATGGTCTTTAATCAATATCTCCATTATGATGATTACACTGGAACACTGACGTCAACGGAACAACCAAGTCATAATTATAGAGAGAACTCCGCTAGATTAACCGACGGTGCATTGCAAGCGGGTACTCTAATTTCATGTTGCATTGGCCTTAGCAATTCTGCGCTCTCTGTGTTTGTCCCGTTTTTATAGAAAAATGACAAATAAATCCAGCCCCGTAGAAATCATATTTATATATTTTGATGATTTCATGGTGGAAGTGCCCATTAAATGCATGTCTGTAGCAGTTCATGACATCATAAATCTGCATACCTTTTACAAATGCCATGCAAACGCGTAGTTATTGCATTCACTTTCCAACATCACCGAACACAAGGATAGCAGTAAAAGCAGATCTGCACACACTTAAACTGTTGTCTTGCCCATAAATTATATTTCTTGATGAAATGACAAAGAAGTGTACTTGACACTGATTGTTATGGTACTTTTACCTACATATATCAACATGACATGTAACCCGTTATCGGAGCAATTATTTGACATTATAATGGATACTTAATCATAACGGCAATATGACTGCCAGGACAAACTAAAGTAAGGGCGTAAAATTACCCTTCTTGGCTGCTTTTTGTTTTCTCTTTGTTTTACGCAATGCATATTATTTGCTCATATAGGAATGACAGGAAAATAGGTACAGCTCAGTGACAATACAATATTTTAAATTTGAAGAGCCTGAAACAGGTGATCTCATATTAGTAAAACAGATATGTTTTTCTTTCACAACGGAGGTCAAATAATACAAACGTGGCTATTCTGTTGTCGTCTGTGAACACTTTCAACACTGTTCAGGAGATGATGCCTCTCAAGGCGCTTCTCTTCTACTTTCTTCAACTAAATTCATGAGATCGGAAATTCTCAATTTTGCTAGCATGTCCTACCTGACTGAGCTCTTGGTCACATGGTTTCAACGAACCACCTCTTAGACTAATTTCCAGTATGTTTTTGAGCGGGCGGCCAATGGTGGGTAGGTGTGTGGGTATGGGGAGAGCAATTCTGAGGAGGTATGCGGGAACATTGCACAGCTTGGTTAGAAGAAATCTTGAGAAACACAAGAACGTATCATGAATTATTTTTATTTTGTTATAGTATCTACTCAGTGACGTCACCAGCTTGGGTCCACTTTGTTCGATCGAGTATAAATCATTGGTGTTAGTATTTAGTCTATAAGTAGTTTGACAGTTTGTTACGATTAAAAAGAACAAGGGTTAGTTTTTAGGAATAAAAGTATGTTATTTCAGTCTAAATACATAGTTATGAACATCAAATCAAATGGCGGTAGACATGCACAATCTCTTTACGCTTCTTTGTCTTTTTTAGTCACATTCAATCTTAATGTACGATCAAAAGATGTCGATATTTGTTGATCTTAAAAATCCCTCACTCCCCTGTCGTATACGACATCCGCCCCCCATCACAACCGTCGATTTGAACCCGTATTGGTGAGAAATGGGATGCTATTACAAGCAAAAAATCATATTTAAAAACCACCACGAACCGAGTTGCATCCCACTCTATAGAGTGCATAAGTTTACAAATGATTAGACTTGCAAAACGTATATTGTCTGGGAAGTATGTAGAGTGATTGAGCAGCAGCCCTTGTTCCTTCTACATAGCAGCGACATTGGATGTGAAGCCGATGTCATTATTCTGATGGACTGTCTCAACCCTAGTCAATTTGCCATGGAATGTTAATCATTGTGTGAAGAATCACGGGTGTCAGTGTACGCGATGTAACTGGGTTGTAGATAGTATGTAGTTCTAATTAAACAATATATCTTCTAGATTGGCAATACAATCAAATTAGATAAGTAAGCTGAGCACACTTTAACGCTGTCACACTGTTTATTTTTTATATTTGAGCTTTCTATAACAAAGCATATATAGAGTATAGTGAAGTTTCAGGGGAGGTTGTCATCATGCAGACAACTCCGAATGTAAGTACAGCACCATTAACAAGATATCTAATTTTTATTCTCTTAACTCCATTTGTGTCGGAGATGGTCCAGACAGGTGTTCATAAAATCAATAGAGGATGTGGATTTTCAAGTTTGAAACTCTATGTAGACATGAAACATATTGATATAACTGTCATGTGAATTAACTCACAAAGAGGCTCTGTTCTGGGCAGGTGAATGCAGGTGTGTTCGTACTGTATGGTCATGGAGTGTGATACAACGTATATTTTGTTGAGGTTGCAGCATTATGCATAAGACACTATAACTCAGTCATTATCGTCATGGAGAAGTATTTACTTCAAAAATACTAGTCATTTTGCTCTAATACACTGAGCCAATTATTATATTGCTCTGAGACTATAATACACTGAGCCAATCATACTAATGCTCTGAGAACAGCTACAAAAGATTACAAAAAAACGTGAACCTTATATATTTTGCCTTTTTTATAAGCATACACCTATTAATCGCTGTGTTCTTTACCCGAAGCCTACAAAACACGGCACAAGACATATTTCATAATGAAATGACGAAGAATATAATTGTTATGAGTGGGGAGAGTTTCAGAACAGGATAACGCGATTCGTAAATTATTATTGAATCGATAATTTGTCATGACGATGGATGCTCGTCGTAGAATGATTCATGGCCTACACCAGTGCATGTGAACTAAGTCAAAATAGTCGACCCATGTCCAATACTGATGGACATCAGGATAAGATAACGCAGCCTTCGTGAATAAAATAGAAATTCCCTTTGCAATGCTTATATACATATATATATATATATATATATATATATATATATATATATATATATATATATATATATATATATATATATATATATATATATATATATATATATATACATATATATATATATATATATATATATATATATATATATATATATATATATATATATATATATATATATATATATATATATATATATATATATATGCAAAGAAATATATTGTTTGTAAGGTAATCTTTGATGCGAATGAGCTTCTGCATAGCTAGAGCCTTGGTCAAGCATAACCATTCCGCAACAATATTGACCTTTGAGCATATGAAGCTGCTCTACTATCTATTCTATGTGAGCATAAACTTTCTCTTTAACCAGCACCCATATGGCTTTTGCAAGCCTAACTTCTCTTTTTTCACGTGGGAGTTCTACACAATGAGACGTATTGCCTGGTGTTTTATTGCTCTAGAGTGCTTGACCAGTCTGTCATGACCTTGTCTGTGTTGTCAGCGGAATACTTAATACACCATGCAAATCGAGCCATTTGCTCTTCCGTCGGATGCACATGGCGCCACTGCGCCCCGTTTCATTGACGTGCCTGAATTCCTGAGTACATGAACTGCTTCCGGAGCTGTCACTGCCTACCACACTTAAGCATTCAGCAAACACTATATGCTAGCGGTTTTTCATGTTTGTTAAGATTTCATATTTCAAAGGCGCACACTCTTTTCGAAGTATATAGCCATTGAGAATGATACTATCGTTTTTCATTTGTAATTGCAGATGCAAAATTGACTATTAGCAATGACAATAATTACGCCATTAATTAATCAGAATATGATTGCCGTGTCAGATAAGCAACATGTTAGTGAAACTCGTCGTGTTGTCATTTTGTCATTGTAAACAGATTATCAGATCATGATGGTTATTGACTGTATGTGTAACTAGTTACGTGTACATAATTGTTCGGTCAAAATGTCGAGGAAACCAGCGTCAGGTATACAATGTAGATTTTTTTTGTACTCACTCTGTTGTGTTGTGTTTATCGCTTATGTTAATATAACATAGAACGCACAATAATTCGAATAAAAACAAATATTATCATCATCATCATCCACTTTCAAAAACTGAGGTATGGTCTGAAGGGACGCGTTCACGTTCGGGAGCAATTCACTGTCAGAGGCGAGATGGTCTACATAACCTCCGGTGACTGCTTGTATCAAGAATGCAGATAGACCACGCTGCCAGCTAGTCTGTGTTTAGCTCAGACGTTACATAGCACAAGCGGACAGTGAAAATGGACAGCAACAGACATTATTCATGTTCGCTGAGAAATCTTAAACCCCACCGGGAATACAATCTTGCTTCCTCTTGTAAAGTTTGATATTAACACTATGACGGGACGTCCCTTGAAAGGTAATCTTTTGAGGGAGGTTAAGGACATGTTGCTTCCCTCAGTTTCAGGAGGCATGGAATTCGGACATATAGCGTCAGTGTTAGACCTTTGACGTCGCCGATCTCTTTGAATAAATACGTGCTTCGTGTTTTGTTGCGATAAATGTAACAGAGGTGGTGGGGGGGGGGAGAGAGTTGCGAAATGGACAAAAACAGTAGGAAAGGTAAGCTTAGTTACCTACTCAAGGGCTGCAATTAAACGGATGACTCATTTCATCCGCACCATTACTCAATCCATCAATCCATAAACAGTTCGAACTATTACTTACTACAGCATAATGTTGATAGCCACGCTTTGTCAGTTTAGGGGGTGAGCTTCTGTAGGACCCGAAGAAGCGTACATCAACGCTATTAAATACATATGTTATGGTTACATAGCTAATAGATCTTAATTGAGTATGACTTTATTGCAAACACAAAATTCTTGCAAAGAAATCTAGTAGATATTGCTGAGTTGCGATCGAGAAGGATTAGCAGGGTAATCAATGCAACTATTTGTCAATGTAACTGTTAAATGTTGTTGAATAAAGGAAGAATTGAGTATGTGTTTATTTAAAACAAATACCAAGAGATACACGGAAAACAAGTAGATTTCTCGTTGTTGCGAGCGAGATACATGTCAATATAACTGTTTAATTTTGTTGAATATAACAATGACAATCTATTTATATATATATATATATATATATATATATATATATATATATATATATATATATATATATATATATATATATATATATATATATATATATATATATATATATATATATATATATATATATATACGAATTAATACGGCGCGCAAGCATTTTGGGTGAGATCCTGAAGATACCACTGAGCAGGACTTCCAGCTTCTTAATTGCAGTACGGAGAAGGCCTTCCAACTTTGTCCGTACGGCGGTGATTTATGATCAGGCGAGTGGTCGAATCATTAATCGAATTAATTGGTGGGCCACTAATTGCGAGAATCGTGCGAAACATCATCTCCGAAATCTTTGTTACGAATCTAATATGTGGGTTATTGACCATTCGCCAACAATGATTTATTGAGACATTACCCGGATGTAACAAAGACATATGTGCATCGTTATTGCATCTGATTTTCATGCAAATACTCAAACAGGTGATTTATGGCACACTGTTAAACTTACCAAATGTATTTGGAAATGTTTATTCTTGATTCGTATATTTGACAGTTGCTTTAATAGCGTTGATGCAGCGCATTATGCATGCATTCCTCTGTTGCAATTTCAGAGGCGAGATGGCACATATTCTTTGTAGGCGCTTTCAAAGATGAATATATACCTACAGTGCCGCCAGCCTATTCATAAAACAACAGATATGTTGATTCTTTAAATCAGTGACTACATTAAGCATTTTATCAATAAAACTCATAATAACGAGCATTAGTTGCGTAGGATTTCTAGGAGTCAAATCCGCATTTTAAAGCAAAACTGTATTATAAGGGGGTTGTATTTTTTTGTTTAAGTGGATCCTGATGAATTGACTGATTGCTTTGAGGACAACATAACACTACCGGTAAAATCAACGTTTAGACTTTAAATGCTAACTCACTCTTAATTATCAGTTTTCATGACGTCACATACTTCTGCTATAAACTTTACTTTTGTGTTATTGTTTCATTTGAATGAAAATATATCCGAATAGCATTATATCAAGCTGAAACATTTCTGACCGCAATTGTCCTTGTTTCTCTTTGATAAACGTACAATTATGAATTAAGTTGACCGTATATGTTTAAAGTTACCGCTCTTTGGAAACCGACGGTTTCATGATTTGAAAATAAAACATTCAACGGTAATCTAGTTTATGGTGTGCATTTAGTCCGAGGTCTAATAGCGCAAACATTGTAATCCTTTTGTCATCCGTCAGCATTTGCAGAGGGAAGATGTGGGTGTGCCAATCAATTATCTGCCACGGAAAAAGATTACAGAAGACAACTACTCCACCATCTTTAATATACTGCTGCCATTAATCACTATTTGAGACGGTCTGCTAAAGGGTTGGTCAACCTTAAATGTCACATAGCACGTTACAGTGTCATGTTTAGGTTCCGTTAGATAAAAACAGTTCATAGACAAGATATAAATACATCATGCAAACCACGAGGCAGCGTCTCAGACGTTATTTAATGCATAACGACAATTCCCCCCTCCCCATCCCCTTGAGATGTATATATTGAACGTAATGACAGAGATCATTTTATTTCGGAGCATTCCAGTCGGAAATATCTTGCTATAGAATTAACTTAATCGCACCTCCTTTAGATGTCCGTCAACAATAGGTCTTTTGATTTGCTCACCTAATTCGACTGTCTAAGATGCCTTGATTAGTACAGCGCGTGACATGCGAAGTAACAAGACGAGAAAATAATTGTCATTATTGAAAGTCTTTTTAGTTTAGATATGTGCCTATATTATAAGACAGCCGGTTTCCATGGCGTACAGGTAAACTGCGTCGCCTTTCGACCCACAAGATGTGGGTCGATCCCAATGTGTGAGAACCTGATGGGTTCCTCGTGACTCAGATGATCCCGTTAAATGGCGGCTCCATCTCTGAAAGGGAACGCAACCGCCCCGATAGCTGTGTAGTATAGTGCTAGACAATCATCCCAACGACGTGGGTGTCGCAGACCGATCTGGACAATGGGTTTGTGCCAAGCTTGCTGAGGAGCTGCCCAAGCGTCACAATCATCCTCATCCATTACCGTCGCGATATCATCTTATTGTTGAAAGTGACGTAAAATCCCAATACCACCATGATCATTTACATTTTAAGGTAAGAACAGATGTAAGGGTTCAGACGAGTTTGACAATGACAAATGAGACTAGATTATTCCCTATGTTCATGAACCCGTCAATCCCTATTGCACAACTCTTCACAAAACAAAATAATATATGAACATTATTATGCTTCTTACAGGAAATATTGATATGCTCAGACGTTCAGCTACATTCCATTCCTTTAGTTGCGTTTTGCAGACAACGTTATGTAACCTTCGTGGCAAATGTTTAAATAGGGAACATAACGCATCTGTATAATCGAGACATATTCCATGATGTCTTAGTACCGAAGAAAAGGGTTCCTATCAGTTATCGAATACTAGATTGTTAGGGACACCATGACCAAGGAACCTATGTTCGATTCCATTTCGAACATAATCTGATAAACATTATTTATTACCTGTCTGTACAGCCGTTTCTCTGACGATAGGCTGTCAACAGCAGGACACGGATCACTGTCACTGACAAGGTCATACAATGGATATATACTGACCTTGAAGAGCTCAGCAACAATACTGGAGGGATAACAGATAGTTACATATAGCGATACAGCTCAACGACTGCTTTCAAACAGATGATCCATTGAATCCTCACCATTACACAACAAATCAATCATCCATCCTTTGTCATTTCAAAACGCAGTAAGATTATGTCCATCGGTCATCATTGGATCGATGATGTGGAAAACATAAATCTTTTCGGATGCGTTAACATAGATGATTGACAAATCACTAATTAACAAAGAGTAACAAAGACAACTTATGGGTGTAACGTTGCTAAAAGGCTGTACAACATAAGAACTGATAATCGCTACACATGGAAGGCATATATATATATATATATATATATATATATATATATATATATATATATATATATATATATATATATATATATATATATATATATATATATATATATATACATACAAGAGACCTCTATCAATGGGTGACAAGTATTCCAAAGTGTCAATATGCAATTTCTGCTTCATTTACACTCAATTAAGCAACACAAAGTCCTGAATATTTATCAAAACTAAATAAAACCCCTTACTCATTCGAATGGCAGGACATTAAGAAAATCATGAGTGTCAATTGAAGGAATTTATTCACTTCTGTTACAAAGTATATACAAATGATGCAGAAAAATAAATTCAATAGTTTTAAATAATAATCAAAAGCATGACTGAATTCACTGATTCAACTTCAAAGCCTTACAGGCAAATATACAGTGAGGCAACATTTCAATAGATAAACAAATATGATACACAACTTATTTGCCTTTGTTGATATGATTGTCTGCGAAATCAAGACTGTCAATATAACGTTCACAGCGTAATCCATGGTCGCCACACTCCGCCCAGTTTTCCCGGTAGTCCATTGGGGTCCATCGGTTGATTGCGCGGTTTAACTGAAGTGGCTCGATATTCGGCAACTCTTTTCAACAGAGATTGCAGCGCACTAGGAAATTTGTCAGCAAGATTATGGTACTCGCACGGATCTGCTGTGATATTGAATAGACAAGGCTTCAGCCAGGGTTGACAACTTGTTTTGACATCTGGTGGCGCATCGCCGCATTCAATAACTATTTGAGTATTAAGTCGGTTCAATTCAGTTTTGGGCTTTAAATTCATGAGATCGATGAGTTTATGAACATCCGACATGGTTGAGTAATCTTGTCCGTTTTGTGGTGAGTTTTTGAGAGTTCCACTCACATTGCTAAGAGAGTACGAACCAATTTTCATTTCATAGCGATCTTCGACGGATTCGGGAGGAAACCACCCATTATATCTTTTTGTATCTCCAGCTCCGAATACAACTTTCATGTCTTCAATTCGTAGCGCTCCATCGCCGTTAATGGGGTCAATATTATGCAACATTTCCTTTCTCGGACCTTTCAAATTCCCAGACAGTGCCGCCCATTGACTCAATCCGTCAATATTCTTCGGCAAAGCAGACATGTTGTATCCAGCCACTTCAAGCAAAGTTGGCAGCCAATCCAGAATTTGAATCATGTGATTTGAGACATACCCTGTAGTTTTCAACAGAGGGCTCCAAATAAAACCATCACCCCTGACGCCCCCTTCCCACATGGTTCGCTTGCTCCCACGTAAAGGCCAGTTGCAGGCATCATTATAATCCTGTCTATTGGCAGGTCCGCCATTGTCCGTGGAAAATACCACCACGGTATTCTCCAAGACACCTTTCTTATTCAATGCCAGCATTAATTTCCCAATAGAGTCGTCCAAAGCACTAACCATAGCAGCAAATACTCGTCTTTCGTTACTCTTAATATGTTTGAACCTCTGAATGTATTTCCATGGCGCTTGTAATCGCTGTGGATTGCCAGGATTTCCGCTGTGCACGGCTTGATGTGCCATGTACAAAAACAATGGATCATTTGGATCATGGTCCTCGATTATCCTCTCAGCCTCTGACGTAAACACCTCAGTAGAATACTGACCGAACGCTGTCCTATGTACTTCTTCGTCTTTCCAGAAATCCAGCCCCCAAGCATCCATTCCGGGACCGCCGTCTTTTAACGTATGGTCCCAATAATCCTCACATCCTTGAAAATAACCTAAATGCGAGTCGAACCCACGGTATAATGGTGTGTACTCCTTCGCGAAGTATCCCAAATGCCATTTTCCGACCAAGTGGTTTTTATACCCCAGTTCTTTCAGGTATTGGGGCAGAAGCGTTTCGTTCAGACCAATACCGTACGGCTGAGACGATAGGATAACATTATGTTGCATACCTGTGTGTATTGGATGTCTTCCCGTCATCAAAGCGGCTCGGCTGGGAGTGCATATCGGCTGAACATAATAGTTATTCAGCACGATGCCGGCAGAGGCCAGACTGTCGATGTTCGGTGTGGGAATCTCTTGCGAGCCATGCAAACTGATGTCGTCCCAGCCCAGGTCGTCGGCAAGAATGAATACTATGTTAGGGTGATTTGAAGCGTAACAGACACCGCAACATACAAAGAAAACATTGCTGAATAATAGCACCACATTCTTTATCCTCGCCATGGAGTCGTATGTGTTGTGATGCGAACAACACCGAAATATCAATAGAGAATAGTCGAACCAAAATTTTTCGCTTAATCGTGTGACAGTTTTATGTTATATTATCACGTGACGAGTTGTTGATATTTGCTTGGCCATTTGAGGTTGACTGCAGACGTTATGATTAATTTCACGCTTGACCCTCAAATAAACCGCAGGCGCTCTGTTCCTGGCGTCAAGCCTCCGAGCGACGGACTTCAATATACGAACAGCGGCCCGGTGCTCGGAAGATAGGAATCGTGAACCGTAGTGCAAGCTTTATGTTTGTTATTCGGAATCTCCCTGCTTGCAGTATTGTAATCAGAAACAAAACATACACTTTCATGTCCTTTTTATATGTGTCATCCAACACCATTATTTCTGGAATCTTGCCGAGCAATGCCCAGAATGTGTCCGCAATATGGAAATATTGGATACACCCCTTGCATTTAAATGCTATTTAAAACGTAAATATTGGGTTTTTTTTACACATGTATGGATGCAATGATCCGAAATAAAGTTATCATATTAGTGGAAATGAATGTAACAGCAGGCATCCATATAAGTAATGAAATATGACTGAACCAACAGCTGGCAATTATATGAATTCGAATTCCTCATCATTCTTTTAAAATCCAAACATGTTTGCATAGGAAGGGATAGTCCGACCAGTTTCGACCGATCCCTTAGATACTGTCTCAATCCAGTGTGTAAACCAAGTTTTAATAACAGTGTCTCCATTTGATGGAAGGTTGGGTGATGTCTATTACGTGCATTGTATGCAATGAACCTCATTGGCTCACAAGAATACAACATTTTCTGACAAATAAAATGTAAACAGATAAATATTTTGTAGCCATGGTTAGTTTAAAACCTTGCTGTGGCCACAGCATCATAGGACATCATTCTTTCAGTTTAGTAATGATATCCGAAAACTCGATAACAATCGGTAAACCCAGCTTTGATTATGGTTCTTATTTTTGACAGGACTTTAATTTTAACCCAACTATGGGCAGGCGGTAGACGCTACAACTATAAAATAATATACGAACATCAACTCACTTAAGCTGTTAAAATGTAGCAATTATTGAGCCAGATACTTGGTGCAGTATGCTTATCTGGCTCAATAATTGCTACAACTCTTATGTCCCCATCTGTTACACTGTTACAAATTGCATATGTTATAAATGTTTAACAAACCACTGAGAACAATTTGTGTTAAGTCAAAACTACAGCATATTGGCACTGTTGAGCATGGGGTTTGAGTTGCTCACATAAGGTCATTACAAATCATCAACTCTTTTGTGTTCTTTCATTATTCCATGTCAGTTTAATCAACCGAATGAACCTAATTATTTCTGGCTATTTCTTTGGCCAGTGGGTGTTGGTTTGTGTGTTATCCTTGCCCTTGCTGTATGTCATACTCTTCTTGCCCGATGCTCCACTCATATGCTTAGGCCGAGACAGACCCTGGGTAAACCAAACAGGAAGAAAGTTAACATTCCTACACAATCCATACATGATAAGAGTTTGCATGTATTGGGGTATAAGCCATCGGTCAGATATATTTACATACTAGATTAAACTGCAAACATATCCTCACAGACATCTAATAATCGGTTGGGATGTTCAATAAGAAAGCGAGTTTCACCTTATGAGCCTGCTTATCGTCCAGTTCTGAATTGGGATTGTACTCGGGTTTCTTCTTCTCCTTCTTCTTCTTGGCTTGACCAGCTGTGGACATGGATAGAAGAACCAATAAATGGAAGTATGTAACCTGGCTTGAAGGCAAATACTGTGTGATGTTTATCAAGATGTTTATAAAGTGAGGGTACTGAGAAAATGAGTCTACGAAAGCTAGCTTGTAATGGAATGTGAAGTGAATGTAACTATCACATTTAACACTGTTATAAGTAGGGCTATCATTCCAGCATCTACCATAACCTTCTTATTCTAGCCACTGAGCATCGGAATTGATGGGAATCGATTGTAAAATACATATTCTAAACCTGATGTGTACATAATTTTTGGTTTAATTTTTGTCCAAACTTTTGCAACCTATTAAAAAAGTCAATAAGTAGGGTTGCAATTAGGGTGTGGCATTATTTGAGGTAAGTGTAGTAAGGGAAGTGAAAGGGTACATATTGAAGGTGTGTTGGTTTGAGGAAGTGTAATTCTTATAGATAGAGTAATTTCAAAATTCAACAATATTCATATAGTATAACACAAATATTGCACCAATGAGACATCACAGACTACAGGTATGTCATATTGCACAAATGAGACATTACAGACTACAGGTATGTCATATTGCACAAATGAGACATCACAGACTACAGGTATGTCATATTGCACCAATGAGACATCACAGACTACAGGTATGTCATATTGCACCAATGAGACATCACAGACTACAGGTATGTCATATTGCACAAATGAGACATTACAGACTACAGGTATGTCATATTGCACAAATGAGACATCACAGACTACAGGTATGTCATATTGCACAAATGAGACATCACAGACTACAGGTATGTCATATTGCACCAATGAGACATCACAGACTACAGGTATGTCATATTGCACCAATGAGACATCACAGACTACAGGTATGTCATACTGCACCAATGAGACATCACAGACTACAGGTATGTCATATTGCACCAATGAGACATCACAGACTACAGTTATGTCATATTGCACCAATGAGACATCACAGACTACAGGTATGTCATATTTAACACTACAAGGGACAGGAAATATTTGTGACCTCATAGTGAAAATCAACAGGGTTCATCAAACCTAAATTTCACTCTGTCCTTAGGTAATATACAAAACAATATATGTATAGCCAAGAATGAAAATGATCCAACAACTGGATGTGAACTAAGCATAGAAGAACTGACCACCAGTTACTCACCTTGAGTGAGAGCTTGATAAGCAGCCGAATTATACTGATACGCCTTGAAGTTGGCTTCATTTTCCTGCACCAATCTCCTAGCTTTCTTGATGCCAGCCTCTATGTTCTGAGCCAACGAGTCCAGTGATGTGTTGCCTTGGGACAATCCTTGTGATGGGTCTTTATTTTTTCTCTTCTTGACCTTCTGTGGAAAAAGATGTTACACAAATGGCGCTGATTTTATGGAAAAAATGAATTAATTAAAAAATGTATAACAGGGCTCTCGGGAACCCGAGGTTCCGGGTCCCTGACCCGCGATTCTTGCAGTGGACCCGCGGGTCCCGTGGACGCGCGAGATTTGTGATGCTAAGCTAAAAAATTCCCGAGATTGCAGGTGAAATGAAAACTTGAAATTTGTCGCCCGACTGGCAAGTGCAAGTTGAAACAACAGACTAAAATAAGTTGCGTCTCCTGACTTGTTTGAATAAATAGAGCACGATGATAAGCTCACTCTGTGCTGGCCAGGTCAACGCAGTGGCGACAGCTTTTCTCGCCAAGAAATGCGCTACAGTGTACGGGTGTTACGGTTTCTTTACTCGGCGAATGTAAGCAAATTCAATCATACTTTATTCTTTTTAATGCTTGCCGGTGAGTACAAAACATTGAGGGTCACGTTTGTGGTGTAGATGATAGTGATGAGAAGGTTTGGTTTCAGAGTACTGACATTATCTGGCAAAAGCTGTTCTATTAGGGAAGAGATATGCAGATAGAATCATTATATTAAATTCTCACAGCGTGTTTTACCAACTGAACTTCACCCAGTTGGCTTGTTACCATGGCAGCACTGGGCGCTGTGCTAGCGAAACTCAGTTAAAGGACATCAAAGGGCGATCGCGCGTTTCGCATAGCGTCGAGTATGTGGCAAGATTTTATTCTGAGCTGCTTCATGAACTTCTCCATACAAATGTCACAAAATCTCGCAAACGTGCTTCGTTGTCAGATAGAGTGCTGGAGATACTGATGCGCATCAAGATTGAGGGTCCAGCAGTTCAGGACTTTGACTGTCAGAAAACTTTATTGCTGATAAACGAAGGAAGTGAATTAATATGCATGCAATGTTTGTACATAGGCATTTGTGGTGTTGTGTTCAATTATCAATAAACATCTATTTGGACCCTCCAGTTTCTTGTGGACCCCGAAATGTGTTGGGGACCCTTGGGAATTTTAACCTGAGGGTCCTGGACCCTTGATAATTTTTTGGCTGGCGAGAGGCCTGGTATTAGGTTCTGCAACATGTATGATTTTGGAATAGAAGGTTCATAAATATTCGATTAACTATATCAAAGCATTCATAAAGTTCAATGTATCTTAATTTTAACACTATCATGCTTGAGGTTAAATGTGAGGAGCATCTGACCTTGTTTCTAATTGGCATATCATCATCAGGGGCAGCTGCTGCAGTAGAGGTGGATGCAGAAGTATCACCTGGCGTCCCGTCAAGCCAGTCTTTCTCCTTGGCAGGCTCAGAGAATCCGAGGAATTGTCCACTGGCATTGACAGCTTGGAACATAGAGTAATAAATCAGCACCCATTTTGAGATTAATATTTGACAGTCCTTAATGATTTTAATGATACAGGAGCTACTCCACCAGACTCCTTTCTTTACACTGTACAAGTTACACAGACCTCACTCCATTGAAGCATACCAACCTGTATCGACGTTTGTGGTCTCTGTTTGCTTTGTTTTGGGTGTTGTGTTTGGTAACAAGGTCCACATGTTCTCGGCATTGTGTGTGCATCTCGAACTCAACAAACCCTTGCTGCTCAACTCCTCAACTAGATGGCGAGGCAGATACTGGAGGAATCAAATCATGAATAGATTGTTCAATTGAATATGCATTTATTTAATCTGTATTTATAATATTTGGGATGTTTCGAATGTATAAATGAATTGCTATATTTATTAACACCACCTTTTCCATGGGATTGAGCAAGGATTCCTGGATCTTGGTGAGCTTCTGGGCTGTATTTGCTTTTTGTTTCTGTGACCAAAATAAAACTTCAATTGCTGAATAGATAAATAAGTTGGACACAATCCAATATAGAACCCCTGCATGGAATAAAATGCTACAAAATAGAACAAAAGGCCAATAGCCATTGAAGCTCTGCTACTATTCAAAAAGTTATGACAAGATTAATTCATTATGCTACATTGGGTTTAAAATGGTTCATGCAATTTCCAAAAATAACTATGGGGTTAATGGTCATACAGATGTGATTTTAACTATACCAAGACCAATCATCATAAGAAGTCATATTTGGGGCAGCTAGCTCGCTATGCAAGAAAACCATAAAAAGTTTATGAAAGTTAAAATGGCCTGAAAAAATGGATGTACAGACAGACACAAGAGTGAAAGTATAAGATAAGCTTTACATAACAGCAGAGCTATAAATGTACCATCAATATTATTCAACCACTGGGTTAACACTGAACAAGAGATTGTTTATACGTTTTTCTCATATTACTCAAAGGTTAAAGGTCATGCAGGGTTTTTGTGTTTGCAAGGTTAGAGGGGTCCATGTGTTATTTGGGACCGCTTACTTTTTCTTAAAGGAAACTCAGAGGTCAAATGTCATGTGAGGCTGATTATTGGTTTGCAAGGAATCATCAACATCCCAAGGATCAATGAGACATTTGGGGCAGCTAGCTTGCTTTATAAGGAAACGTGTCATCAAAAAGTATTGTCCACTTGGTTAACATGGTACAAGACATAACTCAAAGGTGGTCAAAGGTCATATTGGGCTGATTTTTGGTTTGGAAGATGCCATCAACATGAGAGAGGTCCATGTAATTTGGGGACGGTAGCAGAGCTAGTAATGTATTAGTTTTTAATTCCAATGATAATGTTGTTGAATTAATTTTTTTTTTACCTATCAGGCAAAAATACCACTCATTTTCCATTCAATAAGTTAATTACTTGTTGAACCCACACTGCAGCAATTCAATATTACAACTTAGTAGGGAGCATATTACCGCAAGATTGTGTCATTTTCATACATAACAATGAGGCCATTATATCCATAACTATTCAATATTTGTCCAGACACAATACACCACATACTCCCTGAAAGACATTGGATCCCTTGTCCATCTTGCATGATGGTGAATTACACTGAATTAGATCATCTGCGGTTAGACATTGCTTCGTTCAGCAATGCATTTCGTTTCCAATTGAGTCGATGAAATATTAGCAATTACCAAAAAAAAATGTAACTGAAACTCACCTTGACACCTCCCCATGTGAATATCTCCATGAATGATGACACATATGCTTCATCACTGGTTGCCATAGGTACAGCCACTGCCCAAAAAAACCCAGTGGTGACTCATATATTCAGTTTAAAACAACATACAGATACAGACACAGTTTCTGTAGCAACTGTGTAGAAGGACCCAGACTGTTAAACATCTAAACAATATTCCTGTTACATGCTGACCTACCTGGTTCAATCTGTGAGATGCTGAATGTCTTGCCAGCTTGGAGATGAGATAGGTCATGGTGTTGCTGCAGCTGGGCGGAGATGTCGTATTTGGAGCAGGTTTTCTTGATTGGCAGCACAGGTGCAGGCTTGGCAGGAGTCACCTGTATTGGGCACAATTCACTTGTAATTGTCTGGACACATTGTCTACAGCGTGGCTGGAGGCCGTATCAGGAGGATATAACACTCAATCTTCACCACTGACATACTACAAATGCGGAAGTTTATTCCATTGCTATTTAGACAATAAAACTGAAGTTTCAACAGCCAAACGTTTAAGCAATCAATAACAAACAAAGCAGATTGCTTCCAGGCAAACACACTGAATCAAGATCCAATTCAAGATAAGTGAACAAATGTGCCCCAAGTCCTTGGCAGGTGTAAAACTGTTGTTGACTTTACAGTCAGATTCGATGATGGCAAGACAAGCTATCCTCACCTTGGTGGTAGGCATCTCTCTGGCTTTCTTGATCATCTCATGGATTTCATTGAGATTCTGTCTGACTATGGGTGGAATTGGGTTACAACATGCCAGCACTCCTTGTGCCTCCCTGGAGTGTTAGGATAACGTGCTGGTCATTTATTATCTGACTTATATGTTATTATACAAGTAATCTTTATACTTGTATATCCATTTGATATCAATTATCTAATGTAAAACTCAGTCCCAGAGTATAATAATCCTGGCATCTCCAAATAGCAAGCAGTGATAATATATATTTGAGTTCATTTGAAAATGGCAGTGTCATCAGGATGTCAACAATTGGTAAACGATTATCCTAGGGCATGCCACTTGACTGGCCAAAGTGGTATGTTGTAGAAATGGCCCTCACAAGGACCACTCTACTCAACCATCAGGATACATTGCCTCTTACAATATGCAGAAGGATACAGGGGGCCTATTCAACCCCCAAAAACCCACAGGTGGATGAATTTTTGACAAATTTTGAATTAAATGGAGAGGGGTGCAATCTATACAAGTAGTGTGGAATTGACTGTGCCAAAGCATGAATTTAAGAATAGATTTTGACCAATCCCTGTGTGAGTGGGTCATAATGTCAAATCAGTGACCCCAGCTCTGTTTATGGCCTTTGTAAGCGAAATGGAAGCAAAATGAAATTTTCACCAAATCGCAGAAAAATGCGTTTTTAAAAGGGCTGTGCAATCTTTATACGTGGTAAACCCATTCACAGGTAAATATGGTAGTGGATTTGACTTGTCAATATATCATTGCCACATACCTTGGAAGGATCTCAGCTATTTGTAACATCATGTGGTTTGGAAGAACATAGCTGTTTGGAAAACAAAAACAGCCTATCAAAATTCACTTGCTATTTAAGGATCATACAATTCCATGAATATTTAGTTAATGTACCCGAAAAAATTCTATTGGCATAAGTTCAAAACTGATTGGATTTCAGAACGATAGAACAACTGAACAAAATGAGTTTTAATTGATGTTCCACTGATCATTGATGGAAGAACATCTGCCTGTTACCCAGTACTTTCATCCTCCTGTCTTGCTATGGCATTACGCCAGGCACACACATCCTTGAGTGTTGTCATCTGTGATTGGTTGAACACCTTTTTGCTCTTGTGGTACAGCTCCAAGTGAACTTTGTCACCAAAAGGCTGTTTTTTGTAAGTCTATTCAGACCAACATAAATCAAAGTGAGTTGTGTAAAACATCTTAAACATGATGGTCTTGACAATGTAATGATAGATAAAAAATATACTGATTAATTGCCACACTGATAAAAGGTACCATCCCCCACATTACAGCATAGATATTACCCTCCAGCCAAACATTGACGTTATCTTAAAACATAATTCATACTTAGAATCATGAGTATGTACATTAAGGTTAACAAAATATGTAACCTAAACAATGAGTATCTTATCTATAGAAATAAATAACTCAAAGACAAGCCCAAAAAATTGTTGATTAATAATAATGTCATTTTGCAATAAGTCAAGTCATGGGAGTTTGGAATGCTAGGCACAGTGTATCATGGTGAGCTAATTTACTTTGAGACAGATCTGTTTGCTGCGGTCCAGCACAGCTGTTAGTAGATTGTTGTTTTGGTTGCTGCTATTCGTCAGTTGCTGACGTAGTTTGTCATAGATGTAGAGGAGATAATGAGTGTCCTCCCTGGCGTAGTGTACAAGCTCGGCCGGTAGGGGTCTGAACAAGACAAACACGATTAAACAATTATTGTCTTACAACAGTGTCAAGAACATTGTCAAAATGAAGCAAGCGTATTATGTTATAAGCATCAAATGAGTATTTGGTCAGGGAATGGAATCAAGCTTGAGCCAAGTGTTCAGTCACTTCATTGTTTCATTTCATGGTAGGAGGATTAACGAATCTGGTTGAAGCAATATGGACACTCTCAACTAGCTGTATCAAACATACTTCCTAAAGTAATGCTTCCTTAAATGTACTTTTGAAACAGCATTGACTTTGGTTCCCAAACAATGATAATTAAAGAAAATAAACCCTGATATATGTTAATGAAAAGTGTATAAGACCACCTTTACAAAATGTTACTGTGGTACTCACCTAATGCGCCAATCAGCCAACTGGTACTGCTTGTCCGCCTCCACATCACATAATGTTTTTAGCAGATATGCCAGAGAGAAGCGAGGTAGACTCAGTACTCTGGCTGCTTGACCCGTGTCAAACATGTTGACAACATAGACACCAAAGTCTCTCTGCAACCACTCAATATCGAGGTCGGCTCCATGGAACACCTGCATGAGCAAACCCAATTCTTGGCATGCTCAAAAAACTATGATATAAACATGATGATTATACTACAGTAATATAATAAATTATTGATACAGTAAAAAATTAAAATGTATAAATAGGTGCAATTGTTTGTACATAAAAGAGTAAAAATAAAATATAGTTACTTAAAACATTATGGACTCATATGTGTGAAGCAGTTAAAAATGTTTATGGCAACATGAATTATAGGCTCGTTTGAATAAAAATGGCGTATGCTTCTGCTTGAATGTGACCACAGTCTGCAATGTATCTAATATTTAACATGCAACCAATGCAAATCAGTGGTCATTCTCTGAATGAAACATCAGCCATCCCGTTATATGAAGTGCTATTTTAGGATCATTGATTCTGACATATATATGGATATCATTTATAACTAAACATAGCAATACTTAGTTTATAGAATAAAATGTATGCAAAATACAAATCAATTATTCTACCTATTGTTATGACAGTAGAAGAGGTTGAAGCGCAATAATGACATCAAATGGTAAGCTGTTCCCCAAAACATCACATGACTTAGTAACAGGCTCAAGTTGCAAAATAAAACAGGGGAATTACCTTGACAATGTTTGGATCTGTGAAGACGCCGTTGAGAAGATGAGTGCAGTGGCGCAGCTTGAGAACGTCTACCAGATAATCATTAGTGCGTGTAGAGATTTGAATAAGACATGTGAACCCCTGGAAACTTCTGTAGGAATGGTTCTGGAGAGAATAAACAGCAAGCATTTTGAAAAAAAACCAACAGAAAATGCTAGCAGACATTATTATTAGTGAGAAGCTGAAAGCTAAAATATATTAGTGTTGCAAATGATTTAATCGGCAAATCAGTTCAGGTAATTTTGCATCTGACTTCAAGTATTAAATATGTCTTGGATGCTTCAAGCTATAAAGCCAAATTAACACGGCTGCAATACAATGTTCTCTTATTCTCACTTCAAGATCCACTGCTATATCTTTGACAGTTGCAAGAAGGTGGCATAGTTTGAGCAGATCTTCCTCTGTTTCGATGATTGATACTTGCTGGTCATCTAAAGGCAACGGCTCCTGGAAATAACATCACCAATATCATGAGTTACAGCACTTATGGTGCTACAGTACACTTCACCTGACAGGTCATGTAATCTATCACTGAATGTTTTAATGCTGTTATCAAGGTATTGCACGAGCACGAGATATAACAGAATTATTGAACCTAACATGTTCCTTAACATTCACTTATCAAAACCAAAATTATCAACCCTCTGGTGAAAGGAGAATATAAGTCCTCCTCACGATTGAGCTAGTCCTGCTCCAAGGCATAACAATGTAACCTGATTTTGTTAATATTGTTTTTGTCATGATGTTAAATATCAGACTTTTTGTACATATGGCAGCAAATAAGTACGGTTTTGAATGGATTTATATATACAGACATTGTATACTGAGGCTGACATAGTTAAGGCATGATTAACAATCACTATAGAAATGTGATAAGACTTACTACAGGCTCTGGTGCTTCCAACTGATGGGGCAAATATACCAGGTGATCAAGTTCATGATGGTATGGATTTGGATAGCTGAAACTGTTTATCCAAATAGATTGTTATAAAATAATACAATACATATACAATACATATACTGACATATCTATTACTTATACTAAGGATATATTTTATTGAAGATAGTCAATCTTACCTTGATTCCTGTGTTTCTGACATTTCTGAAACATCCTTCAAAC
The DNA here is from genome assembly GCA_034190875.2 of Urechis unicinctus. Taxonomy (NCBI): domain Eukaryota; kingdom Metazoa; phylum Annelida; class Polychaeta; order Xenopneusta; family Urechidae; genus Urechis; species Urechis unicinctus. The sequence continues at coordinate 19,435,207 of CM067344.1, forward strand.
TCTCTGTGGAAAATATTGTACAGATGAATTTTCCAAAGAATAGAATGTCAACCAAACATCAAAATGGTTATCCTGCCACTATTGATAGTCACCTGAGAGAGGCATTAAAGCATTCGGTTTCTCTGTGAGTTTGGGTACAAATGGATGGTCACTATTGTCAATTTTATCTCTGAACTGGGTTTGTGGGCGCTGTATATTCTTGGCAGTGAGGAGACGGAAGCTTGCACTACGGCTGGTCTGCTTCGGGGTAATCTGCGGAATAAACAGACATTTACCCTACATTATATCAACCAATGGAGTTAAGTTGAAAATATAGATAAACACAGAAGGTAGAAAGGCAACTACACCTTTTTGTTCCAGCTTCCACTGACTGGTTGTTTGGTTGTAACAGAGGCCACAACCAGTGGATTATCTGTTTTACGTACACCAGAGGCTGTATCTAGAAATGTGCCCTTGAGAAATAAATTCAGTTATTCACTTTTATTATCTATATGATTAAACAATATTAAAGAAATTATGATAAGTCAAATTGCAGTTGATATAGCAACTTATCATATTACCCTTATTATTTACAATATTTTCCAAAAACATTGAAAATTGCAATCAGTAATTGAAAGAGTGAGAGTTTATATGTAACGAGTCTCACAGCTTTTTCAAGGAGCTGGTCATTGGCATCCACCAAAACATCAAACATGTCCTCATTCGCCAGTCTCTCACCTGCCTTAGTCAGGCTACCTTTGGCACTGTGGTAGCGCATCACCTGTTGGATTCTAACCCATACAGAATAACGAGATGTCAATCATAAGAAATATTAACCAATGTCAACTGCAATCAAGTGCAACAAGGAAATTAACATGATATCAACATGAATTTGGTGCTAATAATAACTGCCGCCAAGAAAAATTTCATTAATATTCTCCTATTCTGGAATGATTGTTTGTAGAGAAATGAAAATGATGCTGGTGAATAGGGATGGTACAAACACACAGCTGCAGCAGCCTCTCTGCCTCCATCTCCATGAGTTGGTGAAATCCCTCAAAGCTTGAGTAGTAATCGTAGTCATCTCCTGAGTTAGGTAGTTCATTGGAACTCTTCGTGGCCAGCATCAGAACTCGTAACACATTCTAGAAAAGGAAAGATAATAGTAGTATCTCCAATAACCGACATAACACCACCATAGGTTTTGAACTCAAGCTATGAGTCAAGCAGCATCTAATAGGAGTAAAATCAAACTTAGTTACAAGGGTAAAATCATTAAATAATAATCATGAAAATTGTCAATCCAAACCATTTCACTCAAGAATTATATACCGGTAAATAAGCATGTATAGTTACTCAACCCATTAGCTACTTGTTTGCATATTTTTGCAAACAAAGAATAAAGGCAGTTTTCAGGCTTCCTATATCAATAAATTATCAATTATTTGGTGTTCCAACTTCCATATGAAAAAATGGGTTAATTTATGCATATAATAAACCTAGGGCTGTCAGTGATTTTTTCAAATTCAGTGTATCTCGTTGAAATTATGAAGAGAGATATAGTCATGAGGATTCTAAAAATGTATGTTTAATTTTATTAAAAAAGTTATTGAGGTTTAAAATTTCATGGTATTGCTCGGTTTTGTGCCAGAATTCTACAGTAAGGGATAACAGACACTTTTCATGTCTTATATTTTGAATATCATAGTGAAATTTTACCACAAGAAATGTATAATCTAGAGGATTCTAATAAGGTAGGTTAATTATTAAAAAAGTTATTCAAATTTCATGGAATTGTCAGTTTTGGAGCCAAAATTGACAGGATGACAGCCACTTTTCACTTATCCAGACACCTGTCTGAAATTGCCAAACAATGCTAACAAGGCAGATAAAATGTACTGCCTACCAAGACCAATAAAATTCCCCTGGTCCAGACTAGGGCAGTACAACTTATTTGTCACATCCTTTATAAGATCGTTGAAATATATATATCTATACAACGACATGTAACGATGAGAGATATATGGTACGATTAAACCAGTGATGGTTTAAAGTCAGAGGTCACTCGCGTCTTCAAGCAATAATTTTGTCAGAAAAAAAATAACGAAAAATTGACTTTGTTTGACCCCAAGCAACAGCCGCATAAGCGATCTTGAGTCGGCCGTGTGAAGGCAAGCTATGCGCTCTCCCGGCATGGGCATGACAAAATTGAACATTTTAAAGTTTAAAATTCGACAAAACATTTCCAATCGATTTGAAAATAAATTTGACCAAAGTGTTCCACTATACTTGAATTATCCCTGTATATAGATGGATGTTAGGGGTCAGACTAAAAAATGAACGAAAATCGACTTTGTTTGACGACGCACGATTAACGATGGTTGCAAGCGTGTGCAGCCGTGTTGAGTCAAGGCAAGGGTGACCCTGATACGGGCTAACGGGCGAGCATGAGCTAATTGTACGACATTTTGAAGTGCAAAATATGACAAAACATTACCATTTAATCTGAAAACAAATCTCACCCATTTGTAACATCATACTTAAATTTGTCAAAAGTGTGCACCTATGTCGCGGGTATCTGGCAAAATTGGGGAAAAAATACATTTGTTTACACTGTGTCACTTCGCACGTAAATAATATTACTTACCCTTTGGCCAATTTTTTTATATTCTATATGACCATGACCATTTGAATGTCATCTACTAAACAATAAAAACGATATGAGTAACGAATACGAACCGATTTAGAGAATTCGAAACGGCCCGATTCTCGTAAAGTCAAAAATGCTTGCGAAGAATTTTAACGTATTGCTCCACAAACACACACTTTTTATGGCTCAAACGGAGTAAAATGAAAAAAGTAAGGCAATATTATTGAAATTCAATATGTTAGCTCTCGTTTGGTGTATCATTCGTCCATGTATCTTAAATATAAATGCCAGATAGATCAAGTTGAAAAAAATTTGGAAATAACATTGAGTTACAAGCGCGGCCGCCTCGACGAGGTTCGGCTGACACCCCTAATGTAGCTCAGAACGGTAATATGAATATATACCGTTATGTTCAAACATTGTCCACGATTCGCAGAAAACGCGTTAGGGTTAATTTGCTCTATCCCGCATCTAGAAAATAACATATATCAAGAGCCTGTACAACAAAAAGTCATCACTCAACAAAAAACTTACCCCCACTCGATGCTATTCTTCAAGAAATGCCATCGATACATCATTTTGAAAAATACTGTGTCGCTTGATTTCCCACCTCATTTGCAAGTGCCTAACTCGGATAGGGGTGTGTCGCGGGACCTCGAAAACCCGTACCCGTTGTACAAGTTGAGAATGGCAAAAAGTATACACTGTCTACAAGGTATTATGCGAATGTATAACTTGCTTGTCGTACAAGTCAAGAGGCCGAAAAAACATACCCCTTCGCGCGGCACATGTATACTACCTCTATACACTTAAGTGCCCCCCACCCTGGGCTTAGCATTAGCAGTCGATGGCTCACGTCATTCTGAGCATGCGCAATGCACGTGGTCTTGAACTTGAAAACAAACATGTTGCTGTGTTTCAGACTTTTTACCGCTTCCCAAATTGATCGAGCTATAACTAATTAACATGGATGAAATCCCCCGCCGAAAAGGGATAAAATTGTCCGTGAACATCATTGCATTCTAAAACTCCATCACTTGGGTATGTTTGATGTTTGGTGGTTGTCTGAATCGATCTCAAAATTTTTACATTGCGTCGGCTTAAGAGAAAGTAAGACGTCTACTCAGATGTCTTGTAGGGCTACCCCTAATGTAGCTCCGGTCATAACGGTAACATGGATTTATACCGTTACGATACGACGGTTTTAGCGCTTCATTAAAGAACACGTTTTGGTCTTCACGGTTTTGGGTGCTCCATTACGCTTCCAAAAAATAACATATATCAAGAGCCTGTACAACAAACAATCTTCACGGTCCAAAATACTTATAACAACTCGACGCTATTTTTCAAGAAATGCCATCGATACATCATTTCCGAAAAGTCAAGATACCATGATCGCCATTTTGAAAAAATATTGTGTCGCGTGATTTACCGCCGCCTCATTTGCATTGCCTTAGCATCCCGGGGGGGGCACTTGACCCTAACTCGGATAGGGGTGTGCCGCGGGACCTCGAAAACCCGTACCTGTTGTACAAGTTGAGAATGGCAAAAAGTATACCCCGTCGTACAAGGTATTATGCGAATGCATAAACCGTCGTACAAGACGAGAGGCGAAAAAAAAAAACATACCCGGTCGCGCGGCACATGTATACTACCTCTATACACTTAAGTGCCCCCCCCGGGTTTAGCATTAGTCGTCATTCTGAGCATGCGCGATGTACGTGGTCTTGAACTTGAAAACAAACATGTTGCTGTGTTTCGGACTTTTTACCGCTTCCCAAATTAATCGAACTATATATAATTACCATGAATGAAATCCCCCGCCGAAACGGGATAAAATTGTTCGTAAAACATTATTGCATTCTATAACTCATCACTTGGGTATGTTTGGTGTTTGGTAGTTGTCTGAATCGATCTCAATTATTTTTCATTGCGTCGTTTTCTGAGAAAGTAAGACGTCTACTGACGTCTTGTAGGGCTACCCCTAATGTAGCCGTGCACGACGTTTATTAACGTCATGCAAAGATCGTAACCGAATGCGCGTGAACAATACATGAGTTCCAATTATACACGATTATTACAGACATGTACATATGAAGAATAATTTTTCACATAATTGAATGTTTATTAACAAGTTGAGTAAGTTAACGTGTGAGATTTCGTCAAAGGCGATTTAATCCGGCCACACAAATTCTGAAAAGTTCATGTTTATTTTGAACGACAAGATCGGTTTCTGCGCGCATGCGCAGACAAGGTTCTTCGCAAGCGAACTTTTTCTTTCTGAATTTTATTATTTAAGTATATGTGTCATTTTGTCAATGATTATCTTTTGGAAATATCTTCTTTGAAGGGCGATATGTATTCAACGATATCACATTGACATTTAAAAAAGATTACACTTATTGATTCCCGCAGTCTGGAGGGGGCACTTGGCCTTGTCCTGCGTAGGGGTGTGCCCCGGGATCTCAAAAACCTGTACCCATCATACAAGGTAAAAATGGCAAGAGCATACCCCATCCTACAATTATGAGGTCAACAAAACCCGTCGGGAGGCCGAAAAAAGCCTACCCCGACACATGTATACTACCTCTATATACTACCTCTATATCCCCCGGGACCTGCAGCCACATGGCAATGAAAATGAAACTGCGTAATGTGACGTCATGTTTCCAAAACTGGGGCTGCCATGAACGAAAGTTGTGATTCTAAAAGTTCATTTGACAATTGCTAAATAATCACGAGACAGTGGATAACCAAAATAGTCAGGTTCAGCGGATATTCATCTGATTTGTCGACATATATATTTACGTAAGTACACAACTTGGTGGGAAGCCCCGGGCACGCAAAATAAAAAAAATTGCCACACGACCCACATACTTTCAGGCACGACGGTATATATTTATATTACCGTCGTGCGCGGCTACCCCTAATGTCAACTTGATGATGACGATCTGTATTTTCCAGTGACCAAGGGAAGATGTTTTAGAATAACCAGATATGGTTAATCTTTGGATTTGTTTCACTATAAAATGTAGCCAGATTAATCTTTGGTCCACATTTTGACTGGGCCTATCGCCAGACCTGACAGAAAGTGAATGATAGTTAGGTCTGGTCACCGGGCAAAAAGCAACTTTGACACACTCAGTGCACTTATTATCGCTCATTATCTCAAATACTATAATATATATATATATATATATATTACTCTTCTTTAACGAACACATTGTCGCAAGTATATTAAGTCTTATTCACTTGGGAAAGTGCATTTATATCCCCGAATGGTGACGAGGCACTGTCAGAGGCTTGACGTTCACCCGAATTTGACTCCATGCTTGAGCTGTTTTGGTCGTGTGGTTCCTGTGGCCCAATGTGAAGCTGGCGCAAAACAGTAGAACCAAATAAGAGCCCGACGGGACAACATACGTCTGGTACAGCTAAACATCAAATAGCTTACGCCGAACTTTAGCATGTAATCACAGATCAACTTATCGGTCAGCTGCAACCAAATATAGGGATTTAAAGCTTATTTAGACTAAAGGCAAGTATTTGATATTTTATTTCCGTTCTAACATAAAATAATTACACTATAATTATGCATCATTGGGCATCATAAATCCCCTTAAGTGAACTTTTGCAACACGTCAGGCTGAATTCCCGTGGGGGCGGGCCTTGGCCTTATTCCGGATAGGGGTGTGCCGCGGGACCTCGAAAACCCGTACCCGTACAAGGTGAAAATGCCAAAAGCATACCACGTCGTACATGGTATTATGCGAATGTTAAAACCCGTCATACAAGGTGAAAATGGCAAAAAATCGTACCCCGTCGTACGAGGTATTATGCAAATGTATAACCCGTCCTACGTCGTAGGCACTATAAAAGTGTCGGAAAAATCTCAAAATCTGAGCACACAGGAAACATCATTGCATTTGCATTGTCAACGATCGATGGGAAATCCCGGGAGAAAATATCGACATACAGAATCAAAATGGTACAGATGGGAAGAGAAAAGCATACCACGTCGTACAAAACGAAGACCCCAAAAAATCCGTCGTAAAGATTGGAGCTGAAAAAAATACCCCGTCGTATGAGTACGAGGCCTAACAAAACCCGTCATACAAGTCATAAGAGGGCTCAAACGTGCCTCCGCCCGAAAAGTATGTGTGCATGCCACCTGCAGCGTGGTGCTTTGTCAAGGCTAGCGTCTCTTAAAACCACGTGGTATTTTCTGATTAATTCAGGGGCGTGGTCACCTCAACATATGAGAAGACTCCATATTCTAAATATTCGCAGCCACATGTATATAAACATACATGTACATATATATATATGTATATATATATGTATATGTATGTATATATATACATATATTTATATATATCTATATATATATATATACATGCATATATACATATATATATATATACATATATATATATATATAAACATACATGTACATATATATATATGTATATATATATGTATATGTATGGATATATATACATATTTTATGTATATCTATAGATATATATATATACATGCATATATACATATATATATGCATATATATATGAATATATATATATATATATATAATATATATATACAACACACATATATATATATGTATAATATATATATACATGTGTATGTGTGTGTGTGTGTGTGTGTGTGTGTGTGTGTTGTGTGTGTGTGTGTGTGTGTGTGTGTGTGTGTGTGTGTGTGTGTGTGTGTATGGTGTGTGTGTGTGTGTGTGTGTGTGTGTGTGTGTGTGTGTGTGTGTGTGTGTGTGTGTGTGTGTGTGTGTGTGTGTGTGTGTGTGTGTGTGTGTGTGTGTGTGTGTGTGTGTGTGTGTGTGTGTGTGTGTGTGTGTGTGTGTGTGTGTGTGTGTGTGTGTGTGTGTGTGTGTGTTGTGTGTGTGTGTGTGTGTGTGTGTGTGTTGTGTGTGTGTGTGTGTGTGTGTGTGTGTGTGTGTGTGTGTGTGGTGTGTGTGGTGTGTGTGTGTTGTGTGTGTGTGTGTGTGTGTGTGTGTGTGTGTGTGTGTGTGTGTGTGTGTGTGTGTGTGTGTGTGTGTGTGTGTGTGTGTGTGATGTGTGTGTGTGTGTGTGTGTGTGTGTGTGTGTGTGTGTGTGTGTGTGTGTGTGGTGTGTGTGTGTGTGTGTGTGTGTGTGTGTGTGTGTGTGTGTGTGTGTGTGTGTGTGTGTGTGTGTGTGTGTGTGTGTGTGTGTGTGTGTGTGTGTGTGTGTGTGTGTGTGTGTGTGTGTGTGTGTGTGTGTGTGTGTGTGTGGTGTGTGTGTGTGTGTGTGTGTGTGTGTGTGTGTGTGTGTGTGTGTGTGTGTGTGTGTGTGTGTGTGTGTGTGTGTGTGTGTGTGTGTGTGTGTGTGTGTGTGTGTGTGTGTGTGTGTGTGTGTGTGTGTGTGTGTGTGTGTGTGTGTGTGTGTGTGTGTGTGTGTGTGTGTGTGTGTGTGTGTGTGTGTGTGTGTGTGTGTGTGTGTGTGTGTGTGTGTGTGTGTGTGTGTGTGTGTGTGTGTGTGTGTGTGTGTGTGTGTGTGTGGTGTGTGTGTGTGTGTGTGTGTGTGTGTGTGTGTGTGTGTGTGTGGTGTGTGTGTGTGTGTGTGTGTGTGTGTGTGTGTGTGTGTGTGTGTGTGTGTGTGTGTGTGTGTGTGTGGTGTGTGTGTGTGTGTGTGTGTGATGTGTGTGTGTGTGTGTGTGTGTGTGTGTGTGTGTGTGTGTGTGTGTGTGTGTGTGTGTGGTGTGTGTGTGTGTGTGTGTGTGTGTGTGTGTGTGTGTGTGTGTGTGTGTGTGTGTGTGTGTGTGTGTGTGTGTGTGTGTGTGTGTGTGTGTGTGTGTGTGTGTGTGTGTGTGTGTGTGTGTGTGTGTGTGTGTGTGTGTGTGTGTGTGTGTGTGTGTGTGTGTGTGTGTGTGTGTGTGTGGTGTGTGTGTGTGTGGTGTGTGTGTGTGTGTGTGTGTGTGTGTGTGTGTGTGTGTGTGTGTGTGTGTGTGTGTGTGTGTGTGTGTGTGTGTGTGTGTGTGTGTGTGTGTGTGTGTGTGTGTGTGTGTGTGTGTGTGTGTGTGTGTGTGTGTGTGTGTGTGTGTGTGTGTGTGTGTGTGTGTGTGTGTGTGTGTGTGTGTGTGTGTGTGTGTGTGTGTGTGTGGTGTGTGTGTGTGTGGTGTGTGTGTGTGTGGTGTGTGTGTGTGTGTGTGTGTGTGTGTGTGTGTGGTGTGTGTGTGTGTGTGTGTGTGTGTGTGTGTGTGTGTGTGTGTGGTGTGTGTGTGTGTGTGTGTGTGTGTGTGTGTGTGTGTGTGTGTGTGTGTGTGTGTGTGTGTGTGTGTGGTGTGTGTGTGTGTGTGTGTGTGTGTGTGTGTGTGTGTGTGTGTGTGTGTGTGTGTGTGTGTGTGTGTGTGTGTGTGTGTGTGTGTGTGTGTGTGTGTGTGTGTGTGTGTGTGTGTGTGTGTGTGTGTGTGTGTGTGTGTGTGTGTGTGTGTGTGTGTGTGTGTGTGTGTGGTGTGTGTGTGTGTGTGTGTGTGTGTGTGTGTGGACATATTGGCGGCTCATCCTAACTACCCCAGTATAATAACCCTTAGTTAGCATGGACATATTTATTGATATTGATACATAAGAGTATACTGCGTAAACACATCAACGTTATCCTTATAGGACGTGTATTGTTGACTCCACATACGACAGACCGGTTTCGTATTAATCGTTGATATCATAAACGTATACGAAAAGCATAACACCTGTATGAAATGATAAAACTGTCATATTGATATCCACCGAATGTTACAACATAATAAAGTGAATTCATGTTATCATACGTATCCAAAATTGCGATTGCATTCGGTCACTTGTCATGACCCATTGGGTGGGACGAGTAAAAAAACTGTGTCGGCCTCATCATCAAATCTGGGTTTGCATTGTTGGTTCACTTTCTTCATCTATGGCGAAGTTAATGTATCCACCACTGGAAGCTTCTGTAACACTCGCGCTACCAGATGAAGCTTTATATCTAGAATGTTGAGTTTTTTGCCTCCACCTACTAACGAATCCCTCCACAATTGTCTGACGTTGGTTCAATTCATCAGCTTCTTGATGTTCGGATATCGCATGAGATTGATGAGAACTAGAAGATTCTTCATCATCTGATGATGACCTTCGCGGTACTGAATGCACTCGTTCTCTCCATCTCTGCACAGCTGCTTGTAAAGACGTTCGTCTGACCAGAGACACTTGCCCTGGAGGTTTCAATACAGTAAATGCATCGTCCGCATTATGTTTGGAACTCAGTAGCTCCATAGCATTTTTCATGGTTTCAATATGCTTTGTTAGTTCTTGGCAATTCGTTTGTAAGTCCATGATTCTATTTTCCAATCGAAGAATTGCTTTATTACCAGAGTCCACGTCTTCAATTTGATTTTCTTGCAAATGGTCTCGGGGCAAAGCCATCATCCAATGATGCGTGTCCGGATTGAAATAAGTGATGTCTTGAATTATCCCAAGTTTCTTAAAGGCAATCTTTAAAAATGGCACGGACTTTTCCATCTTGAGAGCAAGCCGCACGCTTCCAAGCTTCCATGTTGTGCCTTCCTTGGCGAATACATTGGCGTAGGTTTCAGTCATCATGGCAATCAGAAGGTTGAGTAGAATGACAGAGGAGAGCAGGACGTAACACGCGTACACCAATTTGATGCAGAAAAGCTCCGTGTAGTAGAAATTACCAGCATCTTCAAAGAGTGAATCATCCAGGCCTAACATGAGATTGAATGTTAGAAAGAACGTGTCCCATGCTGAAGGATATGCAGAGGAGAAAGTTGGTACCAACTGGAACAAAGCATGGAAGCCCATTGCAAACCCAAACATAACAAAAGAGTAGATGAAGATAAACCGTGCTATGTCCCGTATGAATATATGTCTGAGCATAATTGAGAAAGAGTGAACCGACTGGAAACCCTTGGCAAAGGATATGGTGAACATCCAACCAATCATAAGGGCCACAGAAAGAGCATACGCCTGGTGGTTGTTTGTTAACTCGTACATAAAAAACCAAATAAACACGGATAATGTGAAGAAAACGCCAGAAAAATGTGAAACAAAGTCCAATGTCAAGAAAGCAACTTGGATGGAATGTTGCAAGGCTGTTCACCAATTCCTTTAAAAAAATTGGCAAGCGTCTCTTTCTTGGATTTCCGAGTTTGATGCAATCTGTTCACCATATAGACCATCTCAAATATCAAAACCATCGTTGGCCAAATAAGGAGTAATATTTGGGGGTAGACCGTTGGGGTGATGTCGATGTAGTTTGCTTCGACCGAAAAGTTCATGGGCGATGCCGGAATAAGTGTTTCGATGCCAAACTTGGTGAAGAAACTCATGAATATGATGTGGCTAAGCATACAGAAGCCAAACACTAGCTGATATGCACTCCAGTAGTTTTTGACCAGCTGCCGGAAAGGCGTGATGTCCAGCATTTTCGTGGCCTCAACCTCATTTTTCAGATGAGCTACAATATCCAGGCACGACCCATTTTGTGGTCGTTCAAGTGTTCCTATCATCTTATTTATTTTGCTTTGGCGGCCTCCATTTTTAGCGACATGTCGTTGCGTGGAAGAGCTATCAATTTCAGTATCCGGTGTCAGATTTGTGATATCAAAGACATAGTTAGGCCCCTGTTGGAAGCGATAGATACCAGGGCTGTTCAGAATGGTCTCTAACATGATTGTGGCGCCTACTGCGGCGCTGTGTGTGATGACCGTGCGATTATCGTTGTTGTAGATTTCAGATGTCAAATGCACCATAGCGTCCCTTCTATACGTGGCGACAAGGGGTGAGTCCTCGTCAGGAGGATGGAATCCACATGTCTTGCACCACCAAATCGATGACAGCTCCACTATTGTATTGTACACTTTCAGAAAGGCTTCTTTCATGTTTGGTTTCAGCACTATTTGTTCGGTGACGTCATGAAGTACTGTGTTTCCCCGGTGGTTCATCAGGGCAAGACCGGCCCCTGCTTGGAGAAGACTTCGCACACTTTCAACTTCTCCCATACGGGAGCAAATATGCAACACCGTGTCACTTTTACTGTTTGGTTGGTCTAAATCGAAGCGACTTCGAATCAAACGGCTTCCGCGTTCTTCGACGTCTTCGCCAAATACACTGAGCAGCATCTCCAAAGCTGTTAAATCCCCGGCCTTTGCAGCAACATGTAAGGCATTATCACCCTCGTCGTTGACAGCTCGTGGGTCAAGTGGTTGAAGAACTTCTATGATCTCTATCCTACCTTTCTTGGCGGCTACATGAAGTGCTGTATTGCCATTCTTATCCTTGGCGTCGAGCAATGCCCAGCGATTTGACGCAATGATGGCTTCCACGAGAACGCTTGCGACCTCCGGACTACATTTAGGTGACCATGCAGCAAGGTGAAGTGGGCTTGATCCCGTGCTGTTCTGAATACCTAGGGTAGATTTCTGTAATAAGATGTTCAAAGCTTTCATATGGCCGTTTTTCACTGCTAAATGCAGAGGTGTCTCACCGTGGTCGTTTTGATGTGTGATGTCATAGGTGGCAGCAAATTCCTCCAGCACTGTCACGCAATTTGACTGGGCCGCTGTATGAAGGAAAGTGTTTCCCATATCGTCCGAACACTTCCATTCTACCCCAAGATCAAGCAGGTGCGATATACCGGCAGTGGTTCCCTTGACAGCTGCAATGTGGAGAGGAGTGCGGCCTTTTGGAAATGTAAACTTAACATCTGAGGAAATACCATGGGTTTTCTTGTACCTGATGACGAACACTAGGATGATTGACAAGTCGGAATGTGTCACTGCAAAATCCCAGACTGTTTGTCCCAGTTGATTTTTGTGTTCCATGCTGGCCTCGCTGGAGAGTAGAGCGTTAATAGCGTGAAGCTTGCCTTCCTTTGTGGCCAGCATTAGAGGAGTATTTCCATTAGCATCACCTTGGTCGATTCGTGCACGATGGGAGAGGAGCAATTTAATGATGTCGTCATGTCCTTGAGTGGATGCATAATGTAACGCGGACTTGCCACCGGTGATTGTTGTGTTGATCAAAGCCCCGTGGTGGAGGAGAATCCGAACAATCTCAAGATGACCCATAGCAGATGCCAAGGTGAGGGGTAATATCAGTCCAAATCGTCGACGTTGGTTTACGTTAGCTTTGCCATGTGAGAGTAGATATGACACTACATCCGTGAAGCCATGGCGTATTGCTCGATAGAAAGCTGTAGAGCCTTTTGCATCCTCGTGGTTGGGACTTGCTCCTGATGCTACGAGAGCCTTGACTGCTTCCAGACGGTTGGCCCATACAGCCCACATCAATGGCGTTTCACCTGCGTCGTTGCTGATATCTACCTGTACACCCGACTTGATTAAGAGTTTAATCATCTCCACGTTACCTTTGAGAGCTGCAATATGGAGAGCCGACATCGGACGCACCGAACCTTCACCAATATCAATCTTAACCAAGCAAAGCAAGTAATCATGTCTTGTCCAAAATTGTGCGTCATTTATTTTGTCAATAAGTTTTTCAACCAGCTCTGTTTTCTCTTCTTCCACTAGCATCTGAAGGGCTGTCTTTTTGGAAAAGAAATTGTCAACCTGAGTTGTAAATGCCTCCATGAGAAACTCTGACTTGCAATTTGTTATCAGGTTTCCAATTATCCCTGGAGCGTTTGCTTCTACAGCTAGATGAAAGACATTCATACCGTTTGGTAAATGACAGATGTCTTCAGCGAAAAAGGCATACACATTTTCAATCCGACTGGATAATTCAGAGAAACCTTGTAAGTCATCATTGACTATCGCTGGGACGAAAGGTGTTATAGACAATGGTATGTCATTGTCGGCAACACTGGAGGAAGGACGTCGATATGAATATGACGGGTTTTTTATCCCCTCTGACGAAGAAGTCTTCCTGGTCCCACCTGGTAACAATAGGTGTCCACCCGCTCCTCGTATCTGCAAAACCATGCTTGTTTTAATAATTCACATACAAAATTGTTTGCTAATGACGTGACAGAGAGAGAGACAAGGAGAGAGAGAGACAGAGAGAGAGAAACAGAGAGAGAGAGAGAGAGAGAGAGAGCGAGAGAGTTAATGATGATTAAATTCATGCTGCATCAATGTTTTTAGTATATGTTATGCTTGCAATAACTCATTATAATAACACACACACACACACACACACACACACACACACACACACACACACATATATATATATATATATATATATATATGTATATATATATATATATTTATATATATATGTATCTATATAAATATTGATATATATATATATATATATATATATATATTCATATATATATTTATCTATATATATATACATATATTTTTATATATATAGATATAAATATATATATTTTATATATATATGTATATATATATTTAAATATATATATTTGAATATATACATACATATGTATGCATAAAAATGTGTATGTATATATATACCGCTCTACCCCGATAACTTGCGTCAATGAGGATCCATAAATCGGAGTCGCGAGTTAAATAAAAGCGCGATTTAGCGAATTTGGGTGGAAGGTAGTGCCCCAATCGAAGATAGCTCGGCGCGTCGCCAGCCTTTGTTTGCGGGTTAAACGTCAGTATGATTACCATACGGATAAGGAAATGAATCTGAAACTAATAATTATGGGTTTTTTTCAGATGATGGTCAATGAGAAGTGCAAAATGAGCTGATTTCATTAATTTGTGTGGGCGGGTTTATATTAGCCCCCAGCGCCAAACGTATGCACATTTAAATGCACACATATGTATATATATATATATGTGAATATATATATATATATATATATATATATATATATATATATATATATATATATATATATATATATATATATATATATGTGTGTGTGTGTGTGTGTGTGTGTGTGTGTGTGTGTGTGTGTGTGTGTGTGTGTGTGTATATGTATATTGTCGAACATAGACATAGGCATATGCGCACTATGAACACAGGTGCGGTACGATGTTGGGTTGTTATTGCGCTGTATCTTACCTGTTGCCTACTTGATTTCTGTTGCAGGAGGAGAAAATCTTCGTCCAAATCATTCAAGGAAGAAAACTTCCGATCCATTTTTTTAACTCCGTGAATCAATTCAAAAGGAAGAGAAACAGATACACCTCAGAGTCGTTGGTGTACACTCATCAAGACTTAGTAGTTTCTTGCAGTTGCTTCTATTGTTTGTATAAATTCAGTAGCGACTATAGTGGACTTTGTATGAGCACAAATATGTCACGACATTGACCAGGTGATAACGCGTGGGTCAGTCAGAGCAGAGATTGAATCGTCGAGACATTTACAATCGCTATGAGAGTCCGCTGGTCATTACACAGCGATAAGCACGTACAAACAGCAGACGAAAGTGAGGAGCGCTTTCGTCATGTTTGATTAGTTATGAAGGTCCACTTGATAATATTGACATTTGATAGAAGGGGACTATCGCTGGAAATTGGTTGATGATGACATGACAGCGGATATGGTACGGGTTTCTTGAGTCCAGAAGAGACAGTTATCCTGCTTATCATTTCTCAAACCGACTCATGTTATCGATTTCTATGTAGGAATGCAATCACCAATTCCATGTAGATGAGTACTCGGGGAGAAAAAAGGTGGAAATTGCTTGGTACCCAAACTTAACTCTCGCTGTCAGTTGGAATAGCGACAAGCATCATATATGTTATTTCCGATCGATGTTATTCGCCGAGCACCCACAAAGTGATCCATATTGTTTAGTGATGTGTCTGTCATTTTTGTTCTAGCGCAGTGCAAATATTGTTTAGTGTTGAGTCTGCCATTTTTGTACTAGCGCAGTGTAATATTTCCGGAGTAGTCTGTAACATGTATTTTTGCTCAAAAAGCGAATACCATAACACTCAAATGAACATAAACTTTTATATATATATATATATATATATATATATATATATATATATATATATATATATATATATATATATATATATATATATATATATATATATATATATATATATATATATATATATATATATATATATATATATATCTATATATATATATATATATATATATATATATATAAAACAAATATTAGTTTTTTGCCCAAAACCAGATGACATACACACGTACAATTCATATGGTCAATGACATATAATGAAGCTGTATATCAGTGTATACCAGAGCAGTACGAAACCCCTCAATGCTAATTAGGTTGACATTCAAATCAAGTCATAGATGGTAATGTCGTGGAAACTGAGAGATGAATCGAGCAAAGGGCCGGGTATCGTGGTCAATACATGGGTGAACAAGGGGTACTCCTTGACCCCGACAATTGAGTACTCTATCGATGACAAGCCATCGTTCTTCGGGTGAAATTGTTCATCCCAAATGTATGGAATGCTGAAAAATCACAATAAGCAAATGAAAACATCAATCCTTTCAAATGGAATTATTGTTATTATTATGGTTATTACTATAATTGTTATTCGTGTATTTTATTATCATTATTCGTGCAACTAATCGGATGGTAACCAAATAATTGGAGTGAAAAGGTGCGTTTTTAAATATCTCAGCAACATTTTTAATCTCTCTCCTACTGGCAGCGATACATAAGCCCGACAAAACACTAGCTCTACCTGAGGTATGCGTTATTATCCTCACCACCCAGGCCCTATATTTTGTTTGTGAAGCCGTTAATTCCTCTAATCTGTGTTGGTGTCATCATTACTCCCCCGCCAAAGTATCACTTACTGAACATAATGAATATATATATATATTTATATATATATATATATATATATATATATATATATATATATATATATATATATATATATATATATATATATATATATATATATATATATATATGTATGTATGTGTGTATATATATATATATATATAGAAGGCGAATATAAGACTTATGCCCTTTAGAAAGTTATAGCAACAAAAGCAAATATAAACTGCCTAATCATGTACACAGTTAGCCACTTTGATCAAGATGATTTAAATGTATATCGATTATGCCGAATCATCTTATCTGATCATCAGACAATATTACATCCCTATCTAGCTCTCAATAATTTCATAGCTTTCAGTAGGGTGTGCGGTAGTTTCGTACACCGGCGTTTCGTACACAGGTCGTTTCGTACACCGATGGTTGTTTCGTACTCAGGACAGGGAGGCGTTTCGTATGCAGGTCGTTTCGTACACAGATGGGAGTCGTTTCGAACACTGAATACGAGGTGTCTGCTCATATGATTGTTATTGTTATCTTTTTCGAATTATGACGTCGTGTTGTGTAATATCATTGTCGTAGGTCATTTCTATGCATTTATCATGAGTTATCCAGATGTTACGTCTTACCTGGCGAGGAAGGTCAACTCGGCCATGGACCTGTCACGAGACAACTCGGCCAGGAGTTAAGTCGGCCACAAGTCAATTCGGCCATGCAATTAATGCGAAGACTAAAATAAAATTAAATGAATGACTTATAAAATACAGCAGTAGCAATTATATAGTAGGAGATTTATTAAAACAAACCTTTCAGATCTATCCTTTGGGGTTCACCGCATAAAATTTAATCAATTCCAGTTAAAATAATGAATTTATTGAATGCAAAATTCATAGTACAGTAATATGGGCTTCACACAGATCTAACCCTTCAAAACGTACATCATTAGTAATCTTATGCAAAGTGCAAAATAATGTGTTACTTATATATACTTATCTATACACAGTCTCTATCTGTCATTTTTATTTACACACACATACACACGCACACACATACACACACACACACACACACACCAGGGGCGTAGCCAGACTTGAAGGAATGTTACGCACAGACGTGGGAGAAATCTACAGTTCCGGACAGTAAAGTCTAGCCACCCTTAGCTTTTGACTTTGATGCCATTTTTGGCCATATTTATTTTTTTACTTTTCAAATTGATGTTACGCTAAAATGATTTGCATCCACACAAACAGTCAGTGAATTTACAGGTAATTTTTGTTTTTGTTTTATGTCGCCATAATTTCATTGTCTAACAGCGGTTCCACATTCCTTGACGAACAATTGTAAATAACACAAACACGCTACATACACTTTTAATTGTCGACTGGCAATTTCGTTCACATTAATTATGACCATATTGACAACTCAACAAACAAATTTTCTAAGCTTTCAATTTCTTTAATAATCAATATTGACATTTATGTACACAACACTCACTGTTGCGGGTACCCAAGCCAAAACATTTTTTCAAGCCAACTCTTAATTAATAAACCTTTGTGAAAATAAACGATAAACCACGATACCAGATAATTTATATTTAGATTATTACTTAGTTACTTGACTAGGCATAACATAAGGAACAACTGCTTTTGATATTGCGTGTACGAAACAACCAATCTCGCGTGTACGAAGAAACCGCAAATAGTGCGTACGAAACAACCTGTTTACGAAACTACCTGTATTCACTAGTAGCGCATTCGATTGCGTGTCACCACCAAGTGACGCGGTTTTCGCCACAGTGGTACAGGTTTTCGACCCGTTCTGGGAATGAACATGCATTCATACTCATCCTTTTTCATGCCTTCAAGAAAACCGTTATTCATCATGGCAGCTCGATTGAACACCGTGGGACCTACATATCGACACATGTAGTTGAAAGCATTAGGGCATGGATAGACAACTGTGCACGAAGAATATGTTAAGATAGCACTATACATAAGGTATGCCTGACATTAATGCCCACTCGATAAATTAAATGCTTAAACGGGGAATTTTAATTCACACCCGGTAGCACTCATAAGAGTTTTATCTCCAGCCATATATACGATGATTTGCTTATCGATGATCGGGAAATGAGAATGAACATATTAAGAGATGTACCCATTTATCAATAATAACAAATCCAAGAGATACGAATACGTACATGTATGTTCCACTATATATATGGTGTACTTCACGTTTTGGTGTCGCAGAAAAGAGTGCATATGTTTGACAAATATTTGCAGGTGTTCCATGCGATCCCGGAATGGGACGATGACGGCGAATTTCCATTGTGGCACGCAGTCACGTGGACCCCATGAGCCTCCAAGTATCACGTGGTTGTGATGCGTGGCTATCGACTCCCAGGACTGGATACTGGTGTCAATTTCCATGTTAGTAGCTGTAAATTTATGCGATCACATTGCCAGTTTTAGGCAGGATTTATTGGGCATCAAATTAACAATAATACTAAATTTATGGCTTATAACTTTTCAGATTGATCAAAGCTTGCAGCATTAAACTGCCAAAATTATATCGGTGCCATCTCACCGTATGAAAATGCCACAAGCGACAACTTGAACTATACAAAATACGAACATCGGAATGGCGTCATGCGTTATAAACATGTTAATCATCAAGGCTTAACTCACGAAAGCATGTCTCCATCCAGAAGCTGTCACCCGTGTAATTAGCCAAGGACAGTGCGATTCCCTTACTAGCTCCTTGGATCTTCTTTAAGTATACAAAACCCACGTAATCATTGTCTGTCACTCGGAGTTGTTGTATCATGCGATGACTGCTGAAATACTTCCCATACTCCCTGTCCACGATACCGACTTGTACTGTAGTTATTATGGACAATTTGCAACACCACGTGGTCTGATGGCCGTCATTCCAGTTTGAGTTTCCGGTTGATGTATATACCCGCAACGATTATGTCGCTTGCAGTGTAGTTGTGCTTAACTGTTTTATAGTTACAGAACAACCTGAAAAGAATGAAGGCAAAAGATCACCTAATTATAAATACCAGCTTGTCAGAGTTTTTGAAATACTACTGGCTTTGTTTACATTCGGTGTCGAATCAAAGATCTTGCTATAATCAAATACCCGATTCGGCAGCTCGCCCGACAAATTCTGTGACACCGCGTAGGCAGCGCCTCCTACGTTTGTGGAAGCTACTCGACGCGCAGCAGCCAACCAACTTCGTTATGACTTGCGAGTATGTCTGACTAGAAGTCAAACACAAATGGGGATTTTTGCGCTGCAATTATATGTTTGATTTGACAAAGTCCTTTCCACCCAGGAAGTGAGTGTTCTAGCATATGTCTCTGGCTATACTGCCCGGAAATTAAGTTGTGTGAAATATTCAGAAACAAAATTTCTGTAGTCAATGATATACATGACCAGAAGAATTACCGAAGTGTAAAGGAAGGGCTCGTTGTCCCAAGCAAATCACTAGTAGGTGCATTATGCAGGCTTAAGGAACATTGCCGCAAATTCATTGACACAGTATTATACAGTAAGCAAGTGAAAGCAAGGGTTGTAAGCATTCTAGCTTAAGAAATCTCATTAGAGAAGCTCGAATGTGAATCATGCAGGTGTCATGTTTCTGTAATATGTATTATGGTGAACATCAGGTTGCATCATTCCCCGAGAGAGGCTAACTGTAAGTTAAGGGATCATAAGGAGAGAAAAAATCGTAAGGCATTGACATTTTCCCACACATGAAAATTTGTGCTCTTATTTGTTTTAAGTGCTGTTGTATGTGTAGATTTCCGAAAAATCAAATATTGATATTTGTTTACTTAGTTCCTTGAAAGCCCTCTATGGCAGATGTACAAGGACTATGCTATCATAAATCCCCACCAGTATACAGGACTACTGCACCTAAGATTGTAGTGGTGGGGAGAGCTTGTCGAACAAAGGTGACCCTGGATATACTGTTAGAATGGTTGGTTGCATGGTACTCCAATCAGATGTGTGTGTAAGATGGGACAGAACTATGTCTGGCTGATTTGGTGTGTTTAATGGCATAAGACAGGGAGGCATATTGTCAACCTGAATTGAGCTCTGGTTCTAAATAAGTATTGTGTTTAGTGTAGTTTTAGTGTGCTCGTTGTTAATCTTCTAATGTATGCTGATAATCTCATTTCATTTGTGGTTGTTGAGAGTAAGCTATTAAGACTGAGAGTTTTAGTTGTAATGACCTTAATTTATATATATATATATATATATATATATATATATATATATATATATATATATATATATATAGAGAGAGAGAGAGAGAGAGAGAGAGAGAGAGAGACAGACAGAGAGAGAGACAGAGAGAGAGAGACAGAGAGAGACAGAGAGTGACAGAGAGACACTCAGAGAGACAGAGGGAGAGACAGAGGGAGAACGAGAGACAGAGAGAGAGACAGATGGGGAAAGAGACAGAGAGAGACCGAGAGAGAGAGAGAGACAGTGAGACCGATAGAGAGAGACAGAGAGAGAGGCAGAGAGAGAGAGACAGAGAGACAACATAGAGAGAGAGAGAAAGAGAGCGAGAGAGTTAATGATGATTAAATTCATGCTGCATCAATGTTTTTAGTAAATGTTATGCTTGAAATAATTCATTATTATATTGTTATTCAAAATAAGCAAGAATGCATGTTACAGTACTACATAATAAAATCATACGTCTGCACAGTGCACACCATCAACTGACAATGCAGCTTGTTGATTCGGTGGAGGTTCGGGTGAAAAATCAAATATCATTCAATCGGGAAATCATGAGCATGTATTTAAATCAACTTCATATATTCCGTCGCAAATATGTCCACACCAATGACAAAACCAATGTGATTCAGAATAATCTTTTAACATCAAATAAGTGTAGGCTAGACGTCCGACTGTGTCTTAAAAAGGTGTCAATAGTAATTGGCTATGTTTTTTGATGTATTGGCTCTATCCAAAAGTCGTTACATATTAGAAATACAGCGGTATTTTTGAGGACAAACCATCGCCGTTCAGTCTTTTACCATTGCGCCACGCGCTTTTGTTTACATTTAGCTTCCACAAAACCAGGTGGTGCGCTGGTCGCGAGCATCACAACGGAAACGTCCGAGTCGGGTATCTTATTATAACAAGATCTTTGGTCGAATTGCAGCAGCTCACTTTCAATTGAGAAATTGAACTAAGATCAAACTTGCATGGCGCTTCAGAAGGCTTTGAACAAAGCGACTTTTCTAAATTTGTGTTATTCTCTGGTGCCAGTTGAATATTGAATTTTGGTGCTGACTCCCGGGGTGGGGGGGGGGGGGGGGGGGGAGGGGGTGTCTCACTACGTGGAGGTTAGTGGGGATGTGCCGCCAATTTGGGTAAGTTTTTGGGCATTTTGGTATACAAATGGGTCGTTATTTCTTGAAAACAGGTATAGCAATGGGTCTGTTTTTTGTCCAATGACCTGGTATACCAATAAGTATGTATTTTTGACAGCGACTATAGCAATGGATATTTGTTTTGTGATGGGTATCCAATACGATGCTCAATATTGGGTGTTTGCTCAAGTCCCCTGGGTCAATGGTGGCCAGCCCTATCAATCAGTATGGTTGCGTTGTTTCAAAGACAAGTTTTATGGCATGATAAGCAAACAGAAAGGTCAGGTCCGTACATTTTCCTTTCTCCTTCCACTGTTTCCTGCAATGTCGTCTACCTCATGTGGCCGGACGTCTTCGAAACAGGCGCTCGTTGATAGCCTGCGGGCCCGAGTCACACATCTGGTTTATTTTAGTCAGGCGCGGCGCTATTTAATTAACTACCTTGCCGTTACGAAACAGAGCATCGTTGGACTGACCACAGTATCTTGCAAAGTTGCGAAGATTTTATAAACGTACTTTTTTCATTCTGAATCGTTAGTTTGGTATATGGATGAATTTGACATTTAAAGCAACTCCTTATAGATCGCGAATGGGAGCGTGTATAAGTGTGACCGTTGTTAACACGTTGCCATTGCTTTATACAGCTAACTGGGGTTTCGGTACATGACCTGTGACAGGTTTGCTTTACGCACGATTGATCGATGAACGCCATGCAGATCTCCACAGTATATCATGAACTTCTCAGTCCGCAATAATGTAATTGAACAGAACAACAATGTAAATCGGCGGCACAAATTTGAAGATATGACCGCTTATGCGTTAACTAATGTACTCGAATGAACTTATATGTGACTACAGTATTGAATCGTTAGTTTTTATGGGTTCTATGTTTAGATCGCGAATGATCACGTGTCCACAGCTGCCATTCCCTTTTGGTGTCTGTTTCAGCTTGGTTTTACTACTATTCTCCAGCTGTTTAAATATATCAAAAGCCATTATATACAGCGATATTTGTATGGTTGATAAAGGTTGACCAGGATCCACGCCTGTATATGCTATTGGCATGTCCCAGGATCCATGACAGAGTCTGAATACAATTTGCGCCGACATAGAGCAAAAGGGCGGCCTGGGTATTCAAGGCTATCTCATCTCAGTGCCATCATAGGGTCTTTATTCCTCTATGCCTGTACATAAACATATAAATCCAGCTCTGGCGCCCATAAGTTTGCTAAGATGTCCTCCCGTATCCCGGACTCACAGAAAGCTCGATGTATGTCACGTTGCCAACGGCATCCCAAACCACCAATGCAACATCCCCAAACCCCATTTAGTCCCACCACTTTAAGCGTCGTGTTTGGATAGAATCTTGTCGCCTTTCCGTTCATTGACAGGCAAAGTCAGTTAATGCGTGACATGTTAATCACCATTTTGGATCGTTTCACACAATGTCGTGCTCACAACGACGGTAATGATATATATATAAATGGGTAACTAAGGGCAGAAGTCTTCGTTCTCGTGCGTCATAACGTACAGACATACAACCGTTTCCTTATAGTAAAGAGCCGCAAAGGGAGGGCTGTTTGGTAGTCAATCGGAAAATATCGCTGCGTAGTTTCTTTCGCTGGATTACTTTTCGGGAGGTATTTTGAAGTTTTGTGACATTATGAAATGTAGCTTTTCAGTGAACCGTTTTCCGCAATATTTTATTGCGAACTGATTCAGCTAACGTCATTCCGCCTATTTTCGCTCACTGGTTTGTAGGCGTGCCCTGTTGGGGAATTAGGTTATCCATTTTGTCGACGGCGGTAAACTGGAACAGCCAGAGAGGCTCCACATGGGTACTGATGAGTGCGGCTGAAACGTGAGGAGCGTAAAGTGTCAAACGTTGGAACCTAATGTGACTCTTGTATGCGCAGATTTATTTAGACTCGCTATGAGCTGATGTACTAATAGACCTACAGTAGGCCTCTATGTCTGCAGTAGAGGCTTACCTCATGCCAAGCCAAATGTGGTGGACTGGTCAATCATGAAAATATTTCTTCGACCTACTCTTTCTCCATTTGAAATAGCACTACGGATGTCATTTTGTTCGATTCAATTGTTGATTACCTTGTTCGCTGAAGTTGTCGGAAAGTAGTTCTTTTGAACCAAGTGGAGCTTGCGCTCCCTCTAAAAAGGGCCTCTTGGTTCTCGAAGATGGCATTTCCAAAGTAGAAAATTGTATGATAAAACCTTACCTTCACGATATCAACTTGATTTAACAAGTCCAATTTAATAAGCAATCAGTATTATGAATAGCATTAGAGTCTCAGGTATCGCAACAACTTGTAAATATGCATAATCGCCTTAAATGTGCGAGGCGATTAACTTTTCCGACTAAATTCTAATATGGCGGCGAGATTGCGCCACGTAAGTCAGATGGAAACGGACTTGTTATGATGATGAATAAAGGAGAGGAAAAGGCAACTAGGTCGGAAAGTTATAAGGTATAAATCTAGTATAAACTGACTCACCTGTGAAATGAATTATCAGGCAGATGATAGTATGATAAAAACTTAGCAAATTCCACGCGGTCGTTTACGACAACGTCATGCAAGAGACCGTTTGTTGACAACCACCAGAATTCGGAGTGGAAATTCGCCGAAAAGCTAGAAATTAATCGACTATCAAGTGTTCTCCCGGTTATTGGTAAAAAAACCCATAGCAATTAAATTCAGTCAATACTCTGACTGTTGGTGGCTCTAAATTCTTCTCAGTACGTATTTTTAACGTGACAAGCATGTTTGTCAATGTACCAATAAACGGTGGGTTTTCCTGTTAGACCAACAAGGGTGTACCCGATCGACTGTTGGTCTGTTGGGCTATCGGAAAGCTGTAATACAAAGCAGTTGTAAATATTCCGGGAAAATAAATGCGCAGCCGAATATAAATATATGTAACCAATTGTGTTCACTCTTTTTGGATTGACACTTAAAAAAAAATACTACATAGCATTGGTAGTCTGCCATCTGCAGTCCTTCATGAAGGACCAGGTAAAGAGATGGTCGAGTGTTGGCGTCAATGCCGCATACCTAACTCGGTTTGGTGAAATGGACCCTAACATTGTCAAAGTTACCAATGTTTCCGGCACCGAATCATGTTGTTTAAAATGTTATTATCAATGTGGTTATGTTTTAATCAGGTCTGCAATTAGAATCACATACATCTTAAGGTATATAGCTTGGGTTGCACCCCCTTGTATTCTGTACGCCCGAGGCTGTGAAGGAGCCACGGTGGAAATAGTTTTGTCGCACACTGGCCGCCAATATTACCCTCCTCGTCATTGACGAAGCACACTGCGTGGAGTTATGGTTACATGATTTATCTTGTTGAATATGATGCAACATTTATAAATAATGAGGCACATTCCAAATTACGACACATAACTTAAGTTATGTGTAGTAATTTCTAAGTGAATTAACTTGTTTTGTCCATAAAAAACATGCGATACTTGGATAAACCTAAAACAATATTACAATATTTAACATATTAAACTTAAGAGCTTACAATATTGAATAGTTATTTGTTTCCATACAGGTGGAGGAGTTTTAGCTCCACATACAGGAGGGTTCGGGAAATTCGGGCGTTATTTGGACCAACGCCTGTCCTTTGTCTCGCTGCTACAATTACGGAGACTCGTGGAGAAGTTGAAAGAGACCTTGGCCCTTCAGTCTGTCAATTATGTAGTGACAGTTCCAAACAGGTATCATACTCTACATACAATAAACAATTAACATGTATGAAAGATTTCTTTAAAAGGAACCAAACTTTGAATGATTATATACTGTAATGGATATTTGCTGATACAGGCCCAACATTTTCTTACACATTCACCACAGCCTGGCGGACAAAGGGGATCTGAATTGGATAGTTGAAAGTTTAATCCGTGACGGGGCTGGTGCACCAAAAACGGTTGTGTTCTGCAGGTATGTTAGTATTGATCTATTGCTGTTTGAACTTATGCTTGTAATATAGACTTTAAACAATACACAAAGTTTGAAATACAGTCATATCATATTCATTGTGATCAATATTTGTTTTTTTTTCAATAAATCATGCAAGGCGTTGTCACATCCATTATAATGTATGTGACAGGTCGTTAGAAAAGGTAACCACCACTTATGCCGATATACTAATGGAGTGTGAAGCCAGGGGAGCTGATGAAATCGGCGACTATGTTGAAATGTACCATGGAAAGCAGGACATGACGAGCCAAGAGACATTTCATTTGACTTTTGTCAAGAACGAAGTAACGTTTGGGTTTTAGTATCAACAGTCGCATTTTGAATGGGCGTACAAGTCCCCGGTATACGCAATGTGGTGCACTGGGGACCACCATCTTCCATTTTAGGATATTAGCAGGAGGTTGGCCGTTGTGCTCGAGACGATTTATCCGGCACCGCACACCTCTATTTACCGACCCGTTCCGTTGATAAACGAGTTGTTGACGACGACATGAGATCGCTTGTGACCAATAAGAACATGTGTGTGTTCTGTGCTTGAACATCTACAGCTGTCTGGGATAACTGACGATGATATAGAAGCATGTTGTGGGGGCAGCAGCTGCTGTAGTATATATGCTAATAAATGAAGGGATAAACGACTTTTAATTTCCCTTCAAACAATTGGCTCTTGTACGTTTGTCGAACCAGTTGTATCCGAGAACAGTACATTTGGATATTGCAGTGTATATAAGTAACATATACACTACATAGTGTGCAATTAATATAGCAACACAACCTATACGTTTCAAACCACGGTAACATATTAAGATTTCCTCTCAAAATACCTGTTCTTTATCAAATTGAAACTTAATAACCTAAATATAATGGGCGACAAAAAACGCTAATGTATATTATATGGCGAGTTTCATTTCTTTGAAAAAAACTTATTAAACAAAAGTCCACCACCACAGCAATAGATTAACATAGCGTCAAATAAATTGAAATCTCCTTAAATAATAATAACAATAGTATAAATAGCATAATAACGAAATTTCCTAACTATATATATTATGACAACATAATTATATAACAAAAACACATGCATTAAAACTACTATTGGTGTGTGTCTCTTGCTGGACGGTTATTTCGCGTATCTGCCTGTTGTTGCCAGAAGTCCATGTTGACACTCCTCTCCCGTAGCTTGTAGCCAAGCTTTTTAGGCTTGTTAATAGTACATGACATTTTAAAATTTTCGAACGCATCGTATCACCTTGTGGGAATATAATCAAAAAGAGCGCCCTGCCGGAAATCCTTCACGAATCAGACTAAATCTTCCTTATAATGAGCAGGTTTCTTGCGCCGCCACGTACCCTCACCGGGAACACCTAATGCATGCCGAAGCAGGCTATCGATGGTTTTCCAAAATCCCCTCCCAGGTGACTACACCGCAAGATCTGATGCGAAGTGTAAATGCCACGGGATTTCACCAGCATCTCTATAACAGGCATAAAGAGACAGAAAGTTAATCGGTGTGTATATATCATTTTAAAAAGTCCTATGCTAGTCAAAAATACCGCTATAATTTAAAAGCAATGCTCTTAATATATTACCCTTAAACTCATTGTTGAGAAATTCATTGAGGAGGTCCAGGGCAATATTGTTGCTCTTGCAACCGCTTGTCAGCTCCTGTGAGAGCCGATCTGGTAGCAATCCACTAGTATCTAAATGACAGGGAAACCATGTATATACTCCTGGGGGTCACTTCTTGAGACTCTAATTAGCTTCCTCATTTGTTCAAGCTCAGTTGACATATAGATGGTCTTACTTGCAAGGAATTTGTGGCCTAGGATAGAGTATTTTGGGTGATGATTCTGCCAGAAGTGAGGAATGTTGAGCCGCCAAAATGTAAGGAGCGCTGGCCCGTCCCCCTCACGTACCGCATCTCGGTGTACCGATTTCAAATTACCCTCCATTCATATAACCCCCCGGTAACCTGAATGCGATTTGAGATTACCCCCGGGGTAACTTGAATGACGATTTCATATTACCCCCGTCAATTCCAGATTACCGGGGGGTAGGATGAAATCAACTTCAGATTACCCCCATGTAAAAAATTGATAAAAATTTCACGTGAAGTTGTTTTACATCATTTATGTGATTGGGACGATATTGGGGAATGGCGTATATGCGATCCAATTATTTAACTGCAGCATTTGTTAAGTTTAGAGTTAGACTATTTTTGTTGGCTATTTTGTATCTCATCATCAACTTATTTATATACTTTTTTCATAACATAGTCAAAATAATTCGCCCACACTGATTATTCTATACATCTGTGTAGATTTTATATCTAATTCAGAACAATGTATTTAGAACAACGATCAAAAGGATACCAAGATATCTCCTGCGCACAGATTTTACGCAGTGGCTTCCACTTCCAAGGTCCTGCGGGGACGCGTCTTACTGGCACGACACCAACACGCGAATAAGCCGCCGCCAGTTTTACGTCAGCATCGTCGTAGGGGAACCAGGAACGTTCCACAGTGCGTGTTGCTAGCCGGCGTAATCATGTTTCTGGTCCTCATCGTGTGCAGGCAATTCTCGAGACGTTCTGTCCAGGTACGTCATGCAGGAGTACTTCATCAAGCTTAGTCAAGTCAAGCCCTCGCTGACGAACTGGAATTATAAATATTATTAAAAGGGATTGATATTTTGTGTTCATTTGAAACTTTATTTACACATCCACATGCTTATTTTTAGGAATATTTACTAAATGTTTACCTCGAGAAAATCCCAAACATGTTGGAAATTACTCATGACCTCGGTCTTCAGGCTACGGTGGTTAAAGTAGACCTTTAACTGCGCAAGGGGGCCGAAACTCTCTATGCTTTTTTCATCGAAGAACGTGTTCATCCAATCCTGAGTACAAAACAGGGAAACATTATACCTACCTCATCTGCATATCGAGATCACGTGAGAGAGCGCGGCAGAGCCAGGAGATCATTAGCGTGTTTTGCCTGAAGGAGTTCACACGTGCTCTCACACATCTCTGGATTACCATGTTCTGTGACCATTAGCTTTGTATTTTTGTTTGCTTCTTTTTGTGTGTTGGGTTTTTGTTTTGTGTACTTTTAGCAGGACTTTGGCGTGATTTGAACTTTGCCGCGAGGATCAAAAAACTTCTCGCAGGAATCGGGTGCTGACCTTGTTGGCAGCATACTGGCGGCCATGACCACCTCGGATGACCAAGAGTTAGTTAACTCTAAGCCCGAACATAGTGCCAAGCCAGTGTCTGGCAAGTGCACGTATAAGAGCTCAAAGGCAGAATCTGTAGTGTCTGCAGACTCTGCTCGTCAAAATGCTGCCTCTATAAAGAATACACAGTCAAAGGAGCTTTTTACCCTAACCGTCCGGTAAGGGCGCCAACCCTGTTGCTTCGCAAGATGATATGGCTTTCATCAGGAGCTCGCTGGCTGCGCTAACTGTGTCAGTTTAACACCCTTAACCCCGTCAAAGATCTTGTTATAATAAGATACCCCACTCGGCAATTCGCCCGACAAATTCCGTGACGCCGTGTAGGCAGCGCCCCCTACGTTTGTGGAAGCTACTCGACGCGCAGCAGCCAACCAACTTCGTTATGACTCGCGAGTATGTCTGACTAGCAGTCAAACACAAATGGGTATTTCTGCGCTGCAATTAACTGTTATAATTGACAAAGGGTTTTCCATTCATCAAGTGAATGTTCTACCACATGTTTCTGGCTGTATTGCCTGGAAATTAAGTTTGTGTGCAATATGCATAAACACAATCTCTGTAGTCAATGATATACATAACCAGAAGAATTACAGAAGTGCGAAGAAAGGGCTCGTTGTCCCAACAAAATCACTAGTAGATGCATTATGCAGGCTTAAGGAACATTGTCAGTGAAAGCCTGGGTTGTAAGCATTCTAGCCAAAGATATCTCAAATGTGAATCATGCAGGTGTCATTTTTCTATAATATGTATTATGGTGAACATCAGATTGCACCATTCCCTGTAAGTTAAGGGACCACAAGAAGAGAATAAAATCGTAAGACATTGACATTTTCCCACACAATTTGTGCTCTTATTTGTTTTAAGTGCTGTTGTATATGTAGATTTCCGTAAATCAAATATTGATATTTGCTTACTCAGTTCCTTGAAAGCCCTCTATGGCAGATGTACAAGGACTATTCTATCATAAATCCACACCAGTATATAGGACTACTGCACCTAAGATTGTAGTGGTGGGGAGAGCCTGTCGAACAAAGGTGTCCCTGGATATAATGTTAGAATGGTCGGTTGCATGGTACTCTGATCAGATGTGTATTTAAGATGGGGCAGAAATTTGTCTGGCTGATTTGGTGTGTTTAATGGCATTAGACAGGGAGGCATATCGTCAACCCATCCTTTCAGTGTTTACATGGATAAATTGAGCTCTGGTTTAAATAATTGTTATGTTCAGTGTAGTTTTAGTGTGCTTGTTGTTAATCTTCTAATGTATACTGATGATCTCATATCACTTGTGGTTGTTCTTCGTAAGCTATTAAGACTGAGAGTTTTAGTTGTAATGACCTTAGTATATATATATATATATATATATATATATATATATATATATATATATATATATATATATATATATATATATATATATTTATATATATATATATATATATATATATATAGATAGAGAGAGAGAGAGAGAGAGAGAGAGAGAGAGAGAGAGAGAGAGAGAGAGAGACACACACACACACACACACACACAGACTGAGAGAGGGACAGTGAGATAGATAGAGAGACAGAGAGAGACAGTGAGACAGACAATGAGACAGAAAGTGAGACAGACAGAGAAAGTGAGAGATAGAGCGAGAGTGTTAGTGGTGATTAAATGCATGCTGCATCAATGTTTTTAGTATATGCTATGTCCTGAAATATTTCATTATTATATTGTTATTCAAAATAAGCAAGAATACATTTTACAGTACTACTTAATAAAATCATACGTCTTCATAGGGCACCCCATCAACCGACAATGCAGCTTCTTGATTTGGTGGAGGTTCGGGTGACAATCGGGAAATCATAATTTTAGAAATACAGCGGTATTTTTGAGTACATACCATCGCCGATCGATCTTTTACCATTGAGCCACGCGCTTTTGTTTACATTTTAGCTTCCACGAAACCAGGTGGCGCGCTGGTCGCGAGCTTCACAACAGAAACGTCTTATTATAACAAGATCTTTGACCCCGTGGTCACTGAGCTCAAGTCAGCGTATGACTGCTATCAACATCAAGATGACATAAGCATAGGTCCGTTTGCCTCCAATGAACCCGTGGAAGACGATGCGTCCCATGTGTGTGCACAGCAGGAGGGAGGTGATTTTAGCGATAGTGACCAAGAAAGCACCAGCGCGCCCCACCCACTCAACAAACTTCGCTCATCTTCCTAGATAAGCTGGATAGCTGTGGTAAGCAACAATGATGTCACTGGGCCTCGAATAGACGACCAGTTGGCCACTATTGTGGACAAACTGCTTACACAAGAGATGTCGAATTAACTGTGACAAATTGGAGCCGGTGCGCGTGAACCCTGAGATTTATAACAGCATCAAGAAGAGTCCCGCCACGAGGACGCTATGATTCAGCGTGTCCAGAACTTTTGCTCGCTGGCATCACTGCTACAGTCACCGTCCTGAACGGCTTCGTTACAGCAGAGAGAAAGAGTGGTAATTGTCCCACTCCTCAGCAAACCATGTCGGGACTATCAGAAGCCATAAGTCTGCTATGTGATAGTTCTCATGCACTGGATTTAAGACGTAGAGCATCGTTCCGACCTGAGTTGAAAGAGGACTTCAAGACTTTGTGCAGTGAGTCAGAGCCTGCCATAGCTCCGCTGTAACGGTAACATGAATTTATACCGTTACGGAGAGTTCGTCAAACACAGTCGGCGTGTTCTCGTTTGGGTTGAAGGGCTATATTTCGCACATAGAAAATAACATATATCAAGAGCCTTTACAAAAAATAGACCTTTCGCTCCAAAAAACTTACCACCACTCGACACTATTCTTCAATAAATGCCATCGATAGTTCGTTTCCGAACAAATCGCGATACGAAGTCTGCCATTTTGGAAACTATTAATTCTCGCGATTTCCCGCATTGCCTTAGCATCCCAAGTGGGGGGCACTTACCCTAACTCGGATAGGGGTGTGCCGCGGGACCTCGAAAACCCATACCCGTTGTACTCGTTGAGAATGAGAAAAAGTATACTCCATCGTACAAGGTATTATGCGAATGTCTAACCCGTCGTAAAAGTCGAGATGTCGAAAAAAAAACCACCCCCTTCGTGCGGCACATGTATACTATATCTTTACACTTAAGTGCCATCCCCCCCCCCCCCCCGGGGTTAGCATGAGTCGTCGTCTTTCTGTGCATGCGCAGTGCATGTGGTCTTGAACTTGTAAACAAACATGTTGCTGTGTTTCTGACTTTTTACCGCTTCCCAAATTGATCAAACTATAAATAATTACCATGGATGAAATCCCCTGCCGAAAAGGGATAAAATCGTCCGTAAAACATCATTGCATTCTATAACTCCATCACTTGTGTATGTTTGGTGTTGGTAGTTGTCTGAATCGATCTAAAAATATTCGCGTTGCGTTGTTTCGAGAAACGGTAAGACGTCTACGCAGACGTCTTGTAGGGCTAAGCCTGCCACTACCCTGCTTTTCGGAGAAGAGCTGGGAAATCCTGTCAAAAGCCTTAGTGAAACAACAAAGGTTACCTGCCAGCTGACTGGATACAACAGACATTCGCGAGGCGGGGCACGTGATCGCACCTTCACTTCGTCACACAACCGCTTCCCTTTTTTAGGGTCAAGCCAGCGGGGTCAGTGGCGACCTCGACCTTACGACAGCGGCAGCAGCCGTACCCAGCTATTTAGTCGCCCTTATCGTGGGAAGCGCCAACCTATGACCAGGTGGGACAAATCTCAAAGCACAACAATGTGCAAACACTGTGCTTGCAAAAGCTGAGGTGAGAGAGGAGATTCCTTTGAATTTTACCGGCAACATTAAAAACCACTTTCATAGCTGGAAGGCTGTCACCAGAGACCCGAACATTTTGAACATTGTACGAGGTCTATCTATTGCATTTATTTCTTAAACCAGTGCAAAGGTATGAACTAAGGCGTTCATGTTACACACTGATAGAAGCAGTGTTTCTTAACTCAGAAATTGATCATTTATTGGGTAAAGGTGTCATTATTAAGTCGATGCATGAGCCCGACTAATTTATTTATTCAGTTTTTCTGAGACCCAAGAAACAGGGTACTTTAAGGCTGATTTTGAACTTGAAAGAATTGAATACATTTGTTGTTTACCGCCACTTTAAGATGGATACTCTTCAACACTGCCTGAATCTTATGACTCGTGACTGTTATATGGGTTCCCTTGTTTAAACGGACGCCAATTAGTATTACTCCGTGCCAGTGTCAGAAAGTGACAAGAAATATCTCAAGTTCCGTGTTAATGGTCAGCTCTACCAATACACTTGTTTGCCAAATAGACTAGACTCGGGGCCTAGGATATTTACCAAGCCTATGAAGCATGTGTTTTCAAAGATAGACAATCGGGGCATATCTCCAGTGACTACCTTGATGACTCCTATGTACAAGCATCGTGTGTTCCCGATTGTGTTGCCAATATACAGGCAACCAGGAGACTCATGAGAGATTTGGGGTTTTATGTAAATGACTCTAAATCCATAATAACTCCCATCCAGGAACTGCAGCATTTGGGTTTCATACTCGATTCAACTAGTATGGCAGAGAACATCGGGAACGAAAAGAATGATAAAATCAAAACTATGGGGCAGAGCTTCTTGACGGGTACCCATTTTACCATCAGATCTGTGGCGTGATCCCGGCGTGGAATATGGGCTTCTATATTATAGGGCTTTGGAAAAAAGATAAAACTGTTGGATTGAGTAAATGTCGTGGTTACTTTGAGGGTAGTATGAACCTCTGCGCATGCGCTGCACGAAGTCAGATGGTGGGACGACAATGCAGTTTGTTGTCCCAATCGTATTTCATATGGCAATGCTGACCTCATTTTGCGAACTGATGCTTCCTCTCACGGTTGGAGTGCTAAGTTAATTAATGGACCCTCCACTAGGGGAAGATGGTCGACGGCTGAGCAACAAGACCACATCAACGTACTTGAACTTAAAGCAGACTTACTCGGTCTGCAAGCGCTATGTTAGACTACCAATAAAACCCACTTGCTTGTACAGTTGGACAACATGACAACTGTATCGTATATTCGAGAGATGGGAGGCAGTCACTCAGTACAATGTAACAGCATAGCACATGACATTTGGACTTGGTGTATATCAAATCAAGTGCTACGCATATTCCTGGGATAGCCAATGTGGAAGCTGACAAAGAAAGCAGGCTCTTTGACGATAAAACTGAGTGGAAGTTAAGCCCTTGCGCTTTTATGCACTGTGTAGAACTGTGGGGACAGCCCGACATTGATATGTTCGCTTCACGTTTAACGGAACAATAAATTCTTATAATTGTTTCCGCTTTTCAGCGTCATTCCACGCGGAAGCTGCAGGACGATGGGCAAAAAGCGATCCTCATTGCTCCTCAATGGCCCAAGCAGACCTGGTACCCGATGCTCAGACGGACGAAAAAAAAGGAGCACCTTTGTTTTTCAAACGCAACAAGACCCTTCTGACATTGCCAGCCGACCCAAGTCGTATTCATCCATTGTATCCCAAGTTACGCTTAGCATCTTACCTCTTGTCAGGGAGAGACTACAGGAAGAAGGCATTAGCAAACTAACACAGGATATTATAATCACGTCATGGAGACTAGGCACTGTAAACAATCAACGCCATGATGTGTCAAACAGGAAGCAACTTTATTACAAGGTCAAGGTCATTCCATCCGGTGGGTGCACAAACGATATCGTAACATCTCCCTTTTTTAAGACAGGAAATCTCTGAATCAAAAACTACTTCAACCTTGACTTAACTAAAAAATCTTAAGCACTTAAAACATACATTCCTTGATGTACAATCAACTGAATCACTTTAAATCTTTAACAGGATATTCATCGACATCTTATCTGAAACGCTGAGGTTTGATCACCTCTCTACCACTCCGAGTAAACACCTTTGAACCATCAGGCTGGCATGGTTCAGCATTACCATGTTTTTCAGTTGTTGGCACAGTTTGATTTCACTCTTTTTAGCCACATCAGCTGTTTCTGGCTGAGTACTTTCTACACCTTTGTCAAACACCTTTTCAGGCACGCTTGCACTCGTTACACTTTGATCTATAGTTGTATGCAGATCTTTTCGATTTCTACGGTACTCGTGCCCATTCCTAGCAACAACATATGACCTAGGCTCAGGCCCTACTTTGGTCACCTTTGCTGGTAACCAGCCTTCTGAGGTGTTAATCCTCACTTTCTCTCCTAGACTCAGTTGTTCTCGTTCTTTGGACAATGCCATTTTGTCATACTGAGCCTTATACTTTGCTGCCTTCTCTTCCAGAGCAGTAGTGAGCTTGACCATAATGGGTTTTGGTCGAAGCTGTTTCGAAGTAGTCGGCACTGTTGAACGCAGCCTACGACTCTGCAGAATTTGCGCAGGTGACGCATGAAGCCCATCTATTGGCGTGTTGCGCCACTCCAGCACTGCTAGTGCTACATCGCTCTTATCAATGCGACACTTTTTCAGCATTCTTTTCACAATTTTGACCTGGCTTTCCGCGAACCCATTACTTTGCGGGTAATAGGGCGATGAAGTCACATGCACAAACCCGTATTGCTTGGCTAAATCAGTGAATTCTTTACAAGAATACTGTGGACCATTGTCGGATACTACTTGCTCTGGTATGCCATACCTAGCAAACTGATCTTTCATAAATCTGATAACACTGGCACTTGTAGCATCTTGGGACAGCTTCGCAAATTCCACAAATTTGGAATAGTAATCAGCAACTAATACATACGTTGTTCCATCAAAATAGAACATATCAGTTGCTACTTTCTGCCACGGCCTGTCCGGCATCTGACTGGTAATCATTGGTTCTTTCCTGTTGTTACACTTTGTTTCAGCACACACGCTACATCTCTCACACAGTTCGGTGATTTCAGCTGTCATCCCAGGCCAAAAGAAAATATCTTTAGCTCTTTTCTTACACTTTTCAACACCTAGGTGGCTTCTGTGAATTTGCTGCAACATTGCAGTTCTCATCGACACAGGAACAACTACTCTCTCGCCTCTTAGCACCAAACCTTCTGACACGTACAGTTCATCTCTGACACACCAGTAAGGTCTACATTGGTTTGGAATGAGATCTTTCACGCTTGGCCACCCCTGGTTGACAAACTTAATTACCATTTGTAATGACATATCTCGATCGGTTTCAGCTTTCAACTCAGCTAACCTGACATCACTGATTGGTAGATGCGAAACAGTATGCACCTCATATTCATCTAGATCACTTGGCTCATCTGGAGACGTCACTGGTGCACGACTTAGAGTGTCTGCGATGACGAGTTCCTTGCCTTTCTTCCAGACTACCTTCAACACGTACTTTTGCAACTTTAACATCATCCGCTGTATGCGTGGCGGAGCTGCACTCAGGGGTTTACGGTACAACGCTTCTAGTGGCTTATGGTCGGTCTCAACTGTCACATCTTGTCTACCATAAATGTAATCGTGAAATTTTGTACAACCCCACGTGATAGCCAACATCTCTTTCTCAATCTGACCATAGTTCTTTTCACACGATGTCAACCCACGCGAGACATAAGCCACCGGCTTTTCATTCTGTAACAGACACGCACCTAACCCATACGCCGAAGCATCCACTGACACCGTAACTGGCTCACTCAAGCTATAATAGCTGAGTACAGGGGTTTTCACTACATCCCTCTTCAACTGCTCAAATGCATCTTGCTGGGGCTTATCCCAGTGCCATGCTGTTGTGGGCACACTGAAGGGTCCGCAACGGTGCGGCCTTCTCAGACAACTTTGGAATGAATTTTCCAACATATGTCACCATTCCAAGCCACCTAGTGAGCTCATCAACATTCTCAGGTTCCTTAAAACTCGTGATCGCTCTCACCTTTTCAGGATCAATACACACACCCTCCTCGGAGAAAATGTGACCCTGGTACACAACTGAATTAACAGCAATTTTGCACTTGGCTTTGTTCAAGCCCAACCCACACTCAAGAGCTCTGTCTAGAACGTTTCTCAGAATCACATCATGCTGTGCTCTGTTGGCAGCAGCAATCAATATATCATCACGCACAATCTCGACACCCTCGATGCCAGAAAACAGTGTAGTGATCGTCCGCTCCCAGACTTCAGGGGCAGACGAAATACCAAATGGCATTCGCAGAAACTTATATCTCCCATACGGGGAGTTGAATGTCAACAACTTGGCCGTCGCTTCTGTCACCGGTATCTGATAGAATGCTTGACCTGCATCCAAGACAGAGAACACTGACTTACCGGCAAGACAGACAGCAACATCCTCGACTGTGCGCATAGGGTAGTGTTCACGCATGATACCCTCATTCAACTGTCTGGGGTCGATACACAAACGCAACTCACCACTCTTTTTCTCGATAACCACCAACGAGTTCACCCACTCAGTTGGTTCTGTGACAGGCTCAATAATTGCTTGATCCACTAGTTTGTCAAGGGATCGTTTGAGGGGTTTAAGCATTGCATGTGGTACTTTACGTGGGGGGTTAACAACCGGCTTCACCTCAGGTTTCATCTTTGCATCATATGCAACACCCTTTATACACCCTAGCCCACTGAACACCATTTTGTACTTGGACTCATCAAGAATTTCTGCACTTGTGTTCGCTTCTCTCGACACCTGACACGTTTTCTTGAGCAAACCTAGCTCAACACATGCATCCAGACCTAAAATCGGACATGCACTACCCTTGATGACCATAACATCTATTACATAGTACTTGCTTCTAAAGCAGACTTGCAATTTAGCTTGACCCTCAGGTTTTACTGTTTTGCCAAAATAACCAACTAGCCGCGCACCACACGGCTTTACCTTGACATGCGGAAACTTTTTGGCAAGAAAATCACATGGAATTGTGTTCACTTCACTACCAGTGTCTAATTTGAACACTACCTTTTCACTGTCCTCCACCTCTACAGACACACGCCAGTCCTTCTTTTGTGACACCTGATTCACACCACATGATGTATTGCCGATACTGTCGACAAACAAACTGTCACTGTCTTCATCGTTATCTACTTGAACCTGGTGTGCCCGTTTGGTGTGACACATTTTCGCGTAATGTCCTTTACGGCCACATTTCCGACACAGCACCATCTCCGCAGGACATCCGTTCTGTAAATGTTTCTCGTGTCCACACTTGCCACATGCCCTTTTCACACTTGACTCGTGGCTTGCACCATGCGCAGCACCTTTTCCACGACCACGGCCTCTACCACGACCACGGTAACCCTGGCCATGTCCTCGGTTATTTGAGTGTCCATGTCCATCACTCACGGCTTCAACAGCTTTCTCCGGCTCCTGTAGCTTCGTCCGTACCTCATGGGTTGAGAACATCTTCAACGCCTTCTCCAGAGTCAGGTCATCCTCCTCATAGAGTTTGTCACGCAATTTCTCATCTGGCAACATACCGAACACCAACTGATCACGTATTAATGAGTCCTCCACAGCACCAAAGTTACATGTCTCGGCTAACTTTCGGAGTGCGCTGACGACTTGCGTCCCCGATTCACCGGTCTGCTGCTTGCGGATGAAAAATCGCTCCCTTTCCAGCAACTCATTCACTTTAGGGATACAGTGTGCTTCAAACTTGGCCAACACAATTGCGAGATCAAACTTATCTTCATCACGGGCAAACTGGAACGACTCATACACAGCCATTGCTCGTGGGCCAGCAAACATTCAACAGACACATCACTTTCCTCTTGCCAGGCTTTTCATCTAGCCCACTGGCACACATGAAAATATTAAATGCATTTTGAAATTTCTTCCAGTTCTGAGACACATTGCCAGTAAAGTCTAACTCTCTGGGTGCCTTGAACGCACTAAGCCCGGCCATTGTGATGCAAGGATCACTACACAGTCAATCCGAAGAGAAGCGTGACAGACACTACTTACGATAGGCCACACAGTCAAAATATCAACTTGACAACACAATCGAAGCAAATGACTGGCAAGTAGAGTGTCTGGTCTTCCGAATTCCACATCCATTGCACGCCGATGCCTATTACCAAGGATTGATTTCACTCGATTTTTACTTCTGACACATGTAAACAATCAACGCCATGATGTGTCAAACAGGGCAACTTTATTACAAGGTCAAGGTCATTCCATCCGGTGGGTCAAACGATATCGTAACAGGCACAAGAAAGCAATATAGAGTATACCTCAATAAATGGAACACATTTTAGGTCACAATATAGACCCTCACTACGCAACAGTTATTTTGGATTTCCTCACTCTTTGTACAACGCCGGCCTGGGATAAGCGGCATCAATACGGCAAGATCAGCCTTATCATCTAAAGTGGAGCTGTCAAACTCAAACCACACCATAGCCTCGCATCCTCTGATAATTCGCTTTGTTAAAGGCGTGTATCTGACGCGTCCTAGCCTTCCGGGATATTCCTCAACATGGAATGTTACTTTGGTACTGGACTACTTAAAGGTCCTACCACCCACCGAGGATATCTCGCTCAAACTGTTGTCGTTCAAACTGGTCATGCTCTGCTTGTTGGTGACAGATGCAGAGGTCAAACAGTTCATTTGTTAGACATCAAATCGATGACGAGCACGGAATCATCATATACCTTTATCATCAATAAACTCATCAAACAATCCAAGGCTGGATAACCCCAGCAAACCATAGAGCTGACCGTTTATTCCGATGACAGTCCTAATACATCAAAAGAACTGCAACCGTACGTCTTCTCAACTCATCTCAGATGCAAATATCTTTTCAAAAGCCATACTCGCCTATCAGTCGGGCGACGGTCTCACGCTGGGTTAAGTCAACACTGGCCGCCTCTGGGGTGGACGCAACCATCTTCAAGCCGCATAGCACACGCGTTGCTTCATCAAGTGCGGCATTGGCCTCTGCCACACCACTAAGTACGATTCTCAAAACTGCAGGATGGCAGTCTCAATGTACTTTCGGAATTTTTTTTTTCAACAAACACATAGAAAGTGCAAATAACTATTGTACATATATTCTCTCCACGAAACATTATTTCAATAACACCACCTGTTGACGCCGGATCGGCTTCAACTGCTCCAAGATTCAACACCTGATACAAATAAACAATAATTATTTAATCTGTGTCATAGTGAAAGGCTTTTATAAAGTCGGCAAGAAACAAGATGGGTCTGTCTGCAACGCTTTCACAGTGGTGGTGTCGGGTAAGGTGTAGCGATGGAAGGCGATGTTTTACTCCAAACGAGGGAGTCATCGACAATAGCTGGTTTCTTTTGCTAAACCCTTGGTGTTTCTTGTGGACTGACATGTACAGGTTGTCCCACCCGATGTTATAACTGCAGTGGTCATTCCTGTTTAATGTTGGCCGTGTCGCCACACTTGCTTTGTGATTCTCAATCTGAAGCACAAAGACATATGTTTAATTATATGTATGTTAAATAACACAGGCTTGATTTTTACGGGTTATGATTACACTATTCTCAAGGCTCCAAATACTGACTTCTATTGCTTTCTGCCATGCTTTGATAGACCTATCGTGCCCTTCCGCCAACGTGTCAACGTGGGCCCGAGCTGCACCGACGCCTTGGGAGAAGAGTCCCATGTAATTTAGTAAGCGGAATACTTTGCGACTTGATCCCTGCCGCCACATTAATATTGCATTAACACATTAATTCTAACAGTTATTGGAATGTCTCTGCTTTTTTGCTTATGTGTCGAGGGCTCACAATCACATTTGTGGCCGCATGAAATTGGATAATATTTGCAAAATTTAATTGGTCAACTTATGTACAAACCGATAGAGGGTCGGAGCGCTGGAGGACAAAATCAAATTAAGAACCACGAACCAATACGACAGCGTCGTATGGCGTCGCCTTCTTTAATCATCTGGTTCTTGAAATCATACTAATATAGATCAATTTTAATGACATACATTAAATCACACCCACCTACACATGCACACCCACAAGCACACATGCAAACACACATCCACACACACAGGGAGTTTAACATAACATAGGTGACCTACCACTCGGCTTTACGAGTTCCCTTTGCCCTGGAAGAAGCGAATTTCTTAGCTGGTGGGAACAGGTTAACGAGGACCTTGTGGGTGGCTGGCAGCTTCTGTGATGCTTCCGCCAGCACCTCATCCCAGTTAAAGCACCGAAGGCGGTTTAATGTCAAATCACCGCTTGGGGCCTCTATCTCCTGACAGCGCCGAGCCTTCCTCGCGCATCTTTTTTCGGCCATAACTATTTCAATCACTGTTGCATAAACAATACATTTACAGTTACAAACGTGAGCAAGGAAACCCATTTCCCAGCCCACCCGGTTGTTCTGGATGACGTACCCCAATATTTAATGTACTGGACAGGATTCGTTTGTTTTTTATTTTCTGTCCCCACCCACGCCTCTTCTCTGGAAAGAGAGAGCAGGGAGTTGGCCCTTAATATTTTGAGTTTTATCATTAATCAATGGTTAAATGGAATAACTGTATAATAACAAATAATATATTTTACGTAATGACATAAATGTAAATGAATAATCCTTACGATACTAGTAAGTATGATGAGATTGAAGTAGATGTTTCACCGCAACAAATTGACCAGTTCTCTTACCTTGGGTTACTTGACCGGAAATGGGAGGGATCAAAGTGGTCAGTTTTGTTGAAGTGTCGGAATAATTTCTTAGTCATCAGTTGTATTTTAGGGGGACTGTGGTTGCGATTTTAAAATACATGGTAAAAAGCAGCCGTTACAATTTGTCTTATTGGTCTTGTTCATGGATGTGAATCATAATCATAAAAGAATGTAAAACATTAAAAAATAAAATAATTATTTGTCACCATAAAACTTTCAACTCCCCCAGTCTGGGTTTATATAGAGTTTTAAGATGGATAAAAAATCATGGTATTATTATAGGTCAAATAAAAGTACATGTGGGTTTCTTGTTTAGTGACATGTGTGCAAATTTATTTATTTTTTGCATCAACAACAAACAACAGTACAGCCCTACAGTATGTTTATTCTAAAAGTATAAACTATGCATACACATTATTAATAATACACATTGTAGTTTTAAAATGGCGCGTGTCAATGTCGATATATTTGTTCAAAATCCATTCATACTCACGACCAGTATATTACATCGCAAAAATATATGCATATAACAATTAATTTGTACTGTCCACGCAAGACAGTCACTCAATGGGAAAAAAACACCATTGCGTCCATAGGTGCAACACCACTGCTTAGCAAGTACAATGACTGCTATATAGAATAACACATCTGACGTGCTAAAATTTTATTGTACAAAAATATTTTACACACTTCAAGACTTTTACTATACTGGGTGTCCAAATGATATATGAGGTGACTGTTCAATACAATATTATATGTCTTCTTAGTAGTTTGGTTTTGCCACGAAACACGGATACTCCCGAGGTTAATAACGTTGAATTACTGGCAACTGAACCAAAAAATTATCAAATTTACTGGACCAAGTTATTTTTCCCAGATTTGGGATGCTCCAATCAGAAGCCGTGTCTCTCGGGTACTTTCGAGTCATTGTCTGTGATTGGTCTGTGTCACATTTACCGAAGATTTGTGTCATATTCCTGGGTTGAATATGTAGTGTTTCATCTTGGCTGGGCGTCTTTGTTGGTGTCTGTTTTATTGTCTATCGTATCCGGGCATATAAGCCATCGTTGTACTTCATGTTTCTGTGTTCTATGTCACATCCCTCATTCTTGACCATCGTTGCACCTTTGATGTATTCTTAATTGTAATGGAAAAAAATTCACCCTATTCATGTTTGTCCATTTAATTGAATACATAACCACAACCACGTCCTGTGGAACCCCCAATGGGTTAATTGTTTATAATTTAATTAAAACACTTTGTACTTTTCAAGTTTCAAGAGTTAATTATACATTCCACTACATGCAATATGCAGGTAAATGATTCCTTAAAGAAAAAAGAAATCAGTGCACAAGATTACTCAGTAAGAGAAATTGTGAAAAACATTGAATGAAGTATAGCATCTTTGAAATAGTCCCTGAAAAACACCTCTAACTTTGAAATCATAGTAGTAATAAACTCATCGTCACGGGTAACTGAAACAATCTCTATACTCTGAGACGTAAACACCACCAGATGACAAAGTTGACTGTTCGTGCAAAACAACTGGCCCTGAATTTGGCAATAGTAGTCATGTTGGCTTTAA
This sequence comes from Urechis unicinctus, assembly GCA_034190875.2. Taxonomy (NCBI): domain Eukaryota; kingdom Metazoa; phylum Annelida; class Polychaeta; order Xenopneusta; family Urechidae; genus Urechis; species Urechis unicinctus. The sequence goes on from CM067344.1 coordinate 19,478,497, forward strand.
GGGTGAGCTGGTTGTTCTCATTGACCAGGTATGGCACTGAGACAGGAGTGACAGGTTTGCTGAAGTCAAATTCCTGTGGCGGCTTGAACTTAGCCATGTCTCTAACTGTGCCCGAAACTTACTACACAAATTATTCCAACATTGGCACCACCACAGTATAACTAATACTCACTCAATAGTTCATATTTCACGTTTTTACCGCTGCCACCATGTCATAACAAGCGTGACACCACTGTAGGGACACTTGACCTCAACAATCATGTCATCAGACACATCCCCATCTGGTGAGCATGCGAGGTAGGGGTGTGTTTGGGACAATCCCACACGGCTTGACTTCGGTCCCAGTCAACTCTGCATATTCCTCAGAGCCACAGGCTCATTACGGATACCGTGGTCGATTGCTTTGGCCCGAATCTGGTTGACGCGTGTAGGCGACTTCGCCATACGGACCAAGTCTGTTTTGATAGTTGCTTTGCATATCCTGCCAAACTGGGAAATCAATTCTTTGCCCGCTAAGTATCGCATTTCGCTTCTTCAGCTCTATTTTCAATTGCTGTAAGGTCAGACGATCGTACTTTATCCATCAGTAATGATTTGCTCCAATGTTACCAACGATATATCTCGAAAGGTTTCAATCAAAAATAACGATGTTGCACAACCTTCTATGGTAAACTGTACACCGGAAGCGGGTGAGGGACCGCATTGCTCCGTGGCGCCGCGTAGCGGATTAAAACACGAGGTCTCTCATTGTCCTATCCGGTCATGTGCAGTCGCCTGTATGCATTTGATGTTTATAACATCCGGTCAGATGTGATTACCCATTGTAAAAATGCTGAGGCGGGTTTGCCACAATCAGCCGAGATGGACCCTACTCCTCGCATCCTCTGATTGGATGGATGTGATTTAATGTATATGTATCAATATGTGATTGGCTGGAGGAGGAGAGAAGTATCGTGGGACGGTTGAGGTGCGAGGCAGTCGGGGCTCGAGGCACTCTCCATGGCAGACATGTTTGACGCAATGCTAACATAACATCTCTGCAATAGTTCACGGAGCGCATGCGATTTGACCCGGTTGTAACCTCTGACCGGGCGATAACAAGCAGCGCGCGTCAAACATAAACAAACAAGAATGGTCAACATGAATGGAGCTTATCGGGGAAGCTCGGAAGTAAGCTGTGTTTACTGTCCACAAAGGCCGCATTTTGATGTCTTTGATTATGAACTTTCTTTACTTTATACGCTGCAGTTATTTCGGTGTTATAACCAAGGCCCTGCAGTCACAAGTATTAAATTTGGGCAAATCTTATTCTAACATTAGCAGTCCAAGTTTTTTTGGTTGTGTGTCTTTTTATTTTTTCCATAAAACATGTGAACTCCCATCGGAGGGCTGGGGGGAGCAGCAAATCTGGGAGCAAATGGTATATCAGGCTTTTCCCATACCCCGTTGGTAGATAAGTTTCCAAAGAACAACTTCTCCAAACACTCTCGCCGCTTGTCTGTCATTTCCAATCCCGGCGTGTAACTTTCTATTGCTTTTTTCAGTCGATTTTCGTTAACAAATTCGTCTTCACATCTGACTGCCGCCATTTTTAGAAACGCTTGACGGCCATGAAACGTCCGCGGAACTACTTTTTTTCGATAAATGCCTCATAATGGGCCTATAAAATGTTTTCCATAACAAAATGATTATTATTATTCTAATCACACACAACAGAAAATGTTTTTGTAATATTTAACAGATGACATTCCGTAATAATATTTCGTCGCGTAATGGCCCGAATTTGGCCCAAAGCGATCAGAGTATTGCAGAGGCGAATCCCAGCCTGCGCAGAAGCCGATGCGCAGGAGATCGGGCTCGAGGCTTGAGAGAGAGAGATTACGAAAATAAACGACTTGTTACTCAAAAACGGACTTGTACTATTTATCCCCAATCTTAGTACATAATATTTGGAACCAAATTTTTAGACCCGTTTTAGACCATTTTTCACAAGTATTTGCTGTTGCATAACCACGGAAATGACCTCAACGGAAACCCTCGAACAGTGGCATGGCTTGGTATTGAAAGACTTTCAAAAGGATTGTGCGCTCTGCTGCTTTATGGGTCGTGACTGTTTTGTGAATGTGCCTGCAGGGGCGGGGAAACATTTTGCTATACGTCGTTAGCTACTGCTCTCGATGCAATGCTTGGAATGGGTCAAGGTTCGACACCAATGGTTGTCCGCTTGCCCGGGACAAGTGTTTGTCCTGTCGGACAAGTGACTTGCCATGTCAACTTGTTCAACTGGACGAGAGATTTTTATGAGCCGGGCACGCATTCTGCAACTCTCCGATTTGATGTTTCACGTCGAGCGGCACCCTTAATAACACAGTCGTCGAGAGAAGCAGACACACAACTGGTCTCTTTAACTGACTGTATAACGTAAACATACTATCATGCCACTAAGCGATTATAGAGCTTGTTATGGTGCCAATTTGAACATGTAAGATGCCCCCTAATCCCAGAAGGCATTCAGCGTGTTCTCATTGGACGCAGACTACTACAGTGTTCTTGACGTCACATAAAACCGAGGGTGCGTATCACAAGCCAGTTTCATGAACCAGACGCGCGCAACTAAGGTCAATCCGGGTAACAACCTTTGCGTTGATTGGTCAAGCAGGGGTTGTCACGAAGATTAACGAACATGTCTAATGAATATTTGAACGCACCAGTTTTAGACCTTGTCTTGTCGTAGACTCTAGGGCGAGAAGCGTAGCGGAACCCCTGGAGTGTGGCACGCAGACTATAACCTATTGGAAATCCCTTTATTTGTAAGCCGATCTTTACCGTGGTGTAATGGGGAAGTATTGTTTGCCTGTCCAACAGCAATCTTCCCTAACTTACGGCTAACTTTAAATGTACACATTTTGTTCAAAGATAATTATTCAAAAACAGTTTACCGCCAATTACATAACAGATCATATAAAAAATTGCGTGGTGCTTCAATGTCACAGCAACCCAAACAGCAGCTTTACAGTCAACAGAAAATTCATCAAGACATGGATTAAGGAGTTTGGATAGATGATAATTTAAAAACCCCATGAGTTAATCTCTAGAGCAGCTAGCAAAGCCAATGGGGTTTAACACTTCATGAAAAACACTGGACATGTTGTCTCTACCGAGGTTTTATACAATGATTGAAAGGCCCGAAATATGGAAACGCATGTGGTCTGACCCAAATGACCCATACACAGGCCACAGAGAATCTCCAGAAACGGGCAACCAAGCTGGTGCTGCTCATCAGAGACCTGCCAAATGAAGACCGACAAAGAGCTCGGAGCATTCTAAGAGTATGTATGTAGACAGATATACAGAGTTGTGGGCGACTTACAGTATATTTCTTATGGAATGTTCCGGTCTTAATGACTATAGCAAAGGTGCGTGAATCAAAGACAAGTTAATCAAGAGCTTCCTGTCAAATTTGATTCCTGCAAGTTTTACGATGATTTTATATCGTGATAATTACCTTACTGGTCACCGGGAAGAATGGTTTGCTCACCAATTAAGGGTCCTGCATGTGTTGTTTGAATGTGGATAAGGCAATCCAAGTATCAGCAGTGACGATTTTTATCAGTGATAGTGGATTTCCATTTCCGCTGAATATTTGCTACGGCGATCAACATTCACAAAAATAGACCAGATCATGCTGAATTAATTTCCATACTGGTATATTATGTGCAATTACTACCTCCTCCCACCCCCCACACAGAGTCCCTGCTCTGCTAGAAATGGTCACGTTGTGTTGTGGGATATTGGTTAGTCTAATGTCCCGTAAAACTTCTGTTTGCACTATACACAAATGGCGACAGAATCTATAGCGACAACGCTTTGTTATAAATCGTTGAACAATTCTTCGTTATGTTGGTGGTTCAAACCGACACCCTCGTCTAAGTTAGTAAAATATTCGGATCTAGTGTCGAGCATTCTAGTTAACATGAGCCATTCTTCAAAGGCAATACGAGGACGTTCGTGCGAGATACAGATTTAGTCGGAACGCGATATTTTACATCCCGACAGTATGCGAAATACTTTTCATGATATTGTTGTGAAACATGTTACTACTACTAGTCTACACTCTTAATGTAATCTAGTCAACTTGACTATCTTGGCTAGTCATATTGACTGTCCACCAAACGACTAATGTGTAAGTCAATTTGACTAATGCAGTTAGTCAAATATTGATTAGTCAAAATGACTAATCTACCTAGTCAAGTAAAGAGTGGTCAGTATTACTAATCTATTAGTCACTATGACTATCTCATTAGTCAAATTGACTATAGCGTAAGTAGTAATGACTATTGTACTTAGTCAGACCGACTAGAAGATTTGGTCAGTTTGACTATGAATGAAGGTCAGTTTGACTATGATTAAAGGTCGAACCATGTAAGAACCAGTGTAAAAACAAGTTAGACAACATAATATATGCAACACAAGAAGACTTTATTGTAAATAAACACATACATGCATGACCTTGTTAATACTAGCCCTAATACAAAGAAGCTTCGCATCAACTGGGTCTTTAGCCTCATCATCAACGACCAGCATGACCTTCTGTACATAACGAAACGTCTTTTTGGTCGATATGTGGTAAGGTACATAAACACGTAAATGGCGGCCATCAGCATGCCCGTGGCCATGACCTCAGTTACATCCACAGCTTCTTCAACAGATCTTATTGCTGGTGTCTTGTTGCGTTGCGACATTCTAAAACACATAGTAGACTTATGGTTGAAGCTAAGCACTCATTAGTACTGATACCAGCTATGGTACACGACAATACATACAAAAATACAGAAAACTATTTAATATTCTCACCTAATAGTATCGAGGCGATTGTCAGAACATTTCAACTGAAGATTTCCAATTTCCCGCAGCAGCAACTGGTTAAAGAACCGCCGCAAAAGGTCAAGCTTCCGGTATGACGCAGCGCGCATCTGTGGTTATGTAACCAACCCTTGTGATCCGCGCATCGCGGTCTCCCAACAAAGAGAAGATAACGCTCTCAGGGTGGTCAAATTGACTAGGTAACTAGTCAAACAACACCTGACCAGCCTTGCTAGTCATTGTGACTATGTTGCTTAGTCGATTTGACCATCTGATTAGTCGTTACAGAGTTTGTCTAACTTCCGATAGCTGGGTGACCAGGTTAGCTAGTCATTTTGACTAGATTGGGTAAAGAGTGTAGATTGTGGTGAAACATCCAATATTTGATACATGGCAGACTACATCAAGCAGACGACGTGACAGCAGAGCGCAAATAAACTTGACCTATATTGTTTGTCGTTTGTATAGCAAGCAAAATGGATTAAATAATCATGGAATTGCTTATTTGGTTATTCATAGATTTACCATTAGTTTTACAGCTATTGTTGCAATAACCTTAATAATTTTCATATCGGTGGAGTTGACGCACACAGAATCGGCTTCCGTGGGTTGTGCGTGGCTGCGAATGAGACACACCTGTTCATAGCATGTCACTTCAGATAATGAAAATCATCATGTATTACGGGCCATTGTGAACGAGTCGAATATTAAGTATGCGTGATCTGTTCTTCAGCCACCGCCGCAGGTCCTAAGCCATAGTCGATATTAGTAATGCGACGGGGGATCTATTCAATTGTTGCCCAAGCAAATACACTTCTTCTGGTAGCCATGGTAACAAACAAAAGTCGCTACAAGTCACGTCAAGTGTCTTATGTGGATTGCCGTTTCCTTTTGCCTACTATATTCCCAAACGCTAGGCAGGATAAGCGTTACGGGTCAGAAAGAAATGTTGAGTTGTAAAATATCAGAGCGGGACACTGGTGACCCACAACAATCGATGATTGCATATATGTATTAATGGCCTAATAAAAAATCTGTTCAACAACGACATCGCACCTCGCAACGTTTCCTAGATTCATCTCTAATAAATAGCTAATATTGTAGCAGTGAAAAACAAACACAATGACAAGCGTGACTTGAAACGCAATAATATATCTCGCGGTTACCAAATATTTCAATGTCCCGCGCTCCTTTGTTTTCAAATCCCTTCGAGCAAGCCGCTAAAATTGTAGTTATTATAAAAAAATGATAG
>CM067344.1:19487111-19559611 GCA_034190875.2 Urechis unicinctus
TATATATATATATATATCTCTATATATATATCTATATATATATCTATATATATATCTATATATATATATATATATATATATATATATATATATATGATAGAACACAGTACAAATACTCGTAGGTACAATAAACCATCGTTTACGCCCTTTAGAAAATTATAGTAACAAAGGCAGGTATAAACTGTTTAATCATGTGCACAGTGAGCCACTTTGATCAAGATTATTTAAATGTAAATCGATTATGCTGAATTATCTTATCTGATCATCAGACAATATTACATCCCTATCTAGCTCTGATTAATTTCATAGCTTACTAGTAGCGCGTTCGATTGCGTGTCACCACCAAGTGACGCGGGTTTTCGCCACAGTGGTATAGGTTTTCGACCCGTTCTGGGAGCAGATCGACGTCTTGAATGAACATGCAGTCATATTCATCCTTTTTCATGCCTTCAAGAAAACCGATATTCATCATGGCTGCTCGATTGAACACCGTGGGACCTACATATCGACACATGTAGTTGAAATCTTTACGACATGGATAGACAATTGTGCACTCAGAATATGTTAAGATAAGCATAGCACTATACATAAGGTATGCCTGACAATAATGCCCACCCGATGAATTACATGCTTAAACGGGGAAATAGAGTATAAATTTAATTCACACCCGTTAACACTCCCGGTTGATCTCCAGCCCTATATACAATGATTTGCTTATCGATGATCGGGAAATGAGAATGAACATATTAAGAGATGTACCCATTTATCAATAATAACAAATCCAAGAGATACGAATACGTACATGTATGTTCCACTATATATATGGAGTACTTCACGTTTTGGTGTCGCAGAAAAGAGTGCATATGTTTGACAAATATTTGCAGGTGTTCCATGCGATCCCGGAATGGGACGATGACGGCGATTTTCCATTGTGGCACGCAGTCACGTGGACCCCATGAGCCTCCAAGTATCACGTGGTTGTGATGCGTGGCTATCGACTCCCAGGACTGGATACTGGTGTCAATTTCCATGTTAGTGGCTGTAAATTTATGCGATCACATTGCCAGTTTTAGGCAGGATTTATTGGGCATCAAAATAACAATAATACTAAATTTATGGCGTATAACTTTTCAGATTGATCAAAGCTTAGAGCGTTAAACTGCCAAAGTTAGATCGGTGCGTATCCACAGAAGCACACCTTATATTTCATATAGTTGAATGGGGTTGTGTAATGTGATGTGGCCATTATGATGTCTGATGGGAAATGATGAAGCTTTAAGTAAACGTTCTAAAGATAGACGGAGCGGGGCATATTATAGAACACAGAGTCGGCCATCTCACCGTATGAAAATGCCACAAGCGACAACTTGAACTATACAAAATACGAACATCGGAATGGCGACATGCGTTATAAACATGTTAATCATCAAGGCTTAACTCACGAAAGCATGTCTCCATCCAGAAGCTGTCACCCGTGTAATTAGCCAAGGACAGTGCGATTCCCTTACTAGCTCCTTGGATCTTCTTTACGTATACAAAACCCACGTAATCATTGTCTGTCACTTGGAGTTGTTGTATCATGCGATGACTGCTGAAATACTTCCCATACTCCCTGTCCACGATACCGATAACATGAATGTCATCAGGAAGATTATGGAAGGTCTTGTCAAAGGATGACAACTTCGGATGTCCCCGAAGAAGAAGACTTGTACTGCAGTTATTATGGACAATTTGCAACACCACGTGGTCTGATGGCCGCCATTGCAGTTTGAGTTTCCGGTTGATGTATATACCCGCTACGACTTCGTCGCTTTCGAGTGTAGTCGTGCTTAACTGTTTTATAGTTACGGAACAACCTGAAAAAAAATGAAGACAAAAGATCACCTAATTATAAATACCAGTTTGTCAGAGTTTTTGAAATAGTACTGGCTTTGTTTACATTAGGTGTCGAATTGCAGCAGCTCACGTTCAATTAAGAAACTGAATTAAGATCAAACTAACATGGCGCTTCAGAAGGCTTTGGACAAAGCGACTTTTCCAAATTTGTGTTATCCTCTGGTGCCAGTTGAATATTGAATTTGGGTGCTGACTTCGTGGATTCGTGAACGTTGCTGCGTTGCTTGTTCGTTAAGGGGTGCATTTCATGCTGGTCGTCACTGGTAGAACACGTAGCGAAGCTCTGGTCGAAATAATTGAGTACTGATGCGACGACCAACACAATCATCAGAAGTATAAAAGTTTTTGGCACAGAAGATAAGTTGCTTCCGCAACAACGCATGGTTATATTTGATCGAAAATCAGTAAATCGCCTTTATCCTATTACCGGGCATTGCCTCTCGACTATGTCAAATAATCAAATGGGCAACGATGCTGGATAAAAGTCTCCGGATCCATTTTCTGTTTGACATTTAAAGCAACTCCTTATAGATCGCGAATGGGAGCGTGTATAACGTGTGACCGTTGTTAACACGTTGCCATTGCTTTATATATTGAGCGTTGTGGGCTGGGGTTTCGGGGACTATGGCCTGTGACAGCTTGCTTTACGCACGATTGATCGATGAACGGCCATGTAAATATGTACCTCTCTCAGTCCGCATTAATCGTAATTGAACAGAACAACAATGTAGATATTTGGGGTTTATGACCGCTCTATGCAACTGACCACTCGATTGAACTGACTACAGTATTGTAATGTTCTTTAGTTCTATGTTTTATGATCACTTCCACAGCTCCTCTCCCTTGTTGGTGTCTGCTTCAGCTTGGTTTTATACTATTCTCCAGCTGTTTATATATCAAAAGCCATTATATACAGCGTGTATGGTTGATAAAGGTTGACCAGGATCCACGCCTGTATATGCTATTGGCATGTCCCCAATGACAGAGTCTGAATACAATTTGCGCCGACATAGAGCAAAAGGGCGGCCTGGGTATTCAAGGCTATCTCATCTCAGTGCCATCATAGGGTCTTTATTCCTCTATGCCTGTACAGAAACATATAAATCCAGCTCTGGCGCCCATAAGTTTGCTAAGATGTCCTCCCGTATCCCGGACTCACAGAAAGCTCGATGTATGTCACGTTGCCAACGGCATCCCAAACCACCAATGCAACATCCCCAAACCCCATTTAGTCCCACCACTTTAAGCGTCGTGTTTGGATAGAATCTTGTCGCCTTTCCGTTCATTAACATGCAAAGTCAGTTAATGCGTGACATGTTAATCACCATTTTGGCTCGTTTCACTCAATGTCGTGCTCACAACAACGGTGTAGGCAAAGAAACTCCGCCTCTGACAGTGCCGCGCTATTTAATTACTACTTTCGATCTCTCACATCCGCGCTCTAGCCTAAGGTGGGATTAGGCAAGGCACTTGGCCCTGGTGTTTTGATGATCTGATGCCACCTTAGGGGCGAGGGTCCGTATGGCAGAATCTTTAAGGATATAAGCAAATTTGCTCCTTCTCGCGATGCAGACAAGGGACAGTTTAAAAAACATACATTTTCATATCCATAAATGTCTTAACATCAATCTTGCCTAGAGTACAACAACAGTCATACTCCTTAATCAAGAGAATCAACGAAATCCAACACAATTTTCAGAATTGTTGTCCAACATGGCTACCGCGCGAATCGAAAATGTGAGCGATATCACAACGAATTAACTTAATTATGTTCCATTGTGGGAGTCGACCATGTTGAGTTTTTGAATAAAGTTTCTTGATGTGCCGTATTTTAGTGCTCAAACAATAGAAACAGTCCTCGTGTCATTTTCTGTTATAATCTTTCATTTCGTCACAATGTTTTGGCATGGAGGTAAGTTTTTAGCGAGTTCATCTGTCATTTTGACTTCGGACCCTTAGAAATTTTGCAGGCGGCTCTTCGCCTCTGCAGTAGTGAATAGCGAGGCGCTGTCAGAGGCGGAGTTTCTTTGCCTAAAGGTGGCACCAGATCATCAAAACACCAGGAGTGAGTGCCTTGCCTACACAGCGGTGATGATATATATATGAATGGGTAACTAAGGGCAGAAGCCTTCGTTCTCGTGCGTCATAACGTACAGACATACAACTGTTTCCTTATAGTAAAGAGCCGAAAAGGGAGGGCTGTTTGGTAGTCAATCGGAAAATATCGCTGCGTAGTTTCTTTCGCTGGATTACTTTTCGGGAGGTATTGTGAAGTTTTGTGACATTATGAAATGTAGCTTTTCAATGAACCGTTTTCCGCAATATTTTATTGCAAACTGATTCAGCTAACTTCATTCCGCCTATTTTCGCTCACTAGTTTGTAGGCGTGCCCTGTTGGGGAATTAGGTTATTCCATTTTATCGACGGCGGTAAACTGGTACAGCCAGAGAGGCTCCACATGGGTACTGATGAGTGCGGCTGAAACGTAAAAGGCGTAAAGTGCCAAACGTTGGCACCGAATTAGCTCCGGTCGAACGGTAACATGAATTTATAGACGTCTTGTAGGGCTAGCATAGCTAGGCTATCACCGAATTAGCTCCGGTGTAACGGTAACATGAATTTATACCGTTACGAAGAGTTCGTCAAACACAGTCGGCAAGTTCTCGTTTGGGTTGAAGGACTACTCTGCGTACCTGGAAAATAACATATATCAAGAGCCTTTACAAAAAATAGACTTTGCGCGCCAAATAACTTACCACCCCTCGACGCTATTCTTCAATAAATGGCATCGATAGTTCGTTTCCTAACAAATCGCGATACGATGTCTGCCATTTTGGAAACAATTAATTCTCGCGATTTCCCGCATTGCCTTAGCATCCCAAGTGGGGGGCACTTACCCTAACTCGGATAGGGGTGTGCCGCGGGACCTCGAAAACCTGTTCCCGTTATACTCGTTGAGAATGAGAAAAAGTATACTCCATCGTACAAGGTATTATGCGAATGTCTAACCCCTCGTAAAAGTCGAGATGTTGAAAAAACCACCCCCCTCGTGCGGCACATGTATACTATATCTTAAGTGCCCCCCCCCCCGCGCAATGCATGTGGTCTTGAACTTGTAAACATACATGTTGCTGTGTTTCTGACTTTTTACCGCTTCCCAAATTGATCGAACTATAAATAATTACCACGGATGAAATCACCAGCCGAAAAGGGATGAAATTGTCCGTAAAACATCATTGCATTCTATAACTCCATCACTTGTGTATATTTGGTGTTTGGTAGTTGTCTGAATCGATCTAAAAATAATTGAGTTGCGTTGTTTCGAGAAACGGTAAGACGTCTACGCAGACGTCTTGTAGGGCTATCACCGAATGTGACTCTTGTTTGCGCAAATGTATTTAGACTCGGCATTAGACCTGCACAACGTATTATTGAAGTCGTGCTATGATCGTAACCGAAAGCGATGTGAACGATACAGGAGTTCCAATTATACACGATAATTACACAAATGTACATATGAAGAATAATTTTTCACATAAATGAATGTTTATTAACAAGTTGATTTAGTTTACATGTGAGATTTCGTCAAAGGCCATTTAATCCGGCCAGACAAATTTTGAGAAGTTCATGTTTTTATTTTGAATGACAAGATCGGTTTTTCTGCGCGCACGCGCAGACAAGGTTCTTCGCAAGCGAACTTTTGCTTTCCGAATTCTATTATTTAAGTTTATGTGTCATTTTGTCAATGATTATCTTTTGGCATTACCTACATTAGAGATATGTATTCAACGATATTAATTTGACAATTGAAACTGCGTAATGTGACGTCATATGTCCAAAACGGGGTTTGCCGTGAACGAAAGTTGTGACAATTGCTAAATAATCATGAAACGATGGATAACCAAATTAGTGCAGTTCAACTGATATTCATCTCAATTCTCGACATATATAGGTACGTAAGTACACAACATTGATGAGAAGCTGTATGCACTCGAAGTAAAACGCTCACCGCACGACACACATATATTTCAGCACGACGGTATATATTTATATTACCGTCGTGCGCGGCATGACAGCTTGTTAACAATTTTGAGATTGATTAAAGACAACAAACCAAACACTTCACATACCCAAGTGATGGAGTTTTAGAATGCCATGTTTACAGACAATTTTACCCCTTTGTGACGGGGGATTTCATCCATGGTTATTAGTAATAGTTCGATCAATTTGGAAGCGGTAGAAAGTCCGAAACACAGCAACATGTTAGCCCAATAGACTAACGTCAGGTTTTATCACCTTGTGGGTCCAACAGTAAAACCACCAGTTTTGTGGTTGATTCGGTACATGCTTACATGTTTTCATGAAATATGCATGTTCTGACGAGTTTCAGATGATCAGAGTCGAAATTTATTATTTATTTCGGTTCAAGATAATGTTTCATATTCCTATTGTCTGAGGACAAATATATTTTCGATAACTTTCCTAGTTTACCAGTGATAATTTCTTCAGAAATTCCAAGCGTGGAGGATGGTATCCCAGAGAGCCCCAGAAACTTCCAATGTTAAAAAGGCGGTGAAAACATAGGCAAAAACTATAGCTGATAGTTCCGGTCATCTTTTCCCCAAGTCATGTTGTTTTCTTCGTGATTCGATGCCCGTCCAGTTCAATCTACTATGGTCTCCTAGACCTGAAGGCGAGACTATTGAATATCAGTAACATGTTAAAAAGCGCCCGCAGCCATCAGTCTGTGATATTTGTGATATTTGTGCGACAGTGATTGTGAGTGGCCTTTTCTACATGTTAGACAAGGTCATTTTAGCTTTTAGCTTCGTGCCACAAATAGTTCCTGTGAACCCGCGTTTTATGGCTGCCTCGTCTATGTTCTTATTTGTGAAAGCTTCCGCTGGTCAGTTTCCACCGCCATTTTGCCGAGTCAGGCACAGGTATTACTGCTTGGTGTGATTTTAGGCCAAGATATGACGTAAGCTGTGTGACTGATTTAAGTACTGTGATGAATACTGTGCATTTTGTCATATCATTTATTCTTTGCTGTTATTTTTAGTCCTTCTCTACAAATAACAGAATAATGCCACTCTCTTGGGGATTCTGGCAATCAATACTGGATGATAAAAAGGGAAAGTGTGTTTACATTCAGACAGTTGACGGGAACTCCTCAAATTTTCGCTTTTTAAAGCAAGCTCAAAGCATCAGAAACTTAGTCAATCTTACTATTGACCAATCAAATGCACTGTAAAGTGTATGAATAAATCTCTAAAGCACCCCCAAAATGGCTGAAACAAACTTGTCTGTCAACCGATCGAAGGATAGTGTATTGTAGAATGAGGTACGTCCTTCATCTACGGGATGTAACTAAAAGTCAGTCTGTTGTAATCCTCTACCTGGTTATGACATGTGAGCGACACAACCCCTCTGTGCATGGGTCACAGATTCCAGGCGATGCTGGTCTAATGCAATACATGACAGCTTGTCGAGGTTGTTGCACACAAGGGATAGGTTGATTGTGACTCTGTCGCATAAAACATGACAAAGGGAACTCTTGCAGGGCCTAATATTATTCTACAGTTTCCACCAGCCCAGTCAGGCTAATCATTAGCCTAAACTTTTCTTCAAATGTAACATTGTTTTCACTTACACCACTGGGCAATGTAAAAAACACAAAAATCTCTTGTGTCAAATATATTTATTTGAAGTATGTGAAATTAACAATCTGCCTCTATGGTTTGACCTTTTTGTGGTTTATTTCGGCATCTAATGTGTTAAAACATCTGATCTTGTTGTTGTAAATGAAAACCCAATTTAAGAAACCCCACCTTGGCTTTCAACGAAGCTTTTCATTTCCGTTTGGTTACTGGCTCCCTGAATGGCTATGATTGGTGTAGACCTTGACCTTTGCACGCGTCGTTCGGAAAAATATGTCTGCCGCCGTTTCTCCAGTGTCAGTACTCCACTATTGTGGAATATCTACTAGCCTAAATGACTGTCTTACCAGCCAGGGGCTATCAGATGGCTGTTAGTGTTAAGCCCTGTCTTAATATTTCAATTCTATGGAATGTAATTCATTACTCGAATCATCTATGGATATCTACAGGTCAATCCGTCTCACTGTCACCTGGACATACTGACTCCAATCAGTCTCACTGTCACCTGGACATACTGACTCCAATCAGTTTCACTGTCACCTGGACATACTGACTCCAATCAGTCTCACTGTCACCTGGACATACTGACTCCAAAGCGTCACACACATGGCTTCTGCTGATTATATTTGAGCTCTGGTTGGACATGCTGAGTTGGTGATTGGTATTAAGGGTTTGAATCTGACTGCTTTATGGCACGTGAGCAACAATACCTCACTGCGCATGTGTCACAGCTGGTTTGAGACGTAGGTATGGTGCTATACATGGCAGCTTATGAGCGACGCAGGCCAGGTGGAAGCATCCCTCACCAGACTTCTTTTCCAGATGTGTTCTGCACCAGGGTATTAGCCAGGATATGCTTTTTCCAGCGTAAGATGGGTGACCTGTTTTTGAGGCCACTTTTTGGACAGAGCAGTTTAAAACCCCATGGATAATCAACATAAGAAGCGGATAAATTGATGTTTTACATAAAGATGACTACAATTAGAATCATGCATTTTACCATGTAGCTGCATGTATATCCATTCCTTTTTAATTGTTTGTCTGTCATCAGCTGTGGATATAGGCAAATAGGTCACCTGGTAATTATTTATTGCCTAAGTAATGCATTTTTTCACAAATTTCAGAAATATACATGGCGATATATCAAACTATGATACAATAATAAAGCATAACAAAATGCAAGCACATTGTCAGGTCACCGTTCCCATGGCTAACATTTCAGTCTAATGCTTTCTCTGATAATATACTAATAGCATTTATTATGATGTTTTATTTCCATCTGCCATGTTGTTGTGTCATCAGTGAGGAAATCATGCCACAATGGAAGTCATCCAAGTCTAGGAGACCTCCCTCCTCCCGCAGGGCCCGCCTCCGTAGCCAGGTAATTGAATACTGTCAATGTTATCTCATTTGATATTCGCTATGTGAAATCGCTGTTATGGTATTGGTAATATTAGGGTTTTACATTACTTTTATCAAAGAGGTCAGATCGCTATGCTGATGGATGTGAATTATTGTGATGTCAGTGCACACTTGGCACCAACTTTTTTGCTCAGACCATGCTAGGAAAACCATGCTGGTGTGACGAAGATCCAGCTTGATGCTGTTGATCCAAAGGCCAGGTGCATTACCTTTAAGCGATGGCACTGCCATTCAACATGATCATCCAAGTCTCGAGCATCCTGTCAGGTTTTCACATCTTGGGATTGAACCCACTAGCCGTGGGTCAATAGGCAACAAAGCAAACAACTATGTCACGGGAACTGGCTGTCTGTTATACTGAGACAGGTTTAGCTGTATGTAAAGACTGTTGACTGTGCATTATCATACTATGTCCACCGAGATAACTTCCAGTGAGATTTACGAAGTCGAGGTTTTCTTTTTCTTTACAAATAGCTTGGGAAATATCTTCTGTTTGTTAGGATATGAATTTATGCATGGACAGGTGACACATTATGATCTAAATCAGACTGTAAGTCATAGCGAAAATAATATGTACATTGAAGTCATAACGTAGCCACGCTATGACGAAATGTTGGCCGTGGTTGTGCACTCGACAAAGTAGTCCTTGACCTGATTGTTTCGATTTGGAGTCTGCAAAGGGTTGTGTCACGTTTGCGAATTCACCTTCTTCGTTTACCACATCCCCTCTCATTATTTGTCATAACATCCACATTAGAATTGTCAAATACATGATACATTTTTCTCAATGAATCTGCTTTTCAAGCTTGACTACTAACAACTTAATCTGCCTCTGACCAGCTTACATCCAATCACCGTTTTTTTCCACAGCTCTTGATGGTCTAAGCAAGGCAAGCGCAACAGCATAGTCTCTCTGGGTTAGGTTAGCATATTGTCCTAGAATACCTTGATAATCACATCAACTTACATAGGCATATCTCTTTGTGCACCCGAAATATTTCTACTGTGAGGAGGATCTTTGGTATCATGGATATGTTCTGTAAACAAGGACCTGTTTATACTGAACTGTTACATCAACCTTATTCAATCGTCATTCGATCCTCCCCAAGCATCATGGATGGTGTTATATTCCGCGACCATGGCATATGGTGTCTGTGATGTACACTGCCTTCGAAACAAGTGTAATATCCTATTTATAGGATACATCGCGTAGGAGGTAATTCGCTGTTAGTGCCACGTGTATCACCATTCGCCTCACACTTGTGAACACTGGTCTCAGTGTGGTGTCCGACTGCGTTGCTTTGCTCCTGGTCCAGTTATTACTCCAACCCTCCACTTGTCCACGGTAGTACCTGGAATGTTTCATAGCAATGTCGTGTTTGATTGTTACTCCGGCTATGTGTAATGCGAGGCGGGATATCACGGGTTCTCTTGGGGCGGATGAGATCATAAGCATTACTCGCATTATTATTGGACATGGTATTAATGTTAGCTCTGGTGGGGGTGGGGTGGGTTAAAATCCCGCCATTTTGTTACAAATCATAGTGAACGAAATCGTTATGGCCATCTTTCCACGTCAAGTTCCTGTCGATTGCTACTTGCACATGGAGACAATTAGTGATGTTATAACCGCTACGTCATCGCCTCCTACTCTCTGTAGAGAGTACAATTGTTTGCCTGTTTAAAAAAATACACCTGATTCTGTAAGCACGAAACAGCTGCGGTTAAGCGTTCCCTCGGGTGATTTAGGCGCCCCCTTTTTTAAGCGTCTATAGATAAATATAGACTTGACACCCCAGTGTTGTATAACCCTGTTGATCGGATTCGGGTCCCCCGGCGCCCCCACTCGTCCCATAAATCAATCAATGTCCCATTATGTTTGATACAAATTTTTATCTTTGTCAATATTGAGCATGATCGTTGCGTAGCGGCGTGACTGTGTGCGCCTTGGTAATTGATTGCTGTGGTACACACGGCGCTCACTAGCTGTGTACCTAGGTGTATTCAGCTATTTGTAACTTGTGCACAATTCTTGTCCAAGCAGGCGCTAGCTTGCGCAAGGATGTGGGCATTGCTGGAGTCTATTGGCCGATTAAAGTCGATATATCAATGAAAGGGGAATTTGCATGGCGTCTACTTGAGCGGCTACCTGCATGTTGATTTGATCTAGCGATCGTTATGGAAATTTATCACAAGCCGCGGTCGCACGCAGCTTAATAGCGGTCATTAGGTAGCTGGTCAGCTGTGATGGTTACCGACCGCCGCCCGGCAATAATCTACCTTACTGCCCGTAGCTTTCATGATACCCCTACCCCCTCAAGCCTCACCTCGATGTTACCCCCGTCCCCGCTTATTCTCTGCCGATTCGACTGTGTCCTGCCACTCCCATCTCTCTCCCCCCCCCCCCCCCACACACACACCATTGGAAACTCTCTGCTTTCGCCCCGGTACATGCACTATTTATTAGGCAGCACCGTGCCGCGGTCTGCTCTGCGTGAGGTGTGATTGTGTGAGTGTGGCAGGGGCTTGGTGGATCAGTCTGTTGCTGAGTCCGCGATCACTCCGCCGAGGAAATTCCTCGCTAGATCGCACCACACTCAGCTGACCCAACCGCTCTCCTTCTGACGTCATCATTAGCAATGACGAATTCGAATCATGAAAACTGCATCCTCAGGATTTACCAGTAATCCGTTTATAGAAACCAGTTCATGGGAAATTGTAATCGTCGAAGATAGACTAGCGGTAAACATTCAGCTGTAATCGTCGAGGAGAGCCTGGCGGTAACCATTCAGCTTTAAACGCGGATACGCCGAAACAATGGACTATGGATATTAACGCGTGAATTCAGTTGAGATTGTTACAGTGACATGGTGGATATCTGGCCGTAGTGTACTTGCTGAAGCGAGCTGCCATACATATATACAATACATAAACAGTATATATACATACATATATATTTATACCCGTTTATTGTTGATGCTCACTACACAAGAGGGCGGTTTGAGTGTTATATTCCGTGTACCCATGCCTTCACCCACTCAAATCGCGGTCGAAATCACTTCGGTAAGTGCTCAACGGAAATATTCTGTTACGCTGTTTTTCTGTATAAATTATTGACCACAAATAAAACAGCTATTTGTTAGAGGGAACGTCGAATCAATACTAGGCCATATTAGCTACACCCGTACGTGTTAACATGTACGCTATGTATAGGAATCGTGAGCGGAGGTGTGAAACGCCTCACAGTATGTGGCCAACACGCTCGATGGGCGATTTTTTTCTCTATTGGCAAAGGTTAACTTTGCTTTGAGCGAGACATTATACAGCAGATGGCGTCTTTGCGACGACAGTTAATGACAAATGATTTTTCTCAAAAGAAAATATAGCCTTATCGATACAATATTACTTACTGCAACAGGTTGTTAAGGTTGGTTGATGACAACGCTATCCCCGGTGGCGGAATACAGTGTGTTGTGCTTATTAGGTGACAAATGTACGGCTAATGTTGTGAATGGTAAGCAGTAAGTGGGACTTTTCTCTATGCCTAGTAAACGTATAATTAATGATTATTCACAAACACAATGTTTAGATGTACGGAGGGTTGTTTCAATTGTACCCTAACTGGAAACCTACATATAGAACGTACATCCCAAGTACTTGTAGTCTTTGCTGTAACCACACGTGCTTGGGTCCCGATGTCAGATCGCCCGAGTGAAGTCGGGCTTAGAAAACCTGAATGAGCCGAGCGAGTTGATGGCATTTGATGCAGCACGCTCCATTATCAGATTATACTGCTGTTATTCTGTTGACAGCAATAGTAATGGATAGAGAAGGTCATAGCACCCACTGGTTTGTATCCTAACGGTGGTGACCCGACAGCGCCATTTTTCCGCTCATCATGTCATGATGTATAATGGTCGGCATTTCTTCCCGCGTGTGGGTGTTCGGACCTCACATATTTAAGCGCGAGTCGTCAGATGCATGCCTGGACGAGGCGCTATCGATTCTTTCCAGACCTCGAACATACTCTACTTTATGCTCTTCATCCCAGCCACTCCTTTGGTCTATAGATTCCCCCTATCAGCATCCATAGGCGTGATTAAAGCGCCTATTTTACTCCCTCCCGTATGGCGTAGTTACGTTTGTCTTGTTCGGCAATATTGTAGCGCAATAGGGGTATTAGGCAATAGCAATAGTGGCGGCAAACAGGTCAATGCAGTGGAGCCACTATTCTATTATGTGAACAAGGCATAACATAATCGCCTCATAATTGAGTCCTTACCACCTGTTTGCAATGACTTCAGGGCTTTGTTGATATTGGTTGAGATTCGTGTCAGTCGTGGGTTAAAACCATTGAATATGGCTTCATTATTGACCATACCATAACTCTCTCTCATTTCAACTGTGCCTTTCGATTTATTTACACGCTGTCCCTTAAATTCATTCTCAACGTTTGTGCCATGAGGTTACTTCTCCTACTTCGCCACATAGTATTACAGTCATAGGTTAGCAACAGTGGCTATGTAGGCAATAAGTCTAGAAACATTGTTTTGTGCGTCATTTTGTCTGTCCATTCGTCATACAAACCTCTCCTTGTTACTAATCTCCTTCCTTTGCCGGCGCAGTCTACCTTTTCGCTACAATTCTGACCGTGTCAGTTTGCAAATACACATAAGTCAAATCTGCCATATAGCGCAGTCGGCTTGTCATTAGCGTTCATTCATAGGAACCCACTAGGTAAGGTCTATGTATAAATCCTGATTAATCTCCAGAGCAATACTACTGTTGGAATCGGTAAGTGCCTGGGCACGTTTAGTCTATCGACCGGAAGGTTGTATAAGCGAATAACAGGGGACCTGACTGCTTCCTTCATGAACAGCGCAGCAGTGCTACAAAGGTAATGATGGGTGGAGCTATTTATGCTATGTCAGCGTAATTGGCACATTTTTGGATGATAAGGCAGTCGGTTAGGATGATAAGGTCGGTGCGGTTCCGACATGCGGTGTCAGTGATGATAAGGCAGTCAGGCAGGATGATAAGACCGATGTGATTCCGACATGTGGTGTCAGTGATGATAAGGCAGTCAGGCAGGATGATAAGGACGGTGTGATTCCGACATGTGGTGTCAGTGATGATAAGGCAGTCGGGAAGGATGATAAGGTCGGTCGGTGTGATTCCGACATGTGGTGTCAGTGATGATAAGGCAGTCAGGCAGGATGATAAGGTCGGTGTGATTCCGACATGTGGTGTCAGTGATGATAAGGCAGTCGGATAGGATGATAAGGTCGATGTGATTCCGACATGTGGTGTCAGTGATGATAAGGCAGTCAGGCAGGATGATAAGGTCGATGTGATTCCGACATGTGGTGTCAGTGATGATAAGGCAGTCAGGCAGGATGATAAAGTCGATTTGATTCCGACATGTGGTGTCAGTAATGATAAGTCAGTCGGTTAGGATGATAAGGTCGGTGTGATTCCGTTTCATGACCTATCTGCATTTCATGTCTAGCTTTAATGACAATGCATTCCTTGCGTGGGCCAAACATACAACATACCACATACCCCTAGACAAGAGGCTGGAATGGCGTGGTCCAGTGAATCAGCTGGTGGTGACATGCCCCGGAATCATTTGTGCATTTTCATCTATTTCCCCGTCTTGTTTTTGTTCATCATTAATTTTTATCAACGTCAAAAATTCACCCGCAAATGTCCTAGAAGGCGGCTGATTAATCAGGTCAAACTTTTTTCTACTCACCATTGCAGGCACTATATAACACCCTATGCTTACTTACTTAACTGTATATACCAAGTGAAATATCACGAATTTGGAAAATTTTCAATACATTGCATGAATTAAGAAATGAATATGTTTTATAAATGGACCACGCGTTAATCAAAGTTAATCAAAGTACATAAATGTCATTGACAAGTGTGTCTCTCTAATTGGACACTAGCAGTTGACAGGTGTGTCTTTATAATTGGACACTAGCAGTTGACAGGTGTGTCTCTGTAATTGGACACTAGCTGTCGGCTTGTCTTCCTTTGTTACACAATTTTATGCAGCCTTCCATGTGTCCTGATGCAAAAACGCTAAAGGTAGTGTTACATTCTTACTTTTATTTGTTTGTGTTTAGCCATATCCAATGACAAATGTGGATCCTAAATCCCTAGAGGACTTTGCTGCCAGTGGTCGCTCAGGGCGGAGGAATGCTCTGGCAGATATCCTGGATAGTAATGTGTCTTCCACTTCAACAGCCAGTCTGCCACTTGACTTGCAGAAGCTATCATGCAGTGGTATGTTGTCATATCATTTGTTAATTTCCCCATAGGAATGTCACAGTTTATATATATATATATATATATATATATATATATATATATATATATATATATATATATATATATATATATATATATATATATATATATATATATATATATATATATATATAGATAGATAGATAGATAGATAGTTACTGTGCATTTTGTTCTAACAATGTGTCATGGCTATTCATTTGTGTCACAGACACCAGTGAAATGAAGAAGTCAGATATTGCCACTGGTGGCGAGGATACAACTGCAAACAGCTCAACAGATGAAAGCAACTCCAAATCTTAGCATTATCCAGCCGCTTTATATTGCATCCATCACTATTTTAGAGATGGTGCACAATAATTTAACAGTTTGAATGATCCTGAGAGAATCTTGTATGAATGTTAAAGTTCCCCTTATGATCTCATCTATCACATGGTTGTTGAAGAGTAGGTGTGGTCATTTCCAAATATGTGTTAGTTTTTACATTCACCTTTCAAGTAAGAGATGACTGAGTTTTATTACATTTGCCTGTGTGTTGAATGTATGCTGATGTGTTTGTATTTGGTCAGAGTTCCACTGGAGATTTGAATGTCTCAGCATAGATAATTGGTTGTAAGCATTATTGCTTTTTGTAATTTGTTATGTCAATTATGTGAATCTCTGGCTAATGCTATAGTTGTTGTTTCATTTTCATTTCATAGTTGATTATATGTGAATTTGATTTATGAATTTATGCTTTTTAACCCCTAGTTCTTGAGGATATCCCTGTTACTGCTACTGTAATGTAGGAGATAGTATTGCACACTGTGTCCTTATGAAAATGCTAAAATTTCTCAAATGTTATGTTTGGTGATTCCAAACTGGTATTTGTGACAATATTGTTTGATGGGTTTCTAATTAAACTTGAGGTTTTATCATCCCTTCAGATTACTTTCTTTCACGTTTTTCTTTGGTCTGATGCGGACTTCATTTAAGTATGATGATCAAGATTTATTGCTCAAGTCTTGGAGAATAATCACATTTGCCTTGATAATGACCATGACCAACAATTTGCCACCAGTTTCTAGCTATAAATGGCTTAATGTTAAACAAATGCACAAATTTCATTCAATCAGCATCCATTTGAAATGCGATTGAGTTATAGCTAAGGTGTTGGTAATGTGATTTGGCTATTTGTGTGCTCACTGTAAGCGTGACATCTTTAACGCCTAATCTATCATTATGTGACAAAATGCAACATACTTCGCTAGAAAATCCTCCAAAATATCCACTTCATAGGGACAACACGTCCATGAATCATAACTGCAGAACAAAGCCTCATTAAGACTCGAGGAGCCACTATTTGTAATGCAAGTGAAAATTTTTATGATTGTGAATATGGCTTTAGAACATGTCATGAAGGATCTGTTTCAGTTTATCATTTCTATATAAGTAAAGGTTGATGAAGTATCATGCAGCCCCTCGCAATTCTGTATCTCGGAGACCAGTGTCCTATGGCTGAGCTGTAATAGCAAGTCGCTTCACTTGTTTTTTTTACACAGATTTGATCCAAGTCGTGTCATTGTGGCAGCGACTGACTACCCAGCGTTTAACCACAAGTATATCCTTTGTTTCCATTGTTGCTACTACAACACATTATGCACTAATGGTGTGACAATTCTCCTAGGTAAGATGTTCTCATTCGTGTTAGGGTGTAAGTATGATCATGTGATCGACCTGGATATGGTTAACTCCTTAGATCGAGCTTCGAGCTCTGATAGCCCCCTAAAAACGACAAACGCTAATCGATCGGACTCTGGCCTGTCGTCTTTCAGCTCCGTTATTAGCGACTAGTGGTAGAAGAAGATCAGTCATGAGCACATTCATGGCGGCCTGATCATATCATTCGTCATTATCATTACTACGTATAAACGGTAGCGGACCGGGTTTTTGAACCGGACCGGGCATCCTTCACTTCATCTTTTTTTTCATATCCAGCCCAGCAGCCAAAGTCTTACTCGGCGTTCCCAGCCCACTGCGTATCGCCCGGATGTCTATAAGGCCAGTCTGCCACTAAACGACGTTTATAAGTCTGATGCGGAAATGAAATCTGTGTATAATGTAATGTATTTGTCATCTCAGATTTTCATGTTCGGATGTGATAGGGGCGTGTTCTTGTTAGCGTATATTAAAAATCGGCTCGACAGTTCATCACATCTAAAAAAGTACATATTGGCTTTTAGATCAAAATGATATAATGTCAAAATTGTGACAGTAATCCCTTTTAGGCACTCAGCGAGACATATTATTGTCAGTTGTTCTGATATCGCTACACTTCACGCTAATCGTAGTGATTTATTGCAATCGCAAGCCATTAAAGCATAACTGCATGGTTACTTTGCCTCTTCATCAATAGTTCGACTTCGAGCTCTATTATTACAAAAGAGTAAATCAAACATGCGTTTTGATTGATAAACCCGCCAACTACTGGGCACGGTAACTTTATGAGACAGGCAGAATGAATCTGCCTGTTTCTAATGGTATTCTAGGTATTCAAAATAGCTTGTTTGCCTGCCGGTTATCTCGTATCCAGTGGTGTTAACTTGTCAGTTAAATGCAATTACACATCAGTGCTGTGACTTAAGCTACTTCCTAACGCAGTCGATGCGTTTCTACTGAGCATTAAAGACAAAATAAACTGTAAAACCCTTGAACTTTCATCAGAGTCATGGGCGTTTATGGGTAATCCCCAAGATGTGTGGACACAGTGGCTTGGTAGAAATAAACATCGTATGTTTGAAAGTTATTAAGCCGGTCTTTTGAGGTTCATACATTTGATCATGGTGTTGCTATCACTAAAGAATAGTATCTTAATGGACTAGTAATCAAGCAAAAGTGCAGTATCTCATGATATCATCCAAGCCATGTTAATATATCGTTCCCCTGTATCAAGAGAAACATGATCATATGATGATGCAGCCATTATAGCATACAATGGCTGCTGATCAACCCACAACCATTTAAGGAAATCCATTATGCAATCTGTCAATGTTCAGACATAAAATCTTCGATCCCTATTTGGTATTAAGTGTGCTAGTTTACAACTTGCTCTAGAAGCACGACCTTGAAGCGTAGGCGTGGTTAAAGGAAATAATCACGAAGGAACGTTCCAGTAACTCAGAGCAAATTAAATTCTGCATTTAAGTAATGTCAAATGTCTAATAAGCGATTGAAAAGCAGTGGCAAGGCAATCAGTTATCAAAATTACGGATAAAAGCAATTATACATGGGTGTGGTTTATCCTAAACATGAGGGATGTCGCTTGTCAACTGAGGAATACTGATTTGCTGTAGGTGATTGGGGTGCAATGTCTTCCTTAAAACAAGAGCATTGTTGCATATAACAGCAATAAATGTTACTGATGATTGGTGATATTTGTGTAAAAATCGTTTATATTGGTTGGTTTTGTACCGATTGTATCGTAGGGCGTCAAACATATATGCATACATTATTCTAACTGGTGATTGATAACGTCAAATCAATAAATTGCCAAGGGGGACAATTAGAGAGGTTTAACCTCATGTACAGGAAGCGGTGGTACTTGTTCCGCGATACATAGTAGGGTGTGTTTGTCGGAGGGTTCTTGGCATATAACTGCCACACAGATCGCTATTGATGTCATTCTGCTCGCGGCTCTAATACCAAATGTCATATAGTTTTACGTGGACAAGTTGATTTCGATGGTAATTTGATGTCTTTGCGCATACATAAGGCGTTATAAAGGACGGTTGCTTGGAGAGAATATCCATAAGGCGATATTTCCTTCTCTCATCCTGCTGTGTATGTAAGTTTCCTTATCGTATTAGATTTCCGAAGATAAGACAGCATACGTATGTTGTACACTTAATATGCGAGATAAAATCTGACTCCAGCCTCATCAATATTGAGTGGTGATTGGTGTAATTAGTGACTCCCTTTGTGTGATTGATTCAGGGGACAGTAGAATGACTACATGTCGCGAGCCATGTATCCTTCTGATATATATCATTGGGTAAGAGGCCACTCCCCCGTCCTAACCATTGATCCAGGAAAGTATCGAATGTTTAATGCACATGAGCGTAATATGAAAAGTATCTTGAGGAATGCTGTCTTGTAAGTTACTGTATTCCTGGGGGTCCCTATTAGACGTTATCTACCCCAAAGACCGCACGTCGAGGATGGTACCGCTGGCCAGATGGTGAGCCAGGTAGTCAGCAGGATCTGGTGTGTTTGGAAGTAGCGGCTTGCGGTGTTTTATTGTATGAAACATCCATTGGAGTGGGAGACAGCGTAGTTCCTCAGTACTGACAGAGTGAGAGTTGATAAAGAGAAGACTATCTCAGATTTGACAGACTGATGCTTGGCTGCCCAGATTACAGGGACTCCCAGCTCATCATCTGCCTCAATTACGAAACCAAGCCGGCTTCCTGTCCGGATGGGGAAGACGATTCACTTCCTGTCCGGATGGGGAAGACGATTCACTTGCCTGGATATAGGCCCGGGGGGGGGGGGCACTTAAGTATATAGAGGTGGTATATATGTGCCGCGCGACGGGGTATGTTTTTTCGGCCTCTCGTCTTGTACGACGGGTTTTTTTGGCCTCATACTTGTACGACGGGGTATGTTTTTCAGCTTCAAATCTGTTCGACAGGTTATACATTCGCATAATACCTTGTACGACGGGGTATGCTTTTGGCCATTTTGACTTGTACGACGGGATTTTTAGGTCCCGCGGCACACCCCTATCCAGAATAAGGCCAAGTGCCCCCCCCCCCCGGGGATATAGGACCGACTGATACGCTACCTGACTGGCTGGCTTTCCGATCCAACACTGAAGACAGAATAGAAAAGGATAAAAGAGTTCATGTCTCCTCGAGCAACGGACGGTATATTGACGTTATAGACGCGATAAAGGGGGTGCGCCAACAACAACAACAACAACAACATGGCAGGAATTAACCCCACCCCACGCCCCTCTCGGTGATTTATCGCAATAAGTCGCCTACAAGGCATTGGTCTATCTGTATAAAGTATAAAGAAGATCGCATCTAGGTGTATTGAGGTTGATGTTGATACGGTGAGGCCTACGTTCTCTCATTGAAACATGTACAACACAGTGGCCAAGGCACGAAGCAACTACCCAATGCACGGATGTACTCTCATGTTCCTTATCCCACTTCTCTCCTCGCACCTTATGAAAAACACAGGACGTTTATTTTCCAAACCCGGTGGAATATATATGGTTTATATCCTGACAGAATAATGTTTGGGCGCATTGGCCATAGACGCCACATTACACACCCGGCTTTTCATTGTCGGTCGTTCGTGATAATCTACATGGTAGTAGCACAGCATACATCAAGTTTAATCTCAAGACCAATGCTAAACGGATCCAATAAATGTCTGAAGTGGGGTTTATCGACCAGAACGTGGTTAGGGTGTTTCAGCGCAGGCTGCTCTCGAGATCCATCTCGAGCAGCTCAGCACTGCTACAATAGGGAAGGAGTACTAAGGCTATATATAGTAACACTGCGCATCCACTGGAACCATGAAATATTATATTAGGCAGCTGTACCAAAGTATGGGCTGTGGCATATCAAAGGAATCCAAAGAATCC
Organism: Urechis unicinctus; assembly: GCA_034190875.2. Classification (NCBI taxonomy): domain Eukaryota; kingdom Metazoa; phylum Annelida; class Polychaeta; order Xenopneusta; family Urechidae; genus Urechis; species Urechis unicinctus. The sequence continues at coordinate 19,508,040 of CM067344.1, forward strand.
TAGAATCCTATTTGGTTGACGTCGTGACGGAAACAGGTTTTTTGCTGCAGTTTTTATCTTCTGCGGGTTTGATACAAAACTGTGAAATCATGCGGTCAGGCTGAGGTGTGTGATCAACGGAAAGTTTGTTGGTTTATCTCAGATACACTGCTCATGTCAGTGTGATAGTAGAAAATGGGTTCCCATGATTTTGTTGATCCGCCAATGCTATACAGGATGCAGTGAAATGACTACCGGCCTGATAATGACAGTCGTCACCGGTGCAGAATGGATGACTGTTCTAATTAGGGACCCTTCGACAGCAGAATAAAAATCCAAGAAAACAGTTAACGACATAATTTAAGATGTAAAAAAAGCGCGTTGTGGTCTTTTGTGTTTCATGTTAAGGCACCCGGTTATTAGTGAACGTCCGAATTTATATATAAAGCAAGAGCGCTAGATGGTAAGATAAGAAGAGCGTTTCTAGTGATTTATTAAGCGAACCGTTTGACTCGCTCCCATGGGAGCTGTGCTGTATATGCGAGAGCACAGGTCGTCTTCTGTCTCGCCCGGCACGGGGCTGCTTGATTTATTGATAATGAACAACCCAACTCACTGAGTCGAAAGTACTTTAACACAAGTATCCTGCCGTAAATAAAATGCTACATATTAATCATTCAACATGTGCAATACGACATTAGTGGATATGATACAGACGGACCCGAACTAATGCCATGAAGCGTAATAGAGAAACAGCGAGGATGAATCATACTTGCTTCTATCATACAATATTTTTTCCTTACATAGTCTTACAGCAGTTGATAGGGCAGAAGGAGCCACAATGGCTGCTAGATGCTCCGGGCCATGACATATTTATTACTTCTGATGAAGAGAGGTTTTCACTTGTACTTTACGCACGAAAGCGGAATTATTTTGTAGAAGTTTTGCTGCTTTCTTAGAGGATAAACAAAAACTTTTATGTGCAACCATTATTCGTAATGTTGTTGTTCCTTCCGTAAACCCTCATGACGCTCTTTGACTACAAAAAGATTATGAAGCCATTAACTCGTGGTAAGGTCGTAAACAATAGCTCGCGTGTTATTGGATACAGGAAAAATGTCGTTCACGCATTACTTGATTGAATCTACCGATTTGTAATTCTATTTTACGTTTTCACCTCAGCCCCAATGCCCATGCTGAATCATGTTACACTGAAGCATATTGATAATCTATCCCGTCATTATTTGGTCGGTTAACTACAGTAACGCATCCACACTATTACTTCAATGTGCTGATTACATTACCTAGAAGATTATTTACTACAGTCGTACAGAAATAACTGTGGATTCAAGATCGCAAAATTATTATGAAAAATTTGCATGAGCTAAATAATGGCCGGTCCTGGGCATATATTAAGGCATTGATAGCCTATGATGCGGCATGTTGTTGATTGCAGCTTGCTTGATGGAAGTTAGGGCTATGATGCGGCATGTTGTTGATTGCAGCTTGCTTGATGGAAGTTAGGGCTATGGCCCACTTTATTTATGGCTTACTTAGTGCTGTGCTCTTTGGTAACATGGCATCCGAACTGACTTGTTCTCGCGTAACATTACATCATATACACCATGTTCATGGCTGGTAAATATTGACTTTGATAAAACGCCAAGGTATCCCAGGTGGCGTGATCGTCCTCAATCTGATGGTTACTTGGCTATCATACACCCTCTCCCAGGTGGCGTGATCGTCCTCAATCTGATGGTTACTTGGCTATCATACACCCTCTCCCAGGTGGCGTGATCGTCATCAATCTGATGGTTACTTGGCTATCATACACCCTCTCCTAGGTGGCGTGATCGTCATCAATCTGATGGTTACTTGGCTATCATACACCCTCTCCCAGGTGGCGTGATCGTCATCAATCTGATGGTTACTTGGCTATCATACACCCTCTCCCAGGTGGCGTGATCGTCATCAATCTGATGGTTACTTGGCTATCAAACACCCTCTGTGGAGCGCTCTTGTGCACATCTATCTATCGTTGAATATTGAAAATCTATCGCAATTCTGTACTGAGAGCTTCCTCCAGAAATAAACTATAAATGTACCAACACGGAACAGTCATGTATTCATAAGAACCTTGCATAGGTCATCAGTATCAAATGAACAACAATCATGTGTGGGGCAACGGAATAGGTTTCGTTTGTTTACGTTACACTTTATACAAAGTAATCCGGAAGGGAAGATTGATTTAATCCGGAAAAAAAGTATTAATGGTAACATTATGGGTAAAATAGATTATAGATTGAGTGTTCATTACCAGACCGACCGATAAATACTGTCTTGCAGTAGTGAATGACCTGTGATATCTTTCAGGTAAAGAGACAAGGGCAGCATTGTTGCATTAATGAGCAATGGATGTTACAGAAGAAGCATAACAAACCATCGTCGTTTTCTGCTGTAAGCCTAGTTCCGTATGGTTATCAGAGGGGTCGTTACACAGAAACTGAAATGCAAAGGTTTCTTTAAATCAACAATGTGATAACTTTCCACCATACAAAAATGCACTATACACAAAATGGATATTGGTGCAGCACCACGTTAGGAATGGTTTTATCCTGTCGTCTAAACGTCAATCATTGTGACCTTTGTAACTCCCCTTCATGCCCAGTAATGATTTCATCCGTATGATTTCTCCTTCGCTTCATTTACCTGCTGAGACCATTGTAATGATTCCCGCTCCATGCAAGTGTACATATATTGTGTCAACAACGAGATTGTTGGGTTCAAATTCAATCACCAGCACCTTTCTCTGGGAAACACCTTAAAACGCTCACCCTATGCCTTGATTACAGCCATTGCCTTATATTAGCGGTTAGTGTATAAGCGTGGTCATGTGATCGGGTAGATTAATGAAGTTTGGCTTATGGTCATTCTTAGTTATTGTGTAGGGTCTTATCGCCGATCTGCCATTATATATTTAATGGTGGCTATGTTACAACATGCAGGTGTGCTATGCATTGTGGCGATAACACAGAACGACGCTGGAAAATGATTGCTACCCATTTCACACGTTACGCCACATCATCGCTATGATCGCACTTGTGGATTGGTTGCCCACTTGGGCAATATCAAATGATGCATTTGTGGATTGGTTGCCCACTTGGGCAATATCAAATGATGCATTTGTGGATTGGTTGCCCACTTGGGCAATATCAAATGATGCATTTGTGGATTGGTTGCCCACTTGGGCAATATCAAATGATGCATTTGTGGATTGGTTGCCCACTTGGGCAATATCAAATGATGCATTTGTGGATGCCCACTTGGGCAATATCAAATGATGCATTTGTGGATTGGTTGCCCACTTGGGCAATATCAAATGATCATTTGTGGATTGGTTGCCCATGATGCATTTGTGGATTGGTTGGGCAATATCCACTTGGGATTGGTTGCCCAATATCAAATGATGCATTTGTGGATTGGTTGCCCACTTGGGCAATATCAAATGATGCATTTGTGGATTGGTTGCCCACTTGGGCAATATCAAATGATGCATTTGTGGATGCCCACTTGGGCAATATCAAATTGCATTTGTGATTGGTTGCCCACTTGGGCAATATCAAATGATGCATTTGTGGATTGGGTTGCCCACTTGGGCAATATCAAATGATGCATTGGTTTTGCAATATCAAATGGATTTGTGGATTGGTTGCCCACTTGGGCAATATCAAATGATGCATTTGTGGATTGGTTGCCCACTTGGGCAATATCAAATGCCTGCAATTCATCAGAGTGCCTTTTAAGCTGCCAGCATTTCTTCTACAGGCAATATAGTAAACAGTATTTCGCGGCCTTGCCGACAAGCTTTCTTTAATTATCAACCGCTTTGTGGCTTCCAGGCGGGGAACAGTTTTGCAATCCACCCCCGACGTACACCTATGTTCCTTAACCCATTGCTTTAATCATGCATGCCTTGTTTTCACATTGTATGATCTATTGGGCGTGCAAAGCTCATGAGCGCCATATTGCGCAATCGGCTTATATTATTTTGCAATCGATCCCGCTTCGTAGGATCATTGTATACATCATGTTTTATCTGTGGAGCACTACTCTAAGAGTGACATAACCTGATCAAAGAAAACTCATCCACACATCGGGACCCACACTTTTTCATTTCCCATTCATGTCAACATATGCATAAGGACATGTGAAAATACTGGGCACAGAAATAATCAAATCAATACTTGGTATTCACTACATGTGGACGACATGAAGTGCATACATTGGTGATCTGAGGTGTGATTAGCCGCATCCAGTTATCACAGCAGAAAGGCGAGCAGTGTCAATAGCAAACCTTCGTTCACAGGGGTCTATATTATATGGATGGCAGGCTCCTATATGCATATACCAACGGCCGGGACAGGTGCACCAACCAACCTTATAATGCAAATACCCGTGCCTTAAGCCACTTTGTGTATGTGAACCATCGGACAACACGCACAGAAAACCGATGCAATGCATGATTTAAGGTGTGGGTGGTTGGGCGGCGTGGTGTAGGGTGTGGGTGGTTGGGCGGCGTGTGGTGTGGGTGTGGGTGGGTGGGTGGGTGTGGTGGGTGAGGTGGGCGTGATGTGGGTGGTGTGGTTGGGGGTGGTGTGGGTGTGGGTGGTGGCGGGGTGTCGGGGTGGGTGGGGAGGTGGCATGGTGTAGGGTGTGGGTGGTTGGGCGGCGTGGTGTCGGGTGGGTGTGGGTGTTGGGGTGTGGTGTGGGTGGGGGGTTGGGCGGCGTGGTGTAGGGTGTGGGTGGTTGGGCGGCGTGGTGTCGGGTGTGGGTGGTTGGGTGGTGTGGTGTCGGTGTGGGCTGGTTGGGCGGCGTGGTGTAGGGTGTGGGTGGTGGGCGGCGTTGTGTAGGGGTGTGGGTGGTTGGGCGGTGTGTGGTGTAGGGTGTGGGTGGTGAGGCGGCGTGGTGTAGGGTGTGGGTGGCGTGGGGGCGTGGTGTAGGGCGGTGGGTGGTTGGGTAGGGTGGTGTAGGGTGTGGGTGGTGAGGCGGCGTGGTGGTGTAGGGTGTGGGTGGTGAGGCGGCGTGGTGTAGGGTGTGGGTGGGTGAGGCGGCGTGGTGTAGGGTGTGGGTGGTTGGGCGGCGTGGTGTAGGGTGTGGGTGGTGAGGCGGCGTGGTGTAGGGTGTGGGTGGTGAGGCGGCGTGGTGTAGGGTGTAAGTGGTTGGGCGGCGTGGTGTAGGGTGTGGGTGGTGAGGCGGCTTGTGTAGGGTGTGGGTGTTGGGCTGCGTGGTGTAGGGTGTGGGTGGGTGGTTGGGCGGTGGTGTAGAGAGTGGGGGGTTGGGGCGTGGCGTGGTGTAGGGTGGTGGGGCGGAATAGAGAGTGGGTGGTTGGGCGGCGTGGTGTAGGGTGTGGGTGGAATTAAGCGCATCTCTTCAAGCGTGATCAGGTTTCGGCCCTCCTCAAACCATGTGTATGTGATTGCTTACTCTTCACCAAAAACTCTGACCGACACTACTCCCTAATGCCGTCTTTTGACCATGATTCCCATAAGCCACATCCATTGGAGTGACAGAATAACCACCGGACCATGTATAACATTACTGCATTGATATTATATGTGATTTCTTTACGCATAGGCAGATCACGTGTTAGATGTGACGTCAACGCCAAAGAACCCGCGTTCTATTTGGAAAACAAAGCACGAAATGCACGATGTATGATTGAACCACTTGCTGCGTATGAATCAGTATGTCAAACTGCAGCCATGGAGTGCCATGAGTGGCCCTTGGTTATATCCATAGACTAATGGCATTATTGAGAATATAATTATGGACTCTTTTCACTGATACGTCCCCCGCATCTGCTATTAGTGAGCGATAATAGTTTCTCCGTAATGTTAGCATCTGAGCAGTTGTAGCTCACTGGAGCAATATAACGGACCTTCACTCCGCTGTAGTCCATAGATAGCATGGTTTCACGCAGAATAAAGCTTTCCTGATTTAAACTGTCCCCCTTATTTCCAGACAACCTTCTGTTTTACGTCTTCGAAACAGGAAGAATTTGTCAGACGCCCGAAAGTGCACCTCTGTATCTTGCTCCCCATTCACGTATCACGTGACATTCTCGTAGCGCAGAAACTTGCCGCAGTAAAGCAATGTATTATCTCTTTTTATACAAGCAACCACACATAATTCTTATACGTCTAGTTAGGCCTTAGGCTCATTATTGTCGAACATATGACAGGATTATTTATGAATCATAGTTAATCCCTTGAGCAATACCTTTATTGGAATCAGTCAGTGTCTGGGCGCGACTTTATTAACCAGAGCGTTGAAAAGGATGCTGCTTCCTACAGGAACAGACTGGAGAACGCAGGTTGTTTGAGGCTATACATATAGTGATGGCTCATCAGCTTCAACGTCCTCTTATTGTAAAGCGAACCTATATCTCTCTCTTATTGAATCATGGAGAATTTCCGCCTTTACAGCTGTAGATCGGTGGTAACGATGCAGATATGGTTAAGTATAAATAATTTCAAGCCAAATAGTTGCAAATAATGCATTCAGTGAGAATATATCGTGTATGACTAACTGACCTTCAGCAATGGCTGTATAAAAATGACCGGGATTATAATTTGCCATCAGCTCCTTTCTTTTTAACAAGAATCAAATGTGTAAATAATCGCGCTCCGCATAAGAATACGAGCAAACACAAATTAAATCAGTGCTATTCTACGATAAAATTGTCAATCAAAATAAACTTCGCAATGATAAGCAATTATACCAAGAGCATTTACGAATATAAATTGCTGACTTGGTCGGATGGGTGCGGTCACCACAAGAATGATATCGTCATATTATTGGTTGAAACATTCTCATTGATTCGTTTCCATCGGGTTGCTATCACATGTGGCCAATCAGGCATGCTTACATAGCGTTGGGATATTGTCACTATGTATTATGTAAACCAATATTTTATTAGGTCACAAAATCATGGACTACAAAATAGATAAGTCTGATGAAATTAATGTATCGCTTAGCAATACTGTGCCATCTATCAGTTTCTGGGGTCGGGTATGTTACAGTCGTATCGTATATCATATCATCTACCCTTTAGTATTATTTTGGCAGTATGGAAGGTCCACTTCTAACTTGTAAACTATACTTCGATAGAAGCGAACCTTGATCGACGTATATCAGACATAAGTGAATGCATGATTGCCATTTAATATTATTTGACCTATAAACGACGTTGAGAAGTCCGACCCGGGTATTCAATCGGTGGATGATGTTCAGAACTGAGACCATCATGTCCGATGTCAAAATCCCCTAAACAAAGCCTCTGTTATTACGAAGTGTTAAGTATCGAATATTCGACTAGTTATTCACGATAGCCCGTCGAATATAACATTTTGGGTTTGCGGAAATATATGACTTACAACGATTAACAAAGATGGACATTCAAGACCGTTTAGTGTTGGCAAGCAAAAAGACCAAATGTGGTGACATTACTTTAAGCCTTTAACCTTTAAAGAGTTCAGTGAGTATCTTCGCAGGTTAATTGTTCGCAGGTTAATTGTTCGCAGGTTAATTGTTCGCAGGTTAATTGTTCGCAGGTTGATTGTTCCGCACAAATTAACATTCATATAATTGAATTCGCTGCACATTTTGTATACCTGCATGAGACCCCACGGGGATGGTTTGTTCTGAGAGATGTCAATCCTGACAAGAGTAATTTGCGCGCGAAACTTAAATCAGAGATGCATGTTTCAGGTCCTTGAGCCCTTTCTATTTGGTCCATGCCACATTGAATGTACACTCTTAGAAATAAATTGTGGGTTATATCTGGAACCCTGGGGTGCTATAATGAACCTGAGTGTTTTACCACATGTTCCAAGGTTCGAACTGATTCCAAAAGTTATAAATTAAAGATTATAGATTCGCATGGATTCATATTTACAACATTGTGTATTCATGAGTTATATGATTAGCAGATAAGTGTTTTGTCAGCACAAGTGAATTTTTGGTGTTCTAGATAAGGGTTATCTTTGGCGAGTGGTTTAGAGGGGCGAGGGAATAGGCGAAGGGGTGTTGGGAGAAAACAATAGATAAAGATGTGTATCCAACCGTCGTTAAGTTTGATGTCATCATCAGATGTCGCCGTAAAACTCACCTTATAAGCTGACCATGCCTAAACTGCATTTTCTAGATGCGACCTAAAACATTTTTCTGTTATATTCAGATAAATGACTCTTTTGAAGAGGCTGGTGACTGTTCGTATCAGCGTGGCTACATTACTTTGGTGTATCTATTAGGTAAGAGACGCTGCTTCACAACCCCCACCATCGCTTATCTCAATTTATATGCTTCCAACATTGGCATACGAGGGAACAAGTCTTAATGATGGCCGTCTGTCTTATTCCCTGGGGACAGCCCTTCCTCATTTTCAACTGCTTTGCGTCTACGAGGCAGGGTACACTTCCCGGACATCCTCCTTCCTTATCCCCCCACCCCCCCCCACCCCCATCCCACCACCCCCATCCCCCCACCCTCATGCTTTCTCTCCCACAAGCGCTGTTTGTCACAGTGGTTGAGACATCGATTTCAAGATGAAATTCAATCAGTTTACAACTCTATGACTGGAATAGCTGCATAAAGAATGTGTGTTCTTCATTAAAAGGCACGTTACTTTCTTCTGATTGGTTATCTCCCCGCAACATTGAAATATTGCCAAATAAATCGTATGCTTTGGTGATTGGCTTAGAACTATGCTATGCGAAGACAAATTCGGTGAAACTATCCGTTTATCATTGAGAGAATAATCATAGATTCCAGCTTGTGAATTCCATATGTTCCACACCCCACGTAGCAAACATTTATGCCATTTCCTCGGACCGTAACTTGGATCAATTCAGCAGCACTACCAACAGGAAAGTGAGGTTGCATCAGCTGGTATAACGAAATGGAAGTCTGTTTTAGCCGCGCTTAGGCGTGTCATGTGGTGAAGGCATGCCATGTGGTGTAGGCATGCCATGTGGTGTATCAACAAACTCTGACTAACACGTATCCTGCTTGGGTAGTTTTTTGCGTGGTTGTGATACACAAATGGGAATTGCTACTGTCAGAGGAAATGTCACGCTGTGGTACGAGATCCTTGAAAAGATCATGGAGCTTCGTGTGAAGTTATATCAGGATCTCCAACAAACTATATATACTTAATGACCTTACTGACGTCATGAGAAAACGAATCTCTCAGCTCGGGCCCACACTTTCCTAGATTGTAAATTTAAATCAACGCAATCAAATATAAGCCTTTTGGAGTATATGTACATAAATAGGTAATTGCTAGCAGTACAAAGTATCAAATCAATACAATAATATTGGCTGCATCGGGGTGCGTTCACACGACACATGACTTCATATGGACTGTTTATAATATTGCTATTTCATATTAAGGGGAATTACCTTATTACGTCTCTCAGACTAGAGTGAATGACGCCATAAAAAATAATTGAAAGCCATAACCACTCACTGTAGGCATACAATGAATAAGTAACACAGCGCTGTGTGGTCGGAACCACACGACGTTATCAGATGGACAAGGTGGTTAGAATTAGGGTGATGTCAACGCTATACTCCCTGTAGGAACCCAGACGAGTGAACGAATGAAGTGTCATGCGTACCGCTTATTATGCTGCGAATTGAACTAGTTCAACGGTTAATTTGTGAAATAAACCAGCAGGAAAGAATTCGAAACGGTAGTTTTCGGATGCAGTGGATGGGGATTGGTTAAGCGTCCTACTTAAAGGACCCCTGAAATGTAAATTTTCTTTTTCATCAAATTTTTACACATGATAATTTATATATATGGTAACCTTTCTGTGCAATCAGTTCTCTATTTGAACTACTCGAAAGTGGTTCACATGGGCGGCATAAGTCGTCTTCCCATGTGCAAATAATCCAACGCGTGATTTGACACCATACGTGAGACAAGGCGCGACTCGAAGCTGCACATGCTGTCCAACCGATAAGCTGGCTGTAGCAAGCCGCGGAAAGCGTCAACGGCGACCCGAGAGAGGCGGGGGCACTTGTATTATTTGATGTATAAGAAAATAATAGGATTGTAATGCAGTCCCCATTAACACATTTTGTAATCCCCTTTTGGTAATTTCTTATTTCAATAAAACAGAGAAGAGATAATGGGAAGAATCAGCAAAGGACTCAATCCTTCCTACTCCAACTTTTCCCATCGTTAAATCTGCACCATCTACAAAATACATATAATTACTACCTTGGCATGTATAAATCACTTGAAGGGATTAGAGCTACGAATCTAAAGTTATTAAAAGAATTCGAAACGTTCTCTATCTCAAAAAGTCACCAGTCCTCGCCAAGTATTTGAAAAAAGCGCTTTAGACACGCGATTTTCATTGCACATATATGATTTTCATTGCACATATATGAGGATATGCAGGGAATAATTATTGAAATATGAAACGATAGCTCTTGTTTGAGGTCACATTTTCCCAATTATATTTATTGTAAATGCCAGGTTGGACAAGTTGGCGAACTAAATTCGAAATTGCATGAATTGCTTCACAAGCGCGGCCGATAATAGGGACTTTGGTATCTCTCGATTTTGTATCAGACTGATAAAATTTCCTCCATTTTTTTTTTACAGCGCATCGAACCTGGGGCATTTCATCCTCAATATAAACGGCCTCAAAACGACAGCTGAAATCTGTAAGCACCGCCACGTCGGAGAGCTCATGTAGAGCGGCACCGGCTTGCGTGATGTCACAACTCGGGCTTTTGACCTCGTCTGCTTCTCTACGCCAAGCAACCAGCGAATCTTATATTTGTCATAAAATCTTTATTCACCCGAATATGCATACCAAACTCTGGCTACATCTAATCTCACACCTAATCTTTCACTTTTGGGAAAAAAGTCGTTTTAGGGGGCCTTAAAGCAGCATATGGGCACAAGCGGGGCTGTTGGTTGCCAACACCTCGAGCAGAGCTCCAGACGGGAGATTGTTACGTGCTGCAGGCTGTGACATTAGTGATAAGATTGAATCACCAAGTGAAATCTGAGGCAGTGACACTAATGTATGTCTCGCGGCGTATCACCGAACACTTCCTTGAATCCGGGTCGTGACTGCAGTAGCTAAGTGTTTGAAGGCGTGGTTTAGACGCATCAAGTTGCCATGATACGGTCAGAAGAAGAGCTGCACTGGCCTACGTGATCATCGGAGTTGTGGCCTGAGATTTCCGAGCAGTGTTCGTAATGTGTAGCATGATTGATCAGCTAATAAAAGCTGTAAGGTGCTAATCTACTGAGTGTCTGAGCTTAAACATATAAGATATTTCCGTGCTGTAATAGTGCTCAGTGTCGGCAAACTTGACCCTCTGATACCCGCACTATTGACCAATAGTTTACTTAAAAACACCATTCGCATGGACAGCATGAATATCTGGCCTTCCATCTTACAACGATAATACAGGCACAGTTAGCCTATAATAAAATTATGAGTGGTATGATTAAGCGTACTTTACGAGATATATGTGTGCGCTGGGTATAGTATTACACACCAGATGTGCCCTGAATTATTTCCGGTTCCGCTGAGTATATTGGTACACCTGTCGGTCAGTTCATTGTTACTTCCGTCGGTCAGTACAATGGTGTTCCCGTCGGTCAGTACAATGGTGTTCCCATCGGTCAGTACATTGGTGCTCCCATCGGTCAGTACATTGGTACACCTGTCGGTCAATTCATTGGTACACCTTTCGGTCATCACAACGATAGCATGCAAGCAGTGTTGCCTCCCCAGTAGCATTACAAATATCTGGCGCATACATCCTTCGCCAGACATTCGGTGATTTCATGTCGAAGCATTTCCTGATTACTACGGAGATTTCTAGCTACTCTTTGTGACCGTTGAATACCAACTAGTCACGACAATAGGTGTGGGATGTAGCCGTTTTAGAAGGACTGACAATTATGGATATTGTCGAGCACTGAAAAGTGATTGATCTCACGAACTGTATTCCACAAAGAATCCGATAGATTGCATTCTCGTTTGGCAATTAGATACTGAATGTATCACGATATCACATTGCCCGCTTAGGAAACGTGGCCGATAAACATAGGTTATTTACGTATCTAAGTATACAGACATGACTAAAGATTTTAACAGAAGAATGGCTTGGTTCTAGATTAACCATACCAGTAATAACCCAATAACGATAACCTTTTGTGCTGCTGTCATGACTTTCATCGTCTAATATTGCTGAACTTATTGCTCGTTTCACTCTATACACAGGAGAATTATACTTTTATATCCACTATGACAAAAATAGCACACTTTCACCAACCTCAAAACAACCTGATAATTATGCCACAATATTCAGGCTCACGCGTCATTCTTTGTAATACTACTGGGTTGTTCTCGTAGGAGGATGTATCAAGCCCGCTCTCTTTACACACACCTCCACGTCGCTCTGGTCGATCAAGTTTTGCCCTCGCATAAGCGTTACTGCCAACTTTCAGGGTAAAACTATACCGCATAGCGTCTTGACCTCAATGTGGTATGTATGTGGGAAACAATATTGTTCTTGGAACCCATTGTTTGAACATACCTTTGCAGTATACAAAACCATATTTGACAGACTGCACATGCTATTCCATGAAGTGAATGTCTCCAATATTAAGTCAATAGCCCGCTGTAGCATAGAAGCAATAAAACGAATAAAGGAGATACGACAAGGATCTTCTCAAGAAGTAGGGTATAACCAAGATTGGTATTGAGAATCGGAATTGAAAAGTTTATGGAGTGAGAGGCGTAGGGCCGTTTAGATAGTTGGATACAGAGGAGGGAATCATTGATACGGCGTCCAGGCGTGCATCAGGCGCAATTTTTGTGGAATGTCGAATCTAAAACAGTCATGGAGAGTCGACAGATATAAGCAGCATGCCGAGCGGAATCGCTATGCTGCGGGAGCATCATCACCAAACAGATACAAGCTATGCTGCGGGAGCATCACCACCAAACAGATACAAGCTATGCTGCGGGAGCATCATCACCAAACAGATACAAGCTATGCTGCGGGAGCATCATCACCTAACAGATACAAGCTATGCTGCGGGAGCATCATCACCAAACAGATACAAGCTATGCTGCGGGAGCATCATCACCAAACAGATACAAGCTATGCTGCGGGAGCATCATCACCAAACAGATACAAGCTATGCTGCGGGAGCATCATCACCTAACAGATACATGTTGCGCTATCACCTAAAGGTCACATCCTATATCTGTAAAACAAATTCACAGAATTATACTATAACATAAACCGACACTGATTCGCTACCCTTTTGTCGAGTTTAAGAAACTGGCTACTTAACACGAGTGAGAGAGAGAGAGAGAGAGAGAGAGAGAGAGAGAGAGAGAGAGATGTTTTTTTATAAATAGAATGCTCCAGTGCATCACATAGTTAGCAACTTGCCAATAGCTTGTGTGTGTATGAGGGGGATAAGGGGGAGGGGTGGCGTTGGGTAGGCGTGGGAGGGGGTGGGTGGGTGTTGAAGATACCATTAAGAGAACCTGCCTTTGTTGGCCATTGAACTCATCTATGAAAACTATTCTGTTACGCACTTACTATGGTTATGAATGGTAACTTTCTTGCTGCATTTCTGTGCACGGCGCCGGCCAACCCCTGATTAGTCCAAAGTGATGATAGCGCAATGTTAGCACATCGCCTGTTGTGCCGTGTGACAGAGGACATTATGAAATAAGGCTTCCGCAATTGCTTAAGGTCATTCATCTAGATATGAAGCCCGTGTCTGGCTTGAGTATGGACGTTGTGTAATATCAGCCATAATTGACATCCCAAACTGCCTGACCATTTATCACCTAACCATGTCACGAGATAGTGTTCAATAATAATAGCTTGTTCGGGGATGAATGGGCGTGTTAAAGGTAGATGGATTTCGTTTGTCGTGTCGATTATTAACTGCGTTTACGTACTGAGTGTTGGGATCAATACACATGTCATCCCTTATCTTCTGTCCCATACGTTTACTAAGAATCGGCAAATGTCTAGGGAATCTGGAATATAGCACCAGTGCTAATGGACGATCCAGCTGGCTTCGGTCGCCCCGAAAAGCTCCCATCTCACTTCAGAACTATAATTTACAAGGAGGGATCCGACAAAATATTGTGATATTAAACATAAGCTAGAATTATGTAGTGAAATCCGTGACAGTGGCATACGTATTGGTACTGTGGCTGATATTAACTGACTTGGATCCGGGTTGATAACCATTGTCTCTAAATCCGTAGTATATTTTGTGCAAACAACAATAACGAGAAAGTTTAAAAGAAAGCGCTAGGTTGCAGATAATAAATGTTCTCTGAAAAGTTGTAGGCCTTATGTTAAGCCTTACACCAATCACATATCTGGGTTGTTAATGAATCCCGTAAAATAACACACATCATTATTGATCTAAACTCATTTGCCTGTGAATTCCAGTTTTGCGTTCAGGACCAATAAAATACAACGCGCTTGCAACTTTCTGTCTATCAATTACCGAGATTCAGTTGCCGACGTGCTCAGTCCTTTTTTAAGTTAAGTTATGTATTAATTATCCTCCTTTTGGCTTTTAAACATGAGTTCCATACTGACGTATACTGTGAATATCTAGTCACGCGCGCCTTGCGCAATCGGTGTGTGAGTAACATACACTCGCCTGAATCACAGGGTTTGACAGGACATGTCCCCATGGCATATCACCGGACACACATTTCAAAACACTCGGATGGCTACAATTAATACACACATAGCTGGTTTGTCTATATTCTCGATCAATCAATGTTATATAACGGGTATATACATATACTCCGCATCATCTGCCGACGTCATGTGGCAGGAGACAATCGATTAGTCATATTAGTACATAGCTGGGAACCAGACCGCCTGCTGGTTGCTCGCAGACCAGCACACTCATGTATGGAGCATATTACATCAACTGCATGATCCTTGTCAGAATTACATATGTTCATATTACCACAAACCAAGCTCGCTTGGTGGCCTGCATCGTAACGAAAATGCGTTAGGTACAGAAATAATGACCATGAGGATTAAATATCTTTGTTATGCTATGCGTTACTGTCCTGAAAAAAATACCAACGTTTTCAAAATAAGGTAGGCAGTTATGAAACTAGCGATTGTTTTTCTCGGATAAACAACAACTGCTAGAGTGCGAGTGCATTGGACAGTTTCATTGATATCAGAGCCGGATAAATGAAGAAGTTCCATTGACCGCAGGTGCAGATTGACATTGGTTATGTAAAATAAACGTTTTGTTTAAAGACACGCCATGAGGTAGTGCTTGAAATGCATGGTCAAAACGCCTAAGCAGGTAGCATATCGGCCTAGTTTACTGGGCCTAGTTTCATATTATGGTATAATCTTCGCTTTGAAACAGGTACAAAGGAAATAATAGCAATACCAACAAGATGAATTTCCGCAGCTGTCAAATAAGCAGAGAGAAGAAAACTTGTGTCGTGGTGAAATATTATTGAACAAAGCTGCAATATGGAAGTACTACGTCTGCTCGTCACTAGAATAATGAAGAGAATATTAATTGGTACAGTTTACGTAATACCACTCAAAAAGGAATGCAGAATTTTGACATGAGGTTTATCATGAAACAAGGAGTCTTTAACCACCATTAGGACATGTGTTTATCTCTGCAGCATAATGATTGCCACTTGGTAGTTAAACTTGTCCGCATCTATTAGGTCGATCTATTAAGCAGCCGTTCGGTGACCGGCATCTATCAAGGATACGAATGTACCATGCAAGAATGTTTAACAGTAAACACATATTTTAGATCTATTATTTGTTTTCTTTGCCGTTGACGCATTTTCTGTTGGTCATGTATTACAAACGAGGAGTCTTATTATGTGTGTGTTTAAGTCTGTGATGTTTAATGAACAGCATCCATTGTGTAATGTCATTTTGAAAAGTCACGTTGTCCTAAATTATGCCACTGCTAGCAATGCAACGTTGTGAGGGTAAAGTTGTAAACACGTATTTATGTTTAAACCAAGCTTTTCAAATTAACACTGTTTTGCATGATCATTATCATGCTTCGACCAACACAGAAAATGGGCAATTCTATTCAGCCATAGGGCTTTAGTAATGTAGGCAGTAAAAGGTTATGTATTGGCAATCAAAACGTTTTCTGGAGCGACGAAGGCCCCCGGAAAACACGTAGACACAAGTTACAGCCTCCTCCACCTTCTCGTTTATGACCACTTACGTAATTGCCTGCCGTGTAGAACGCTGTTCTGAAGTGGCAATCGCAGGTTCCATGTAAACAACCGCGCTTATTTGAATAGAGCTAAGCATTATTAGCAGAAGTCACAGTATGGTAAAATGGCATGTGGACAGATTGGTCTGATGTGGATGCTACAAAGTGCACAGTTGGCATGATTACCTACTGTAAGTTCCACGTATCATAAAGGTGTACTTTCAATAGGCTTCGCCGTAAACTGTGTTGTCTTTCGACCCACAGGTTGTGGGTTCGATACCAAGGTTTGAAAACCTGACTGGCTCCCCGTGCCTCGGATGATCACGTTAAATGACGGTCATATCTCCGTAAGGGGATGCACCCGACTCCGCAGCTCAATAGTACCATGCTGGACCTTCGTCCCAGGGGCGTGGGTTTCGCAGCCCGGTCTGGGTAACGGGTTTGTGCCAAGTGGGCGCTGACACTTAAGGGGCGCTGTCCAAGCATCACAATCATCTTCATCCATCGCCGTCGCGATATCACCTCGTTGTTGAAAACGACGTTACACCCAATATTACCATTACCATAACCATCGATAGGCTTTGAGTATATATCCACATTCATTGCTGACATGCGGACAATAAAGAATTTTGCATAGGTAGATTAGGTTAACCTACATCATCCGTCTGGAACAGCCTCATTCTCGCTGGATAAGGAAGAACATATTCAGGGGACTTTGCATCAGCTGGAACCACAAAGTGGATCTGCGCTAATGGCCCTGCTATATCGCCAGCTGAAAATATATTTAAACCGCAAGTAACCTTGAAGACAGACGTTTTGGGGTAATATGACACAAAGACGTATGTCGATAGCTTTCCAGTTCTGATTCGATAAACAATTGAATTTACCGAAGGATTATTTATTCATAAAATTCCTGTACAATGTTTATGACTCTATGCGCCATAAACAATCATAATATTGAAATCCAAGAAAATCTCACTTAGGAATGACCAGCATCGTATTTCAAACTTACGTCCATGAATAACATCGGCTGTGTCGTGGTTCAATTCTTTTGTCATATTCTTGCGCGGTAATTCGACACACAAGGGGTTAGTGAATATGGAGCCGAATGGAAAGAATGTGACATGTGTCTCATGCTTTGGCGTTTGACCATATGCTGCAACAGATCGATCAGGAATTAGCCCGAATACATTTATTACTGAGAAATAATGCGAAAGGTCGGGGATTCGTCTAGCCTGAAGCCTGTGATTTTAGCGAGACCTCCCGCGACGAAGAAGCCGGATTATATTTGATATGGAATATTGTTTTCACGAGGGTGCTACTATGAAAAGGAATTAAGTTTTGCCTTTGTTACGCTTTGTGAATTGCAACTGGTTTAGGTTTTTTTCAAGCTTTGAATTTAAGATTGCTACGAAAATGTATCAACATCAATAAACTTCGTGACATCCTCCTGTATAGTCACCACATTTATTTGCTCAGTTTTTCAGGATAGAAATGGCGAGGATTCTGTTGGGTTAACAAAATTAACTTTTGACCTTTTAGAATGCAACATCTGGATAATCACTGGTTGTTCGCCAGTCAAGGAAGAGCACAGAAATGAACCTCTACGATGCCATTGATAACTGCATATGCATGAACTGTGAGCGGCTATAATTGTCCAGTTTTCCGCCAAAGCGACCACCGACTCTTAGCGGTTATACCATGACGCGTTAATAGCAGCGAGGCTAAGTTTTAAAAGCGAGTCGCGTATCCGCGTTAGAACCAGGGCTACATCTATATCCCGAGCACGTATGGCTTCGGCTGTATGCTGCTCCACAAACATAACACGGTCGGTGATTACATGTTATATTATAATGCTACAATACTAATATCGCTGTATTTGTTTAGGACACTTGGTAAAACATACTCAGATTTCGTTATATTCCGGGTGTATCGCTAGAGGAGCATGCCATATGTGATGCAGACACCTATCACTGATAAGTACCTCTAAATCTATTGGCATCACCAAGGTACGCGTGTGTACGTGTGTGTGTGTGTGTATGTGTGCAGGAAAACATATGCGTAGAAATTCTATACTCTGACGACAAAAACTAATTGGGAGAATCGCACTAAGGTGTTTGGTTATGAATGTACTGAAATACATCTATGATCGGTTTACAGTAATTAATTGCATGATAGGTTTTGCTCATCAATGTGCAGTCAAAGCTGTTCTCTGCCATTCATGGAAGAAGTCAAAACATTGACAAAAACACATATTACTGATAAACACACATTGTGGATCATTCAAAAGATGATTGCACAGCTCTTATCTTATATGAATCACAACAATACAGGAACCAATCACATGGTGATAGTTATCAAGGTAAAGACAGGATTTCCTAACCTAGATCCAGTCATATCGGTAAATATGGACCATCAAAGCATCGCTCTCTTAACGACATTTGTAGACGCCAATGCATCACTGGCCATTGGTGTTGCAATTGCTTTATCTATTATAGCATACAAACCAAACGCTGGTGTATGGTGTTAGATGTTGTATCTTGGTATGTTTGGAAAGCTCATAGTCTCGGTATTCATGTGATGATGTAAAAGGATGTTAGTTATGTTGATTAAAGGCGTTCTGATCAAACCCATGTTGTAAGTGCCACCATGAAGCAAGCAAGGTATTGGTGCTCTGTGGATTAAACTACTTTCTGCATAGGAAGGCCAACGTGTCGGTAGCTTATTACGGGACACCAGGTATCAGGAAGTACGAAGGTAATGCGGCGCAGTTGACACACCCATGAGATAGCATTGGATGATGACATATATATTGATCGCAGTATACCTGGTAAGAATTTCCATGTATATATATATATATATATATATATATATATATATATATATATATATATAGATATATAGGATATATATATATATATATATATATATATATATATATATATATATATATATATATATATATATATATATATATATATGTATATATATATATGTATACATATATATATATATATATATATATATATATCTCTATATATATATATATATATATATATATATATATATATTTATATATATATATGAACAGCGGTAAGTTACAATTTTGGGCTCATCAATCAACGTCGCGATATCAGCTCCTTGTAGAAAGTGACGTCAAACCCCGACATTACCATCACCTTTAGTTAATAACATAGTAGTAATTACAAATGACCTAACGTGACTATTTATTCATTCTAAATGTACACAATTGATGCAATACTCCTCCACAGTGGTCAGCAGGCTTAGCTAAATAGTGTTGTTAATGTCATTAATTTGGGGTAATAAAAGCCATGACACACTAGAGAAACTAAACGTGTGTCCAAGAAGAATTCGCGGTAAAATGCTGATTACAAGATGCTTACGTTACATTAATCAAATCCAATGTAGTGCATAAAACAATAGTGATATTGCTGGTATATATTCGTCATTTTGAAATGCAACGAAAAACAACGATTACATGTGACGATATAAACTATATTCATGCATGCTTTTGTGATTGTATTAAGATGAAGTATGCAAATACAGCGGCAGACACAAGGCAGAGTGCATAATATGTATCATGGGATATGTTTTCATCCCTCTTCGCCCTTTCTTCCCATCCATCGATGACCACGATACTTGTATTGTACTTACCTTGGGCAAACAATATGCTGAACAGGTAAGTTGTCCTTGATTAAATAGCAAGGTTCAAGCATACCTAGGCATACACAAACTGATAATTAAGGAATTCAGTACTACCCTGCTAGTTATACTGCTTCAGATTGAGGCTGCTTCAGATTGCGCTCCATAATTCAAGTCACACAATGCCACCTTATATAACCAAAACGTTGGAAGATGTTTATTTCTTCTCTCATGCATGTGTTGTTTTAGAGTCGTTTGCATAATTTGTTTTGTAATCCTATACCGCGTATCCCATCAACGTACACCTTATAACGTGCCACAATCGTCATAAAATATCCAACTGACTCTACTCGAGACACACATGGCACTGCATAGAACACAAATACCCATTAGACACTTAGTGTAGCCGGTCACATTTCGTTCGCGCTTCCAATATAAAACGTGCTTTTTCTGCTTGCTGCACAGCACCATAGTTTTAAACCTCGTCGTGTTCCTCACACAAATTAAGTATTCGGGACGAAGGGCATTGGGTCATGATAAAATATAATAAACATTCTGCTGCAATATAATGGCTGATTGTGGGTATGCAGTACGCATATCGTGTTGTATGGAGTATGGGTTTGTTGATTGGCATAAAGTTTCACTTGGCACAAAATTCACCTGCTTTTAGCATTCAGACAGTGGAATTAGATATATATTACAGAAGAATGGAGATATATGTTCCTGTAAAGTCTTCTGACCCTTGATACATAGGCATGTACCTTTATTTGGGAGCTTATTACATGGTAATCAGGGATCAAATCGGACCAATGTACCACAGGCAAACAAAGTCAATTCAACCAACGCGTTCGGCTGTGTTCAGTTTCGTCTGACTCATATATATACATATACAATTATTATTACATGACACTGTCGCTCGGGGAACGCACTCGCTGAATGAATTGATTTGAGTGCATGTGCAATGTACATCCCTGTTGTCTCTATAAATGCAACTGTGATAGATGGTATTATCTTATGTTATGAGCGAAGTCTTGCTTTATCTCAAATATTATTTTTGGGATTAACCGACCCCAGGTGGTATTACTTGGGCACAAAAATGGTCGCTGCCTCGTTTGAGAGCATCTGAAACAGTCGAACTTACTTCCTTGAATCTTGGTAGGAATCTGCCGTGACAGCGCTAGCTTAGACGTTCAACAAAGGTTCTTCATGCAAATAAATGACAGGAACGACGATTATTTCATATCAGATTCTACAAACTTTGGAAAATCAATGGTAACGATTGTAAATCAATGACAACTGGCGCGGCTGAAGAGGATAATTTAGATCGTCAGATAACACCGATATAGTACCCGATATCCGTTTATCATACTTTGGTAATATATGACACTTTTTTCAATTGGGGATAGATTTCATATTACTTCCATCTTGTCATAGTCATCTTCTCTACAACAGCCCATGTTTAGAAATCTCACTCCTAGATCTCTAGTATTCGCAGTACAAAGTCACTTCTACCAAAAGCAGACTTGTGTATGCTTGGATCCTAGGCTGATTCAACATCACATTGCTGTGATTTATTGATCGATCTTTCCGAAAATAAATCCGGTAACCTATGGGAATTGATTCCTCAAGCACCCCGGAACAATTCTTCGTAACCTTAGTTCAAACATCGCAATTGCGCAGTAATAACTACAGCAGTATAAATGTTCTATCTCAGACTCCATTTCGTGATGCTTAAATAAAACTGCATGATCCAGAAGCCTAATTTCCCCGCGAGAAATTGTCACCAGACATTGATTCGTCGTTGATGTATAACTCTGCAGCTCAACAATGATGCATACTATAATTTTACCGTGCAGGTCATGAATTAACCTCCCTTTCCAATTTCATGGTACAAAATGCATATTAGAGGAAAAATGCCGTGTTGATGGCGACAAGAAACTGATATGTACTTCAGGTAATGAGGACTGACAGATCAATGACCGCAATAACACACTGCTATTGGGCCATTAATTATGTGAGGCTTTATTTGCCGCTTTTGGACGCCTGTAAGCTCCATAGCACTAGCCCATACACCTCCCACAACTCATCGCAACACCGAGCTTAACTTCATGTGGGAATGGCCCCTTAGGATTACTCCCTGTACAGCAAATTCAAACAACATTTATTGGCTATAACATGACAATTGTTTGGTCAACAGTTTGAGCTTAAAAAAGAGGCCCGATTGTCGAAACACCATCATAAATACAAAACGCGTCTCACTGTTAAGCATCGAATTACACAATATCATTGCAGCCGGGTTGTGGGCTTGTTGATACATCGCACGGCATAAATTTGCAATTATGTCTCAGATTTCGCATCGTGTATGTTTCCGATGCGCAGTGGAACTCCAAATAGCCTTTAGCTTCTTCCCTCTTTGTAGTGCTGCTGAGTATGTGCCCCTCAAATATCATAAACGTGATCTCTTTCACTTTCCATGGATATTGTTTTACTTTTGTTATAGTGATATTTCTGCTTTATATTACTGCCTGTAGAAAACAATGATGTGAAATAGCTTCGTATCGATAACTGGGTATTGGTATAAAGTGTTAGATGTAACATCTCCATGCTTGTACGATACGAGTGAATAAATGAAGATAGGGAGGTTACATACTGAGAGCGCATGCCACTTATAAGCCACTTATGCACATTCTTTAGTGCGCAATAATATGGAGCCAGTTAGTCACACAAGATAGATGCCTGTTGTCTATACTGATATTAAACCCTTTGGTTAGATATCAATCGGTAAATACATAATTACTAGTTGTATCATCCATGTTATAGCTTGTTATAAGGTACATATAGGTAGTGAAGTTACTGGAAATACAATACAGCATCGATGATTCCAATAATAGGCTGTTCTTGAGGGAAGCATTTAGAAGCCTGCTCCCCTGTTACTTTCCCTACCAACGTTCTGCTCGATAAACTCAAGGCCGGTCCTTACTGATATAGCGGTAGTATTGCTCTGGCGATAATTTATGATTTATGCACTAACCTTCCCATGAGGTATCCCGTGAATGATCGACATTGATAAGCCTATGGCCCGATATGGCATACATCAACTATGTCTATTTCCGCGCACAAACTGCCAGAATATATGTGATAACCAAATATTGCAGTGGGTTTGTTAATTCCACATGACGTGTCATAGGCCATTTGTGCTTACAAAGCCATAGTTCAGAGACTATAAAAGCTCTTCAGTAGTGTGAAGGCCTTTAATATTGGCCCTGTCGACGGCCAGTTGCTGAAAATAACAAAGCCGTGATGGAGTGAAGTGAGAGATTTGACGTCGGTAATGGTAATTCACAGAATAACAGCGCAAAGTGTAGCGGGGAAGCATGGAATGCCATGAAGTCATTGTACCCACTTGCTCACAAGCCTATTGGCGATACCTTTACGGACGAATCTTTCTTCATGGCATCAAAGCGCAATGCCACAATATCTATATCGAATATGTGCCTGATAAACGGCAAAAGTATAACGTTTAGACAAAAGAACCTTCAGAAATCGGGTCATTGTAAAATAGTGCTGAGAGAAATACATTTGCTGTGTATGGTATCCGTAGAGACTTAGATGCTAAACGATAAATGATGGTTCTTTCACTTTTGCCAGAGGTTCAATATGTGAATCACGTCATTCATAAATACAATACTTTAACCGTCACTTCGCCATCAGATATTAAACGCTGGTTGTACAGTGAGATCGTCTTATATTTAATTCCTAGTTATTACACATAAGGAACAACGATCATCTTCCACTGCTGTGTTTGTTTGAAATGGAAGCACTAAGCACTATATCCGTGAGCGAGCCGGCATGTGCCTGTCCAAAGAGAGAGAGAGAGAGAGAGAGAGAGAGAGAGAGAGAGAGAGAGAGAGAGAGAGAGAGAGAGAGAGAGAGAGAGAGAGAGAGAGAGAGAGAGAGACATAGAGAGAGAGGGAGAGAGGGATGGAGAGAGGGAGAGGGAGAGAGGGAGGGAGAAAGGGGATGAGCCCATGTCCCAGTATTGTCAGGCTTTTAAATTTAACGACCGTGTAGTAATGTTGAATACATTACAGCATGAAAGCACCATGTAGTGAGGTCTTAGAGCAACAACTCGGAATGGATGTCGCGTATCGTCACTTCAATCTATTGCAATATAATACTTTACATTTGACGCACTCATTGGAATAAATAAGTATATGCTTTAACAGTACATGGGTGACGCGTATAATCATTAGATGTATAAAGTGTTCAGATCAATTTATGCATCAGAGCCTATCCTCTGAGCTATACTTCAACCATCGGTAAATATCCGATGAGGATTCCTACTGGTCAATTCTACAAGCTGCTTCCATCTCGAGTTGCTCCCAACAGTGCTTCAACATGGAAGGTTGTACAGGGCAAAATAAATTGTTATTAAGTATTAGATATAATCACGCAGAGTTATACGCGGCAGTCACTCTTATATCTTGAATGTGGCGTATCTTCTATTACTGACTTCCTTGAAAGGGGGTTGCTAATATTGGGCCTTTGTTGCCTTGATATGATGATGCAAAGTGCCTTGAAATTGGCTCCTTGAAATGTTAACGTCGCGCAACGTTTTCCGACATACTTGGGATTTGGTACTGGGCAGGAGACTCAATCAGTGAGATGTTATTGCAGACTAGTTTTTCGACATTTATTTGCTCGCTGCACGCATCGCCTACATGAATCACATGTCCCTCCTTCCGAGGTGTGAAAACGGCCATCATTTGGCATGAAAACCTCACCTGTCGTTCTCCAGCATACACCGAACCAGGTAACTTGATATTGAGAAACAATTAAGATGGGGATTAATGGGCGTGTTGACAGCAAGTTAATGTCACCTGTCAGCTTCTTTAAGTACCAAACTACTATTACAATAATTTGAAATGGCAGCAGTATTTGATTGTGACAGTTGTAATTGTTGAAAAGTACACTGTCCGAATAGTTTTCTTCTGCTTTGTGTAAAAGGCATTAATAGAATATTCGTCCATGTGCTAATATATGGTGACGTTTGGCCACCCCGAACATGAAATAGCACAGGAGTACACATACTCAGAAAGCGTACACTACAAACAAGTGTAAATCTATAGAAATATTGAATGGTCAGCAAACCGTTAGTCAGAACACACAGCCATGTAGTTTGAAATGAGGCCCCCTGCTACAAATATTTATATCTGTAGTTTATGAGAATCAGGATTTCATTGAGAACATTGCACAATCGCACTCGACAAGTTGTATGCTATGTAATGGTTGTATTTGTTACATGAAGAGATAAAACAATGCGTCATTCACGGCAGCGGGCAGAATTGTGCCTGCATCACGTGATTTCAATTAGCGGTCATTTGCCAACCAGAAGAAGATAACAACCACAAAGGTAAGGTGGAATGATATTGTTGTAGCGCAAAGAATGTATCTGATCGATCTACGGCTGAAGATATGATACATGGCGGACAATTAGGGTAAGCATTAAGGGAATGTCATTTTGTTAGCTCCTCGTTTATTTACATATCCTGGGCTTGGTAGTAGTTCGATTAAGGACAGATCTTCATTACGGTGGATCTCGAGGGGCCTCTCGTAATATCGTCAGCCCAGAGCCCAGAACAGCGGCATGTCATCGCATTGAAAAAGATAACTCGTAAGCTTGATATTGTTTCTTAAGCGTGGGAGTGTGGGTGTGTGGGAGTGTGGGTGTGTGGGAGTGTGGGTGGGTGACAATTAGGGATACTAGCTGTCACAGCGATACGTTATTTTTATGTCACGTCTAATAAGACACTCATGTCACGTATTGTTCCCACGCTATACAGAATATCGACAGGACTTCCACAGCCTACTGAAAGTCTAATATTACCCTAACACTTATTTCGATTGGTTGGCTGGGCCTTTACAGTTATTTGTTAAGAGCACGGTTTGTTGACCTGAATAATATATTTGTATAGGCACAAATTTAAACGCATAACATCTCATAACATCTTACACTTTGTACAACATATTCCAGCATAGTAATTTGCTAAGCAACGATTATTCGTCGGGACAAACAGAAATCGTTATTCCGACTACCAGTCTCACTGAAATTCTCTTTTTCTAGCAAAGCGCTAACCAGGGATCGAAGGCAACAATAAATCAGATTTTTGTCATGGAAGGTTTTTTATAACAAACCTTTCATCTGCAATGAGGTGCATGCAGTAAGCTAGAATCGTAAATAAATATCACCAATGCCGCATTCCTTGTCTATTCACAAAAGCTAACGCGGCGTAAATTATGGGATGTGACTCCTATAAGCTACGTAGACTGCATTGCAACCAGGCACAGAAGCAATGAAAGCACCAGTTGGAGCTTACACGGCACAAAATTCAAGGTGGTTTTCCATACGTACACATTAATTCACCTCGCACTACTAATCAGTGTACAAAATGTCTTCCGAAAGAAATCAGCACACAGCTTAACGCCTGAATCTTATGCAACATTTCGGTGAAAAGGTCATGACCAGAATAACCTATTCACAATAAATTAGGTACCAGGTGACTCGTGTAACCGAGCATTGGGCAGATCAAACAAGGAAAGGGGAACACTTTTTGTGCTCGCAACAATACGCATGGTAACAGCATTTACACGCAGCCGCTTGCAGGGTACTTCGCTATTACTGTTTCCCAGTGGTCGGTCATTTTCGTCGATGGTATCCTCGCAGTGCGTCAGTCATAGTGGGTAATTGAATAAATTCCAGATGCAGCTGATAAGAGGCCATATAATCGATATGGTAGCCTGAGCATATAGATAGTAGATCTGAATGGTGGAGCTTGACACAATCAGTGAATGTAGTTGGTTCGGATTCTACAAAAGGAATACCAATTTTTGGGCCACTATGCTGCAAAACGAAAATATGAATATATAAAATATATAAATTTATAAAACCACCTTGAATTTTGAAACTTATATATCTACCTACATCTATATATATATATATGTATCTATATATATATATATATATATATTTATATATATTATATTATATATATATATATATATATATATATATATATATATATATATATATAAATGAATATATATGTGAAAATATATATGCAAATATACATATACATACATTTTGTATTTATATCGATATATAAAAATATATACATGTATATATATATTGCATATATGTATATATAAACATTTATGTTTATATATAAATATATATATATATATATACATATATATATATATATATATCTATATATATATATATATATATATATATATATCTATATATATATATATATATATATATATATATATATATATATATATATATATCTCTATATCTATCTCTATCTATGTTATTATATTAATATATATATATACAACGATGTTATTCAGCATTGTGAAGCGGTCGCCTGCGGGGGTGAGTTTGGGGTTATCTCTGTTACGTCATGTTCTCCCATCGCATTGCATCATAATTAAACAAGATCCTTGCCAGCGAATTTCTCCATAGATACCATGCAAATGTATCAAGAGAGGCTTGATTACATTCAGAATCAATGAGAATTGCACAATCGAATAACCCTATATTCGTGGGGTATCTTGCAGACGTCAATCTGTCAATATATATTGACGAAGTCATCGCTAGTAACTTGGCACTGTATAGAAGCAGTATAGTAGCAGATACACACCATTTTAGCTAAATATGAGAGGTTATTATTAGCAGGCTTGCTCGTAGGGTGCTGTCGACGACTTACTAATAAGCATTGTAACATTCGTGAATGATACACACCGCAAGTCCATCTCGTAGCTTCTAGAACTATTTCACCTTGTTAGGTAGTTCGTGGATTAGGAATCGATATAGAAACTATAATAATGCACAAATCTTCATTAACCTCGAAAGCTAATAGGCCAGTTGATGAGCTTAATCACACCGATATGATGGAATCATTCCATGGATTATGATCAATATAGATCGTGATACTGTGTCTCGTCTCTTCTTTGTCCAAATGTCTTAACAACTGTATAATGGGTTTTCCAATTTTGATTTTGATTTATCATGAGAAAACTGTGCATGCACAGATCTTTGGGTAGGTAAACAAGGTGTCCTTATCAAATCAGTGAATATACCCGACTTTTAACACAAATATGCTGTTCTCCCGCCTAGCGTAACATATAGCCACAAACAAATATTCGTGCGAAATGATTACATAAATCATTCATACTTCTGAACACACCTATGACAGATGTAGAGTATAATGGACTCCTCTTAGTGACATGGATCGGACGATGAGTTTACGTTTGCAGTATTCGGTAGGGCTGGTTTAATAATCCATTCACACAAACAATTTTCTCTTCGGTTGCAACCTTTGCATGTACAATAGATTATTAGTGCTAGAGATTTGGATGCATCAATTATCACGATACCTTAATTGGCTTTGGTGTACTTCCTCATCAATCAGCAGTTGCACGGTATCCTCAGCATGTTATGTAAGAGCATTGGCCCACCCAGAGTGAATCTTTCACTGAGGTACATATATTCCCTAATATACCGTAACATACGCAGAACAACGCCCAACATAAATCATGACTTGCACACAGCGTTGTTGTTTCCGCATGAGATTCATGTTAGTTGTATGGAGTTGGCGTTTTGGACCATTCAAGGCAACATTGGTATGATGGACATCACCCACTGGTACGCTTCCTGTTGTGGAGACCCGGATGTGGTCTCTGCCAATAGATCCATGGCCATGGTTGATGTCGGGAGATAGCCTCACGAACTCGTTTGTCTCATTTATGTGAAATGTGGTCATGGATTAAAACTCGGTGTTATCTTTGATCCAACCTTACTGACCTACGTTGAAATCTTCCTGAAGACAGCAGTCGAGTTGTGGCTGCGGAGGTTGATGCAAGCTACATGATGTAACCTTAGCGAAAGTATACACAACAGCAGAAAGTTAGTTAAGGGGTGCGCGGAAGGATTTACAGCCACCACTCTTGCAGTTCCTAGTTAAAGGGATGTTCCTTAGATCGGTAATAACCGATAGAAAGCCACTGAAATAGCCGCTCTTTGCATGAGGCTCCTTACAGACATGTGGAAGTCAGTGCTATGCTGTCAACAGACTCATTAATCAGCGACTTGGAGCAATCCCTCCATTCGCCAAACGCGTTAATCGCAAATAGCATAGGGAATAGTTTGTGGTCCACAGCGAGTCAGGTATAACGGACTGTATACGTAAGGCCGACACCCCGATTCTGAAATCAAAGACGTATAACCTTTGAGGTTTATCTTCTTTGAATTATAATCACACAGAGATGAAAAAACAGTAGAAAATACACCTGTTATACACCATGATTCAACTTATTGCCCTCAATTCTCCGTAAAAAACAGGTTTATACGAGCCACCTCAAAATCAAACCTAATTAATACAGATATGCAGACTAACGTGTTTATCCCAGAAGTAGCATTGCACTGCTGGGTGGAGCTTGGCGAATACGACAAGCACCTTGCTTCCCTGCCACCATTACCATGCCTTGGATAAAACACCATGGACAGACATTTTTAAGAGATTTCCCAGTAGACTTATCATGATTCATAAAAACGGCGACGTGCCCGTACAGGGACCTCAAGGTCAAGGGCAATTGTTTGTTGATTACATGTTAGTATAGTCGTGGTTGTCGGATAACAGATTACAACCAATATACGACTGCGTGGCGTTTTCTCCGCGGTACAGAAACGAAAATAGTCCGGAATGGTTATTATTGAAGGAATGGTTATTCGGCCAAACGTGGTAGTTGATTACGGGAATCGCAAATCCTCGCCATGACCCTACATCAATTCGCACCATGACCACATCTCAATCCATACCATGACCTCACCCTCAGTCTCACCCCAATACCAGCCATGACGCCATGCCAGGCATATTAGCGTAGTGAAGAGAACGTGTACTAATTGGACAATTTCATTAAAAGGCGGAGGTAATTAGCATACAAATACTATATTCTTTAAGCAATATCGTTAATAAGCCAGTCTAATGATTCGTCAGAGGATTCCTGTCTGCTGTGCAGCTTTGCCGAAGGTTAAACACAAGAGACAAACTGGACGAGAACATTCGGGAACTTGTAACATGGGCAAGATAGGAAATGTTGTGGGTATCAAAACCAAGTACGTCATGCTTACCTACATCCAAAACGGACCGTCGCTGGCATTAACTGCATACTGGCCCAAGCACACAGATATCATCGAACATGATATGACTACAACAACATACAGCATTTACACCCAAAACGCGTTACTCATAGGCGAGCTAGGCCTTTCGGCGCCGTCTTCCATGACTTCTCCATTGCTGTCTCTGTATTGTTACAAGCGTACAATAATCCTCGGTATTTGAATGATTGCTCTTTGACGTGAAGAAATAGCCTGCTGCATGGCCCGAGAGAGAGAGAGAGAGAGAGAGAGAGAGAGAGAGAGAGAGAGAGAGAGAGAGAGAGAGAGAGAGAGAGAGAGAGAGAGAGAGAGAGAGAGAGAGAGAGAGAGAGAGAGAGAGAGAGAGAGAGAGAGAGAGAGAGAGAGAGAGAGAGAGAGAGAGAGAGAGAGAGAGAGAGAGAGAGAGATACCCTCTGGGGTTTCGGATATGCACTTCCGGCATTACAATCTTAACACCATCGGCAAATATTTGCACCCCGCACCCCGCATCCCGCACGTATGTAATGGAAAGAGGAAAGTTATGTCAAGTCACCGGTAAATACATGGTTTGGTATGATGTGCCATTACGGTATTTGGTATTGCCTATGGGAAATATCTGCACAACCAATTATAGCAATGGGACCATTACTATTCATCAATTATAGGTGCTCCATAATATTTGGTGCCTTTATTCTAGATAAACATAAGCATAAGGGATCGCTATAATGTCACATTGGCAGTCTAACTGACAATGATTGCCATCGTCAATACAAACGGAATACATCAATACTGAACTGTGAAAGATAAACATAACGATGGTCAAGAGGTCACCTAACGTGTTATGCAAAAGTGATTGATTCATGTCACACTGGCTACAGTGACAAGGCACTACCACGGGGCAACTGATGACACGGCGCTCCGGCTTCCATTCCTTTGTACCTTGCATAAGCGTAAGACCAGCGGAGCCATTTTCTAGATATCTGATATTCGAAAAGGCTGGTGCATGGAAGGAGAAATTCTATAAATACATAGTAATATCTCCGCTCTCCCGGCGTACGTATGCATAGTACAACAGCTCTCACAGATACATGACCGAATTATTGCCTGCTGATGTTATAAATCATTACATGAAGTTGCTCTTGAGAAAGATTTTGAAGATGGATGAAATAATTTCGTTCAGAATGCAAATACAGCGTGCGGTACACGCCAAGGCTCTACGTAGGATGGAGCTGCATCACGTGGAATGATGTGTTTTAGACGGTACTTCTATTCCGCCACACGGTGAAGTGTAAATTGGTCCGCCAACCATATTTTGTGAGTGTCAATGTATCCGTCGGATTTGTCTCATAAGATAAGACTTACGATACGATAGAAAACCCTCCTCTATTATCCTAACACACCCACAAATTAGATAAGCGACAACTATTTGTTTGGGTACACAGAAGTGTGCAGATGAACTGCATTTGCTATAGTCCATTATACTTGACTTAGCTCCAGATTTGATTATATACTGTAGTGTTTGGTCCGATGTGCAAGCTACTGCGCTATATATTAACGGCATATAATGATATTGCTTTTCAATAATGCCAGATGTTTTACAATTCCGTTGCCTGTCGTTCTCCGGCATTCCCATTAATCAATCAATTCACGGAATGAGCTGACTCACATGCGTGTGCCCAGAAACGGACGAATAATGGATAGCAATTGTCACCGTCGTGCTTACAAATCATAATTCTCCACATTCAGCAAATTCCGGTTTACTGTAATGGAAGAGCTATTTAAAGAATATAATTCAGCCACATCCGGTCTCATTTTCTTTGCATAATTGATTCAAAACGCATCTGTTCAATCCATATTACGTATTAAAGTACTGAAGTGTGGCTCCGCTATTGATATCAGAATTGTACGATGCCCAGCTTCAGAGATAACTAATTAATGCTGGTGTTCGAGAGAGTGACGCGCGAGTTCAATATTAAGGCAGGGTAAGTATTAGCGGTGACCTTCAAGTGATTTGTCAGCGCAGAGCTGGATGCTTTGTCAATGGATTCTTCCGTTTCAATTGGATAACACATTCTCTGCATATGTCCCTTTTTACAGTTAAGAAAATCAATCCGGCTCCCTGCATCTGGGGGGGGGGGGGAGAGATAACACGATTGTAACCAGTTTTCGCAAAAAAACAGTTCCTGTGTTGAATTCAGCTTTTGTATAAGACACGAGCTGCGTTCAAATCAGGCCATTTATTAGATACCTCCTGGGTTTGTATCAGACACCGTGCTTGTGCTTCTGTCTATAGTAGTAACTCCACTCCTCAGATAAAACTCAAAACTGAAATACATTCTACCATTGTTCATGTGAAGGAAAAATATATGACATATATCTTGCCCGAGACTACATCTAATGTCTGGTTGTTGTTGGGTCTGTGGTACGTCGACAGGCGACTGCATTACATCCCCGTTAAATGTATCGACCACTATGACATTTTACGCCCCTCCTGCCTGATAGTTTATTTTGTTGGGCTGATTGAAACCAGTTTTGTGCTCATTGAGATTTGGTTTCTTTTTGTCTTCATTTAAGCGAATGAATGCCATTATCACCCTTGTCTTGTACAGTTATAAAATCATATTTTGTTGGAACATTAATCTCTTTGAAAGAATTATGAGAAATATTTCTGTGTCAAAGTGAAGCATGGTCCTCTTTGTGGTTCATAGTCCATAGTGGCTACCCATTGATATTACGTGTGATACCGTATTACATCGATGTGGGGATTCGATATTATTTTCCAGTTGATGATTGCTTCAACTAAATAATCATTCAGCGCTGATGTGCCTGGGTTGTATGCTTGCGGTATGCTACCAAGACAACAGAATGTTAAACTGAAAAGATGAACGAACTTGATCTGACAGTGGTGTTGGACCAGTCTAGATTGGAGCCTGAGTTACCTGGTATCTCCCAGTATTGTTGTTTCCAGGCACTAAGCAAAACTGTTTTGCCCCGAAATGTGTTGTATGGTCACATTCATCTCATATTGTGCACATCTATGGTTGATAACCTAGTCCTGTACAAGGGTTAGTTATTAATGTGATTTGTTAGCGTGTCGTTCACTTAAATTTTACACGAATATCATGGCCATGTTCTGTGATGCAAAACATAATTTGCTGCCACCGTGACTCCACCCTAATCATTGACGGGATTCCTAAATATCCCCGTGACCTCACTTCATCCCACTCGTTACCCCACCCTATCCCAACCCAATTCCCACCCAATACCACCCCAATCCCCGTCGTGACCCGTGTCACCCCCCATTACCCCACCATAATACCCTCTGAACCCCTCCGTTTCCCCGCAGTAACTCCTTCCTTTCGCAATGACTGCACCCTAATTCCCATTGAGACCTAATTAAATTTCAGTCAGGTGTCTGTTGCGTTAAATTCAAGTTTTTGACTTTAATACAATTTTGTTCTAGAAGGTGACTACTTTGGAAACTGTAATGAACAGCAGCAGCTTTGTGGAAACAAATTACTTACATGAAACAATTTGAAACAGGCAAGTTGCAAAACAATGTCCCGAAGTAAGTTACTTTCCTAGAACTCCATTGATATTGCAATTTGTCATCAAGCCCTTCACATGATGATAATTTTTTTTCTATCTAGGCACAATTACGATGGAGGACGTCGAAATGACGAAAAAAGCTTTCTTACAGGTCACTTGTAATTACTACATGTCACTCAAACCTTCTATCCGGGCTTGCATGATGTGTTTAGTTATTGATCAATTATAACATTGATTTCCTTTTCATAATGCACAACTGTAAAGAAAAGACCGATTTGTGCCGTAGGAGCTTGACATGCAATGATATGAGAAAGTTATTTATAAAGATTTTGTCAAACTTTTCCACAAGTAGGAGAATTTTTAAACAGGGTACCGAGACAAAGCTTACAAGCGATAACGACATATTTCGATAAGAAATATTGCTCACGTTATATTGAGCTAGGCCTTGTTAAGGATCATAATATATTACAGCAGCATCGTGCTGCCCTGGTGTTTAATTTTGTCCCAGCTGGCAGCAACCGCACATTAGATGTTTTATGAATGTAACCATGGTGATCACAGATGATATTAGTAGCAATACCCTATAAAATGTGGAGAACGATAAGAGGTTTAACAAAAACGTGAGTGATGTATTTTTTGCTATGAATACTTGTTGCTCTTATGATTCACACATTACCATTTAGCGGTATGAATTCCCTATGGATGTACCATACCTCAGTACTAAAACGGTGCTCACGTTATAAAGGCGTCCCGAGACAATACTGGTTTTATTACACGATGTAGCTACGCTCGGCAGATTTCGGGCTTTTGTACAAAAGTCAGTCAATGATAAAATTGACAGTATTTGCATAAAAATGTTATACCTCTCAACAGCAACAGCATGCAGTTATCTGTGTTTACCAGAGCCTCATTTATCAGTCCAGGATTGGTACTATGTGTGTTGTGATGCATTTTGCTATGCTCTCAATACGTCGTACGTGATATACGAGAGATAATTACTGAATTACTGCTATTAAACTTTGTGCCGGATTTCCTTGCAAGTACAACGTTTATGCACTTGCACAGCCATCATTATCGCATTCGATATTCAAACATCATACATAATTCGGGACGTTATTGTTTGTACAGAAACGAAATCTGCATACAGTATACATGGTGATCACTTCATGGTAGGTGCCGTTATTGCCGATGTTTCTTTACATGGATATCGGAATATGTAGTTTTTTATAGAAGTTAGTAACAATTACATATCATGAGGCATATAGTCGCGAAGTTGTAAGATGTGTTGGTGGCAATCATCTTTTAAGTTGCAAATTTATGCTTTGTATGGTAATTGACACAAATATTTATTGTGCACAGCAGAATTGTTTTGTGTATATAACGAAAACTTTGTTAGGAATGTTTGATCGCGGAACAAGTACCATCTGATAGTAGATCCCTCTTATGTGAATAAGTGTGTTTTTCATTTCCTTTGCTATATTTAGATGACAAAAGGCTTTCTCTCAACGCACACCCGGTCCTCATTTAAATATTGATCATACTTCCTGCTTGTTGATATCAAACTTGGTATAAGGGCCATGGGTTTGGCTAATCAGAGATATAGATTGGTTCAGATACTGGTTAGGGACTTGTTATGCCCTGGTCGATTGCGCTTAATCTTGCATCACATTAATGTACGTCATGCTTTGCTTTTTTTATAACTGCTTCTTTTTAACAAAGCACAATTATCTTAAGTCTAGATAACGTTAATCAGCCGAAAACGCGATCAGTACATTTATCTGTACGAATAAATGTTTGCCTGACAACTCTTAAATATTTGTCTTCTTGCATTGACCACTCAAACACTTACACATGCCAACATCCATATATAACTAAATATCGTGACCTTTTTTTAATTCCCTATTGCGTCTTGCCCTTTCAAAGAGACACGCCTTTGAGCCCTATCCCTTGCGCTTTAATACCTTAATGGCAGGCATAGTGTGCTAGACATTTTGCTAATGCAAACTCACTCAAGCCACTTGATATGTCAAACGATAATGGAGATTGAATCCTTTGCGGGAATCTACTCAGGGCGAGTAAATCAGAAAGAAAGCCGTGTGTTGCAATACTGCTACATTGAATTTCAGTGAAGGCTATGCTCATAAAATAGTACTACTGGGTTTTTGTAATGAATAAGATGATGTTGTGTACTTATAGTGTATAAAGTCAAGAGCATGCCACCAGAACGTATGCCCAATATCATTGCCCTAGATCTATTCTCAATGGGGGTCAAATCATTCGTGCAATGTTTACAAAGGCTATTTACTTAACTCACATTTTCATGGACATGTGTATATTTTGTGCAACTCGTGTATTCATTTCCAATATCAAATATTACTCTAAATATTCCAGAAGCTGGTGAATCAAGCATTTATATTAGTGTGTGCCTGCTAGTCGGATATCGAAACACACATCATCATCATTCACTGACAACCGTCATTTGTTTGACCTGCGCGTTTTAAAATAGGCATCACTGTTAATGCGTTAATGACCTACAGATGTCCCTACTATACGTTTATAATATGAGACTAAAATAGGTCATTTCTTCGCGAAGAGCCACGGGGTATTCATAAATGTGATCGTTTGCAACATTCAAAAAAGTTATTGTAATATGATAATATTGTTAACCCCCATAATAATTCAGCCATTATATCATTATAGTGTCCTAGAATCTCATATTTTTTCCACGAAGACAATTATTTACAAACCACTGTTAAAAGTTGTCGCTGTTTTTTTGTCATCCTAATGGAATCACGATGTGAGGCAAATGCACTAACTGCAGTTCTCCTGCAGCATAAAGAGTCACTGGTCGATATCCATCGAGAAAACCGTGAGTGTGGTGTTTTGTTGGCTTATAGTGCAACACGGAACAGTGCTATAGCCTACCATATGATGAACTGCGACACCATGCATCTGCAGGCAAAGAAGAAATTGTGTGAAACGTGTTATCCAGCTTATGCTAAGGAAAGACCCTATCGGCCTGAAGGTTTATTATGAACGATGTATATCAAAGAAGGAAAATAGAGATATAGAGAGCCTGTATCTATAAATCACAACAGTATACTGCCCAGAGGACATTTTCTTTGATATATGATACGGTGTGCCTGAACAATTATGTAGGCGACATTGAACATGATTGGTGCTTGCTATTACCTGTGCCGGCGTGAATTGCGATGTGATTGATTTCGTAGTCCGCTACTATAGATTCAGCAAGCCAGCCATTATAACTGGATGTTCGCCATTTATGGAGCCGAAATGTGTGTACTCATTATCATAGTCCCGAGCCATTTTGCGAATACAACGTCATTTTGCTGACGCAAGCAATTATCACTTGCAATTTTCGTGGTGAGTACTACATTTGGCTCTTACCTGTGGTCATCGATTCATACTGATTGACTAATACTTTATTATGTGCACAGCAAATCTTTGCATGAGTACGTAACGATAGATAAATGAGGGACGATATATCAGCTATGAAAGTGTAACCCACACTTGTGCTGTGTACAATGACCGCACGTTGTGCGTGTTAAATGGCATTTACTCAGATCAAACATTTTAGAGTCACTGCGGGATGAACAACTGTTTTGCTCTTTACTAAGACGCTTTCTTCATCATCAGCTTGTAACATATCTTTTTGTATTACTTGGTTTGTCTCCAATGATTGCAGTTATCAAATTAACAATGGTTGACAATAGTATAACTATCAGCAATAAAATGGGGGATGAAATATGAGACCACGATGAGTATTGTTCGTACAATGCCTTTGAATAAACAAATAGTATTATATTGGGGTAATTGCAACAAGAATTGCCCGGTTGATGTGTCCAATGTTTATTGACTATAAGAAGTATAAACTTTATCAGAGAGTTATTTAAGGCAACCTGGATTTGATAATTTCCACGTGGCAGGAGAAACTTTAATAAGTCATCTGAAAGTCAACTAGATATCACTTCGCGGCACATACAAAAAATAAAGCGGGTAATTTGGGCTTGCAAATACGATGCTACAATTCATGGAGTCGATATTTCGCATTCAATGTAGCATAGTTTTGTAACCCACGAGACGCATTTTGGCTTTTGTTAATTAATCGGATATACTTTGACTAAAAACCCGCTACTGGGTGTCATTATGAAGCCGCAAACATGGTAACTTGCTGTTTGCTTCTACAAAAATGTTGTGGTAGGGCTACGGCCGTAATTCGAGCCATTTGCTTTGCATTCAAATTGAAAATGGAGAAGAACAGCAGAGAAAAAAACGGCATCGAATACAATCAAACAATTGAAATGAGTAAGTGTAAGGGTAAGGAGGGTGTCCGAGTAAGCATTATCATTATATTTCGTTCTTCACAATAGGGAAGCAATTGTCCATTAGTATTTTAGAGCATTCCTCTTGCAGTTAAATGTTCACACCGACCTGCATGATTTCTACGGCCCTAATTAACGAGATTGGTCCGTCCACGTGCCTCACGCCAATAATGCACCGATATAGTCACATGCAGTATAAGCCCCACCCCACCTCCTCCTCGAAATCTCTCCCCACAAGACACCATTGAACAAGATGGCGTGGGTGCTGTCCAAATTGTCGTGTTGGGTGTTCAGGCCATATGCGGATGACCATTCCACGAGGCAGCCATTCGCCCACCCGTTATATATATATATATATATATATATATATATATATATATAGATATATATATATATATAGAGATATAGAGATAGAGAGATAGAGAGAGATAGAGAGAGAGAGATCTATAGAGAGAGATCTATAGATATATCTCTCTAGATATATATATAGAGATCTCTCTATCTCTCTATATCTAT
The DNA here is from genome assembly GCA_034190875.2 of Urechis unicinctus. Classification (NCBI taxonomy): domain Eukaryota; kingdom Metazoa; phylum Annelida; class Polychaeta; order Xenopneusta; family Urechidae; genus Urechis; species Urechis unicinctus. The sequence goes on from CM067344.1 coordinate 19,546,606, forward strand.
CTCTATCTCTCTCTATCTCTATCTATCTATATCTCTCTATCTATCTATCTCTATCTCTCTCTATATATCTCTATATATATATATATATATATATCTCTCTCTATATATCTCTATATATATATATATATATATATGAATGCGGCTCAAAGTGCACCCGAAATTTTAAATGTCACGCGCCAGTCGTAGACATTATGGAATCGTGAGCGGATTGTAGCCCTTTTGTATTCAAATCCGGAGTATACAAAGGTTTCAGTGAATAGAAGAAGAGTGACAATGACAAAGAGGAAGTTTGGCAGTGATGGAATACCGGAAGTTGATACAAAAGATCTGACAATACCCAAAGGAATGGGTAATGGGAACAACCTGCTTTTGCTGACCGAGAGACAAATAAAGTAAAATAGTACCTGATCTGCGAAGGCGTATTTATATACTATTGTGGCTGGTCTGCTATAAATGCTAACATAACTCTATGTTAAATCAACCCCTGCTTATGAACAACATATGTCGCGTATGCAGTGATGTCAAAGATGACATCACCGGATATTCAAAGAAAAATCACATGGTTCAGCAGCAGGATCAACCAACCTGAAATCTAAATTTCACACGGAACCAAGGGTATAAGCAATCCATCTAAACATCTGCATTTCGATAAATATATGTATACTGCATGTCGTTGTGTAAAAGTAACAGTGAACCAATCCTATAAAATATATACAATCAACTCGCGGAGAGCTGTGCTGAACAACACCAACAAGCTGGTTACAAAGTTGTTTATGCTTATCTATTTTAAGGATATGGTATAGCCGAGCAATGATTTACTAAACATTCAATCTTATGTGCGAAATATTTTATAAGGTTCCGAACACACACCACGTGTCTCCAATAGATATTGTAACTATGCATCTCTGTTCACGTGGCACATACGCACACATGCGCACACATAAGCCGCGTATTGATTCAGTGTTGATTTACATTTTGCTGAGCCTCTTCAAGCATTGACAACATCTCAAACAAGTAGGAGACAAACATATATAAACAGAGTGCTATTGTGGAATCAGCAGCAGAATGATGCATTCGCGCTGAATCAAAATAAACATAGAGAATGGTCCATAAGAATTGGTCGATACAGTATCGAAACGGTTATACTATGATTTCCGGTATATTAATTGACACATTACTTTATCTATGAACGTGTCATTCTATCAGGGAAAGTCTTTACACTGTCACTGGGTTACAAACACACTATACACAGTGCCGTTATGCTACTGTGATACTGCATATCCTCAGTTGTCGTCTGTCTTATGATCTAGAAGCGATATGGTTTATACAAAAGCTCAACAGATATTCTATAATAACTTGTATACCACCTGTACATATCACCTGTACATAGACGGCTTATGATATGGATAATTAAAGAGCATATTTTGTCACCAAATATTATAACACTTCCTCCAAGTCCTCCAACGGTCATACGGTTTTTGAAACCACATCATTTAGATTAGATGCTCCCAATATCCATCCTCTACACTTGCTCAGTACTTCTCTTCGAGATATGTTAGCTCATAAGACTTGTTTTAGGACCCTGTTTAATTAATGCATTAGGTGTGCCGCTAATGCACTTTACCACCTAACAAAACATTTACAACAAGCATTAGACATATGTATTTATGCAGTGTATAGCGTGGTTATCATTCAATATGTGGTACATTCAAAGCCTCTATGGCACATGGGGTGTCTCTTCCTGTCACCGACTTATACCTTTAAGTATTCAATCCATTACGACACTATATCGATAGCTAACATGATGTTGAGGCTATACAACGGTTTCACTTTGAACCATTGGCAAAACCTCACCTTACCTAAGAGAATAGACAACGGAAGCTTCATTCGTTTATTGAATGAACGCTTGGGAGCCACTTGATACCATTTGTGCTGTGCATTGTGGTATTTCGTTTCATGTTCTTAACAGGAAATGATTTTCTCAAGCTCGACTACTAATGTGTACCGTGTGTGGTATTCAGTTCAATTTGTAGAAGAGCAACATGTTGTCGCATTAACCGATGACAATGTGCTTTTCCCATTTGTTATTGTGAAACTCCATCTTGTAAATTTCAGCCAGGAGAGGAAATGTTACCATCTTATGTTATGCGCTTCACGTTGTAGATGACTCACCCCGGCCCCTATGATATGTAGAAAGCGTATATAAGATTCTATGGCTCAGAGTTACTGATAACAGAGCAATCATCGGTAGATACGTGTAATTTCCCATTACATGCATATGCGAGAATTGCTTATAGTAAAAGAAAGTCTTAAGTAACTTCCAATCAGGTTGTAACCTCCCAAAGTATTGAGGATGAAAAGCCTTATAACACATGCATGGCAATGTGCTAGAGGAATGTACATAGAGGCACCACATCCCATAGGACAATGATATAGAGGATACGCCGCCCAACAGACTATATATCTGTCATGACTTTTTCACCTTAAGCTAAAAATGTAGGTAGTTCCAAGTCCGTTTAGCCGGCAGTGTTATTCCTGTAAAGAGCAAAATCTTGTCTGATGTCATAAACATGAAGCACACAGACTAGATTTTTCTACCAGCTTCTTCTCTCGTGCAACAAAATGGCTGACACAATTGCGTCACGTGATGAAAGGCGCACATGGCTTATCAATTAAGTCTGCTCAAGTAAGAAACAAAAATAAAATGTTCCATACATAGTTTTAAAGATATTGAATATGGCACGTTTTGAGCAAATACAAGCTTGATAAATAATGGCTCGCGTTCACTTTGCCGTTCTGCATATAATGAAGTCGTTTTGAAGCACGTGCAAAGCACAATACGTCATCGAGGTTAACTTTATCCAAACACACATCAACCTCCAAGCTCAAGCTCCACGTGTACATGCATAACATGTATTCATATGTGTACCACTACATGGTAAGCTGTAGAACAGCAACATCATGCAGCGCACTACCTCTGACGTAAGGTGAACAGGGATGCTGCTTTATTTGTGCAGTTGTCAGTTTTATGGAATCGAGATAACACACGCCACATTGTACCCGCTTGGTTGGTCATTGGGATATAGCGTGCCGCACACAGGTTCAGGTGATAAGAAATGGCTTCGACAAGCAGGCATCGCTGGGTCTTCTATGCAACACAGCCGCAACATCACCGAGCAACTAACGAGACGCTGCATCTTTACAGCCTGTCTAGATAAGGCTGTTTCTGGCAAAACCTGGGTCATAACTTAAGCAAACAGCTTGTTAACGGAGCAACCCTCAGTCTAACAATATTTTTTGGGTTCAGTAGATTCACCAGCAAAACATTAGGCAGCTCCATTGAGCCACACAAGTGTCCTTACCGTCGCCGCTGCCTCGTGAACATTTCCTTGTAAATGTTCGCCGTCGAAGCGAATCATAAACCAGACACAACGAAGCGTAGTTATCACCTATTTCCTTTCACCGTTGTGGTTTATTTTCAGACCTCGCGCTTATCGTTGTTCCCATAAATATCATGATAGCTGGGCGCCTGCTGGCTAACTGGCTGCACCCCGGACAAATCAAGCAAATATCTTGCCAAATATATCAAATGGTTTAAACTTATTCCTAGAAAAATCAAGTAGAATCGGATTATATCCCAGTTTTAAAATGCACAGGCCATACGTTGCTCACGGTCAAACACCTAGGTAGGAATCTGAAACGAGCTTATTGAGTTTATATCCTGCCCATACTGTACACCCTACCCTACTACCATTCGCTTCCAACATTCCCTTATGGCAATACTTCTGGCAATCACTTATGGAACCTTCTTCGTGTTTGAAACGAATCCTATGTGACAAACTAGTTTTCCTCATTTTGGCAGACTCTTGCTTTGGTATTGATGCACTCCCGAGGCTGAAGTTGGCGACACTCTACATCATCGCTCGTCGGACATGGTCTACGGTTTCGCTTATGAAGTCATGTCGTCTCTCTGTCGAACAGCAAAGTATCTATATATGTGTTTTGGTACTCTAGCCCTCTCTGGTACCACTTAACTGTCAGCCATCACAACCACACTGCCAGCTCCAGGTAATTTAAGACTAGTGGGGTTTTGAGCAAAAGTCTGAACTCTGTGTACTGGCAGTCGATTAGCAAAATAATACTGGTAAGCTAAAAGTCGTATTACTGTTGACCCTGTTGCATTTGATTTTCTCCTCCTGAAGATGAGCAAGCTGGCCCTTTATATTCGGATGAGTATTTTCCCCAAGAAAATAGATATTACAAGCTAGATACAAGCTTCGCCAATGTACACAATGGTGGAGCCTTTATAGGATTCATTAACAAGAATTGATAACATTGCGAAAGACTGAAACAGAGCAGAAAGGGGTAAAACTATAAGAAGCTGCCTCAAATGGAAATAAATGCATTGCACACCAAAGATCTAAACAGCATAACACATCATGTCAAGACTGTTAGGCAGAAAAAACTTCTACAAAAACTCTCATTTAAGCATATGGATCGATCTCTCTCTCTCTCTCTCTCTCTCTCTCTCTCTCTCTCTCTCTCTCTCTCTATATATATATATATATATATATATATATATATATATATATATATATATATATATATATATATATATGTATATATATATTTATGTATATATAAATATATATAAATATATATTATATATATATATATATATATATATATATACATATATCTATATATATCAATATATCACACAGTTGCCCTTGTGAGCTTCCTGGAGTTGTTTTATCGCCACATTATTGGTACTAAATGACCGTCATTACAGCTCTGAATAGGACTAGGGAGGTATCAGGTGTGTTAATAAACTTTAGCCAAGGATACCTCATCGGTTATACATTGCTCATAAATCAAACTCTATTTGGTTATCCATTGCTCTGATCTCCATCACAATGCTTGAATATTGTTATTAAGCAAAGAAGAGGAGTAGAATTTGTTCATTTCAAAACGATAAATTTTCAATTCAGACAGTTAACACGGTTAATCGAATGTGCGCGCCCTGATTGTATTATTTAGACAGGGTCAAATGGAATAAAGTTCGCTTTAAGAAATGATTAGGAACAACAGGTTACAAAATGTCGAAAGAATACGAGCAGCGGAGGGTCCATATCAGCGGTCCATATCAGAGATGTACAAAGATTTAAATTAGACTTTAATGCGCCACATCCTCAAAACATTTGCAATGGTTTCGGTTAGTATTACTTTGAATGTAACTAAGCACCTAAATGACCGTCTGAGGTATTAACAGTAAGGAATATGTAAGGGGGATCTCTTGCCCATTTAATCAGGACGTTCTGTGTTTTTTTGGAATCGATATCTTGGGCCAGGTGGCGGGTCTGTTTGGTTAGTGGGAATCAAATCATTACTTTATTATCACTATTATTCAGTACCTTGCAAACAAAGTTCACATCCGTAGGCAAAGCGGATTTACTTGATGTGCTATTTCAGGAGAAGATAGATGTGCACACAGCACTCCAAGCTTCAACGACAGAACAAGGTGAACATGGGACGTTGATGTCTCCAAACACAAAATTATATGTTGCAGTCTAAATAAAGCTAGCCGTGTCTATGTGTTCTCTCTTTAAAACATCTGAAAGAAAATGTTTAGTAAAAGCAGCCAAATATCTTTGAATAGAAAATTCAAAATACCCCAAGAGGAATCAAGCATGTGTAACTCAGGTATTGATAATTCCGTTTATAAAAATACCGATGCGCGTTAATTACTGACATCACCCTGACACAACAACGTGTTGACATTTATAGTTGCTGTGCTGCATGAATACCATCACTCGAGGCTGGATCTATGGCGCTGAACTTACACGCTTAACCGAATTATTACATCGGTAAACATATATTTGTTTTCACACACATGCGTACAAACATACACCCATACGAATATTTCAACATACATACATGTAATTATACCAACATGTAATCACCTACGAAGGGATCTAACATATATACGCAATACATACATACATACATACATACATACATACATACATACATACATACATACATACATACATACATACATACATACATACATACATACATACAGACATACATACATACATACATACATACATACATACATACATACATACATACATACATACATACATACATACATACATACATACATACATACATACATACATACATACATACATACATACATACATACATACATACACATACATACATACATACATACATACATACATACATACATACATACATACATACATACATACATACATACATACATACATACATACATACATACATACATACATACATACATACATACATACATACATACATACATACATACATACATACATACATACATACATACATACATACATACATACATACATACATACATACATACATACATACATACATACATACATACATACATACATACATACATACATACATACATACATACATACATACATACATACATACATACATACACATACATACATACATACATACATACATACATACATACATACATACATACATACATACATACATACATACATACATACATACATGCATTCACGCAGAGAATCGTCATATTACTAACTTCAATGGCAGAATTCGTTAAATGGGAACCAGGACAGCTTGTGTACATGACTCTGTATACTTTGCCTTTTTAAATTCATAGACGTTCACTCAGCAATTGAATAAAGCAGATGACAAGCTCTATGGGTAAGTTTTGTAAGTATACGTATTCAGATCTACATTATTCAGTTGCATTATTGCGGTTGACAAAAATCTGAATGCTGAACGTTCGTGTTCCTTTTGGACTATTTTGATAATGTACCATCCATGTTGGATAAATGTCTGCAATAATTTTGTCAGAATAAACCAATTTGTAATATATTTATAGTAGATAAAAGTATTTAGCCTACTTTGAACAGTTTACCACATAATGTTAGCAGTTATGTACGGCAGGTTAAGCAGACAAAACTACATTAACTAAACAGTATAATTTTGACGAAAGAACAATCCAAATAAATGCTTTCCATATAGGGGTATAGCCCAATAATGAGATATCCTATGAGAAAAAGTTACATTTGGTATGCATATGGAATGTACACAATGCGTATGAGAGACATATTTGCATAAGAATACCTGGCGAAAACGCGATAAATAAATCATATTGTTTTAGAAGTAAATAGTGGTAACAAGTCAATTATGATGCAAGGTTGTATCAAAGTATTGTACGAAAAGACTGAAGTAGACCAAATGCATTTGCTATGCTTCTGTACATTAATTGACATAGCAAACTATACTGAGGTAACATCCAGCCATACACCAAATTGTGATCATAACAGCTACTGGATGCCATTTCGTGTCTGTGAGGAAATTCTCCTTTCGAGGCGGTACGCTGTTGGATTCCGTCCCGTAATCAATGGCAAGGCACTCTATGATATTTTACACGTCTTCCGTATACTCGTTTGATGCTTGTGAAGCCATTTTTGCCATCGTCCGCCGCACCGACAGCAAAAGACAGTGTGCAGTACATAAACATTGTTATATTTGATGTATGAAATCCTGGAAAACACCGTGGATCACACATTTTTGGTTCACAGAACCATACAATAGCGTCCGTAATCGCTACTACAAGACATCCACCAACAGCAGCAAGAATGACCATCTCCATCTTCACTGAAAAATGAATCAAACAATGATAAACTATACGGCAACATTCAGCATCTACATATACACCAATTATTTTCATAAATTACTGTTACGGAGCAATTTCCTTCTTAGTTGTCATATACAGCTTAACGCACTTATCCAAAAATATTTCGGTACATATTGCTGTAAACTACTCTAACTTTATCAAGAGACTTCTGTGTATAATTAACCCATATATATGGACAATAAGTGTGAACAAATTTCAGTTTTACATGCAATGAGCATTTTTTGTTTAAGACTGTTTGACCGACCATATAAAACTCCCATTTGCCTCAGCATTTCATCATCATCATTGGAATTTGCATTTACCGTCCTAAATATTTCCATTTTTAACATACTGCAACTGCATATTATTCAACGATACTAATGGACAGAACAGTTTACGGGTCTTTGGTTGAGACTCAATGCAAACAGATTTCGATGGATTGAACATTATATCATGTTGGGCTCCTAATCGAGAACAAAGGTCAAGGTTGGAGACATCAGCAAAGATTGCCTGCATAAAATATCATTGATATTACAGCCAGTGCATGATTTCAAAAGCAGACTTGAAAGATCATCGACATACACATTCAATTATTTAGGGGATAAAATTCCACCTTGTCGAACGTCATTAGATACAGTAAAATATCGAGACGATACGCCATTCCACTTAACACAGATTAACTGTTTCTGATACCAAAACATTAAAATTCTGCCTAAAACCAAGGGCATACCACGTTTGATTTGCTTTTAAAACAGCAACCAATGATTGACCTTGTCAAAGACCTTAGACGCATCTAGAAAACATGTGTACACAGGACTGCCAAGATCTTTATATTATCGTATAATGCGCTCGGCGGTGTAAATACATAAGTCCTTGAAGCCAAATACATAAGTCCGGCCTTGAAGCCAAATACATAAGTCCGGCCTTGAAGCCAAATACATAAGTCCGGCCTTGAAGCCAAATACATAAGTCCGGCCTTGAAGCCAAATTGATTGTCGCAGGATGTAAGATACCCGTCTCAGAAATCGAGTTTTGAACAGGCTGTGACGAGAGCAATGGGGCGGTAGTTATTTGTATCGCTAGTATCCCCATTCTTATTTTTGATTATTGGTATAATAGCAGACTTTATGAAATAAACTGGAAGCAGCAGTGCCACATAGACACATATGCTGGCGCCAGCATAAATAAAATGTTCAGCGGCAAGACCACCCACCCCGCAAGATTTCCCTCGATTGAGCGTCTGTATTGCTCGACGAATGTGAGTTGTGGCGTCAGTTTCACATTTGACAGTTTCCGTACCTCGACCTTCTCCCGACACTCGCTCGCACTGTTGAGGAGTACGGAATAATGGACACGCCACATGTCGGCGATGCATTCAGCACCGGTACAGCCGTTAACTGCTAACGCCAGCGGTATCGACCGGTTTTGGGCGCGTTTCACTCCTTTCCAAAACGAGGCAGTGTTACCTTCGTCGAGTGATTTTGCCATGGCGTCTGCACGGGCAGACGTCTCCTGGTATTTACATTGACACAGGGAGTATTAAAAGTTAAGGCGCGTAAGCCTCATCAGCTCACATGAAGAACCATTTCGTTGCTTGCCCTCATTGCGCCAACTTATATATGCCCGCCTCGCCTGCGAATGCAGGTCTTTAACGTAGGACGATAAAATCGCGACTGGACTTAACTTTACATATAACAATGCATTTAGTGCTGGTCTTGTGTACCGCTTTCGATATCTCGCAATACAAACGATCGGTCTGCGCCTTATGATCAGCAGAAGAACATTTTCCCATCGGTACAGGTAACTGCGTCCGGCAGCGCCACATTAAATAACGTTTCGACAGATTTTGATAAGCTGCAATATTCGATGGTGAGGAGCCAGCCCACGTGAACGTCTAAAGGGGTTCTTTTAGTTTTTCATTACCAGCTGCTATTTGTGAGCTTACATCAAAGCGAAACGAAGCTGTCAGGCAAATGGTCAGAGCATGGTAATTTGTCTGCAATGTGTCGTGACTGCAGATAAAGTGATCCAGCCATGACGTCGACGGGTGTGTATCACGGGCATATGTAAATGTACCAGACAATCTACCTAGACATTCATAGTCAGATATCACAAGATTAGATTGTGAACACATTTCGCGAAGTTACGACTCACGTTAAGATTCCCTATCGTAGCTACTTTGCTGGTTTGGGCGGATTCAGACGTTGCTCTGAGTTAATCCATATATTCAAGGTAAGACTCCGTGTTAGCGTCACATTGGTAGGGTAGGTAAGCATTTATCAAGAGTACTGTGAAAGCTGTTTAATTATCGGAACACGCTTCATCAACACGGTGATGAATCAGTACCGACATTATTTTTGTACCGTTAAGTATAGCAGCATGGTTGGTTTAATAACAAAAACGTGACCAGCATCAATGTTTTGTTTCAAGGTTGTACCAGCCCACAGTATAAGCGATTGACCGGAAACCTACACATAGATCACCTGCGGTGTTGTCAATAGGATTTTGCAGGGACTTAGCACCCCCTCACCCAACCCTGCTTTGAACGAGTCTAGTACATTGTGAGCTGACTGAACAAGCCAACAAACAGCACCACAGGACCACGCTCACCTCACCCAACCCCTATAGCAACCTATTCCATTGCAGGGCCTAGGAGAAAATCTGTAGCAAGTGTGCCTGTTACTGAAGGCAACAGTCCACAGCAGCGAACTGGAGTCCTCTGTACCTACGATGTTTATGGATAAGGGTAGCGTCGAAGGGAGGCCTGCTGGAACGTCTGATGAAAGGCCTTACAAGTGGATAAGGCTACAAAGCCAGGGTTAACCCAGGCTGGCAACCTCCAGTTGTTTCAAAAGAACATGGGTGCCGTCCTACGCTTAGCATAGGGTTCCAAGGCAGGTGTGGCCAGGATCACCTTCATCCTTGACACGTCATGGGCTTCATGCAACCAGACGTTGAGTGTCAGGCACAGACCCGCAGCTGCATTATAGGTACTGACACTGCTTTTGATACCATGGCGAACGTCGAAGACCTACCAGACACGATAAAGTGGTGCCAGAACGTCTGGAACAGAACTGCCTATTCTCACCCAATAGTTCTGACGAACCCAGCCCTCCTGTTCCTGCTGCCATACCAGCAGCCACAGTAAGCATGGCGAGCACTCCTCGTCAGTAGTGCCCAGCTTTACTCAGGTGTTGCTGATGTTCCTCCCGGTCCCGCTACGAAACCGGCTGAGGCTGCTTGCAGATCTGGAGGTTGATGAGAGGATGAAAGTAGAAAAGGTTGCCACCGAGCGGAAAGGCGCGGTAACGCGAGTAATCCCGTGTTACAGGCTAATCCATTGATCGACTGTAACGTACATTATTCTTGGCAAGGTCACGTCAAAGCAGCCATCAACAGGCATCAAGTAATTCGAAAAGACTTTGTATCATCCCTGTCCTCTGAAAGCCATATGGGGCGCACGACAAGAATGAACAGGTCGTGTGAATCCGAGCAGCAGCCATCTAGGTGTGAGTGTCCATTTGGAGACTCCTGCTGGAAGACAACGAGGTGTGAGTGTCCATTTGGAGACTCCTGCTGGAAGACAACGAGGTGTGAGTGTACATTTGGAGACTCCTGCTGGAAGACAACGAGGTGTGAGTGTACATTTGGAGACTCCTGCTGGAAGACAACGAGGTGTGAGTGTACATTTGGAGACTCCTGCTGGAAGACAACGAGGAATGGCCCGATTTGTACCTAGCAAACAATATACTATTGACCTAAGGGGTCTTCGAGATGTATTTGCAGCCATCAAGAACCTTTCAGAAGCCGCCACTGTTTCTGAGGATGTAGCCCGGGAATGACAGTTTATCTGACAGGTCAACATGGAAGCTGTGCAACATATTCCTCTGCTAAAATTAAACGAACATACGCTTATAAGGTTTACCAAGCTGATCTCCTGTTTTTTTCCCATGACAGGACAAGACCTAAACATATGCACTCACGGTAATGGACGTAGCCTCGCATCACAAAGTGGGAGAGCCACTGACAATGAAAGAGGCTGAAGAGGTTGCAGACGCCCTTGAACGGATATACAAACGAAGACTGTTGCAGTGGTCCAAACTGCTTCAGTTCTATCCTAGATGGGAGTAAACATGGTGTCTCTGTTAGGCGTCATGTGGATACCCACAGAGACCAGGCTATCATCGACTGCTTAAACCGCACTATTGCAGATCAGCTCTTTCAGCAGCAGTATGCCCTCTGGAGAATAATAAGTGGATTGAAATTCCGCAAGCCAGTTAGGGTATCTGCACTGAACAATGAAATTATCAAGGAACAAAAGTTCCCCTCTGGTGCTGGCGTTCGCTGTCTCTATCATTGTTTTGATGTTTGAACACCCACTAACCTGGAAGCCCAATAGAATGGTCCATGACGTAGACTATCGGGCCAGGCAGAGGCTGTATAAGGAAACGATCAGTCTGGCACCCAATTGCTCAGTACTCCCACCTCTACCTATGGTTCCGAACCTACCTTCCAGTGGAAACCGATCCACCTGTGTTGCCTGACCTGGAAGACGGCTTGCCTTTTTGTCGTATACTGAAGAGGAGATGGCAGTCTGGGTAGTTCCTGTCCCGTCATAACAAGAAGAAAGATGGACAACGGAAAGAGAAACGATAAAAGGAGAATAGATTGAGAAGAATAGGCACCAAAACTGGCGTAATTGGGAAAAGAAGAAAATGGGGGCCATGTAGTTGGTTCCTTTCAGGTGTCCCACTGGTATGCTTTGCTATGCTATGTTATGCTGTTCTGTGTGATGCTACCAAATAACCCGCAGTTGAATGTATTAGGGGTGTATAAAATCACTGATATATATTTAAGTCTTGTGATATGGCGCATTCATGAGGCTTAAAGTTATCACAGTAAAGTATATGAGGCAGTGACAGTGATAACTCTTTGGAAGCTTGTTAGCAGCGGAAGAGAAACGGTGCAAGTTGATGGCAGCGGTAGAAAGTTTTTTCTGGCTGTTTACAATCCTTTAATTGGATCATAGACTGGTTACAATAAGGTCCTATTACTTTAAACACATTAATTGTTCATATCAGACAAAATAACGTTACCTCGAACTTTCTTCTCAATGAGATGTAAGTCAGCGACACTCTATATCAATTCTTCATCAAAATATCGATTGTAAAGCCAAAAACAGCCTCAACCGTCAGTTATGAAGCGCACTGGTCGATCTGTGTTCCGCCGGCTCGAGTTGACGGCGTGGTCCACAGTGGTTCATCCTTGAGGCTC
>CM067344.1:19562111-19764242 GCA_034190875.2 Urechis unicinctus
CAGTACTGAGACGAAATGCGACAGTTTCAAGGCTGTAATTAAAGCATCTCATCTAGATACTGTACTATCCGCAGATCACTGGCACGAAGGTGTTTGTGTACGGAGATTTTTCAAGTCTCAACGCTTTAATGTTGTCGACTATCATCGGTCCATAATTTGTTCCATACATAAATGGCTACCAAAAACAAATTAACGCTCACGGCTTTTAATTGTAAAGGACATGCTAGTGATCGTATAGCTTATATCCAGTCATTGCTGAGACATTGTTATAAATTAGTATCTCAATATGTTTACAAGAAAACCTTTGCTTATTTGAAAATCAATTGGATGGTGTAACTATAGGCGTATCAGGGGTTAATGAGGGTCAATTATTGAGCGGGTGACCTTATGGTGGGTGTGCCATCGCTTTTAAAAAGTCGCTTGTTTGTACAATATAGCCACTGACGTCTGATTGTAACATACTTAATGCTTGCGTGATAGCAGTACCTAACCACGCTAAAATGCTTCTTATATCTGTACACATGCCGTGTGACTCAAACTGTAATAGTAATATGGAATTGTAACGCGATGTGTTTAGCGAGATTAGGTCGTTAATTGCACTTAAGAATGATGTGGAATATGCTGTCATTGGTGGTGATTTTAATACAGTCCTAAGCAGAGATAACTCAAGACACACACTACACTGCTTTAGACATTTTGTGAGGACGAAAGTATGAAATTTGGTTTATTCGGTACTTGATTTTTATGACGACACGTCATAATGTTGATTCAGCATATATTATAAAGTTAGCCCTTCGTTTCATAAATTACAGGCAGAACAACTGCATATAAATTACTCGAACTTACAATTGATTCCATTCTTGCGTAAGTCCAGTATGTGTTGCTTTAATTCGATTCCCATCAACGAATTGCAATAAAACACAGGTGATAACATCGTCAGGCGAATCTGTTGGAAGGATGTGGGGTCTATCAATCGTGCCACTGGACGTTGATTGGGTAAATTATTTACTTGTTACGAAATGGACAAGTGTTCATTTGTGCTACCATGTTTGATGCATAGTATGTTTACAGTTCTAGCGGCCATCACTTAACCTTATCTTAATAAACGCAAATGTTGTGTGCATACTTAACATAACTTCCATGTTTTCTCTATGCATACATACCTACAATGATATACAATGCAGGGTAAACATTGTGCTGATGTGCATTCAAGGTCACAAAAAAAGTTTTCGTCTTGCCATCTGGTGCACATTTGCTCAGCCTGGATATATGTGTTACACATCAAACGTTGTGTCAAAGCATAGCTGTGATAGGTAGTAGACACCATGGAGTACGCCATTCAAAACGATCTGTTACCGTACATGACTAGCAAGCTGTGTTCAGTACTGCAAACTCGGTGGTCAATACTGCACGTTCGTGGCGGCATTGGGCAGAGCTAGATCAATATGGCTCCGCCGCCAGGCAATTTTTTGTTGCACTGTGCTTCTTTCAGAATGGCACATCAACCTGTCGTTATGAATTGAGCACAGTTGAGTATCATTACACTCGAAAGACCGTTGCTGTCGTTAAACCACTCAGTCAACACTATATTCTAGCGATGTTTTTGTGTAAGACATGGTTGGAATGATTTTATCACTTGAACTTGTAGACGAATTTGCTCTGCACCATTAGCTCGGCAACAACTTATTGGTTCTGTATGACTGCTGTATGGCTGAAAGAAGACAAGGGGATTATGGTTCCTCTGATCCTATCTACAACATCCTAACCACTTCGCTTCACACACATCATTACATCAAGGTGTGTGATTAGTCACAAGTGTGTGATTAGTCCGGTATTATTCCATGCAATTATATTGCGGAGGTACCAGGGCATTTCCTTATCGTCTATCATCCTTCAGACTGAGCTACATGAGGTAGTGTCATGAGAAACTGGCACTTTTCAAACTGATCCCCCATTAGAGGAGATTGGAAACGTCCGTCAATCAAAACGGCTTTATAATCACGCTCACATAGCGGATGATTGGCAAAGACCATTTACGGGCTCTTAATGCAAATACGGATGACCTTGTCATTATGTGCAGACATCAATCAAATAGCCTTACTACTAGAATAATCCCACGATCAGCAGAATGTTGGAAACCTCTAAAAAGGTGCAACAAGCGCGGTATCATCTCTGAAACACTACAGCTGAGCGGTGATGCCACATTCATAAGAAAGATTCGTGATGAATGTAACTACATTCGTGATGAATGTAAAATGCTGGCTGAGTCAAATGCTTTGGATCCCAGTAAACATGTGTTTCAAACGATGTGTTATTGAACACACAAAAACCTTAAACATAAGGCATCAATAGCACACAGCGAAGAATAGTGACTGAACCCTATCCGATTGTGGATATTTAATAGATGCATAGATCAAAAGTAACGATACGCGTCGTTCTTAATATAGTGAGAAAAGAGCTTGAGCTAATTGATTTAGTTTTGACCGGACGATTAGCCGCTATTGTTTAGGATTAACATGCAACTGCGTTCAATAAATGCCCGTACGTATGCGAAGATCAACATCAGTGGGTATATTATCATAACCAATCGCAACCGAGCATGATCAATGTCACTTGGCATTCAATAAGTAGGTATTCAATTGCAAAGGTTTGAATTCAAATCACGTGACAAGAGGATGGCATCATTCTGGGACAAATTATCGTTAATGTAGTTATGAGTACTTTCAGATTCAGAGGTTTACTACGCACACCAATGCAATGGTAAATTTGCTGTAAATAAATTTTGAGGGATAGCTTTGCAAGCGACTGAAAATTCAAGAGCTAATTGTTTGCCAACAGAGTTCTGCTTGGCATTAATTCATCAATGTAGCTCTTTTTTTTTACTATATGCATAACCGAGGTTCATAGCCTTGGACCGGCTGTTTTGCTGTTCAACGTTGCATCGAAATCGTACACAGAGAACCGGATATGATTAGAGGCGTCTCGGTCCAGCTTTTTTTTCATTAAGCTCTACCACGGAAATCTATGCTCAAGTTTCACCTCATGACGTCATTCCTTGTCGATGCCATATGTGGCCATTCTCAGGGTGTTGATAACGCAGCAGGAGTCAACGATGTGCTGCGGGATACCATTTGACGACCCAATTTGGGACCGAGTAACATTGACAATCTTATCTTACTCCTAAAGCACGATGGGAGCAATTCACATATGTTTTGCATTTTATCAGCATTGAGTTTTTCGAAGCAGCATGATTCTTTGCGATGGGTGTCCGCTGTGTTAATATAAAGCACCCTGGAGCCCACAAAAGTTTATTTATATATTTCTACCTTCGGCTTCATACGGAATTAAAGCCAAAAATACGAGATATATTCAGTTATTGCACCGATCCTCATCGATGGATAATACACCAGCAATTACGTTTATCTCGATCCCAATTCAATTTACAAGCCTACCAAATTCAAACCATCTTCATGGGTCTTTAATCATTACGAAAAGAAAACGCTAACCAGCACTGAGACGGATACAGGGGAAGTATTGTTCTTTGTATTGCGCGGTTTGCTGTCAGCGCAAAAGTTATTAAATCAATTAACTAAATACAATCAAACAATTCAGGCAGATGTATGCAAATGTAGCACTATGTTATTTGGACGACATGGCACACGTGGCGACTGGGATGGGCAGTTAGAGGTGGCTTAGACTTTAACGGTTGATTTATGGATAAATGTACAATGGGCATACACCAAAACATAGAAGTCAAATTCCACCGTCTGCAAAGCATAAGCAGTATGAGAATATTGGTCGACACACGTTTTTTGTAGCTGTGTATAAATATCCTGTGAAATAACTCTCCTTCTTGAATTCATACTATTCAAAATAATTGTAAATATGTTCACTTTGCTATTGTGCGTCATTCTTTTCTGGCAAGCGTCATGGACCAGGATGTGATGCTCAGTCGTAGTGCTCCAATAAGTAAGAGTTGTGTCCGTAGCCTAATTAAGCAGTGGTTTGCCACACAGGAAAAATCAAATTGAAGGTTTGTTTGACAGAATAGCTGTAGCCTGAAGTCATTGTACATAACGTGCTCAAAAATGCAACCATTCCAGGACGCAGCAGTTTATACTGGGTGAATTAAGTCAAAGTTAAAGTACATCCGACCATCATTAAGGACATTACTTGATGAAGCTAATGTTAATTCGATCACATCAGGGTACGTAGATTTATGATAGGGTAATGTATTGTTTAGCATATTCCGGGATGTACTTACATTCATTTTAAGTATACCATTGGAATGCGGCATCTATACGTCTCTTTGTAAAACACACACTGGCACAATGGCCACAAAGGCAGTGCTGAGTATGTCATTTATCAACTCTCACCCCATCCCCACCCCTCCCCCTCCACTGTGAGTCTGGGAGTAGAACAGGCTAAATGGCGACAAGAAACAAACAACAAAGAACTCATAATTATTGGCGAGTTCGCTACGGGAGAGAAAACATATTTGGATACTACTTCTACCAAAACCGCTAATCATTCGGATGAATATTTTTACATGGCACCGTGTCGTGCAAGCTTTCTAGAAAAGTGTCGGGTTCATAAATTATCTTCAGGTTCGACTTTGTTACAACAACGGAGAATAGGTCTTGTAACCTTGCCTTACAAACGAGCTGGTCGTCGTCCATGCAGGCGCGCTCGGATAGCAGTATTGGTTGCCAGGGATACGGACCTGTACATTGTTACATTCTCTTTACCATTGACTATGTTCAAATCAGTATCATGCATGGTATTGCGAGAAGATTCTTTGATTGATTCTGGCAGCACTTTCAGTATTGCATCGCATCAACATGATGGATTTGGGTCTCGTCGTATGAATTCGCTTGATGTGTAAAGCATCTCCGTTAAAGACAAATGGCCACGTCCGTTGCGACGACCCATGTATTTGTTTGAGTGGCTATCAACTCACTGCCTGTTACGGAAATGAGGTATCCACGGGCGACCCAACGGATGTGAGGTGTCGAGCTAATATCCTGCTGCGCAACGACGACATTTCAATGATGCAGCAACATTTCCATCAATGCCAAGTTGATCGAGCATCACGAAATTTAAGTCTACATGGTGATTTGACAAGGAGTCTTACCGAATTGCGGCTTGTGTTTGTTGCGTACATGTTGACTACGAATCACAATTACGCTTAGCGATTGGTCAAAACCTTCGCAAATAACCAACGGTAATGAACATAGAATTAACAAGACATTTCAGCACGATGATGTCGCCGTGAGCGCCTGTGGATGGGCAAAGTCGCTCGTTATTACAGCATGGTATAGTTTACATGCATTTATCAGTTGTTCAGACTGCGATGTGCTTTGGCAATACAAGCTTATCTTTGCCCTGCGTTTATGATAACGCATATTATATAATTATACATATATTTATCTATTTGAGAGAGTGCACCAAACTTTTATTCCTCCACATTGCTCATTTGTATGCAATAACAGCTATTGAAATACCAAGCAGTTGGATGTTACCTCGCATGACCTTGCAGGCTGATAATCAGTGCCAGCTGCATGCCTTTAACATATCTACTCAATCGCATATATACAAGCGAGGTTCGATGCTGATGACAGATTGCCTCTTCAGTCACACGAATGCCACACTATTTCTACGAATGAGTTGATGGGCGGTCGCACTTACTAATGTTAGCTAAATAAGGCATGGGATCGGCCTATAAGTCAAATAAGGCTTGGGATCGGCATGTTAGTCAAATAAGGCATGGGATCGGCATGTTAGTCAAATAAGGCATGGGATCGGCATCGGTTAGTCAAAATAAGGCAAATAAGGGGATCGGCCAAATGTTAGTGTCAACCAAATAAGGCATGGGATCGACATGTTGGCAAATAAGGCATGGGATCGGCATGTTCAAATAAGGCATGGGATCGGCATGTTAGTCAAATAAGGCATGGGATCGGCATGTTAGCCAAATAAGGCATGGGATCGGCCAAACCATGCAATGGACGCTTGCTCATCTGTGGATGGGAGCGACATCTAAAACGCAAAACATTTTACACCTGTCTGATTGAGGTGGAGGTCTTGTAAATGAGAAGCCTTGCTGACGTTAGGATACGGGAACGTATAATTAGTAACAAGGGGTCTCGTTTCGTTTGTGCCTGTAGCTATAGTCGACTCGCATTAACCTTAGCACCGCAGCAGGTTTACTGCAACCATTGCCCTTGACGAATGAAATTACCTTTTTCATATATGCCTACCAGTAGATGAGCTGATAACGCCTTCCACGCCATATTTCCCGATATCCATTTATGAACCAGGTACAAACACAAAACCAGCAAACAGAGTCGGCCAGTTCTATTAAATTAGGTGGAGAAGTGTTCCATTGTCAGAATTCCAGTATTTGAATTAGGAACTTGCTTATGCTAACATACTAAGGGATATTCAAAGCCACTGCCATTCTATGCGTCTGGAATACTGAGCGAATTCACATCGTCATCCATGTTCCCTTAAAGGCTTAGAGGGTCTTTCTTAATGCCTAACTGGATGTTGCCTAACTGATATGTATAGCACAACGCAAAATGAGGATTTGAAAATAGTTATTCCGATGTGGGAAGTAGACAGCACCATTATCCATTCTCTCTCATATACTCACCATACGTAAACCAAGACTTCCGGTGAGTATCCCCCACCCCACCCCACTAAGGCATTACCCATTGCATCGGCCTTGTAACTTGCCACATCCATCATAGTAGCAAAACGACTGAAATGGCACAACCAAACAACTAACCACATAGTTTGAAAGACCCAGTGTTATATATTAGACATGACGTTCCACATGTTAGACGGTCATCTATCAAACTAGCACTTTCAGTGGTCGTTCGTGTCAAGCTTTGCTGTCGTAACTATTCGGTCAGTATAAGCACCGGAATATGATATATGGTTTGAAGAATATGTCGCATAATGGATTCGGCGCCTTGTTTAATATCGGAATGGCGTAAAACACGTAATTCATAAATGGACACTTGTCATTTAGGGCTATATTGATATGATTATTCGTGCAGTTACTTTTCGCAATGCAAACCAAAACAATAGCAATAATGTTTCTATTTGTCTACACAACACTATTACGCAAATAAATGAAAGCGTGGTGGAATACATCCATCTATCTATTATCCTCTCATTTCCATGCTCCATTTTCCTGGTCGTTATTGGAGAGGAAATCGCATAGGGCACAGGTGCGCATTGAGCTGATTACATCGACCTGAAACCCTATTACAGATATTTACCTGCTTAGGATTACTTGAATCATCTAATTCAGTAAGCTGTCGGTATATTAACGTACTATTGTGACTATATAGCGATTATAGAATATTCAGCATTAACTATTTGAACTATTCAAATTTGTGGTATATTTGTTTCTCTTCCTGCGAGTTTATCGTCGTTATTCCATTTACACTGTTAAAGCAACGCAATTAACAGGCGGTGAAAGCCCTTGCTAACCAAAACATACACGAACGTTCAGTTGATGCAGTTGCAGACATCATTGTCATGACGCGACGCTGAAAGCGGTATGATTCCCAGTAACACCCTGATGTATATATATATTACACGTAAAAACTTTGACTGGATAACATATAGCTTAAATGCTACAGATTAACTTCATTGTAAACAATAGACGAAGAATGCTATGGAATTGCGTTGCACGTAGTATCCAAACAAGGCAAAGTTCCTAACAACAGCGTGAAATCATACGTTTTGCCCCATATCAATTACTATAAATGCTTGGATCCTTTACAATCCTCGGTCATTCCTATTTGGTACAGCCAAACTAGTGCAAATCTAGTCATTGGTTCTATCATATGATAAACTTCCGCATTCATGACTTCCCATCGCCGTTATAAGGGACGCCAGGTAATAGTATTTATGTTAATAATGGATCTACGCCTTGGCCTCATAGGGAGTGTGCACGCGTGTGCTTATAACTATAATATGGTAAGGAACTAAAACTTGTTTTCCCCTTTATACCCTGCCAATCTGTCCATCAGCCCCTCTGCCCTTGGGATAAACTCTTGCGGCAATCAAGTCAGCAGTGTAGTCTTCCCACTCCACCCCCGAACTACGTCTGTGGAGCGTGTGACATGGGGGTGGGGAGGGTGGAGCATGTGTCATGGGGGTGGGGAGGGTGGAGCATGTGTCATGGGGGTGGGGAGGGGACTTTTAGGGATTCAAACATAATGACGCGAGTTCAAGGGAATATGAACCAAAATGATCAATAAAAAACGAACTCCGTTCATCATGGTCGCATTCTAATGACCGCATTATTCTAAAGGATACAGTTTTGATATATTCGTCCGTGAATTCAATGCTACTGACTTTTTTACGTTCGCATGGAAAGGGTAATTGTTGTAGCGGGGCGGTTACCGTGTAATAGCAATGGGCTGAGCACGATTACACCCAACATAAGCCGGCTATTCACAGATAATGAACAGAGGGCGGGTGAGCAACATGACGTCATCACTGAAGAAGCCGCTGGGTAGTAGACATTATTAAACCGACATCTGATATAATCCATAAGTTTTATGCAAGCTATCAACTTGAACTTTGCTGAGGAGATGGACGAAGTACATAGATTAAACTGTGGCAGGTGGGTTCTTTTACGACGACCACTGACGACGTGAAGCGCGCGTGTGTAGTTCAAGCCAGCTCACATATTTTGTGTGATATCATGAACCAGCACTTTTCTTTTCAACGCGGCTTTGGGAACAGCTATCAATTGGATACGGCTGACAACATTCTGGAAACTGAGCTTCGTTATGAAAATGCGAGTTCTGCGGGACGGCTGCAATTCCCGGCTCGACGCTAGTAAAATATTAAGACCAGATGATTTATCAATAATCGGCGAAATGTCAAATTCATACAATCCTGAGAGTTAAAGTCATGTAATCCCTGTTCTGATACAAGAACTCTGATACTATTGGAAATCTGCTTTGGATTAATTGAGTATGGATGCAGTCCACACTGTGTCGGCCTTAATGCAATTTGAACCAAGGTATCGAGATCAATCGGTCATTATTGGTCAACCAGGGACAGATTTACGTCGGTTAAGGTGTGGCATCACATATGTTCAAGGATTTCAATCCTACCTAAATATTGCACATCACAAGAATATTGAATGAAACTTCGATCTTTGAACGGTGACTTTATCACATTCAGCCTCGGATAAATGCCTGTCTTTCGCAGGATCCACATCCATATTTGGATTCTCGCCTTCGACCCTGAACTTTATTATTGCACCACACTTCACGCGTTTCCAAGAAATGCACAATGAGGCACAGCCTTTATGGACAGTCACGACACCCTGGCGGTAACAAGAGACCTTTATATAGCTTCTGTAAGATAGCGATTGTAATATATCTTGTTTTAATTTAAGAAAACGTGTCTCATTACACCGATGGTGCATGTAATATCTAATATGCGTTACTATAACCTTCTCATTTCGCACAAAAATGTTCAATTTAAGACACGCTCGTGAGCCAGAGGGATTGTTCAATATAATCAAAGACCAGCCACATACCGACGTCCGGGGAGATAAGATGGGAGATAACAGTTATTATACGCTATAACAAAGCGGTCCTACTCATAAAACAACTGACAGTTGGATAATTAAGTAGAATGTAGGCACGTAATTCAGGGTGTGTTAATATTCGAAAAGCTAATGATCCCATAACCTTGGCCGGGCAATATCAGATATAAATGAGATGCTTATAACAACGGCATCCTACTGCTCACTATTACGGAATACCATCTGAAAACCAGAATACCAGATGTCACCTGCTGCTTCTGAGTGGCTGTGGAAAAATAGAAAGTGGAAACGTGGAAGGCATATGTTTGCTAGGAATGTAGGCCAATATTTATCATGTTATTTTGGTTACAATATAAAGCAGTAGTCGCTGTTGCTCCACAAAAAAATAGGGAGAATGTGTAATGTAAGGAATGTGTTATCTTTCAAGAATCCATGAACGAAATTTGCGAAATTGCCGATATTTGCACAATTCATAAGCTTATACTTATTTGACTCGGAAGTTGTAAAAAGGCGGGAAAGTGGTACCAGCTATAAACACACAATGTCTGTGTTATGGTTTCATAAATAAATGCAATAATGCATGCTGCCAGTTAAGATTACTGGATTCCATTTCTTTCGTACTACACAAAAGTATATAGACCAAAACATGCTGTCACAGCCAAGCAGCATACTAGACCCCTGCGCCGACGACTCTTCTGGGTATAAATTGAGCATACTAAGGGATGATCTCAATATTGTTATTCTCTGCTGACTGGTAACTGAATTATCGCGTACAGCAAAATGCTACATGAAACAGATATGAGATGGCAATAGATGGATCCCTTGGCCTTGCGATCCTTGCATCATATAAATCTTGGTATACACAGCATATTGCAATTGCAAAAGAGTCATATCTGCCAGTAGCTTATATCGCAGTCGTCAGAGTTTTCATAAACTCAAATCATTGTTCAATTTAAGGTTTGTTGTTGTCTATCACAA
Source organism: Urechis unicinctus (assembly GCA_034190875.2). Lineage (NCBI taxonomy): Eukaryota > Metazoa > Annelida > Polychaeta > Xenopneusta > Urechidae > Urechis > Urechis unicinctus. The sequence continues at coordinate 19,572,676 of CM067344.1, forward strand.
GTCGGATGTTATTCGATGTGATTTATCATTCACGCTCAAAACAAGTTCATAAATATTTGCAGTGGGAATGTATGTGGTAGAATCTGTAGCCTAAGCATCCAAACAAATAATCAACGAAGGCAAAATAGAACTGATCATACAACCGAAAGTAATATCATAAAGGCGCCAGACGTATTCTGACAATGCAAAGATGCAAATTGTTCTGCGAAAATACCTGCTGATGTAAACATTACCATCAAGCTTAACGCACCGTTGATTGAATTATTCCATGCAAATTATATAGATGCCCTGCCTCTGACCGACGTCAAGGCGTTTGAAACATATCAGTGATAGTTCTCTCTCACCAAACGGAAGCTAGCCGCCAGCGACTCATTTCGAGGACGTAATGAAAGAATGTTATTAGATTCTAATACAGAACGTCAACCTTTCTATGTAAATGAAATGCTATGTGAAGGAGGAAAACAATCATAACTTACAAGCAAACTAACAATACAAGGTAATGCAGTGCTATTGTCAAGATTCCAATCAAATGAGGGCAGGCATATCTATGACATCACAATGGGCTTATTACTGCTGTTTAATCATCTGCGGAATACAACATGCAAATGGGAGGACGGTGTACGATTGGGTTAGGATATTCAGGCATGGTACAATGGCCTTTGATCATGAACAAACTGATCGACTATAATCGAACACCTATCAGTGATCACATGGATTTTAGTCATCATTATCTAAACATATTCCAACATTTGATCATTTTTTGGTGAAAAACCTACTTTCCTCATAATCGATTTCGTGTTTTGTTATATGCTAACAAGTTAATATATTGGGCTGCTGAAATCCCTTCTTCAAAATGGAGTTGATATTCGCAATCGCACACGTATACCAAGCGCATTTCTCTGCTATTTAATTAAATATCACGATAATTTCCTTCATATTGCAATGAGATATAGCATTGTATTTTTTTCACAATAATCTGGCTTAGTTATGTTGGCATTTACTCCAACAGTTGACGAAAACCTGGCGATGTTGAAGTCCTTTTGTGCCTGCCTTCAGCAACTGATATACGATGTGTATACGATAATTATTCGAGAGTACGTACCATACAAGTTCAATGCCATGTCCTTTCTAATTTGTAATGATTAAGTTCGGTTTGCACGATAATACAACGAATGTATTGCGTGATATGCACGATGCTACACAAGATAATATGAGAAATAAGCAGTAAGTACGATAAAGCACAGTATTGCTATGATATCCAATAGAATTATCACGGAAAATAGATGGAACGCCAAACAGCAGAAACATATTCACATCAGTTATATATTGCGGTTCACTTCAAGAATGAAATTCTCCATATAGAAAATAAATACTTCTGATAGTTGATAGAAATGCCAGGGCCTCAATTTACGCATATTGATAAAGCATAAGGTTATGAGAAGAAAAGACAAATTTTGCATCTATTGGAATTGGAATAGCATTCCATCATTTGGCATTATACATTCGAGGAGTAACCACAAGAAATGGCTAAATGATGAAGACAGTAAGGCTCTACCATACGACCCTCTAATGTGTATTTAATGCTAGTTGGTGAATAACCTACTCCGAAATTATAAATGTTTGACATGGATATGGCTAAGGATTATTCCTCTTTCCAGAAGGTGGTGGAATTGTCACCTTCAGGTTTAAATCTTGTCCCCGAAAGAACCATTTTTAATGTAATTGACCAACGCTAGACCATATATAACGTTCATATGTTATTTATCATAAACCCTGAGAAGCTCTAAAAAGAGCCCGCCTCGGAAAGCGCAGGAATTGTTACAATAGATATGTTCCACCGCACGTGTTTGTACTTTTATATTGCTGAAGCAATATGCTGTGAAGATTCTTTATCATATTGTTGATACAGTGGAGGCACTTGGTATTTTTCCTTCCCATATAACCATATATTAAGGTAATCTTATAGGGTTCACCAAGAGCATTCGTTTTTTTATAATAGTATCATAGTTATATATAATGTGAATGCATTGAATCACCGTGACTTAAGAGCATTAAGTCAATGTAGTGCATCATTGTCATCGTCGTCTCCGGGTTGAAATACGATCTGATTATGGTAAAACAAAGTCGATAAAGACATACATTGTGAAATTAGTGAAACAAGAAATAAGCGTTCTACCGATAAAACAATTTATTGTTGATAGAGACTACGCCTGTGATCAATCGGCATTAGGAATCTTCGGTGAGATATTTTCCCATGCAATGTTCCCAGAGGACATGCTTCGGGCGGTATCAGCTTATCCAATATTGACCCATGACAAAAAGGTTAACAGCATGCATCGATCATTATCGCTTAAGCCAAAATCGTGTTTGATATATTACGCCAAGTTGTGCCATCTTCACTACTCGTCCAAGAATAATCCAAGAGCATTTCTGTCAGATTAATAGCATCAACTAACACAATAGAGCATAGACAGAATCGGCATTCATTATCAACACTATTTGACCAAGCTGCGTACAATTTTGTTTTTTAAATAGGACAGTATTTACTTTCATATATTTCATTATTGTAACATTTTGGCACTCAAAGCAGAAGCCACATTGACCGTTCAGTGCATGCAAAGTTCGAGAAAGTATTGCATTGAACTTGAGTGATAATTTCCATTGATGACGTTGTATCTTAAGATTCAGATAATTCACGTTCGAATAACCGAGGTTCTACTCAATGTAATTGCGCTTAGAAGGACCGGAGTCAATGGGTTTCAACGACATACAGGCATAAAATGCGAACTTAAATTATTATCTACGGGCTATGTATGTGCTATATAAATAATGTATAATTATGGTGATTAATTCCAGATGCTCGGTGAGGGAAGAAAGCATAGTGATATTGAGATGTTGCTGCGGTTACAGAACGGCTAACAGTGTGACAACTGCGAGCTTGAAGCGTTATGGAGAAAAGACCTCGAGCTCTGATTGCTGAGAGGAGCGTACCATGAGATAAGAATCAATGACACATTTTTCTGGAAATCACAAAGCAAAGATGTCTCCAAATATATTAAGATGAAGCGTGATAGCAAATATTGGTCTATGCAAGAGACAGTTATGTTATATGAGTGCATGTGAGGTCAAAATCTAACGAGTAGCTACTTTAAAAGAAATCAATATGAAATGATACCAGCAGCATGATTAAACAAAGATTCGATTGTTAATGGGAAAATCTTGCAATTGAAGGTAATTAGAAGAAGGGATTACATGAACTGGTACCTGTTGGATGATGCTATATATATAGAAATCCTGCAAAAAATTAATCTTGATATTTTTTGTCAGTAATTCACGCAGTGCCTGATGTTCATTTCCATTTAAGGAATGGTGAATCGTCATGCGTTCGTGTTTCAAAGCATGTATTAACATGATATTCATCTGCAATGTATCAACCAAGAACGCCTAATTGCAGTAGCAGTCAATAAAATATCATCACACCAAATATAGCATGCAATCAAATTGATGACAACACGATGGCAATGAATTTAGTAGATGTAAATTTCAATGTCATTGAAAAGTTCATTTTGTTATCGTGCAAGCAGTACCAACTAATGATATCGGATTTTTACTTCTGAGTTTGCAGCCATAAAGCACATAAAAATAACACAAATTAGATCCCTTTTCAATGTCCACATATTTTTCTCCCGTTTAAAATTTCCGTCCCAATAACAGCTTATATATAATGGCCTGAGCGTGTGACAATAATTAAGCTGGCTGTTTGGGACATGGTGACCCGGAGGGAAGTGCTGGGTACGTGACATTAATAGAGAACACAAAGATGGCAAGAATTATGATGCAATGAACGCCGTCAAGGTTTACTTAGATCAATATTGCTAGCGATCCTGCAGTATATATATATATATATATATATATATATATATATATATATATATATATATATATATATATATATATATATATATATATATATATATATATATATGTATATATACATCTATATATATATATATAAATATATATATATATGTTTAGATATCTATCTATATATACATATATAAATGGGTGTATATATATATTTTTTTGTATGTATATATATTTAAATATATACGTATATATATATGTATATATATCAATATATATCTATATCAATATATATCTATATCTATATATGCATATATATAAATACATATATATATATATATATATATATATATATATATGAATATATATATGTATATATATATAAATAAACATATATATGTGTGTGTATATATATATTTATTTGTATGTATATATATTTAAATATATACGTATATATATATATGTATATCTATTATATATATCTATATATATATATATATATATATATATATATATATATATATATATATATATATATCTATATATATATATATATATATATATATATATATATATATTTATATATATAAATGTTGCATATATATATATTGACTGCCTATATACATATCTAGCTGTCATAGAATGTACTTAAACTTGTCAATATGTAAATATGACGTGTATTTTGTCAATATGTAAATATGACGTGTATTATATATATATATATATATATATATATCTATATATATATACATATATATATATAAATATCTATATATATGTTTAGATATATCTATATATATACATATATAAATGGGTGTATATATATATTTATTTGTATGTATATATATTTAAATATATACGTATATATATATATATATGTATATATATCAATATATATCTATATCAATATATATCTATATCTATATATGCATATATATAAATACATATATATATATATATACATATATATATATATGAATATATATATGTATATATATATAAATAAACATATATATGTGTGTATATATATATTTATTTGTATGTATATATATTTAAATATATACGTATATATATATATGTATATATATATATATATCTATATCTATAAATATATATATATATATATATATATATATCTATATATATCCATCTCTCTATATATATCTATGTATATATATCTCTCTTTATATATATAAATGTTGCATATATATATATTGACTGCCTATATACATATCTAGCTGTCATAGAATGTACTTAAACTTGTCAATATGTAAATATGACGTGTATTTTGTCAATATGTAAATATGACGTGTATTATATATATATATATATATATATATATATATATATATATATATATACATATATATATATAATATATATATATATGTTTAGATATATCTATATATATATACATATATAAATGGGTGTATATATATATTATTTGTATGTATATATATTTAAATATATACGTATATATATATATATGTATATATATCAATATATCTCTATATCATATATATATCTATATCTATATATGCATATATATAAATATATATATATATATATATATATATGAATATATATATGTATATATATATATAAACATATATATGTGTGTATATATATATTTATTTGTATGTATATCTATTTAAATATATCGTATATATATATGTATATATATTAATATATATCTATATCTATAAATCTATATATATATCTATAAATCTATCTCTATCTATTTCTCTATACTCTCTATCTATATATCTATCTCTGTATATATATATATATATATATATAAATGTTGCATATATATATATATTGACTGCCTATATACATATCTAGCTGTAATAGAATGTACTTAAACTTGTCAATATGTAAATATGACGTGTATTTTGTTACATACTTACATTGTAGGTCAAATGTCACAAAAATGCAGAAGGTTGCATGAATATGTATTCTGTTATTTTTGTTAATAATATGTAATGATCCAAGACGCACACGCGTCATATGGAATGGTTGGGGTGGGAGTTATAAGTTAATACCATTAATGTGTTATTACATTACCGTTAAGTAAATAACTATTGTCCTTTGATTTACAAATATAACTACTACATCAAAAACATAATCTGTCATTTATAGAATGCTCTTATCTATAACAGTCATTATTGCAAGCGGTGATTCTCGTATACATGGAGTCATCTATTTCAGTGAGAAAGTACTATGTTCTAGCCTGGTCAGAATTTCTTTTCGTCCCAGCATTTCTCCGTCTACACACCCTTTTGCAGTGCTCTGCTAATCAGTGAGTGTCATTTGCATTTTCATGGCGACGGCAAAAGTTTACTCGGTCAGAAACTAGAGAAAATTAACGATGCTTTACTTCATTAATATGAGTCTACTCGGCAGAAGATGTGTAAACAAGTGTAATATTAAACAGTCAATTAATTTCAACAACACGCGTCAGTCGAAGTGTATCTATGAGTATTAATGTAGATAAACTTAGCGATATTTGAATATTTCATCTCGTTGCCTTTTCGCAGTGAAACAAATGTCCGCTCAGTACAGTAGATACACAATTATGCGCACAGTATTTTAATATCATATTGTATCCACTTTGCTCGCTGTATGGGTTTATTAAAGTATTGAAACGTTATCTCTTGAAATATGCTTTTAGCACCTGAAGATGAAAGGACTAATCATCATATTATGCGCTCACTGACACGCGTCGTCGTATATTAGAACAAATTTTGCGGCGCAACTTATGCATGAAATTACTTGGTATGAAATAACATTGTCAGTATCTATAAAATTGGCATTTACAATGGCTTCTCAAAATCGACGGTTGATGTATTGTGAAATAGATAATGTTCTCTTGGTGTAAAGCATTGTACAACAGTGTCGCTTTTAAAATGTGCAGTGACTTGACCATAATCCCTAACCTGTTTGTGATTACTGGGTATCGAATAAACCTAGATTCAATGACGATAGTGGATTACTCCCTTGGCATGTTCATCATCGATGATAATACCGATATCAGCAGCAAAGGTAATAACATTGTCGTTTTGCTGGGTTTGCAGTTTGGTTGCATGGAACGTATGCATGACAAACTCAAGTTTTTTCTTAGTAGGGTCAGCATTACAGATAGCAAAAAGGACAGTCATTATTTTCATAACATAACCTGTGGAAATTGATTTTTTTCCGTATATACAATGAGCATAGACGATTGCAACGCACACTGATTGATGTTAGGACAAGGAGTGCATATAAGTTGATGCACTTCACATACGGTACCATATTTAAGTCCTACATTAAATTATCACTAGACCGGGTACCACTTTCACTTTCTCTTCGCCTTCAAATGATAAACGGAAATAACATTTTGATTGCTCCATAAATATAACACCCAAATTTGGTAGGACCGGATATTATAACATTTGTAATGTACTGATGGTCGTTGAAGTGTGAATGTGAAAATAACGGAAGCCAGAATGGAATGTTGTATTTAAAGCTGGCCCGCATGATCCGCAATCAGTACCGGTCGGCTCGCGATTCTGTATGAGCGTGTGCTCCGCCACAGGAAGCTTGCACACAATAAGAGTGACACCCTGTGCAACATAAACCTGAATAGACCAGCCCGCAGTATGAAGGGCATTTTGCCGCTCTTTGAAGACCCAGCCAAGGCCTCATTTGCGAGAATAACAGAGATTAAAAAGGCAGAGATGACCATTGAGGGTATACCCAACCAGCATGCTCGCCTACCAGCAGTGGGATGAGACGAAGAAAGCTTTTGCGGCAATGAGTAAACATGATCACAGCATGACAATGAGTTCCTGGTCAGCAAGTAGGCCCTGTGGCTCGACCTGAAAAAGCGTGGCTCTATGGCAGTGGACGGCGTGTGGATAATGCGTCTGGGGGTGTCATCATCCAGATCCCCAAAAATGCTTAAGGGGCGGGAGCTTAAAAGTCTATATGTATGTGGTTATGGACGCACAACTAAGTATTAAGGATGGCAGGTTCGCCAACGCAGTCTACTAAGTTTGCTCAAAAGCTGGCTTGTTTGCAGTTTGGTTTTCCAGATGGCCCTGGCTTCATGCTCGACCTACCTGAGGGCGCTTTCGCCAGTCACTTCCAGCATATTGTAATCCTCTGCCCCACCATCCGTTTTAATCAGACCTACCAGGCACGGGGCTGGGTGTGGAAAGACATCGAGTGTATATTGGTGATCCCGGCGAGCGGCTCCATGACTTCGTGAGTGTTTTCTACCAGCGGTTTCAGGATGAGCCCACTCTGTACATTATTGACGACTGCTCAGCTACAAAAGCACTGACCAAGGAAAAAGACCTGGAAGTCGACGACAATATGCATGAGTACTACATGATTACAGTCGAATCCGTGGGCCCACTGGAGTATGAGCCTCAGCTTTCATACTTCTACGTGCCCTACGAGGGAGTTCATGGGCGCAGTGAGCTGCTTGCCAAGTGTGGGGTCTCGATCAGGTGTGGCCGTGTGGATATCTATCGAGACCAGGCTAATGAAGAACGCTTTAACCGCACTCTTGCAGATCATCTCTTTAAACACCAGTATGCCATGGAGTTAAAACTTCTATCTGGGGAACGATTAACCGAGTGGGTTTCTCCGCTGCAAGCTGCTGTCTCTGCGATAAACAATGAAGTGACCCACTTAACCAGAAAAACAGTTACTCAAAAAGCCTCTTCTGTGGTCCCAGGGCGCTTGGTAGGTATCAAAGAGAAAAGGCTCCCCTATGGTGTTGGCGTTCGCTACCTCTACCAGCTTGTCGAGCTGGAACTGACCTTGAGGGGTCACTCAATGTCTACCAACTTCGATGCTCTGTCACTAAGACTGATGATATTGTGCTCTACTATTTGTTGGACGGCCCACTCTGTGGCTTTGTCAGGAAGGAGCTGCTTGTCGTTCCATCCGACACCCAGCTGCCACCAGATGGTGTTCCGTCTAATTAGACATTTAACAAATAGACTTTATACACAAGAATGGTGGAATTCGCAAACATGTGCCCTTGGATATTGCTGGAGAAAAAAGAGACCCTTGTAACAGGCCCTGTAATTTACACCTATTTAAGTTGAAACTCGGAGTCATTAACATTCTTTGTGTGCAAGAAGGCGGTGAAAAACAAACAAGGTCTGTGTATTTGCAAATATCAATATATATAAAAGAATATAAAGAAGAGCATATAATTGCATTACCCAATTATGTGAGCTGGCTCAAAACTCCCAATGATCTGTGCATCCGCCCTGACTGACAATGAATTTGAGGACAGGTGTTTTTACCGGCAGTCTACATGACCTGAAAAGTTTTAATTTTAGACAAGTGGATCTGTACAGAAATGGCTCATCATACACAAGCACGTAAAGCCCAATGCCATTACCTTGAAGCTCATGGAGTTAAACCACCCTACCCACGCTCCAAGGCTGCACTACAAGCTCTTGGAGAGTGCCTTGTCTATGACTGCGTGTACAATGAGATATTTGCTAGACTCGTGAAGCTCACCGGCGATGGCAACACTGAACATGTTGAGCCTGTACTGCGTAACGAGCATCGGGTGGTTCTCTCCGCAGAAGATATTGGTGATATCCTAACCAGGAACAATGCCGATATCCAAGAGCGGTTGTAGAAGTGGACAAACAGAGGTTCTGGCTGGGAGTCAGTCGCAACTCTGTGGATTGACATTCAAAGGAGGCTGCTACCTGCCCTACCGAGTGCGCTAGCAAATAAAAAGGCAATAATAAATATGAAAAACACAGACGACTACTGCCTTCTGTGGTCTATTAACTCGGCTCTGCACCTAGTCGCTAAACACCCACAGCTACCATCTAAGTAAAACATTCAGTGGCTGTTAGACCTGCTGGATGGTAAAGGCGTAGATTTTCCATCACCATTGTCACAGCTTGAGAAGGCAGAGAAGCATGTGCCTAACCTAGCACTGAACATTTTTGGCTGGAAAGAACTGATACCATACACCACATCAGTAAACAGCCTGCTGATATTCCACGTAAACACCTCATGCTGATTGAAGTTCTGAACCGCATGCTGTATAATCAGTGTAAGTACTAACATTGCAAGTTCTCCTGTGAGCGCTGCCTACATGGTTTTACCACTGAGAAACTGCTTCAGGCGCACAACTTAGTGCATGGGGATAGGGCAGGCTGCTGTGCGAGTTAACATGCCGGGGAAAGGGAAGAACATAATATCCTTCCAGAACTGGGACAAGCAGCTGGCTTCGCCGTATGTTATCTACGCCGACTTGGAGGAGCTTACTGTGAATCTTCTGGGTCCTGCACCTGGCCCTACTAAGAGCAACACAATGAAGAAGACGAGCCATGCGGTTTCGGCTATGTAGTTGTCCAGTGTCGGACCAATCCCCACGTGGTGTACAGAGGACTAAACACTGTGGAGAAATTCTTGTGAGCACTGCACCAGGAAGAGCACAAGATCAAAGCTGTTCTGTCAAAGCCTGCTCCAATGCGTATGATGGGTGAGGATAGAAGAGCCCACAAGGTGGCATCCTACTGTCATGTGTGTTACAGTAACTGGACGGCGACTCCGTCCGCGACCACTCCCATTTAACAGGTAAGTACCGTGGTGCAAACCATAACACCTACAACTTGAAGCTGCATCTAAGTCCAAAGACAACGGCCATGCCTGTGGCCTTCCACAACGCAACTATGACGGCCACTTCTTGATGCAGTCCATCAGCAAGGTGGAAGGGCAGATCAACAGCTTCCTTGGCAACATGAAGAAGTACATAGCCCTATCGATCGGACAGTTGCGCTGTCTGAGCAAGGCATATCTGTTGCAGATTATGAACATCCACAGAAGGTCTAGGACTGTTCAGGAGTAGAAACATGGGTGACTACCATGATCGTACCTGCGCAAAGACGTGCTGCTCCTGGCAGATGTGTTTGAGATATTCTACAAGACCTGCCTGAAGCAGTACGGGCTGGAACCAACCAAATACTACACCAGCCCCGTCTGTCATGGGATGTGCTGCTTAAGAGCACAGGCGTGGAGCTAGACCTACTCACCGACTATGACAAGAATTTGTTCATGGAGGAGGGCCTGCGCGGTGGGATAAGCGTGTTGTCGCATCGCCACGCTAAAGCCAATAACGCGCTGATCACAATGATTATCCACTAGCGAATCAATGGTTGTAAGACTATCGGAGGGAAGCCCCGCGGAGGTTGGGAAGCCGGTGCCAAGAGAAGTATGTGATCCACGACAGGAATCTCAAGTTCTACCTTTCGTATGGAATGCGGCTTACCATGAAACACTGTGCCCTCATATTCAATCAGAGCCCCTGGATGGAGCCCCTAATTCGCATGATCTGCGTAAGGTCGACACAAGCGATGTTGAGAAGGACCTGTACAAGCTGATGAACAACTCCATGTTCTATAAGACAATGGAGAATCACTGAAGGTGAGACAACATTATGATTGTATGTTCGGCAGAAGTGGAAAAAATATGCATGCTTATGGCCAGTCCTGCCTATGCTCTTCACAAAGTATTCGATGACGACCTGTCTGCCCTGCATATGCACAAGACCCGCCTAGTGTTAAACCGCCCGGTGTATGTAGGCATGTGCTTACTCGACCTCTCCATGCACCTGATGTACGACTTATATTACAACACAATGAAGTCCAGATATGGTATCGACCGGGGCCTGCTATACACAGATACAGACTCGCTGCATATGGAGATCCGCACAGATGACGTGTACGCGGACATGCAGACGGGCCTCACCCACTTTGACCTGATCATATATTCCACACAAGCACCAATAAAAAAGGTCTTAGGAAAAATTAAGGATGAGTGCGCCAGGAGCATGATGTCTGACAGGGGCGAGATAAAAATGCAAAGTGAGTGAAGAAGGTTGCGATGAAGAAGTTCCACCATGGGATGAACATGCTGCGCAGTGAAGGCCACAAGATATATGGCCAGCGTGTTGCTCTCACTGTTTGACTGAAAAAGATTGATAGCCGCGAACAGAGGTGATACCGTAGCCTATGGTCATATTAAGTTCCAAGTAAACTAACGTGGGCATGCCAGGCCTGTAGGGGGCCAGGCCGAAATGATGGCAACCATGACTTAATTTGCAATGACCCGAGCCAAGGAGGAGGCTGAGTCAATCCCCACTTGTTCACGACTGAAGCTAATCCTTAAAAGCAACAAGAGAGAGCAGAGAGCAAAAATAAAAAAAACCTGCATACCCCACAATTAAACGTGCACTACGGATATTTAGCGATGGGCCATAATCGCTACATTCTATACTACTCATAATCATATATTTATTTCTTTATACATACATACATATGTAAAAACATATCTAAAGCTACATATATATATGCACAATTACGGATAAATATATAACCACATATATACATATATATATAAATATATATGCATATTCATATATATATATATATATATATATATATATATATATATATATATACATGTATATTTATATAGATATAAACATATATATATTCATATATATACATATATATATATATACATATATATTTATAAGTATTTATTTATATATACATATATGGATATATATATTCATATATTTATATACATGTACATTCGTACATATATATTAATATATATACATATATATATATATATATATATATATATATATATATATATATAAATATATATATATATTCATAAAAACATTAAAATTTAAAAGTAGATATACATATATGTATATATATGTAAGTACATGTATATGTTTTGCCATACATATCAATATATATCAGAATGTATAAATATACATGCATATATATACATACATATTGTTATATATTTATATATATAAATAAATATAAACATATATATATATACATATGTTTATATATACATATTTATATATATTAATATATGTAAATATATATGCATATATTTATATATATAAATAAATATATACGTAGATATGTATATGCACAGATATGTATATATATAAATATATATATATAAATACATATATGCATGTATATATATATGAATATTTACATATATATATATGTATAGAAGCATACATGAATATATATACATATATATATATGTATTACCTATATATATATATATATATATATATATATATATATATTCATAAACACATTAAAATTTAAAAGTAGATATACATATATGTATATATATATAAGTACATGTATGTGTTTTGACATATATATTAATATATATCACAATGTATAAATATACATGCATATATATATACATATATGCATGTATATATATATGAATATTTACATATATATATGTATAGAAGCATACATGTATATATATACATATATATATGTATTACCTATATATATATATATATATATATTCATAAACACATTAAAATTTAAAAGTAGATATACATATATGTATATATATGTAAGTACATGTATGTGTTTTGACATATATATCAATATATATCAGAATGTATAAATATACATGCATATATATATATACGTATTTTTTATATATTTATATATATATGAATCTTCATACATAAACATATGTATACATATATACATACTTATAATGATCCAATATATATATATATATATATATATATATATATATATATATATATATATATATATATATATATATATATATATATATATATATATATATATATATATATATATATATGCATATATATATATATATATATATATATATATATATATTTATATTTCTCTATGTGTGTATATATTTTCTAATATATAAGTTGTTACATTTGTTTGATAATTCATTAAAGTAGATGCGTCTTATATTCGTTATGCTTCCATGTAGGTACAAGTCATTATGTTGAGTGTATTTAATTGATATGTTACCATCTTAAGCTGTGAAATTGGCCAAAATCATTAGACATCGATTATAATTGATTGAAGGGTTTAAAGTCAAAGGAAGTGGATGTTACTGTGTATTCGATCATTGTAAATCTTTTGGATGTGTATGGTGGGATATATATTCTGAAACTTGAGATCCAAAGCATAACGTAGATTTCAAGCATTGTAATGATAAACACATTACGTTTGACATTCTTTATCATACTGACGTGGATAAAAAATCATTGATCTGTTCCTGCTTAACTTACTTACCATGTATTTTTCAAAGCATAGTAAACTTCACAGTCAAGGTACATCACCAGCTACACAATAATGCATTGTTTTTTTATGCTAAGCACTCATTGATTTACCCAGATACAATAGTAGTGCCTGGGAATTGTTTTCAAGTGCGAATATGATCGATTACGCCCGTACATATCTGAGCCCAAGTAAGTATCGTTTTCTTAATGTATAATTTTAATATAATCTATAGTAATCTAAAATATGTATTGTTGCGTAGCATTTTAGCGTGAAGCTTGATCCAATGAATAACAACTGTTAATATTAAGGATTTGTTAGGAGCACGAAAATCTTATTTGTCCCGAGCATCACGGCACTTGTATTGTGCATTTTGTGTTCAATTAAATCATTTGGTATGCGACACAATTTCAATTAACCTTTCATAGCATGACTAACTTATATTCAATCCGATAGCGGTAGTGATATGAGGGATGACAGATACCCCCTTGAAATCATTATTTGTACATGGCTAAACAAGTGGCATATTTTAACCAAGATATTGAAGGTACAGCATAGTGAATAAAATGATTAAATTGCCACTATAAGTCGCAATTATGCTTTGTTGAAAGCTTATTATCTAAAACTTTACAGTTATAACACATTATCCTGTTTACCTCACCTAACAAAGAATCATATAAGAAGACACATAACAGCCTCTAACTGACTCTTGCAACGATAACAATATACTCTTAAGTAGGATGGTTGGTTGAAGATGTTGCGCCAATCAAACTCTTTGTACTGAAGCCTCAAGTTGATTCAATTTGAGTTAATCACAGTGAAGGACAGTTTCAGTGTGTGTAACAATGCCGGGTAATGTTGGTCATTATGTTGCATTGTTTGGAAAGATAAATTCGACGTAGTATTGGCTGGAACAACATTCACGTGGTACGGACGTCAATAACACCCACATTAAACCATCTGTCATCCATGTTGCTATGTACATCCACACCCACGGGCAAAACGGATCGCGATCATAATGGCGTATATGATAATGATCAGGTGCACTTCAAGTGCCTGCAGCACGTGACACCTGGATATTAGAATAGTGATTGTACATGTTGGCCACCATGGGTGCATGCTTAAGTTAGGTGTCGACAATACACAAGTCACCATTCTGTCGCATTCATTCCAGAGAAGCAATACAGGTGGATGACTTACTATTTCCCCACGAAATTTCTCTGTGAAGACTATAGCTGCACTATTTGCATGAAGCAGGTTGAAATCAAATTGACTTCGTGCTGGTTTTGGTACCTGATCGCACTTAAATGAATGATGTATTCTAATGTACAAAAATAAAAACATAATATATTTGCTACTAGGTAGGGTCGGCTATTGGAGCTGCTTAAGGAGGGAAGACTATAGTATTTTTTACACCAGTGTTTCACGTCATACTCAAAGAAGATGCGATAGTGTAACGGTGTCGGATGGGGATGACGTGGTGCATGGCGAATCACCGACTGGGCACTTACCCGTTTCCGAGTCGGGGCTGTGATATCCGAAGTGTTGGAACTATGGTAAAAACAATCTCTGTTAAAGATCAATTCCAAAAGTCATCCATTTTTTTTCAGTGAAAATAGCTTTACTCACAAACACCTTATTACTATCGTCAAGTCAAGTCCAATTAGGGACCCTTGTTTTTCATGGTTTTGTTCAATTTCACATTTTGGCGAGAAGAACCTAAATAATGTAGGTGTTGAACCCTATTAGACATTCTAAGCTGATACCAGGCTGAGACTGGGGAAAGCGGGCGGGTATGTAGTAAACAAAAGGCCAAACGTCCTCAAAGGTTTCCTGTTTTTGAAATGACATACAATTCACGCCACATTGGGAATATGGATATTGTGGGGTTTGGCTGCATATACGAAGTAACAGTTTTTGAACAATAATTGAACAATTGTGAAGCCATGCAAACGGACAAATATTGCAGTGCAACAGAAGAGGGAAGTCATGGGATAAAGAGTTTATAGATCAATAGTTCCGCTAGAACAGCAAACGACTACTCATGAAATATGTGGAGTACACATTTACCTCATGTCTGCTTTACTATGCTAATCAGCATGATGTTGAAATAAATCACAACACGGTCACGTATTGCACGCTTAGTTATATAGCGTTGATGCGGTATTTAGTTTCTTGTTTCTTTTGAGTGATCGTTAATGTCAGCCTTGCGGACTGAAACGATGAGCGATTTATTCGTCTTTTCGTAGCCTGGGACACAAGACAGTCTACATTGATCAACAGCGGCATTGTAAAAGAGTTCAAGAGACTGCAAATTGAACCAATAATCAACAATTTGCTACATAACAAACAACATCAACATATATTACATTTTCCATACTGCATGAACATTGGCAGACAGGCTTTTATGTTGGAGCCACCATTAGTGGCCATCGTATCACCCAGGGCGTCCCTTCGTCCTTTGCGAGCGCAGGTAGAAAACTCTTTCAGTCTTTGCAGATCGGCATTTGTCTTGGTATTGTCGTTCACCTTACAAATTTAAAAACGTTCTTTAATTCTTACAACACGTCTTCACAACAGTATGTTTCAGTGAAGTGAATTGAAGACCATAACCTTAATCTATTGGTGCTTTCGAAATAAATGCTTTCATAGATATTACAATGATAGTTGCCCACACCTCTATCTAATAGATTTAAGCTATAGGCATCGTCCTAAGCAGATGCACGGTCATATAAGTATATACATATACTATCATCATCGTGCAAAACTCTTTGGACGCCACTCGCATGTCATAAATGGCGTATTACATAGAAAGACACGAGGACCACTGCTGATGTAACATTCACATGGATGGGATTCTAGTTAGTTAAAATAGTCGCATAAATACTTGCTTGCTATGATATCTGTTAAATGAGAGGCACAAAAAATGGGGGTGACTGCTTATCACTGCCCCATACAGACATCAAATGTGTGCACATTAATTTATAAAAAAAATACTTAAATGGTCGAGGTATAGAAATTGACTGCTCGACAGTGGTAAATTGTTAACAATATGATTCTAAATCTTGCCGCCCTATTCTTTTTGAATAGCAGCCTCATCCATAAAATTTTATGATATTGAGGAAAGGACAAATTAAAGAGACTGGCCGCGAATCACTAGTCAGGTCATTCTTCACATTACTCATTAGTATTATATGTATAATAGTAATTGGAGAAAACATGTGAGTTGATATCAGACACATATAAATCACATGAGTTGTCGGTATCGTCAATGGTTGTTTTGCAGACAATGACAGATTGTGTATTCGCTATATGGCACAATGAAGCTGTGATCGCATAGCTGTATATACATTAAGGCAACCACATCTAACTAACTTTATAATGCAAGTAAATGATATTATTAAATATTTCTTAACATTATATCTGAGATAATACTTGAAACTGTTACCTGAAGATAATCCATATTTTGTGAAATCATCCAAAGTTGTAGCTCCAGTTTAGGTGCTCTTCACAATGGCATGACTGTGTGAGAAGGTTTTCTATATGACACCTGTACTCTTATCAGATAGTTAACGTGTGTTTATGTCAGTGACTAATTAATTTAACAACGCTCGATCATAAAAAAAGGTAAGAGAAGGTAATATCACCCAACCGGATCTAGGAAACGTATGGAAAGCATCCATATGGCAAAGTTAAAAATTCGCGTATTTTTTTCTGTTGGCTATTTTGGTGTACAGCAATTGGCCAGGCAGCATAGAAAACAAATTATCTGTGACTGCGTTGATTTCAAATAATTGATTCTACAGCTCACGATCGGTTACTGGACAAATTTGTTGCGGTCCCCCAAGACCGACTGTGATAATGGTAATTCATAAACACCGTTCAACCAGTCAATCTAACTTGTTTATGTACTAAATTACTTTTTAAACGAATTTTTTTTTGTACACCTATTGATGCGAGTCAGCCCGAAAAAGCAATTAAGCCAAAACTGTTTTTACATACCACTGAATCGGATGCTACTTCAACGAGCAAGTTATTGGCGTAATAACGTGTGTATCAAATTTAATATAAAAGTAAATTTTAGAAACATATATAAGAGCATGTGTTATGCGTTGAACAATCACCCGCCTGTAGGTGCAATTTTTTGTTAAAGCACGCAACCCTCGCGTGTAGAATAAGCGGGCATTATGACAGCAAGCGGTCGATTCTTTATGAGACTATCGCGACCGTCTTGGCAGCGAGTAGAGGGTGAGATGATTGAATAAAGTACTTAACATTGCATGTTACCATCCATATCGAACGTTCAGTGATATGGGATGATGTGACAGGCCTCGATGAATAACAGGAAACTCGCCGTCCCTATTGCCCATAGAAATATATCCAATAATATACGGGAATTGGTTGACTGCGCTGCTTGAAGTATTGTCTCACACCATTTACCAAAAACAGATAAATGACTTAAAAACATACTTAAGTTGCTGTCTTAACTAATTCATCTGTCAAATAGTATCGGGTTAGTCTTTTTTTCACCATACTGTAACTGTACTCTTTAACAATGGCATTCAGCTTCAGGATATTATGCGAACCGAAGTTATTTACAAAATGTTCGCATTAATTGGCGTTTACTTATGCTACCCCAAATCAACATGTATACCATTCTAGCACCGCATATTCGCCATACACGTCTGATCTAACCAAATGTATCCAAACAACTTCATCTCAGCGTGTGTAACCAACCGTCCCGCACAGGTTGTACAATTTACAATTTGCTCAGACACGCTTTTTCATTGGGCACAGCCGACAGGCACTCTAATCTGGCATTTCCCGAGGAACATTTTGGTGCATTGATTGCATTTGATCATCATTACCCTCTCCAGCGTCCCATATCTTTTCTGGAGCTGCGAGTCATTTTAAAGTGTGTAGACTGAAGCCGGATGAAAAGTGCCTCTGACGTCTTTATCTTTAACGTACTTACTGACAAATTGTAGTCAAGATATGTTAGTATACAATTTTAATACATAGCTCCGATACGATAATCACGATGGTGGTTAAAGTAACCGTATACCTCCTGCTGGAGGAAGATAGCTTTTGTCTATTGTTCTTTGTACATTTTGCTTTTGCCCTCGATTTGGGCTGGTTCTTCTAAATACTGATCCCAATAAAGTTGGAGATTAATAATGTACAAAGTGTTTAATGTGGTATCTTTAAACTTATAATAATGTCTCTTTAGAAGCGGAACAGATATATAGTTCTATCCCCATAATTTCCATGCATATGACCACCGCACAGTTAATATGTTGTACATATCAAATTACATCAACATCAAAGCAGTCAGCACATTATGGAGGAAATTCAATCTGTTACCGCACATCAGTTGATGAAAACTCTGTCAACAACGTATCGCCTGCCTTGGCTCTCATTGCTGTAATGGCCTTGCAAAGGTCACGCTGATGTGATCCCCAACAAACGTCATTCTGACGTGACTGGCCGACGGGCGCCGTCATCTAGCATGCATCATGCCATCAAACCTAAAGAGAGAGCCGTGGGTGACGAGCCTTGACTTCAATACGGTCACATCTGACTACCCGAACTCATCGCGACGATTGAATATAGGAAGTATAAACGGAGAGCTTCTGTGCAGGCTTTTAGGTTAGCCAATACGGTTATCCGTTCATCTTTTAGATCTGAAGATATCGAAAATGTAAATCAACCTATTGCTCCAGTAAGTCACTGCATGCAGGATGTTATAAGGGAAATATAACAATCCAATATATTCATAATTCACCCATCCAATAATAACAAGCTAGGAGTCCGGATAAGGATTAGGGCTAGTAGAATTACTAAGATGATTTACTATAAGGATGTTAGGCTTATAGGGTGGAGATAGTATAGATGTGCTATTGATACCGGGGAGAACAATACAAAGATCCAAGGCACAGTTGGTACTTATAGACGGCTCCAGCATCAACTCTGAATCCCCTTGCATCCGGGACGTCCCCGTTCCTTTATCCTTATTTGAAGCAATCTGGTCAATAAGCAAGAGAAACTTCAGTTCGTGTTAAAGTATTCCCGCTGTGTCATAATAACTGTTAAAGAAGCTAAACAACCACCAGTGCAATGAGATATCGCTGTTATACCGCGCCTTATCTAAATCCATGTATTGTACGGAAATGATAACGTACATGGTCCACACAGTCGACAGCCTCCGTGTAATCTTTTACAATCATAAGTGGGTGCGTTTAACTGAACCCAGGAGGCCGCAGCAAATACTATCCGATTTTGTCATCCTGCGGCCGTAGATGATCCAGGCCGTCACATTGATTGCGCCTATGACATTCGACGTTTTAAGGTATCTGAACTTAACCTTTGTGCACATGTATTTTCTTGTTCCTTATTTATGTGAAATGAGAACGGACAGACAGACAGATAGCCAGACATTTTATTATATTAAGTCCGCATGATTATCATCTATGACGACGTAAGTGATTACAATATAAAAGATCTTCGTGTGGTGCACTGTGTCCGAGCTTCCGCCATCTCTCAATAAAGTTACGCTATCACAGCAGTATGCTGTTTAACAATGTCTCCCAACCCTAATGATGAATGACTACAGAATGAAGAGGAATAAAATGAGATGAGGGTAGGAGTCAGTGGTAGGCAGTGTTGTCATAGTGAGCGTCCAGCGCCCTTCCTCATCTTTGTCCTTTTGTAAGGAAATCAATGAACATCGATTTCGGAATAGATTCTTGGCGCAAAGGATGAGTAGGACCACATATACACTGAGTATCTGCAAAACAAAGCAGGCAGACTAACCGTATATGGATCACTTTACCTCGCACACATGCCTTTAATCTTTCTCCCTCTCGATTATAAAGGTATGGCACTCAAGAAACATCGGCAAATTCTCTGTACTGAAAAAGCGATGCAAAATGTATGAGCCTCCTGCATGTGGGTAAGACGGTATAGGCCAACTCTCAGGTTTATATCAATGTAACATGAAGGTTAATAGCTACTGCTTACAGCAACAAACCCTGATGCTTTACCGCATCACGATTGTGGCCTTGATTTCACGAAGCACTGTATTTATATCAAGCTTCAAGGCCCACATACTCAAATATAAATAAATAAATATATATATATATATATATATATATATATATATATATATATATATATATATATATATATATATATATATATATATATATATATATATATATATATATATATATATATATATATATATATATATATATATATTTATAGTTGTGTATGTGGGCCTTGAAGCTTGATATAAATACATTGCTTTTGAGTGAACAATTAGGTATTTATGATGCACCTGAAAGAAACAGCAAATAGCCGAGCGCCTGACTTTTAATTTAAGACGCATTTAAGCTTACGAACCCCCATTGAGATCGTCGGTGATTGTTTATCAAGACTTCAGCGAAGTACTGAATATACAGATTTGGACATCTTATACGACCTTATCGGATGTCCTGTTGGTATTGTTAATTGGGCGCTAAAATACCGTCGCTCACTTAGCTGACCACTTTTTCACATAGCTTACCTTACTAACGCTGCAGTGTGACGGTTATGTTTAATGATGTATCCCCATACATATGTTTTCTGGTCTTTTATATATAATATAACTGTTTGTTTCATCCAACTCCGCCAAACATTATCATTATCCCTTTACCCCACCCGATATGTAGCGATATTTTCCATACTAATGGAGTAAAACACCCCTCACGACCAGCCGTGATTTTTGGTTTACGAATTGTATTCGAGTTCTTTATCTTTGCATGTGTCGCAGTGAGCCGCGATAGGCCACTTAATTGTTGTTGTTTCCGGTAATAATGCACGGAGGTAATACTCCAAGGTTAGCGTAGGCCTTTGAGAAGCTGTTACAAGAGCTCGCGCTTTCAACTGGTCTGAGCCTCACGATGCGGCGCGTGCTGTCAACGTAATGACAGCGCATTTTGGTCTCGGCGAACTTACGCGGATATATAAGTTTAGTCATGATTAATCACCATGCTCTGTGCACGAGTCGACCAAGTCAACTCGTCAGCGTCCAGTGCACACTGCCCTAGAAGCCACGCAAGCAATCCTCACAAGATACCAGGAAAAGTAGGACAACTTGACAAGCATGATTGCTTAATGTAATGACTTGTTTGACTCTATATATATGAATATATAAATATATGTATGAATATATATATATATATATATATATATATATATATATATATATATATATATATATATATATATATATATATATATATATATATATATATATATATATATATATATATATATATATATATATCTATATATCTATATATATATATATATATATATATATATATATATATATATATATATATATATATATATATATATATATATATATATATATGTATATGCATAATTTTAATTAAAGAAATTGTCTTTTCCTCGGTAGGGAGAGTTCGACGAATGATATCGATATCATAACCCTTGATTGCTGGTAAAAGTCAGCCAACTTCAAAAACACATAGACTTCCAAGAACATTCCTGTCTGTCATTTCCTAAAATGAAATTATCAAGCAGTTATGCAAAGAATATGGAAAAGCGTCTGCCGTCTACATCGCCTACAGAGTGACAGTAGCTATTTAGATATCATCCATAAGCACATTTAGGGGGGAGATGATAGGAAGTCAGTTGCAAACACATTCCGATTGACACAAGGTTATCATTTCGAAAATCACAGTTGTTTGAATATGTTGTGCATGCCTTGGCCAAATATTGAAATGTCGCTTGATACTGTGCAATCCCGTTGGTTGGTGATATATTTTGGACGCCATTGCAGAGGAATAACCTTGAAGCGAGCCCTGAATTAAACACGATAACGCTAATGCCCATTGATTATTACATATTCAAAAAGGTCGAAGGTCAAATTAGGTGTGTTGAGCATAGACGATATCAATAAGTTTAATCGTCGCATAACTTTCGCCATAAGATTCGCTCAGATTATTGGCACTTATACTTTAATGTGTTTATGTGAAGAACAGTACCCACAACCAACAATTCAGGCTGTAAACATAATCAGATAGCGCCGAACGTTACATTGCTAAGAATAAGCTCCTTTATATATGTAGGTATAATCTTAGGCATAAAACAGATAATAGACTGCGTTAATATAGTGCGAATGTTCATATCCACAAGGCAGATTTTGCAATGATTTATACAGTTGTACCTCACACTTACACAAATAGGGCAGAAAAGTATGAGCTAAAAGAGCAGGCTGAACTATTTCTATTGATTTGTACCAAACAATGTATGTAAGATTGACGTCCGAATACAGTAGTGCCGGCCAGTGCACACCTAAACCGGCACCTACAATCCGAGCAACACAACAAATCGGTTTTTATTTCTCCAGCCTAGGTTTTTCGGGCTTTTCTCCGGAACGGTTGGACATATCAACATGAAATTTTAGGGAATGATAGATCAAGTTGGGATACAACTACCGATCCAGATTGATGCGCATGCGCAGTGTTGGAGGCTTATGGGATCGATTTTTCGTCTATTTTTTCCCCCATTTTCTGTAACTATCTCCTCCATAAATACTGCAGTTACAAATATATGAATTATATGGTTGTAACAAGCAATTATCGTGGCATGGAATAGGCGAAAAAAATACTTGTTTTCACCTTTTATACTTTGTATAATGACATTTATTTTAGAGTACCTATCGCGATTTTTGCTACGAGTTCTCTCCTCGCAGATATCTCTGAAACGGCTGTAATTTACGCCCATGAAATTTTGTCAGTATTAATGATTGTAACAGTATTTTAAGCATTCACAGTATAAAAAAACAGTAAAAAGGACGTTTAGTTTGAATGTTTAGCGAGCAGGCTAACTTACGTAATCGACCAGAGGTCATCATCCCTTCTCCCGCTTTGCATTACCAAACCTTACGTAATCGACCAGAGGCAGTCTTCCCTTCTCGCTTTGCATTGACTTGGCTAAGGGGTCATGTCAAACAACTGCTAAGGGGTCATGTCAATACATCTAAGCGGCAGCAGCTTGTGACGGATAACACTAAACACATTTGTTTTTCGTTTTTCATGCGGTCAAACGGAAAACGAGTGGCGCTGCAGTCGGCGATGTTTTTACTGATACAAGCGTCTGGAAAGGTTGGTTAGTATTCGCACCGGACGTCCCCCGCCAGGGCAGGCGCTTCAAATAAAAACATCACTAAGACATCTCTTCCCCATACTTTTGGATCTCAAAATTACTTAATATTTTAACCAATAAAATATTATATTTCGGCCCCATCTCTGTGTTCGAGTTTTACTAAAAGAAGTCGTCAACATCACACACGACAACTATTTATAGATAGCGGCTCGGCGCTCGGAAGTTTATCATCGTAAATCGAGCGCCTGTGTGTATACATAAATATGTGTGTGTGCGTGTGTGTATGTTTGTGTATATATACCCGCTTTGATTGCACGGGGACATCCGGTGCACACTGTCGGTGAGAGGAAACGTCTTGACCCCAACCTACATATCCAGCCGCTTGTATCAGTAAAAAAATACCGCCGATAGCAGCGCTACTCGTTTTCCGTTTGACCAAACAACAAACGAATCAGTTTGGTGTTATCCGTTTATCGTCGCATATAAAAAACGGTTTACGGTTTAGCTGATGTTGATCGTTTTCAGTTTTTAGTTTTGGTTAACAAAAAACGAAAAGACGGTATATACACGGACCCTTAACACCAACATTACGTGATGTAAACAAGGCGCAATCACAGTCCCGACTGCTGAACTAATAGGTCAAGTATTCACTTTGCTTAGAGATAACATTTGTTCGTGTAATTTGTTGATACCGTATTGCTGGTCGTCCAGGCGTGCCGTTGGAAGACATGCCGTTGGCGCTTGTGCCAAATCTAGTTTACAATTAGTGGTAATTCATTGTATTGATCCCGGGTATTTGTGACACTTCCATCAATCATTAGTACATACACGGAAACAACAGTTGACAAGGAACACTTTCAGTGACACATATTCGTAACCAGGTCTATTAGAGCGCGTAATACTTAGGCAATAAAACATTCAAAATATAACCCTTAAATTTGTCATATTTAGAAAATTGAATTATATCTTATTATCAAATATCCTAGCGGAGGTCATGTGACTTCCTGTTCTAGGATAATTAACCAATAGTTAAAATAGAATCAGATACTATACGTCTGACCTGGAATCTGCAAGATGCAACGGCAGCCCACTGAAGGATTATGCGAAAGCGAATGGTTTTATATGAAGGTTTATTATGACTTATCACCGTTGACTTCATATTTCCTTCATAGACGGACAATCACACCTACCTTTAAGTTCAATAAGTGTGTTTTCGTTAAGTGATGAGGATTTTTTGGGTCTTCTCTTACTAGGATGTTGTGCATAATCTGTTTCCTCGCGAAGCCAGAATTTCATCAGTTGGCGTCTTTAGTTCGCCTAAAACGGGAATTCTAATTAACATTGTCCCTGTAAATAACAAAAGACTTTCGTAAACTGTGACATTGCTATATTTTTTGAATGAATCGCGACCCTTTATTGATTGTTGTCAAAACGTTGATAGAAAACAAAAGATAAGAGGATTTTTATCGAGAGATTATTAATAGTGGCTCTCCACTATTCAAAATGGTACACAAGAATAATTTCCCCAAGCAACCAGGAATACAACTATGAAAACCGAACCAGAGCAAGCATCAAATACTGGATATGGAAGTGTTTGACGAATAATGCATCATACAACATGCACCACTGATCACATTTTTCGATTACCGTTTAATCGAACTATTCTGGTTAAGGGAGTTATTCATCTTGTGTCAGCCGCATATGCTCGTCATTTACCATTGTCTATTGTGCGTAACCCGTTGTTTGTGCGTAACATTTGGTTATTTGAAAGAATGTTGAGGAATATTTCGGCGCTCGATTTATACTAGCGCTGATTCCGGTTATATGACTATTGCTATGCCCATCACGTCGACGTACCATTAAGGTAGCTCTACTCACCACGTTGTGGAATTTATTCCCTTTTTCCTCCCATATCCCTTTGCTTTTCGCTTCAAGATCTCAAAATCCAGGGTTCCCTTGCGGATCTCATTATGCTTTATGCTTGGCTGATTGGGTCTTTAAAAGTTGACTTATGGCAATGCATGGCGTTGTAAATGTCATGTGTAAATCCTGTCGACAATATAGTTTGAGATAGACGGTATGATAAAGAATACAAATTGTTGTTAAATTGATATTTGTAGTCATGACCTAACTCTGCGTGCTTCGTCACGTAAGAGGCTGGCAATGTAAAAATACATCATCCAAGGTAGGCCCCACCCATGCTCTTGTTTTGATTAATGCCAGCGAATTAAGATTCATCATCATGATGAATGCAGACCAGTTTGATTGGGTGTTTTTAGATTCGATATCAGTAATCACAATTATAACACATAGATAACCCTTACTTATATTCATCGGCTTAATTAATAACGATTTACAATGTTTGCATCCTTCATAATATGACTACGTTATAAAGTCTTGTTTTCGTCAAAAACGATGCTTATTATAAAATATTTATTGCACGAGGGGCAGGCTAAGATCATCCAACAGATATTGCATGACAATATGATGCCTGACTTAAATTCCAACTGCACTGCAGTGTACGCCATAAGGGTAATTTGCAGCGTTAACTGCTGATGACGCCAGATTAGGTAAACATCTGTGATGAATATTCAGAGATAGCCATTGGATACAATAGAAGAGAAAGGTCCGTTTAGCGATACGCTGTCAGAGGGAATGTAATTTCTGGCAAAAAAACGTCGGCGTTTATCTGAGTTTTGACATTGACGAAGCATTCACAATAATTCAATTCGAAATTTTGTTTCTTCACTGTCAAAATTACACTAGTTATTGATTATTAGCCATAATCGAACAATATTAGATAGAAATGCTATTTGTCATCATTGTTATTCTTCGCATATGGTCATTATATATGTAAGCAACACTTTGTTATTACTGAATATTTAGCATATATATATACATATATATATATATATATAAACATATATGAATAAATATATGTATATATTTATGTTTATATATATATAAATAAATATATATATATAAATATATATATATTTACATATATATATATATATATATATATATATATATATATGTGTGTGTGTGTGTGTGTGTGTGTGTGTGTGTGTGTGTGTGTGTGTGTGTGTGTGTGTGTGTTTGTGTGTGTGTGTGTTCAAAAGTTTTTCAATAACTCTGGGGAGTCATAGGTCATGCAGACGTGACTTTCAGCTTGCTTCTTACGGACGCATGCCATCATCAGTTAACAAACAGACGCCGAGGTAAATGTATGAGACAAGCTCTGCTGTACACCAGATTGTTAAAACTACATATAATATGCATTTTTCGGTAATATTATTACCGAAAAATGCTGATGATATCCATTACTAAATATGTTGTTCAAGCAGCTGTGTTTGATAGGAAAGATCAGGGAGTGAGATAAGTGTTGGTTTTCCTTGTAAGTCGATAATGGTGAAATAAGAGACAAAGTATTATAAAAGCATTTAAAATAAATTATCATTATAATCACAATGCCAATATACAATCATAAGTTTTTCAGATCAACGTGGGGGAAGTGGCATCATAACATTAGAATTACACTTCGTCATCAATTATAACGGTACTTACCTGACATCGTAATATCCCCAGATAGTGGATTCAACTGTTGCCAGGTGCTGTCAATAAAAACAACTGAATGGATTGGCAGGGCAGATGTGTTTGATTACAGTCAGCCTCACACCTCTCATACCCAGCAGGTAAAGATCGTTTTCTACTCGTACAAGCTCTTGCATTCTTTAATCCCCTTCCCCACTACATACGCAAATTATTACCTTAGTTTTTAGATGTAGTTGTTGGTTGCAAACAGTTCTTGATTTACTTTTTACTACCCCCACCCCCGCACTATCTTCCAGCCATTTTGACCCTTCGAAAATATTTCCCATTTATGAAGATTATGAACAATAGGGCAACAAAATGTGACGTCATACCGCTGATAGGGGCCTTCATCGGCTCTTGTCAACAGATTTTCTCTGCAGCATTCTTATCGTGTCTGGGAGGTAATCTTGGTGATCACGACCAGGATCAACATCATGGTTGTTTAGAGGCGTCATAAGTCGAAACATGCAATGTACTTGCTACAAGCACCCTGTGCTTTTGCGGACACAACTTGGGGAAGGATGTAATTATAACGACACCACTTTGTCGTATCGCAATCTGTGGCGTGGTCATGTGCGACACGCGCTTGAGGATGTTGATGAAGGAACACGAACTCCAGGGTTAGGGTTAAGAAGAAACTTAAAACTTTATTGATTAATATGACTTTAAAATTTAAGATGGAGCCTTGCCTAAAAGATGAAGAGAGAAGTGTCGAGCTTGGAGGCCAGAGTAGAACTGATTTTTAAAAGTGAAAGTGATTCCCTCAACGACACACTATCCCAAGTCTCAGGGAACATGCAGTAGCCTAGTCAGAGGGTGGGCGTGGCTATAAGATATGGGGTATGTATGAGGAGAGGGGGAGGGGCTAACAGGTGACACGAAGGTCACCCGTGGGCATGACCGAGGGGTACGTTATGACGACGGACAAGGTTGCGGCATAATGTATTTTTGACACAAAAACGACACACCGCTCCAGGAATACTAAACTCATAACTTAGAGCTTCATATATTTACCGCCATTTCAAATATTACGAACATGCCTCAGCGTCACTGTCAATGTATTTTGTGTGCTTGGCAAGTTGCTCAATAGATGTAAAATTAACAACATGGATAAAGGAGATTGGTGGGACAACTTTCGTATAATCCTCAAGACTGGCACCCATAATAATATGAACAAATACAATTCTCCAGAATTGGTGTAATCCTTGCATTGGCTATTTTCAAGGGCAAGGTAGAATTTGTAATTGCGGATGAGGTCATTCTTACAAAGAGCGGTGTCGTTCATATGTGAGATACATGGATCCTTCTTACCTCAACGTCCGTACACATCGACAGGTATAAACCTCTGTAGTTTCTTGACTACATCATCCCTAAACTTTACACCACAATGAATTACAAGTCATAGATTTCCTTTCGTCTTATTATGAGTAACATAAGACAGAGATGAGTTCAATGATTTATACAGACCAAAGGTCATGAGAATGTCTCACTCAGAATGATAAATCATGGTAAGGTCATGACTCAATTTAAGGCGCGAATTTCTTGGTGTTTCTAATACCATTGCGATCCAACACTGTCCCAAATATTGCTCCTGGGGAAATGCACATTGCCTGAGGCATGGAAAATCACATGGCATCCGTGTTTCTGGAATGGAATACTCCCTATACCAATGGAAAACCATTCTTTACTACTGAAAAAATTATTATTAAGTACTAATATTGAATAATTATCCTTATTAACCACAGAAGAATGCAAAATCCACGATTCATCAGGCATCCAGAAATACATTATTAAATATAATTTGGTTGCAATGAGCAACATGAGAAACACAGCTTTACTTCTGGTCATGAAAATCCGAGCCGTCCAGCGGCGAGGATTTGCGCCCCATAATTCAGCCCTTTCCGAACACAAAAATCATGGGATCAGCAGCGTCCATATCCACACTACGATCACGTGATCTCCACACCTAGCAACCTCAGATTATGAGTGTAGCTGTAATATCACCTCTGAGGCAGCATGAACGTTTCAATTCCTGGTGCCTCAATCCAAATAAGCGGTATAAATTGATACTTTCCCGATTTGTGGTAGTGTGATTATTTGTTGGTGCCATATGGTTTAGCTGATACGTGTTCTAAGAGTCTTTTTGTAAATTCTAAGAAGCTGTTTTTCTTCAGGAAGCTTGATAATGCGAAAACCAGAATTCTATATGGTGCAGCTGCTCCCCATTTATAAAAATAATATAGATATTAATTGAAAGAACAGCATATATTTTGATGGACACATGAACAGATACCTGCTGTAGATTCATTAAAGCATACAGCATCGATCATCTGGTTTTATTTCCTTGCCTGAGCTTGTTGTCATTATAAGCTCTAATTGGTTTACCTTCATCAAAGAGCACCTTGATCTTGCTGTACATGTAGCAGAATAGAAATAACAAATTGTCATATTCGCCCCTGTATGTTGAAGAAATGAAATGTTGATGAAATTCCTTGAAGAAATAGTAGATAGCCTCAATAGTGGCAAGGTATGTGTCGGGTTTATCTGTCTGATGACGCCAGAATTTGGTCTTTTGGGACTTCAATTCTACTTTCCGTAAGCCTGTATGAAGAACCATACTATACTATCAAAATAGTTGACAGAGATCTAAGACGTGATAACAAGATATAGTGAATGATGATACAGACTGAATAGTTTAAAAACAGTAGTTATCACGGGAACTTTTCCCTTAATCTCACGTTTCAAATATACTATCAATATAAACAAACAAATAAAAATGCTATTTCCCGGTGAGATTGTAGATTGGGGTAGAATTGGGTTTGGTATCGAATCATAACGTGAAAAGGACACTTTTTCCATAATTATAACATCACTTACCTGACAGCCTTGCATCCCCAGCTATTTTATTCAACTGTTGCCAGGTGCTGTCAATAAAAACAACTGTATGGATTGGCAGAGCAGATGTGCGACTGTGTTTACAGTCTCCTTGGTTACAGTCAGCCTCATCTCCAATAGGTAAAGGTCTCTTTCTACTCGAACCAGTACTTCCATCCTTCATGGTGAGCTTGGATTGCGGTGAAGCTGAATCATCCCTTGTGAAGCCATCCTTGACGCCTTCTGTTACACTACCTCCGTCTGGGACGTTGGTCCGGGTTGTGACAGACAATGCTTCCAGTGGAACAGCTCCTGGGCCAGGGCACACCAACACCACCTGCATTCAGCAACATCAAGGGGATTATACGCAGGTTTTCTCAGCTGTAGATATCACAGGTTAATCAACCATTAGGATAATCCAACAGAGAAACACAAGCAATGTTATCATCAGACTATCTGTATAAATGTTAGATAATGTAATGACATGAGATCAAACTACATACACCAGCTGTGTGTTTGTAGTCTGGGATACAGGGGAACGTGTAGATGTTGACGCTGTCTGGAGCTAAAATTGCAGCATGGATTGCTGTGCTCTTACCGTCAGTTTCATTCGGGTGCTTAATTATGTCAACTTTAACAGGTAACTGAAATCAACAACTGCAATTTATATCTTGTGTCTCATAATCAAACATGAAAAAGTTGTCCTTTCTCAATATTAGGGTTCTTTTTCCTGTGATTTATTTGCTGCGAGTTTTATACAAATCAACTTATGCAAACAATGTGGAGCTGGCAGAACTCACTTGCAGCTTTGGGTACTTGCCGAGTGTGCTGCCCAATGGTATGAAACATGAGTAACAGTAGAATTTCCTGGACCGACCACATTTAGGACATTTACAGCGAGATTCAACAGAATCCAAAAAACTGGCATCGTCAATGTGCATTTCAGAAAATGGATTTTCTTCCATGGCCAACGGTTATCTGGAACATCAAAAGTTTGTCAAATATACTGGGCGTTTTTTTGTTTCAATAAACGAAAAAGTAAAAGAGCGGTATATACAACAACGCTGACTGCAGGGCCACCTGTTTTCCATTTTACCAAACAAAAAACGAATGAGATTGTGTTAATAATAGAAACATGAAAACAAAATTGCTTACTTCTATACGTTTTTCATTGTCGCATATCAAAAACAGTTAACGGTTTAGCTATTGTTGTTCATTCTAATTTTTTTGTCTAAGGTGCATCATACAAGGGTCTTCTGAGACTAGCATACATTGTGCATTGAAAAGTACTCACTATATAAGTGCATTACCTCATTAGAAGCAGCAATTTCAAGACAAGTCAAATAATCTGCACCATTTAATAATTTGTTGCTAAAGCATACCCCATCTTGGTCTAGATGATGTTTGTTGTAAATGTGAAATGAATATACTGTTAGAAATGTATAAAATTTCTCCAATGGTTACTCCCATATATAGTGGGTTTATTATTGTAGCAATGCAGGAGTGTATTAATCCACGTTGTGATGTTATTCTATCAACTGGCTTGGAGAGTCCTGCTCTCATATCGAGGGGGGGGGGTTGTTCCTCTTTAAAGTGGAAATGGTGGTTAGAGTAGGTGGCACTAAAGAGGAAGCATGCACAGACTAATGTCCATGAAATTATGCGATCATGTAGGGTGTCCAGTCTGCCCGTGTAGCCCAACAGACCAACAGTCGATCGAGTACTACCTTGTTGTAGAGGGAGCACAAGCTCCACTTGGTTCAAAAGAGCTATGCCCGTGTTGCTGACATCGACTTTTACCATGAACAGTCACAAAAGTATGTGCAGAATTTATGCTTGCAACACCAGCACAACAGGATATCGCTTGTTAAAACACAGGGATTGGTATCAGATAGCTCTTTCGAACTAAGTACGGGAGTGATGCATGCACTCCCTCTTGATAAATAGAACCCGACGTTGGTCTATTGGGCTAGTATCAGAAGGTAGGTTACCTTCTGATACGAATCATTGCGGGTTTAAAAGCAATACGATTCGAGCAATATGGCTTGCCCTAAGCAACATTTACACCCGTGATATTCCCGGTCGGACGGTCTTCGTCCTGTAGTGTAGCCTGTAGTGTAGAGCGACACGAGCCCTACATAACATGGCTACAATACGTCCGGGTATATTTTTATATTACCGTTCGACCGGGGCTAGGGCGACACAAGGCAAGGCAACTCGCCCTTGGTGTTTTGATGATCTGATGCCACCAGCTCGAATGTGAGAGATCGAAAGTAGTAAATGGCGCGCAGCTGTCAGAGTTTCTTTGCCTAGGGCGACACAAGTGAGCGATATTCAGACAGATCATCTCGTCTCTACTGTCTACACACAAAAGGAATATATTTACAGACCATAAATTAATTTGCTTACCAACACCAATTTCACAATTCCCTGAATATCTTATAAGCGCACGTCGCTTTAATTTCACACAACGAATTTCCCACAGTTGACTGCGTAAACGTCGAGAGTAAATATCGCAACCACTTTGTTATGTAGCACCGAATAGGCAACAATGATAGAAGCGGGCAGCGGGGACTTGCCGTGGGGCACTCGTGTGTGTCTGTTTGTCCATCCAATTATAGTCATTTGTAGCAACTAAGCTATGAGCGACTAGCAGTGAGTGTCTGCGTGATGTCAGAAATCATATTTAAACGAGAAAAGGGATGACGACAAAAGGGATTTAATTCGTTAGATTTTATGCCATAGGTCTGAGGTCATGGCTATTTGCGTTGTTTCAAGATTTGACAAGAAACATGTTTCACCCCAAGCTTATCCCTCTTATGTACAGCTTGTCCCCTCCCCAGCAAATAAATAAAATTAATATCATCTGGAGCTTGATCAGTGTGGCAGTAATTTACAACAAAGGCAAAGTTTGCACAATCTTTGAATATGGTTATCAAAGACTTTTTATTAAAATTTTCCTGGACAGAACACAATTTGTAGAAAATGCCCAGGACATCTTATTCTCAACAACATAGCCAAACAAACAGCACTCTACACCATAATGCAACCATCGAGTTGATATCATTGGGTGACACTCTCATAAAATCACGATGAATACTCATCATATGGTGCATGTGAAGATGGTATAATTTGTGATAAATCATCTTCCCAATTATTAACCTTTTTCATTTTGTAACAAATATTCAAAGTATAATTATCTCATGATTATGTAGATAAACATATGATTTTGGCTTGAAATCTCATATATGAACATGAGCCTAGTCCCAAAATGCACAATTCACAACAATGGCAGTTAAATTACCACCCAACATACCCATTAAAAAACAGCTACATATCACAAACTTTGGGCTTATATATTAGTTGATAATTACACATCCTGGTTTCATATCTAGAACCATCTGATCCAGGGCTTCTATGAAACAATTGCTTACCATCACAACAGCATATACCCTCATGAATTACATTACTGAAGTAACTGAAAAGCATGAAGCTAATTGCCAATGGATACTATGGGGGAAATTTTTCCATTTCCACATAACCACTTAGTGGCATTATTACAGAACATTGTGTACAATTATTGCTTGAAGCCCACATTTGATAAAGCAGGCTATCACAACAAGCCATAAGGCACTCATTGGCAATCACACTCTCATGATTGACATGACAACAAACCAGATCTTTATGAACCACATTACAGTCAATTTCATTTTTCTAGTGGAAATAATGCTTTAATGGTATTTGCAAAACATTCCTTATTTAATAGAAAATAACCCTAGCACAACGCAAATAATACATATTAACGCTGAAATAAAAAGGAGGATATCTCGGTACAGGATTCGATGAAACACTTATTTTACACAACCTTAAAGAAAGTGAGTATTGGACTCCTTTATAGCAACAAAGAATCAAGTTGAGAAGTACCCCTGTTTAGCACAACCCCGTTTCTTTCACATCGACATGTTATCGACTCCTGCAAACATGTTAACAGGGTTTCACTGACAATGTATATAATGATTTGCACCAAGGCTCTAACATGGTTTGGGTGTACACCAGAAGCAGTACTTATTCATTGAGAATACACAGTATGCTGAAAGAAGCACTTCAATCACTACACTTATGGCACCTCCAATGAACATGTGGCAACAAGCCAAAATGAAGAAGATAGAAGATAGTTTCATGCTACAGTAACAGGGAACCCAACTCCAAAACTGTTGATCACCTGGTCATCATAAGTTGGTCCCTGTGCCCTGTCTGAGAAGCCCATGACAATATACTCAGCATAAATGGAGATTCTTAATTTACATATCAATAAACCATAACAATGATATCATGATTAAAATAAAAATATTTACAACCAACACCATATGGTTGAATAAATATTCACACCAGAAATGAAATGTACAACTCTCATGTTTGCTCGAATGATATTGACTGGTACAAACATATACAATCACAACATGTTCTGGAATGGTCAATGGGACATTCATAAAATAAGTACAAATGAATCGATCAGCAACTTAAAATTCATCGTGGAAGTTTTTCCCAGTATCTATGACTTTACTGCCAAGGAAAAGTTCCAGATTTTCAAGAACTTCAGTTTTGGTGAGGACACCATCTCCATTCTCATCAGCTAGCGCAATCAGGTTCTCTGCTTCAATTTCACTGTGGTTCCTGTTGCCTGGGTCTACATATTTCTGGAAGCATACACATATATATGGCAGTGTATGCAGGTTATGTGCTACTTCCCATACCACATCTGCATTTCCAGCCCCCATACATCTGCACCCGTTTTCCATAGTCCTCGTAGCCAACAACATCTTCAAGTGCCATGCTTGCCAAACAACAAGTAATCTGGAATCTTATTCAGCATATGGTGACAGCTCAAGGACCTTGTATAATTCAAGTGATTGGGATGATGTGATGGGAAGATGGTGAGCTGCATTTGAATGAAGCTCCCATGGCTGTTACTAAGTTGGCGGCTACCAATGAAACTCAACCAGACATTGACATCTGCTTCAGGCATCCAGCAAGAGGAATGTCTGAGCCATGTGCCAGCTGACAGAATGCACTTCAAGATACTGGCTGAGAGTAAGACAAGTGTAAACCCAGTCCTCTCAACCACTGATTAGTTTACAGCATGTGTGTTACCATCTCATGGTATTTGGTTTGTCTGAGTGATGTTCTAAAAGTTACACTACACTTAAATATTAGCAGAAGTGTCTGTGAAATTCACCAACCTTCAGCTCATCCACGCTGACCTTTCCATTCTTGTCGAGGTCGATGACATTCCTGAACTCCTTGCCTCGTTCCTCTTGCCACTGTTTGTCAGATTCCTGGTAAGCTTCATCGACTTCCCCCGGAGGTAGCGCCACAAACTCATCTTCTGTTATCTCCTTATCTCCATTCTTATCTGTCAAGACATAGAAGGGCAACACACAGCAAGTGTAAGTCAAACAACAGCAATTGTCTGGTATGGTGTCAGTGTGTAATTTAAGTATCCGTAACAAAAAATTCTTAATGATGTATGCCATTAATGAATATTGATATCCATTGATAATTATTCTAGTATCTATAAATACCCTTCAAAAGCCAAGCAGGCAAGCGAAGGAGAAACATTAATTCAAACACAATATCTAGTGAACAGCTCACCCAGGCTGTCAAGCAGTTCTTCCACCAGTTGTCCCAGCATCACAGTGCTGCTCTCCGGGTGACGGAAGTTCTTGAACTCCTCCAGCGTGAGTTGGTTGTCCTGAGGATCAGAGTCGGCCTCAGCCCAGCGGAACTGGTAGCGCAGTAACCTCTCTCTCACTGCCACCACACAAACAATAAACTGGCTTTCAAGGAGAATTAGCTCTACTTACTAGACGGATGTTGTGCACATCAGACACATATATGTTACAGTTATTCTGTACATTTGGTGACAATCCTGCGAGTTTTATTTACCTATAGTGTGCATACATGTCAAGGGCTAACTGACTTTGAAAGTTATTGTTGTATGAAACACAAACCCTGACTGGTTGCCTTCTCTTCTTTCACTGTAATCAACGTATAAGCCACAAAAACAAACCCTTCCCCTCAGTTAAATTTTGTCACATGAAGCCTCTACATCTCTCCTTGAGGTGAGAATACAGTTGTAAACAAGAAACGCTAGCTAGCATATGAAGCACTTGTTATATCTGGAGGAGTTGACATACCCTCTGGTTTGAGGTCAATAGAGTTCTCATCCACTACATGCTTGGCAGCTTCCTTGGGATGCAATCCTTTAGCAAGGAGGAAATGCATGTGGAATTCAGTCCAGGCAACATACCCTGGAGCATACCCAATGAATTCATGAAAACAGTCAATAATATCCAACATGTCTACAAGCAAACAAATGCATGCAATGAAAGGAGTATATAATTGATCTCAAACACATTCAGAGGTGGCCTTTATTTTATGATCAGATAGTTTAAAGAATATGAGGTCCCACAAAAATGTCAATAAGCCTTAAATCTCCATCACTTTTGAAGTGATGTACTATTATCTAAAATGGTTAATCGAGAGTAAGCTGGGCTGGGCCAACTGGCTGACATTCCGTAGCTAGTTGCACTATGCTAATGAATGACTGCTGAATGATCAGATGATTACATCAGATGATTGATTATGAATTTGTAGACAATGCCCACCACAAGGTATCAAGTACAATTTATTATTCAGGTCCACTCCGTACAAATGGTTTTTTATATTCATATTCTGGAAATGATTTCCAACCGACATGTATAAGTCTTGTCCCCCTATATTTCTATTAAATTCTTGTCCAAAAATTGCCACCTATACGCTGATAAATACAGTTAATTACAAAATATACCATAATGTTAATGAACAGATTGGAGCAAACGAAAATGAAAAATGGGCCAAATAGAAGAGTTAATAACACAATCAATAAATGCAGTGACCACTTACAAGTCAAATCAGTGGTTGAATTGGCATACAACACACCTGTCAACCATCCAGCCTTTGAGTGTTAAGCTTTCACTCCAGACTAAGCCATCATGGCCTAACCACATATTTATCACTTAATGTTCTCAGTCACCAAGAAACACATACACAGTTATCAGCTAACTGGCTCAGTACCATCAGTGTTGCTATCAAGATGCTTGAACACTCTAGTTGCTTCCTCCATAGCTTCTTCAAAATGCTCCTTGACCTTAGCCTGTATCCATTCGCTGAGTTCACGTTGTGTTAGTTTCCCGTCATGGTCCACATCCATTCTGCAAACAACCATTTCAGACCGAATAATCTCTCTTGCATAACCTAATTTCCATTTCCATGCTCAATAGAACAGAAGATATTAGGGGAAAGCAATGACACCGTGAACTAATTACTGGACACTGCTTGGGTCACTGATAGATAGTTGTACATTGCCAAAACAGCCTCATCAAACTAAATCATATGCAACAAAAACAGCAACATAGATACATTCCTTGATTAATCACTTTGTAAAAGGAGAAGAAAATTTACAAATCAAATATCTCTGCAAGTTTTTTATCCTGCTCATCATCAGAAGCTTCCTCAAACTCCTCGTGATTGCTAAAGATGATTTCTTTTCTAAAGTCTCTGTTGATATGTCCATCTTGTTCCATGCGGACGCCTTGGAGGTGATCAGGCGGCAACACTTTCATGGCTAGGGGATCTTTATCATGACTCAGCTCCACTAGTCTCCGCTCAATAGACTCATCTTCAAAGGCCTCCTTGTCAAGCTGAAAGCAAAGATAGATCAAGGGTTACATGTGGATATTGGGAATGTTCCAACCCAGGCAGCATTTATAGCAGAGATTTTGCATGCATAGATCAATATTATGTTTTTTCAAAAGTCACCTTGAGTGGAGGGCCAGGTTTTTCTAAGCCATTCCTGTCATCGCCTGCCCCATCAGGATTATCTTCATCATCTCCATTTTCTTTGACTTTCTGAGGATGTAAAGCACCATTAGGATCATCATCCTCTTCTTCTTCCTCCTCTACTCTCTGGGGGTGAAGAGCTGCATCATGAGGGCCAGCCACAGCAGCATTCTCCTCCAAGCCATCATTTGGCAGCAGATCATTGTGTTCCACATTGGGAGCACGCATCTGGTCTATATCATTGGCCTGATCTTCAGCAGGCCCTTTGGGAAGCGTATCATCTTTGACTGAGAGGAGTGGTGGACGACACAGAGACGGTTGGAACAGCAGGAGTCCAAGTAATAACAATACTTTGATGTAGAAGTTCAAGGAACAGCAGTATATCCACTTGCTCTCCATGACAACCTAAAATACAGCACAAGATTCCTTAATCATTGCACCCATAACCACAAGCATTAGATTTATTATGCTTCTATCAATAAAACCATCTTGACTGAAACATGGCACAATGTTTAATTCTTAACTTAAAAATCACATAACTGAAATTTTAAATAAAATGATTGAGACTTCAAAGAAGGCAGCAGCCATTTGGTTATGTAACTCCTTAGGTGAATGGAGTTAAAACACACTGCAGTATAGAATTTTTTCAAGTTTGGATCATTAATCAAAAATGTCTTCAAAATCAAGTTTATCTTATACATTAAGTGCAAAGATATAGGTCTCCGGCTGTATAATCATATTTCTGTCCAGTTGCACTAGGCAAAGAAACTTTGCCTCTGGCAGCGTCCGCGCTATTTACTACTTTCGATCTCTCACATTTGCGCTGTAGGTGGCATCAGATCATCAAAACACCTGGGAGTGATAAATTCTTATTTACCCATGCTCATTCTATATCACCATTTCATAAAGTATTCTAATGTGTCTGCAATATGTTCATAGGGAACAGAAGCAATGACATTATTGAATATTTCTTCTGCATGACGCCCAGGGTCAGGGCAAGAAGGGTTACTAAAGGCTTAACTTATTACACAATACATCAAACATATGTATATCCCTCCTTAGTCAAACGAGAAGTACAATAAAGGGGAAAAAATACACGGAATCGTATGTGGATCAAAATCTCTGATCAGTTCACCGCTGGTGCCCAGGGCAATGGGACTGGAATCGATCATATATGTTCAGCCGTATACTATATTATATATAGTCTTTTTATTATAGAGTGCGCGGGCGAGAAACACCCCTCCGTTGACCCTCTGCTCTGAAACGCACAGTCCTGAGCAGTGGAAGGCTTTAGTCTAGGCTTCTCTATTTTCTATATGAGAGGATAACTCTGAAATTGGTCGAATCTGACACGTTACCAAGTTGTAACCTTGTTCAGCGAACCATAAAGAAATGGAATCTCCCGACCGTAGACGATATTACCAGCGATGAGACGAGCAAACTGTCTTACACAGTTACAGCGCCACCTGGCGAGAAGTATCAATACTTGCCGCATTACTGCTATTTAAATTTGTTACACGGGTGCCAAGAAAGAGAGTCACATATAAACTGTTCATTTCCAGTGGAAGCTTTAGCTCGATTTTGCAAGACTAATACCCCAATTTAATACGAAATATTGTTTTAAATCCATATAGCATAACGTTTGTATTTATTGCATACTAAGTAATATTGAATGACTGCAACTATTTGGTCTAGCTTTGCGACGAACTACTTGTCACGCAGCATATTCGTTCAAGATGGC
Source organism: Urechis unicinctus (assembly GCA_034190875.2). NCBI lineage: Eukaryota > Metazoa > Annelida > Polychaeta > Xenopneusta > Urechidae > Urechis > Urechis unicinctus. Next base: position 19,612,951 of record CM067344.1, read on the forward strand.
TGAAACCGAAGTTACGAATACACTCCCGAGAGATTTTTCGAAGGTGATTTTGTCGCTACAAAATGTTCTTCTACCTGACGAAAAATTGTCCCCTACACCTTCCTTGACCGATGGATTAGATTCTGACACTGAATGGGACCTGCGGATTCTCGGCTGTGAGTTAATACAGACGTCTGGCATCCTGTTGAAACTGCCCCAGGTTTGTCTCTAAAACCGTCTCTTTAAAGTAAATGATATTTTGTTGCGCACACATTTAACGTGATTATTCAATTATCATGACGACAGAATATTTTGCAATTGGTCAAAAATCAAATCTCGTACGGTTTCGTATATTGTATTTTTACGTTGAATATATTTGTAGATATGTAAGACGATGAGTCGCACAGTGACTAATCATCTAACGCTTTGTGCGATTGCTTATTGGTATAGTGCTAGTTTTTTTGGCGTGGTTTAGGTGGCTATGGCTACAGGACAAGCCCTGTTTCAACGTTTTTACTACTCCAAGTCCTTTGTTAAGCATAACATGGAGGTATGAAATGAATATAAATGATTTTGATATCTGCGTCATACAATTTCTATTGCATTTCTAAATGTACTGATGTAACTATGACTAATTGGCATGCTTTATTGTTGTAGATTTTAGCAATGGCCTGTGTCAATTTGGCAGCCAAAATTGAAGAAGGGCCGAGACGTATTCGAGATGTGATCAATGTTTTTCATCATATCAAGCAAGTCAAAAATGCGAAGTATGTATTCATTTATTGATATAGATCATGTGTTCAGATTTATATGCCATGAGTGGGCCAATTTTCGTTTTTTAAATAAAAAGTTGCAATAATTTAAGTAATATTATAAATCATCTCTATGAAGCACACTTGACAAAGAAGTTAAGGGCTTCTTTAAAGATATCCTCAGATTAACTTGCTTTTTTTATCACAGTGTTTGGTTAGAAAACCTGTGATAATATTAGTTATTGTTGCTGTTGTATACAGCCAACCATTGGATGGACGTTTATGGGGTGTGTACCTCAGTGCATCAACCGAATGTACATATGTGCCAACTGGTTTGTATGAATTTAAAAATTGGTTTTGAAGCAAAATTGAATGTGGAAATGTCCAGCTTTTGCATTATTTGATATTAAGATCTATTGAACATTTCATTGGTCTTTTAAAAAAGTGTTTTAATTTTGTTGCAGTATTTGATGTGTATTATACACATAATTTGTATGTGGATTGGTTCTTGTAGCATCCCTGGATGGCATCAGGGCCTTGTGCTCCCGATGATACTCAGTATCTGCTGACACAGGATTTTTTCTTAACATGGGAATGTTCCAGTTGTTTGTGTATTAGTAAATTGGTCAATTTCCTTTTATCATTAGTGAATTCCAGAGTTGTTTCTCATTAACTGAAACCAGACACCGAGTTTCAATTGTCCCAAATAATGAGTTAATGTTGGTATTATTTCTTGGACCCTCATTCAACTTTGTCTCCCTGTGGGTCAGGGGCTAGAATAGACCCCACTGTATCCTCCTGCATGTCGTAAGAGGCGACTAATAGGGGGCAACCTTGGCCGTGGGTTGCGACTCGTGTCAGTGGACAAAGGGATCCAGGTGGTTGAGAAGAGAGATCCTTGTGAGGGCCATATCTGCAATACCACTTTGGCTCAGATTTCACCTGGTCGATAGGCTGGAAAGGCTTTTATCTTTTTATCGTCATCCATGTGCTTTCCATCTTTTTCCCCATTTATCCTGAAAGGCAGCTGCTGAATGAGGTCGTACCATTTGAAGCGCCGCATTACACATTAATTAGTGTTGGTGTGCTGTTAAATCATATACATACCCATTCAAATTAGCCCAAATTCTTGACGGTGTCGATATTTTAGTGGGGTCCCTTCAACCCTTTTTCATTTGATGGCAGGATTATTTCTGCTTATACCTTTGCCATGTGAACATAATGTGATTGCCTGGACCTTGTTTGGTTCCATGCCAGTGGTAAGCTGAGTCACCGTTTGTCCCACAGGTTTTGGTTTCGATCCCAAGGTGAGACCACCTGACTGGTTCGTCATTGCTCTGATGATCACGTTTAATGATGGTTCCATCTCAGAAAGGGGATGCACCTGACCCGATGACTCAGTGGTGTTGTGTTGGACCTTTAGCGTTTGGTTTTGTAGCCCCGTCGGGGCAATGGTTTGTGATAAGTGGTCTCTGTAACTTAAGGGGAGCTTTTCGAACATAACACATAACTTAAACTAACTCAGTTACACTATCGCCTCGTTGAAGGTTACGTAAAACCCCAAAATTACCATAATGTGTTCGGCTCCCCATGTTGTTGCCTGTCGTTGAATAACTCATTGAAGGCAATTTTTTTATATATATATTTTAGAATGGTTTGGTTTGACCAAGGGTTGCAATTACCTATTTATGTGTTCAAAGGTTGCAATCCCAGTTTTGCATTGAAAGCTGAAACAAATCCTTCATAATTGAAATTCAGATTCTGTAGTGCAACTAAGATCAATGGGATGATTTTATAAAATGAACCACAATGCTGATCACATTAAAGATTGATAAGGCCACATACAGGGGTAGACAAATTGCCTGCATCCACTGAAAAACATCAGAACATCTACTACTGTTTCACCTACTTATAATTTACCAGGTACCAGACTGGTGCATATAATGAATTTGTGCATTTTCTAACCTTGTGTGTTTTGCACCTGAATTGTCTCGTTGAACTTTTGTCCCATAATTTCGCACCATTTACGCCAGTAAATGTAGTAGCTGATACTGAGCCTTTAGTGCTTTAAGATTACCTGATTGGTTCTGGACATGTAGATCTTGTTTGGTTAATCACAACCAGTATTTGCAGTCTCCCTTCTTATTTGGTTCCTTTAGGTGCAAATGTTGATAATACTGTTGTGAAAAATACATCATTGACCAATTTCTTTCCCTTCTGTCGGTCTGGGGTGTAGAATAGGCCCACTGTATCCTCCTGCATGTCGTAAGAGGCAACTAATAGGTGGCAACCTGTTGGCCATGGGTTGCGACTCGTGTTGGTGAACAATGGGATCCAGGTGGTTGAATGGGGAGGTCGTTGCGAGGGCCATACCTGCAACACGTAGGATTTCACCTGACGAGTCTGGAATGGCCTGGTCCAGTCAACCATGGTGGTGGCTTGCCCTAGGATAATATTTCCATTTTTATCTTTCCATATCCATTTTCATTTGTCCTAGAAGGCGGCTGCTTAATCAGGTCAATCTTATCTATTAACCTTTCTTGGCACCATATAACACGAGTGTTGGTGTGCCATTTAACCCTATACTTACCTTACCTTGACCAATTTCTTACTACTTATAGAAATGATATCGGTACAGTTAGTAAACCAATTGTGTGTTTTTAACAGGATGTGATAAATAGATAAAATATGACATATGGTAGACATTGTAACACATGTAATGGTGGAGATGGGTGATTATATTAGAAAATGATTGAATTGCACGCGAGAAGTTACTGTATTTTTATATACAAAGTTCTGAAGCTGTTTTCAAGTGCCAATTTCCATTAAAGTGCCAATTTCCATTAATTATCAATGATTTGGTGTTCCCAATACTGTGATAGGGTTACAATAGAACATAGCAACTAGACAAAACCAGGAACAAAATAGAAATTACAATTTCATATTATTTTTCACTTGGATAAGAAAAGAAATTGTTTAAGTCTCATCAACTGTCTCTGAGTAAAGTGGATATCTTGATATGGATTATATAAATGCATCAAAATTTTGACGAATGGTTAGAATCTTGTTATTGAAGACTATATTCTATTCCATTGTTTTGGGTGGCCGTTTGTTTAAGTAATCTGAAAGTAACATTCAGGTTTCCTGATGGTGGAGATAATCATTTCGAGGCATGTTTGGCTTTCTAGTTTTGCTTGTTCATTGCTCAGGTATGTGCTAAAAGTTGTTTGAGTGTTCAGATGTATGACGGGAGTGTTCATTCACTATTGGTGTGCTGTTAAACCCTTAACTTACATTGAGTATTCAGACACTCGTGTTGGTGTGCCGTTAAACCCTATACCCTAGGTCCACTGTATCCTCCTGCACGTTGTTATCTCTTCTTATTCATCCCACCTTTCGAGGTACCATATAACACATAAGCATTAGTGTGTTACCCTACACTAACCTTAGCGTAAACACTATTCTTACCTTGAGTGTTCATTTGCAAGTTTAGGGGTACTTATGGTACCAGATATACTCTTGCAAGTTCTTGTGTCCCACCTGAATGGTCAGATTCGGGTAAATGGTGTTCCCATCTCAGAGAGGGGATTCACCCAACCAGGTGAATCAATGGTATTGTTCTGATTCTGCCCTATAGTTTGGGTTTTGCTGCCCGGTCTAAGCATTTGCAATCTCCCCATCTACCACACTTGTTATATCACATTGTTGTAGAAAGTGACATATAACACCAATATTACCGTTTCCATTGCCACATGTGAGTCAAGATGTGCCACTTGGGAGTGTTCATATGTGCCACTTAAGTTTCTGATGTGGCTTTAGTGGGTCCTTGTGTCACACTTAGAATGGTCAGATGTTCCACTTCAGTGTTTACTTCTGCTCTTGAGTGGTTTGGTGCTACCCTATATCTTTATGAGGTCAAGGAGTGTAGTGGTGCATGGTTGAGGTCCTCAAGGGCATCAGGAAAGGAAGATGTGGTGATTTTATACAGGTTCTTGACATGGACATGAATGTGCACTACCACAACCGAGTTGGTGTGCAGATCAATAAAGACAGCTCCATTTTCAATTTGATGGGCTATATTTCTGTGTAGTGTTTTAACAATGTAGGGCATGTAAATATAATTGTATTGTTGTTGTAAATGCTGGATATTTTCACATTTTGCTTCAATACCTGAAATGGTGGCTGTCCACAAACCAGTTGGCATCTTAAGTCACAAGAAAGGCTGTATTGATCAGGATACTCACAGTTTGTCGTCTTGTTTGGCAGGACTATCTCTCCCCTCATCCTCGACCAAAACTACATCAACCTCAAGAACAATGTCATCAAATCTGAGAGGCGTGTGCTGAAGGAGCTTGGTTTCTGTGTCCATGTGCAACACCCTCACAAGGTGTGTATGCTTATTGTAATTTCACCTGGCATGGCGTATTGTTGTATAATGTTTTGCATCATTGGTGATATACAGTACCAGGCATTACTGCTGCCTCTGTATTGTACCATGGTGGATAGAATAAGCCTGATTGGTGGGAGGATTCCCAGCCTGTCAAGCACCAAAGCTAATCCCATGTCGATAATGGCTTCAGGGAGTGTATTTGTCGGAAATGAGGTCTGCATGAGGTAACCCTACACCCAGTGGTGTCGGGAAAGGACAGCATCAGGTTGGATGTGCATTGAATTGGTTTTCAACAGAAAATTTCTGTTTCTCTTTCTTCAGATGATTGTGATGTTTCTGCAAGTGCTCGAGTGTCAGGACAACCCGAGGCTGGTCCAGTGTGCCTGGTACGTTCTATGTTTGTACTTGTATTTTATTGGAAACTTATGAGAATATCTACACTGTATGAAGCAACTTTCTCTTTCACTTTGTTCTCTTGCGTTGTGGGTTTACTCAAAGTATCCTGTCAGGTTGATGTTTGTGGTGGTGAGATGTTAATGTTATTCATCATGCCAAGTGGTGTGAATTTGAACGTATGTTATCGCCTTGTAGAATGTCTTAAGCATTGAGTCAGTTTGGTCACAACAATGTTGAAGCTGGTGAAGACATGTATTAACTTTGTACCTGTTTGACTTCTGCCTACCAGCGTAGGTGGATAGTCGCTTGACACACACACACAAAGTGAACCCAGACTGCCCAGGAATGACCCCCTGCAGGGCTTGGGTGAGTGGCGATGAGGGTTGTCGCTGGCTGGTAGGCAGTGGTGTGGAGTGGTAAGGTCTGCTTCTGGCCACTGCAGCTAGGGACCAACAAACAACAGGGCGAAACACAGCCAGCCACTGATGTGGGCGCTGTCCATAGTTTCTGTTCTTGTCTGTTATCCTATGTTGATTTGATCTAGCTGCCTGTGAGTTATAATGTCATGTAAGAGAACTTGATGCAGAGCTTGCATTTAGTGACAATCTGATAAACCGTGCAGAGTAAAGACAATTTATTCATTGCATGGACTGTTTGAAGCAATGCATCATCCATACCGCGAATCGTTTGAAGGAGATCACCTCTTGGCAACTGCCGTTCTAATTCTACAATGATCCCTGATGTGAAGCCCTGAAGCTACGTATCATCTCAGCTCTCTATCTGCAATGTGCACCTCTCCGCAGCTGGGATCATATCCGGTCATGCCAGAACGCTTCCTGTATGCAGAGATGTTCTGCCCGACTTAACGGCCACAACTAGCATGAAAAACCATGTACTGACATGAGGATAGCAAAATTTCTCGTTTATGAAGAAGAGTTACCTGCCGTCAGAGTGCTGCATGAGAGGCATCTTCCCTCTGGAATCATAGATGGCCATGTCTTGGCAGATTCTTATTAGTTATTTTATGGACGGTCTGGTAAGATGTATACTGTGTTCAAGTCTGGTACTTGTGTGAAGTAAGTCTCCAGAAAACATTGTTGTGGTAAAAATTGACTTGGTGCTCAAGGTTTTCTACAAAGCGTTAACCTCATTTCAAAACAATCGTGGGATGAATTGCTAGTCTTGATTTCTGGTTGAAATCGCATAGTCAGTTATCTCAATGGAATTGCCTGTTTAGGTTTGTCAGCTGACCAGTTTGTATGCCATGTGGTCATGTTTGTAGGAATTACATGAACGACAGTTTCCGCACCATGGCTTTCCTGAAGTACCAACCGGAGACGGTGGCTTGTGCTTGTATCTTCCTGGCAGCTCGTAAACTGCAGATTCCACTGCCTAACAACCCACACTGGTTCCTGCTGTTCAACGTGACTGAGGAGGACATCACAGATGTGTGTCTGCAAGTGCTCCGACTCTACGTCCGCCAAAAGGTGCGTGATTGTGGTGGTCCAAATAAAGGAATGATACCTGGTAGTTTATATCATATGCGATTTAATGGTTGGTAATTGCTTTGGAAATGTGTTGATAGAAACATGCTACTGATTAGTGGTTGTTTGGTGCAGGCTGATGTTGATTTGCTGGAGAAAAAAGTTAATGAAGCCAAGAAAATCCACATGGAAGCAAAGCGCAAAATAAAGGGTTTGGCTTCTGAATCGGCTACTCCTAATTCTAGAGCAGGTGAGTTGAATAGAACATGTACATTCTACTTCAAATTGACTATTTGACTGCATCAGAATAGTTATGGTTGTCTTTTGGTGTTCATATAGAAATATTTGTTGTGTGGTTTACTAGTTCACCCAGCAAGGAGAGTCCATCATCACTCCATGTCCCTGCCATCAAGAAACTGGTGTCTGAAGACGACCACTCGGATGGCAGCTTTGGTCGTGATTTGGACCAGGGAACAAGGAGGAAGCGAGCTCATTCACGCTCCCCCTCAGTCAGCAAAAGCAGGTCAGTGCAACTGTGCATTATGTTGGCTCTCTTTATTTGTTAATATCTGGAGTTCGACAAATTCGTAAAGGTGGTAGGTCATGATGAATGATCCACCAGTAGTGTTTTGTGATTGTCGGGTGGTGTGATGTGATCGACAGGTGGTGCTATGTGATTGATAGGTTGTGTTATGTGATTGACAGGTTGTGTCATGTGATTGACAGGTCCTACAGTTCTAGTAGAAGTCGTAGTGGTAGTGCTGACGGGGACTTCAGACGCTATCCATCCAAGAAACACAAACACAACACACACCACTCCAAGGACCGTTACAACTCATCCAACTCCATCCCAACTTCCGATAAGTACACTAAAGACAGGTACCCATCTGACAAGAACTACGACAAGCACATAGACAAGTACTCTGATAAGTACACCAATGACAGGTATATAGAGAAGGACCGATACTCCTCCTCCAACAAGTATGATCCCAAATATGATGCGTATAACTACCGGGATTACAAGGAGAAGGACAAAAGCCGCGACTACAAGCGGCCCAGTGGCAAGCACAGAGACAGTTCTTATTCCCCTGCCTTGGAACGATCACCACTTCACAAAAAGTCGTACCACAGGGACCGGCATCATTCTCGGTCGCGCTCACCTGTTGATCGCCATCGATCCAAGAAGCATGCCAGCAATGGTCGTAATTCTCGCAATGACCGCTACTCCAGAAGGTGATGCTGTAAGTATGGAGTATTAGGCAATTTCATTCTTGTGGTATGGAAAGTGTGCTGAATCAACTTGTGTGTATATTGTGTTCATTGAGTGTGGATGGAAACAAATCTTGATAGCATAAATATCTGGTATTGTAACAGAAGCACTGGGTTGATTCAGATGTACCTGTATTACTCCAGTGTTGGATGGTTGAACGGAAAAAAAATTCTATTGAATGTACTGCATATGATTCTGCATATGTAAATAAAAGATTTATTTTTATTATATCTTCCACATATGGTTGGTTTTAACTGGTTTACTATCTGCAATTCAAACACTGGTTCATCAGCGATCTTCATTGTATATATTAAACATATATTTGAATAGGGAATGATTTCGGTGAACGACAAGCATTCTCAACAGAATTTACTAAAAAAAATGGCCGTCCTTTGGCCTCGATACGCATTTGTAGATAAATTTTGGCCAAACCACCTTGGGCATGATGGGAATGATCCCGAGGGGAATAGTCTGATGAAATGGCAGTCCTGATTAGGCACCAATGGGGAGTTAAACATTTCATCTAATGCCAATAACAACTAAGTGTTTATTAGTAGTCTTTATTAGTTTTCATGGATATTCAATAATTGATTCTATGATAAGAGGCTGCTGCTATGACTTCAATAGGTTAACCCTTGCAAGTTTGATGTGATGTTTGCCAACTTCCCCCGAGACATCTCTTCCCAAAGGACACCTGTAAAACCATACATAAATGAAAGCTAGACATGGAGAAAGCTAATCATAAATCATTTTATACAATATTGACAATGCTATTGATTCTTGAAATAACATAGGTTCATCATCCTATTTACATTGATGTTTAACAGCATACTTTGTTTGGATATCTACAGCCATGGGATTTTCTGCTACACCAATCCCTCTCTTCCATTTCTCCATGCCATTCCTGCTTATACATAACAGCACAAATATTCAAGTTGCTTGCAACATTAGCTTAAAAAGTGTTTAATTATAACCAATATGGAATATTTGATTAATGAATCGATGATCTGTATCACTGAAGAAGATTTAATTTAAATGCACAGACCATGCAATCATGATCCCATTATCAGTGCACAGTTGGGGTGGAGGGCAGACTAAGTCACAGTCTGATGCAGAACACATCCTTGCCAGTCCCTCCCTCAGAAACATGTTACTGGCAACACCTCCAGACACTACCTGTATCAAATCCAAAATGTTTTTATGCATCTGCTGTTTCCAACATAAATACCAATCTTTTTCAAATGAATTGATGCTATGAGGGTGGAATTGAAGAGAAACTAACTAGAGTTTTCCTGCCTTCTGGTAAGAGTTCTGTCATATGTCCATAGAGCAATCCTCGTTGAACACGTTTGGCTAGATGGTGAAGGATGCTGTACTGGAAGCTGGCGCATATATCAGCAGCATTTGGTACAACACTGCCCCCTTGAGTACCTGAAACAAAATCAAGATCATCAAATCATATCATACTGGACCAATAGACTGTTTGTTTTTAAATACATGATCAATGTAGTATTTTTGGATTCACAGAGGGCAAAATGTTTTTAACATTCTACCTACTCATCAATATTTGCTGAATGATGAAATATACTGAAATATTTACATCATTTATGAAACCACATTTCTAAGGAACCCTTGACAAGCATACCAAATTTTTCTTCTTCCCGTACAATGAGTGTGCGGAAGCTGCTCTTCAAACCAGCAAAACTGAAGTTACAGTTGGGGGTATGTGTGAAGACAGTGACAAGGTCAAATGCTTTAGGGTTGCCTTGTCTTGCCATCAGTTCCACTGACTCACCACCACAGAGCCCTTCAAACTCTGCTAAGTTCTTCAGTTTCATCCTGCGGGCAACCTAACACAGAGGTTTAAAGACATGTTAACAATGACATCTGGATAGATTTCAATAAGAAATATGTTGACTTGACACAAATAATATCGGACAAAAGCATTGGATTTACCTTGTCAAAGGCATCACCAGGGGAATCATCATGAGATTGGCCCAACAGCACAAAATTTTCCACATCTCTGGCCACAACCAGCAAGCAATGTCCCCCACTAACAAGCAGCACTAGAAATGGAAACTCAACGCTGCACACATTAAACTAAATACGTAATTATATAGGCTTAGAAAAATAAGCAGGTTTAATTGACACCACATCCAAAAATGCCATTGATGATGATTAGGTAAGGCACCATCTACACTAGCATGGTAAAGGTAACTTTTCTCTCACTTGTGCATCATGCGGGCTGTCAATGCATGGGCTTCCATGTGATGGATGGGTATAAATGGCTTTCTGTAATTAAAATATAGCAACACAGGAAGTGTAGATTTTTTAATAGTAAATATTACATGCCTCAGTGTGGGTACAATTCCTGCTTTTTAACAAATGGAAGTAAACAAACAGAGGAATGTATATGTTCATACCCAGTCTCATTGACTAGCTTCTGAGCAAACTGAAGACCCACAGTAAGGGACATTGCCAGCCCTGGCTTAACAGTAGCAGCGATGGCATCCACATCCTTAACAATATTTATATCCAGGTTTAATGTTGTAGCCATCACCGATGTATGTTCAGTGGAAGTATCTAAGTCAATATCAAAACAATAAACATAAACCACTTACATACATGTATGGTTAGGTTGGCTCTCTGCAAAGCTTTGTTGACTACTGACTCAATATGTTGTTTGTGTAAATCTCTTGCAACAGGTGGAAGAATGCCTCCAAATCTGACAATACAACACAACCAAGGGAAAACCCATTTTCCATATTCCAAAGTATATTAGAGTAGCTGTAACTGCCAATTTTTAAATATCTCATTATTGAATTATTATTTCCAATAACAATATGAAGGAATATTTCAAAAGTTATCTTAAGTTCAAAATGTTAGTTAGTGATAAATGCAGGAGGACTGGATAACAGGTCCACTGGGTTGGGCGCATCATATTTCAGAGATGGGACCAAGGTCCCCCCCCCCCAGGACGTTTAAATATGAAATGATATATCCAAGCAGGTCTATTGTCATGTTGATTCTATGTCTGTCAACTCTAAGTGTGTAATGATAAACATGCATAGGACTTTTATATGCCATACTACTTAGATAAGATTCCCTCGTCATAAGTTTCTGTGAGTGTGATTTGTGATTAATTTTGCTGTACGCAGTCAGTCAGTACACAGCTGTGGTCTAGCCCCGGGGGGTCACTTAAGTGTATAGAGGTAGTATATATGTGCCGCGCGACGGGGTATGTTTTTTCGGCCTCTCAACTTGTACGACGGGTTTTATTGGGCCTCATACTTGTACGACCGGGTATGTTTTTTAGCTACAATCTGTACGACAGGTTTTTTTTGGGCTTCGACGGGGTATGTTTTTCTCTTCCCACCTGTATAACGGGTTGAATATACATATTTCCTATCGATCGTTGACAATACAAATGCATATCTTGTACGACGGGGTATGCTTTTTTGCCATTTTCACCTTGTACGACGGGTTATACATTCGCATAATACCTAGCCCGGTTAACAGACCTAACTACTACCTGTTAGGTCTGGCGTTTGGCCTATTCAAAATGCGGTTGACAACCAAAGATTGATCTCACTGACTTTCATAGTTAAACAAATACAAAGATGAACCATATCTGGTTATTCTTAAACATCTTACGGTGCCCACTGAAAAATCCAGATCGTCATCAATCTACATTTTATGCACAAATTAATCAAAAACATATCGCAAACATTAACGCTGCTCCTTTTATCGCCATTTTTGTCTCGGATAACAAAGTACGTTATGACGAAATTGCTTCGTTTTCACATAGACTTGAGCAGACGCATTTGTGGACGATATTCCGCTTCGAATTTGTTTTCCACTGATATTTACAAGTGCTATGTATTACAGCTTTCCTACAACTTCAGCGAACAAGGTAATCAACAATTGAATCGAACACAATGACATCCGTATGGCTATTTCAAATAGATAAAAAGTAGGTCGAAGAAATATTTTCATGATTGACCAGTCCACCACATTTGGCTTGGCATGAGGTAGGCCTCTACTGCAGACATAGAGGCCTACCGTAGGTCTACATAATACCTTGTACGACCGGGTATGCTTTTGGCCATTTTCACCTTGTACAACGGGTACGGGTTTTCGAGGTCCCGCGGCACACCCCTATCCAGAATAAGGCCAAGTGCCCCCCCGGGGGTCTAGCCCAACAAACAAACAGTCAATCGGCTATCATCGGGTATTCCCTAGCCGCGCACGACGGTAATATAAATATATACCTTCTTAATAAACGTCGTGCACGGCTAGGTATTCCCTTGTTGTGGGAGAGCAAGAGTTACTGTGATCAGATTGATGTCCTTACTTCACGTGCGTCGCCGTTTGGGAGTGCAATGCTTCTCCAAGTACGTTGCCATCTTCGTCTACAATTGCCACACCAGTATCATCGCAGCTGGTTTCAATACCAAGAACAAGTTGTTTATTCCTGGACGATTGTGCCGAAGCAGTTGACAGCTGATAGTGCTGATGTCGTCCACCTAATATCGCCTGATTGCAGGTTGACCTCGTAAGGAACGAACGAGGCAAATGGCTTCGTGTATTGATATTAACAGAGTTCGAGAATAGCTTCCGTAGCGTTATTCTGTTATAATTCAGTTTCTCAAAAGTAAGTTTGTACATAACGTTTCCATTTCCATTCAACCAATCAACAATACATCGCCGGCCCATGGGCGCAGCCATTTTTTCTGCTTGGAAGGGAAACCAAAATATACCATAAATGGAATTCGGCACGATATAAAATATTTCTTAGACATTATATTTCCCCTTAAAAAATTCAAACTAGTTGCTAAATATATTTTGTTTTATTTTAGTGTAATAAACTTGAAAATTATGTAATATTATTATCTTGTATTATTATATTATGATTATCAATGCCGAAACTCCTTACAATTAATGTACCATTTTGAACGTGGCAAGCACATTGCGAGGACATTGCATCAAATCTGCATGAAAACCTTAAGGAGTGTGCTCAGGACCAAGCGTTTGCTTTCCAATGCACTAACGCACAGCACCAGTGCTCTGTTCCATGGACAGACTAGAAACTTAAGTTTAAATAAAGTGTATTCACAGTCAAATAAGTTTGAGCGTAAAGTAAGGGATCATTTGTTACAGAAGGCTCGCCTAAATTTACAAGAAATCATGGGAGATTCTGAGAATAACGATGCGTTGGTGCCGCTGCAGGCCGCTGTCAAAGAACAGGTCTGTGTCATTAATAATTTGAACATCTATCAAAGGACATGATAGCTCCAGTCCTACGGTGATATACATATATGTCATCAAGACGTCCTTTAAGTTCAAGGCCAAGTGGCTTGTAATTGTACTGTTATAATCTGGTCACTTGGAAACGTTTATCATTTATCTGCCAAGGAGGCCAGTGATGCCTGGGGACTGTTGATTATTGATTATTGCTTGTTGATTTGACAAACAGGGAGATCTTGTGAGACAATTAAAAGGAGAGAATGCCCCAGAAGTTGACATTAAGAAGGCTGTTGCAGAGCTGAAGCACCGGAAGAAAATACTCGATGACAAGGTCTGTTATCCACCTGCCTCTCTTTGAATCTTAATTTTAGCTTGAAAGTCTTACTCTTTGACTTTCAATGTGTTTTAGTTGCTAGAAATCAGTCGGGCAGAAGAAGGGGAGCTTATAGACCGTGCCAAGATGGAGGATCTTCTGAAACAGCGGTTCTTCTACGACATGTCTTTCTCTATTTATGGAGGTTACTGTATATTAAACTTATGATACAAAAACACATCTCCTTAGGCTTACATACATTATATTAATTAATTCAAGATGACATTGTCACTGTAATTGGGTGAAATGTAAAATCTTACTGTAGTTATTATTCTGAAACTTGTGTGTAAATCCCATTTGTGTTGTGACAGTTGTTATACCACACCATTGCTTATGTGACATAAACCAACAGTATTTCATTCCCATTGTGCTGCGACTGTGGGACAGGAGTAACTGGCTTGTATGACTTTGGCCCCATGGGATGTGCCATGAAGGCGAACCTCTTGTCTGAATGGAGGAAGCACTTCATCTTAGAGGAACAGATGCTAGAGGTGGATACATCCATGCTTACACCTGAAACTGTCCTCAAGTGAGTTTCCCTATCTCCACAAAAGTTAATGGTTTTCAGCTTAAAATAAAGATTTAATGTATCATTGTATATACAACAGGTACTCAAGAGCTGACAGAGGCTGGTGAATATTTAGAGATTCTCACAAGTTGTGATAGACTTCAGTTGAGTATCCCTTATCCGGAATGCCAGGGGCCGACCGATTACGGAATTTTCCGTATTTCGGAATGCCCCTTCTACACACACTTTACCATGCATTGCAGAAGTTGGGAGGAGTTCAACTGTGTATAAATCATAACATTGCGCTTTTCCAACCAAACACCGCCTTGTCCAATTCCTTAACATTGTAAATATTGACTTGGCTATAGAAATCGGAATATTTTGGTTTAAAAAAGGGCGCTTTTACAGTCACTGGGGTACCTCGACTTTATTTCAGGATGTGGAATGTAACAAAACAGTCAAAATGACGCGACTGTTTTGGGATTGAATTCTCATTTAGTTCGTCATTGCTACATAAATGCTTGGACACAGGCTGTAGTCAATGACAGATGAGAACATGAGCTGAGGTCTCGTCAATCTTTTTTAAATGTACGTTGAGAGTCATATAACAGATAAACAGAACAACACTGATGCTTATGAGTGTATTATGGTCATTTTACTGCTTAAAACGGAGGCACATGATTTCAGCTAATGTAAGTGTCATAGTCGACTGATAAGTCTAATTTAAGCACATTGAAAACCGCCCCACCACAAACCTCTTGCCGCCAAGGTCAGACTACTTGTCAGCAGTTTAATGGGACTTGCACTTGCTAGTGCATCGCCTAAAATCTTGCCTTCCGAAAAAATTCCACTGATTTGTCATTACAGTGGTCGCCCGAAAAATACCAAAAATGTCTCATAAATGAGTAGCAATGTTCAAATCACTTTATGTCAATGGTTTTGACTTTGTGTGCAGAGCATCTGGGCATGTGGAGCGCTTTGCTGATTATATGGTGAAAGACTTGAAGACTGGCGACTGTTTCCGAGCGGACCACTTAATCAACGGTGATTTAAATTTTGGTGGTCATACCAGCTGTTACATTGGTAGAGTTCGTGCAATAACGTTGTTTAGTTTGTATGGGTGTGCAGGACATTTTGAGAAGCAGCTGGCAGACAAGAAGACATCAGCTGAATTAAAAGCAGAAATCAAAGCTACGGTCCCATTGGTAAAAAATCTCATTACAGTGGATTTCTGCCTTGCTTTTATACGATGTCTCCTTTTGAACTTTCCTCTGAAGCTTTCACAAAAAACAACAAAAACAATTGCCAGCTATAGCTGCCATTGATTGGTCTTTGACATGAAGCATGTCATATTTCAGTGTGCCTATCTTTCCTGACCATTTATCTGTATGCCTTACTTTCCTGACCGTTTATCTGTATGCCTTACTTTCCTGACCGTTTATCTGTATGCCCTACTTTCCTGACCGTTTATCCGTATGCCCTACTTTCCTGACCGTTTATCTGTGTGCCTTACTTTCCTGACTGTTTATCTGTATGCCCTACTTTCCTGACCATTTATCTTTATGCCTTACTTTCCTGACCATTTATCTGTATGCCTTACTTTCCTGACCGTTTATCTGTATGACCTACTTTCCTGACAGTTTATCTGTATGACCTACTTTCCTGACCATTTATCTGTATGACCTACTTTCCTGACCGTTTATCCGTATGCCCTACTTTCCTGACCGTTTATCTGTATGCCCTACTTTCCTGACTGTTTATCCGTATGCCCTACTTTCCTGACCGTTTATCTGTGTGCCTTACTTCCCTGACCGTTTATCTGTATGCCCTACTTTCCTGACCATTTATCTGTATGCCTTACTTTCCTGACCGTTTATCCGTATGCCCTACTTTCCTGACCGTTTATCTGTATGCCCTACTTTCCTGACCGTTTATCTGTATGCCCTACTTTCCTGACCGTTTATCTGTATGCCCTACTTTCCTGATCGTTTATCTGTATGCCCTACATTCCTGACCGTTTATCTGTATGACCTACTTTCCTGACCGTTTATCTGTATGCCCTACTTTCCTGACCGTTTATCTGTATGCCCTACTTTCCTGACCGTTTATCTGTATGACCTACTTTCCTGACCGTTTATCTGTATGCCTTACTTTCCTGACTTTTTGTCTATATGCCTTGCTTGCCTGTCCAGGTGGAAGGCATGGACATGGCTGACATGGGTAAGACCATCAAGAAGTATGACATGAAATCACCAGTCACTGGCAATGATGTCTCCGATCCAATGGAGTTTAATCTCATGTTCAGCACTTCTATAGGCCCCACTGGTCACCTCAAAGGGTAGGATGGGACATGATGCTGTTGATATTATTGGGTTGTTAAAAAGCAATGTTGCTCTTTTCAATTGAAACACCATTACTGCATTAATTGAACTATGATATTGACTCATGTATGAGACTCGAGTATAAGACCTAAATATTGTCTTGACAATCGGTTCAAATCCATTATAAATGAATTTTCCTGAAAGATTACCCAGATCACATATTGTTATTATGTAGAAGGTCAATAACAAGGGCCTGAAATCAGTCCCCCTTTAAGAGAATAAGCGGGACTCTCTTTGGCAAATGAATATGATTCCAGTGCATACTGCCATTTGGATTAGGCTTTACAAGAATGCTTCTTTGTAAGCAACTAATTTGTCCATGCCTCAGAGCCACTGATGCATTCAAAATAGCACATCCAATCAACTGTAAACTGCTCTGGTGGGAGGTCAAACAGAGTGGTATGGAGTAGGGTGTGAGCTAAGCTTGGTAGCTGATCTGTACCAAGAGCTGTTATGTGTGCCAAGGCAAGATGGACGGTGATAAGGAGGAGTGTTACCTCTGCATCGGGCTTATTACTAAGTAAAAAGTTGTAAAGGATTGAGCATGGCTGTGTTCAACCTAGATCAGAGATTGGAAGATTCTTTTTTCGGTAGATCCCCATGACTACTTTTCCTGGTCAAGTGGTGTCCAGCTCTTTCTGATTATTGATTAATGAGGTTATCACCTACTTTTGATTGATTATGAAATTGCAGCAGATTCCCATCACAAGGTATCAACTGTGACATTCCTTTCCTGGGGCACAATTGTCTTAGCTCTTGTTTAAGACGCATCCCTGATTTTGTTGTAGAATTTGAGTTTTAAAATGCTTCATACCCATGAGTCAATGGTATATGACAAATGGTCAGCATCAAAAGATGACTGAATTTGATCTGTTGTTCTAAACATTTTCACAATATCATGTTCTGACTGAATTGCAGTTTTCTTCGACCAGAAACAGCCCAGGGAATCTTTGTGAACTTCAAGAGGTTGCTGGAGTTCAACCAGGGACGTTTACCGTTTGCTGGAGCCCAAATAGGTTGTGCATTTAGAAACGAGATATCGCCTCGCTCTGGACTCATCCGAGTCAGGTTAGTCCACTGACTTATCCAGGACATGTTAGTTCACACCGACTTATCTCATTTAGTCTTATCCACACCGACTTATCTCGTTTAGTCTTATCCACACTGACTTATCTGGTTAAGGTAAGTTTACACTGACTTATCTGTTTAGGCAAGTTAACACTGACTTATCTGGTTAGGTAAGTTAACACTGACTTATCTGGTTTAGTCTTATCCACACTGACTTATCTGGTTAGGTAAGTTAACACTGACTTATCTGGTTTAGTCTTATCCATTCTGACTTATCTGGTTTAGTCTTATCCATGCTGACTTATCTGGTTAAGGTAAGTTTACACTGACTTATCTGTTTAGGTAAGTTAACACTGACTTATCTGGTTTAGTCTTATCCACACTGACTTATCTGGTTTAGTCTTATCCACACTGACTTATCTGGTTTAGTCTTATCCACACTGACTTATCTGGTTTAGTCTTATCCACACTGACTTATCTGGTTTAGTCTTATTCACACTGACTTATCTGGTTTAGTCTTATCCACACTGACTTATCTGTTTAAGGCAAGTTTACACTGACTAATCTGTTTAAGGTAAGTTAACATTGACTTATCTGGTTAAGGCAAGTTTACACTGACTTATCTGGTTAGGTAAGTTAACACTGACATATCTTGTTAGGCAAGTTTACACTGACTTATCTGGTTAGGTAAGTTAACACTGACATATCTTGTTAGGCAAATTTACACTGACTTATCTTGTTAGGTAAGTTTACACTGACTTATCTGTTTAAGGCAAGTTTACACTGACTTATCTGTTTAAGGCAAGTTTACACTAACTTATCTGGTTAGGTAAGTTTACACTGACTTATCTGGTTAGGTAAGTTTACACTGACTTATCTGGTTTAGTCTTATCCATGCTGACTTATCTGGTTTAGTCTTATCCATGCTGACTTATCTGGTTAAGGTAAGTTTACACTGACTTATCTGTTTAGGTAAGTTAACACTGACTTATCTGGTTTAGTCTTATCCACACTGACTTATCTGGTTTAGTCTTATCCACACTGACTTATCTGGTTTAGTCTTATCCACACTGATTTATCTGGTTTAGTCTTATCCACACTGACTTATCTGGTTTAGTCTTATCCACACTGACTTATCTGGTTAAGGCAAGTTTACACTGACTAATCTGTTTAGGTAAGTTAACATTGACTTATCTGTTTAAGGCAAGTTTACACTGACTTATCTGGTTAGGTAAGTTAACACTGACATATCTTGTTAGGCAAATTTACACTGACTTATCTTGTTAGGTAAGTTTACACTGACTTATCTGTTTAAGGCAAGTTTACACTCACTTATCTGTTTAAGGCAAGTTTACACTGACTTATCTGTTTAAGGCAAGTTTACACTGACTTATCTGGTTAGGTAAGTTAACACTGACATATCTTGTTAGGCAAGTTACACTGACTTATCTGGTTAGGTAAGTTAACACTGACATATCTTGTTAGGCAAATTTACACTGACTTATCTTGTTAGGTAGTTTACACTGACTTATCTGTTTAAGGCAAGTTTACACTCACTTATCTGTTTAAGGCAAGTTTACACTGACTTATCTGTTTAAGGCAAGTTTACACTGACTTATCTGGTTAGGTAAGTTAACACTGACATATCTTGTTTAGTCTTAGGCACACTGTTTATCTGTTTAAGGCAAGTTTATCTGACTTATCTGGTTAGGTAAGTTAACACTGACATATCTTGTTAGGCAAATTTACTCTGACTTATCTTGTTAGGTAAGTTTACACTGACTTATCTGTTTAAGGCAAGTTTACACTGACTTATCTGTTTAAGGCAAGTTTACACTGACTTATCTGTTTAAGGCAAGTTTACACTGACTTATCTGGTTAGGTAAGTTTACACTGACTTATCTTGTTTAGTCTTATCCACACTGACTTATCTGTTTAAGGCAAGTTTACACTGACTTATCTGGTTAGGTAAGTTAACACTGACATATCTTGTTAGGCAAGTTTACACTGACATATCTTGTTAGGGCAAGTTTACACTGACTAATTTGGTGTTGTTTTGATAATAGGGAGTTCACAATGGCAGAAGTGGAGCATTTCATCGATCCCACTGACAAGGCACACCCTAAGTTTGAGAGGGTAGCCGATATTGAGGCCACATTTTACTCGGCATCGGACCAAATGCAGGGCAGACTGCCCTTTAAAACTACAATAGGAGAAGCTGTTAAATCAGTGAGATACCACAGCTTATTATTTCCCAAACTAGCATTCTGATGTAAATGTTCTGGTTTGCATAGTGGTGTTGTGAAAACAACCAATATGACATTTTGTGATTATGACAACCACTGCTTTCATTGTTTCAGAAACTGGTGGATAATGAGACCCTGGGCTACTTCATGGCCAGAATCTACATGTTCATGTTGAAGGTTGGTGTAGACCCACGCAAGATGCGCTTCCGTCAACATATGAGGAACGAGATGGCTCATTACGCCTGTGACTGCTGGGATGTCGAGTGCAATACAACTTACGTAAGTCTGACTACATTTTATGTGCACTGTGTTTGTGTGTGTGTGTGTATATATATATATATATATATATATATATATATATATATATATATATATATATATATATATATATATATATATATATATATATATATATGTATATATATATATATATATATATATATATATATATATATATATATATATATATATATATATATATATATATGGGGTGTTTGTGTGGACAGGGCTGGGTGGAGTGTGTGGGCTGTGCTGATCGGTCAGCTTTTGATCTATCGTGCCACCAGAAAGCTACTGGAATCAAACTGACTGCAGAAAAGAAACTTTCTGAACCAATATCCTTTCAAACCATATTCTGTGGTTAACATTGCAAAATGTAATGTGTAATAGATATAAGTGAGCAAAGGAGAGAGTTGTATTCCATAAATGTCTGGTATTAACATCTTTGAGAATAGTTCAGGAAGGAATAATGGGAGGAGCCAGTTTCCTTAATGATTCTGAATGTAGAAAAAGAGTTTGTGATCGCCCAGCCCAAGAAAGGTGTCCTGGGTAAGGTGTTCCGCCAAGAAGCCAAGGCAATCACAGAAGCTCTAGCTGCTCTGGACACCGAGCAGATCCGGGCAATGAAGGCCGAGTTGGAAGGGAACGGGTGAGCAATATGTTTTCGGGGAAAAGTGGAGCTTGTGAGTTGTGTATTATTATATATAAGGCTGAAGAAATAAGACCTTACAGGATTGTAATATATCCTTTGGGGAAAAGTTAATTAATTGTGAATCATATTGTTTCACTTTGTTGTTGCTGCTGCCCTCCTCTGGTAGATTGTACTCACTGGGATCAGGGGAGAAGCAATGGGTACTCAAACCTGACATGGTGGATATAAAAATATTCACGAAAATGGTTCATGGTAAGGAAATGTCACTTACCGCGTGTCTGTGATTCTATCGCTAGATATACTTGGCGAAATATACTTGAAGTTGTGATCATTGATGAACAATGCTATCGAACATCCTGAACATTTTAAATGTCCATTGAAATAGTCAAATACCATCTAATAACTGCCATTTGTGTGCGCTATGGTTGCAGTGGAAGAGATAATCCCGTCAGTGGTTGAACCGTCATTCGGCATTGGTCGTGTTATGTATGCCATCTTTGAGCACAACTTCAAAACACGCGAGGGGGATGAGCAGAGAACGGTTTGTTCAGAATCACTTGACTTGTGGATGTAATGTTTGGTTCAATACCATGGTATTTTGATAGTATTTTGTGGTCTTGCAGGTTAATACCGGTTGAAATGTATGTTGTTACAGTATCTGACGTTACCTCCTGTGATAGCCCCGTACAAGTGCTCTGTTCTGCCTCTCAGTAACAACCCAGATTTCATGCCATTCGTACAGCAACTTTGTAAGCCAGCTGATGTTATAGTATCAAGCAATGCAGTCACTTTATTTCAGCTGATCAGGCTTTTGCGATTTCATTCAGGAAAAGAACATTTAATATATTTGCTCTTTGTGAATCATGCCATTTTTCTTAATGAAAAGAAGCTTGTGTTTGTTGTTCTAGCGGCAGCCATGACAGAGCTAAACATCTCCCACAAGCTGGATACATCGAGCGGTTCCATTGGTCGACGGTACGCTCGCACTGATCAGATAGCTATCCCATTTGGCATAACCATCGACTTTGATACTGTTAATAAAACCCCACACACAGCCACCCTGAGGGAGAGGGATACCATGAAGCAAATCCGTGCAGAGGTCAGGGTTCTTTTTTGACTCCTTCATTTGTTTGTTGTTTTTATCAAAAGCAAGACACCAAAACAGTTTTACTTGAGTCATTGCTTTTTAACATTCCTGGAATATAGAAAATTGTCTAGGTAAGAAATACTGTGACAGAACGGCTTTAAATTCGAAAAAAAAATATATATATACCTGTTAATGGTACTTGATCAAAAACCAAGCATTGCCTACTTTTCTGAACTGCAGATCTCAGAACTACCGAAGATAGTGTGTGACTTGGCTGACGGGCGTCGCAAATGGGAAGAGGTTCTCAAATCATACCCAATCTTTGAACAACAAGAGACGTCCAAATAGTACTCACATATATGTTACTTATTGCAGTGCATTTCATTTAGGCTTTTCTAATTGTAACTTGTCATCTTAATTAGCCAATCAACCTGATGACATTGATTCCAGCAGTCTCAACCGATGGCTCCTGGCCTTTTTAAAATGTGAATAAAATAATGAAGGAATTGTTTATTATATATAAGTTGTGTATGTGAGCCCCTCGTGGTTTGTATCACTGTTGTTCTCAAGTAAAGTCTGCATTGTATGGTGGTATGGTGAGATGTTATTCCAAAGCAATGATTGCATGATCTCACAATGCTCACTGAATAAATGGCGTGCCACTGCATATATTACAATAGTCCTGCGGGAAGTATTGGTACAGTGCAATAGGTTTTCAAAAGTTACATTGCCTGTTCAGTGTATGAGGGGTGTGCTGGTTTCATTACAATTAGATTTTATTGTACAATACGTGCCAGAGGATACCTGACTTTAACAGAAAGTAAATGATGGACCAAAGTACCAAATTACCCCAAGTAAGAGCTGGTCCATTTGTTGAACATCTAGACATCTTTAAACTCCAACTGCTTTGCGCATGCCAGTATACTCGCGTGCTGAAAGTAGTCACATCTATTAAATCGGGCTACTCTACATGCCAGTATTCGCCTTGTGCTGAAAGTAGCCACACCTATAAACTCGGGCTACTTGGTGCATGACAGAAGGCAAAAGGGGTTAAGGTGTGTGAGTTTGAGGTGGGTAATTTGGTGTTACGTCGGGAAATGAAAAATGTAGGTCGTAAAGGGGACAAAATGGCTCCAAAATGGACCGGGTCCTACCGCATTACCAAAATTGACAACTAGCAGACGGTAGTGCTGCAGCACCAACACAATGGACTGCCACTTAAAGCCAAGGTGCCATATGTGCAACTTAAACACAGCGTTGAGGAACTTAGAGGCACCCAGTCTTCTGCCAAGCCCACCACAAGTGTCACTTCCACTATCGCATACCCCACCAAGCCACACAGCGTTACCAAGCGGCACCCAGTTTGCTACTCAGCCCCTCACAGCCAAGCTGCCCAGAGCTACTCCCAAAAATTCTAGGAAGCGACCGGACAGACATTGACATCATCAAAGTCACCACGTCAAAGCTCAGGGGAGCAGATACAAAAGTTGTGGAGAGGAGGTCGCAGACAGTCACCAATGAGCGTCATATGAAGAGGATGTGTAATGCTATTTCCACAGGTTTGCAGCTGTCCGATGAGGAAATCAACGACGCACAGGTACTTCTAAGGAAGCAATACCCTGAGGTGGACGGACTGCAGCATGTCTTGCTCTTCGGGGACAATGGCTGTCTCTTCATTGGGACTCCAAAGCAGCCTTTCATGCAAATAATTAATGTATTCACAAATCACTGGTTGTGTATCGAATTTCCAGGTCCAACAATATGCTATCTTTTCCAGAAACACAAGGACATCGTCATCCAAGACAGCCAAAGTTGGTTGAAGTACCTGTTCACTGCCACTGCCGTCAACCTCATGAGGGACGCCGATTGATGGTTAGGTGCTCGGGGTCCAAAGAATGGTTTCATCGCATCTTTGACGCTATCCCTGATAATGCCTTCAAGGTTGGATCATTCAAGTGGTTCTGTGCCAGGTGTAAATAGTGTTTTTTTCTAGTCTAATTTGTATGGTCTTACGTTTTTTTCTGTCTTACATTTCAAGATGACAATGTGATTCTTGTAGGGGCACAATTTTTGTTCATTTTCAGGAAGTCTCATTCTGGTTTCATTTTAAAACGTGTATATGTTTCAGATAACTTTCATATTTCACAGTTGTGCTTGTAATTGCTCCATCTTGATATTTTACTCAAGAACAAACATTTTTTTATTTACCCATTGTTGGAAGCTACTTTCAGCGCATGGGGGAATACTGACATGCACAAAGTAGCCCGAGTTTATAGATGTGGCTACTTTCAGCATGGGGGTAGCCCGAGTATATTGATATGGGAACTTTGAACGTGGGAGTAGCCAGGTATGCACAAAGTAGCCTGAGTTTATAGATGTGGCTACTTTCAGCATGGGAGTAGCCCGAGTATATTGATATGGGAACTTTGAACGTGGGAGTAGCCCTTGTATATAGGTCTGGCTACTTCCAGCATGGGACAAGCCTAGTATGCACAAAGTAGCCTGAGTTTATAAATGTAGTTACTTTCAGCATGGAATTATACTAGTATGTACAAGTAGTCTGATTTTAAGAAATCTGTGTGGGTACATTCAATATGAGAGTACACTGTCGTCTTTTTATTCCTTCCAAAGATCTTGTTATGATAAGATTCGCCCGACAAATTCCGTGACACCTTGTAGGCAGCGCCCCTGGGGGGGTTCTCTCCTTGAAAAAGGGTAGGGGTGTGCCGCCATGGGAAACAAAAACCGGACCATATCTATACCAAGCCAAAGTGAGAAAAGGGAACCATTTACATACCAAATCCTCTGAAAAAAGACACATTCATATACAATTTTTTTAAAAGGGTCACCAATACATATACCAAAATTTAATGATCCCAAATCATATCTAGACCATCTCGAGGAGCTACAAGGGGCCCATCCATATACCGAACAAACGATTCAGAATGAAAAAGTACGTTTATTAAGGCTGCGAAGGCATATTTCATTCATTGACAGTTCGTAATTTAACAACAGTTAATAACTGTGCACCTAAACTATACAAGAATGACAAAAATAATGAAACGAGGATTCATCATAGACTAATTCGAATGTTGGAACTAATAAAAGTACTTTATCACTTTGTTAAATGATGAATAACAATTCTTTTCCGCGCAGATCTTCGCAAACAGGAGTCTGTTTCAGATGTAGCCTCCACAGTAGTCCGAACTGTACCATCTTGCGTTGCACTCTGTGAGTGTTTTGTTCGTTTAGGCTTCGGCTTCACATTACTACAGTCTAATTGTTGGAGGGATGTTTTATGGCCTCAAACTCCTGATAGTCTACCATATACAGGTCTTTTTCAGGCCTGTATTCCAGGTTGACATGACAAAGAATGTTAGTACCTTGTACATCGATCGCAGAGTTAGTGAACGAGAAGGTGTGCGTGTCCGTTTCCTGGTAAATATTGCCTATAACACGGACGTCTTGAAGTACAGGGTCACCAAAGGGAACAGGCAAACGATACTCTACTGAGCCTCTGTTGCCCTTCTTTAGCATCCTGCTGATGCGAATGAGATGGAGCTGACCTGAGCATGTTGCAGCAAAATCTTCGAACAAACAAAGGTCAGCTGTAGTGTCAGTGCTGGCTGGAGACGCAGCATGCTTTAGAGTGAACAAATGTCTCTTAAAATGTGTACACGACGTGATGCTGACATACGAAATCATGAATTTATCACAAAAATAAGAAGTGAGGACCGATATACACGCCAATACAAATTATTAATGTCCATTGTGTATATTTAAAAGACTAAAAGCGCTGAGTTGCGCGTCGCGTCGCTCCGTGGCGCTGAGATCTTAGACCCTATGGAGACTTTTAGGTGTGACCGTCCTTATCAATTGGATATTATGTAATAACTGCATGTCCAGAGGCTACTGCTGAGCTGGAATTCCAAACTTCTATGTGCCGTACGGAGTTGGCCTTCCAACTTGGTCCGTACGACGGTGACTGTTTCGTTGCCCCAATGCTGAATGTGTTTTTAACTTCTGGGGACGTAGGTATTTATACAAATGTGTGGCGTCGACAGCAAGCGTGGAGGTACAATCACCTTTGGCTTTAATTAAAGATCAAACGGGCTGATGTTAATTGTTATGGGAATTGACGGGTTGGGAATGTTTACTTTAAAGGGCTCTACTTGCTACACCGGGATTATTTAATTTGGATAGTGGCCGTTTACTTCAGATACCACGGTTAGGTATCTAAGGGGGGGGGGGGGGGGGGGGGTTGCATTATGACTCCACACTGGTTGACGACGCTTTCTGCAGTTATTACATAATATCTAATTGATAAGGACGGTCACATAGGTATAAAACATTGTCCGGTTATGAAGCGTACTGAATCAACTTACCTTCAAAGACAGTCGTTAGCTAGAAATTGCTAGAAATGAGCCACTTCACAAAATGTTCATCCATAATCGATTCTTCCTGTTTCAGCAAGTTTAAAATAGTTATTTTAGTGATGTAACGGCATAAAAAACTTCGCTTATTCCGTGGTCAGTCCCAACGATGCTCTGGCTCATAACGGCAAGGCAGTTGATTAAATAGCAGCCAATAAATAAAAAATATGTGACTCGGGCCCACAGGCTATCAAGCGCCCCAGGACGTCGGTCCCATGAGGTAGACAATATATGGTATTTCATTAGTATGAAATTGGATTAAATGGGAAGATAACATGCCTCCCCTCTGCACCTGTATGAAATTGGATTAAATGGGAAGATAACATGCCTCCCCTCTGCACCCCACATGAGGTTCCTCGTTCATGGTCCGGCAAACCGTACCTCTGTCAATTGTGCATACACGATCGCACTAGGATTCTCACGCCGTTCCCACGCTCGACGACGTTATCAACTGGGCAACTTTGATTATGTCAAGGTGCTGACAGCAATTAGACAATTCTCTTGGGGATGGATGGTTACCGGCTTGGTCTAGAGGGGTAGGCAAACTGAAATCCATCCTTGTCGCATCTGGGGGAAATCACTGGTCCTGGAAAGGGAAGGAGAATGTACGGACCTGACCTTTCTGTTTGCTTATCATGCCATAAAACTTGTCTCTGAAAAAACACGACCCCGATGGCAGCAGGGGTTGGCCACCATTGACCTAGGGGACCCGAGCAAACACGCAATATTGAGGCTCATACGTTAATTAAAGACATCTTGCTATTCCTGTCTGTCATAATACTGATCCATTTGTATACCCATTGCAAAACAATGACCCATTGCTATACCTCGCTGTCAAAAATACGGACCCATTGGTATACAAGGTCACTGCAAAAAAAACCGACCCATTGCTAGCCCTGGCTTTAAGAAATAACGACCCATTTGTATACCAAAATGGCAGAAAACCGACCCAAATTGGCGGCACATCCCTAGTAACCTTCACATAGTGAGAACCCCCCCCCCCCCCCCCCCCCCCCGGGGGCAGCGCCACCTACTTTTGTGGAAGCTACTCGACGCGCGGCAGCCAACCAACGTCTTTATGACGTATGTCTGACTGGAAGTCAAACACAAATGGGCATTTCTGCGCTGCAATTAACTGTTTTAATTGACGTAGGCCATTCCATCGAGGAAGTGAATGTTCTAGCCTACGTTTCTGACTATAATTAAGAGAAACGTTGTGTGCAACAAGCAGCAACAAAATTTCTGTAGTCAATAATATACCCTGCATTTGATTTTGTTCACCAGAAGAATTACCGAAGTGCCAAGTAAGGGCTCGTTGTCCCAAGCGAATCACTAGTATATTCATTATGCAGAATTGAGTAACATTACTGCAAAATCATTGACACAGTATTATACTGTAATCAAGTGAAACCCTGGGTTGTAACCATTCTTGCTAAAGAGGTCCCATTACAGTACCTCCAATGTGAATCATGCAAGTGCCATGTTGCTATTATATGCATTATGGTGAACATCAGGTTGCACATTCCCTGAGAGAGGCTAACTGTAAATTAAGGGACCTTAAGGAGACGCAAAATCAAATATTGATGTTTATTTAGTTCCCTCTATGGCAAATGTACAAGGACTATTCTATCATAATTCCATAGCAGTATGTAGGAATACTGCACCTTGGATTGTGGTGGAGGGGAGAGCTCGTTGAACAAAGGTGTCCCTGGATATATTCTTAGAATTTTTGGTTGCATGGTACTCTAATCATATGTGTGTGTAAGATGGGCCAGAACTATGTCTGGCTGATTTTGTGCTTGGCATAAGACAGGAGGCATATTGTTAACCTATCTGTTCAATGTTTATATGGGTGAATTTAGTTCTGGTTTAAATAATTGTAGTGTTCGCTGTAGTTTTAGTGTGCTTGTTGTTAATCTTCTAATGTATACTAATGATCTCATTTCATTCATGTTTGGATTGAGTAAGCTATTAAGACTGAGATTTATATACATGAATATATATATATAAATAATATATATATATATATATATATATATATATATATATATATATAATATATATATATGCGAAAAACATTGATGCATATATATATATATATATATATAGGTATATATATATATATATATATATATATATATATATATATATATATATATATATATATATATATATATATATATATATATATATATATATATATATATATATATATGCATCAATGTTTTTAGTATATGCTATGTCCTGAAATAATCCATTATCATATTGTTATTAAAAATAACCAAAAATACATGTAACAGTGCTACGTAATAAAACGTCTGAACAGGGCACCCCTACAATCGACAATGCATCTTGTTGATTCGGTGGAGTTACGTCTGGCCCCGGGGTGGGAGTGGGGCACTTAAGTGTATAGAGGGGGGGGGGGCACTTAAGTGTATAGAGGTAGTATACATGTGCCGCGCGACGGGGTATGTTTTTTCGGCCTCTCGACTTGTACGACGGGTTTTATTGGGGCTCATACTTGTACGACGGGGTATGTTTATCAGTTTCAATCTGTACGACGGGTTTTTTGGGGGCTTCGTTTTGTACAGCGGGGTATGTTTTCTCTTCCCATGCAGTATGTCGAGATTTTCTCCCGGGATTTCCCACCGGTCGTTGACAATGCAAATGCAATGAATGGTCCCTGTGTGACGTCGCGAGAATCACACGCTCGACCGTGCAAGCACGCGAAGCTGTTACTGCATGTAATCAGAAATCAGCTGATCAGATTTCGAGATTTTTCCGACACTTTTATCCTGCCTACGACATACGACGGGTTATACATTTGGCATTATACGACGGAGTACGCTTTTTGCCATTTTCACCTTGTACGACGGGTTATACATACGCAAATTACCTTGTACATTTTGGGTTAATTGCACGTTTCCAAGATATCAACACACGGCAGTTAACCTATATGCTACAACTTATTCGCAATGATGTTGATAATTAATCTATTTCAGGAAAATAGCTGTTGCCTAACGATCGAATATGTCACTTAATTGGAGCTGCAACCGTTTTCTTCAGATAGATTGGTCAACCCACATTTTCTACTGCCGGAATATTTCGATACGTCAGCTTATCGAGTGTCTTGAGCACTCAACCAAATGGCTTTAAATATAATTAGTTAACCATAAGAATATCCACATCTGTCACCCTACTGAATATTGAGACGAGTCAAACATTTGAATACCACAATACCACAGCCACCGATGGCCCACCGGTGGCGTGACCAGCTGATAGCCCACCGATAACTCATCAATTATAGCCGTCATCCCACCGGCGGTAAGCCGCCCATAGTGGCAAGCCGACGACCGACAGTGGCCCACCGATAACTCATCAAGTATTTAAAAATGCCTTAAACTAATATACAAAGAAGAACAGCAACACCTTATTTTAATTAGTTTATTAAGAAAACTAAATTTCTTCCTCAGAAGACAAATCGTTATAATCAATAAGTGCAGCGAGCCTTGTCATCTGTAGCTCTTCATTCAGTTCTTTTTCTGAAATCAAGTAGACATGAAGATTTTTATTAACAATAATTTTTTTATTATATATATATATATATATATATATATATATATATATATATATATATATATATATATATATATATATATATATATATATATATATATATATATATATACACCTCCGGTCCCCTCTTACCTCCCTCCCAGACTCTACGCTGCCCTTCCCAACCCGAGGCTACCCTACCCTACCCTGCCCGACCCGACGCTGCCCACCGCTACCCTACCCTACCCGACGCTACCATACCCGACCCGACCCTACGCTGCCCTACCCCACCCGGCCCGATGTTACCCAACGCTGCCCACCGCTACTCTTCCCTACCCGACGCTACCAGTACTCTACCCAAGCGCAACGGGACGCCGCGCTCTGGAGTCTGGTCGCTTGTGACGGGCGAGATAGGGGGCTAGGCATGGTGCGTCGGCAATGAGAGTAGTTAAGCTATTCAGGGCGTCAACATTCCTTGTTATATTGATGATGGTTAAACTCAACGTTAATGTACATAAGTGAATAACGCGCAAGTCCGGTATTAATCTTAATACTTGGGTACGAGTTGGTCTGGGTACGAGTTGGTATGGGTACGAGTTGACCCTTACTCCTTAAATCCAACTCGGGTAAATTTCATGAAAAAAACAACCAAATACAACGAAATGCGATGAATACTAGATGTTTTCATATCCCATGTATTATCTTAATACTTATTTAAAATGGATAAAAGTACTGCAACTCACCTAACACAGTAGAAGTGATGAACATTGAGCGATTTTTACGAATTTCCAAATACCCGCCAACATTCAGCGACTGAACTAAGGTTAAGGTCGTTACTAATTTGCAAAGATGCAGCTAGATGGCGCGATGGCAGACATCCAACCGAAGACGAGCCACCGTTGGGCCGTCACCTGGGAACTGCCGACGATAGCCACCAGCGAGCCGCTGGCGTTGTGTTATCTGGGTTAGGTTAAAAATTAATTGAACCTGCTTGTACTGACTTTCTACTTTAGAAGAAGATGATCATTTATTGGTGATGTAAAGGAAATGTATTACAGTGGTTTATCTTTTTTTAATAATTAAATTTCCATGATGGAACTGAATCATCTAAGGTGCTGTACCTGGTACCAGTATGTTATTTTTCTTCTTTTACTATTGGTGAACATGACAGTTTAAATAAGAATCTAACAATAAAGGTTCAATGAACCCTATGATTGTGGTGATGCTGACAATGCAATTGTTATTAACTGACAAACTAAGAACAAATCTTTTGATTGTGGTTCATTAAACATAAAATCCAAACTTATACACAATATTGATGAAGGGCAAAAATGGTGGATGATATCATCCCACCAAAGGATTTATTTACACATATCTATATTAAGTTTTGCTTAAACATCTAGACCTATTTAACAGATTCTGGTTGGCGTTGGATGGCATAAATGTTGTTTGTTGTCATTCGTTTTTCCATACAAAGCAACACCTGGCCACGGCTCGTGCCAAAAGTTGGCAACAAAAGTTATTACGAAATCGGACGAATCAGTGTTCTTCGATAATTATTCAATTTTTATAATTTCCCTGTAAACTGTTTGTTTATTTTCTAGCTCTGTAACACATAATCAACCATAAAAGCATAAATGAACGCGCACAAGAGGTATTCGGCGAGTACTCTGAGTAGTTTCGTCAAGACGTACAGCGTATTGAAATGGTCTTTCTCCGATGGAATTCTTTGTTAACATTTCTGATTCATTACTTATATGTTCGGCATGACGATAGCAAATAATACTAAGGCGATCTAACGATGGAAAAGCAGGTAAACCACCAGATTGCTAATATTAACAACGCTTGACAGGTGTTTGTTTTCACCGAAGGTCCGCCGCTACGGGGTTATTTCCGCGGACGTTAGCTTCCCCGATAAGCTCCATAATAAGATACCCGACTTGGACATTTCCGTTGTGATGCTCTTGTAACTCTTTTTATTCCTACCAAGACAAATAATCCCACGGATGATTAGCTTATGGAAGAATGAATGGTTAGGACACATTGTTTACTTTCATCGCAACTTTCTGCATTGCCACCAGTTTGCCTAAATACGCGCATGCGCAATTCGCGTAAACACCACTTTCTGCATAGGCTACTTTCTGCATACCACACCGGGTTTTAATGCATGCTGCCATTTAGCGATCCACTCAGAATAATTGTTCTATTGATCACTCCAACTCTTGAACTTACCCAATGTCCCAATGCGGATCTCAAATTAACAACGCCGCGCATAAACGGAGGTCCATAACAATGAAAGATTATGTACCAGATAGGAATTTCCTCTTCATTGGAATTCTTAAGATCACAGCACTTAATAACATGAAGGGTATAGGTCCTCTCCTACCAAAGCAGAGAAGGCTGAGACTAGATGGGGAATGGTGAGCGATAAAAAAGAGACTGTGAATGATGCTGCGTTCGTTGGGGATATAGAAAAGTAATAGTCGATCACTACCAGTGATGACCGACGGTGTCAGCCGCCGTTAAGGTAGCTACAAAACAGTTGCTGGACCAAATGACCAAGACTCACTGTACGATCGGAGAACATGCTTCGAGAGATGTGTGTAAAATGAAACCTGCTGTCCATCGCTGATCATCCAGCCTTTCAGAAGGGAATAATGAGACACAAAACTGAGCTTAAAAGACGAAGACCTGATACCACTAAGGGCAAAGCTGGTCGAACAATTACGTATGTGAACTTGGCCGTATGGTCTGGTGATTCTACAAAGCAATCACGCGTCAGGCAAAAGAAATCAAACGATGGACTCTTCTAAGAATTGTCTTAGGGTAGGTGGGGTGAGGAGAAGAGGAAACATATAGGGCTATACCTTGGACCGGCGAGACCCCTCAAACCTTAAGGAAACATCGAAACGACAATGCTGTTTACATTCACCAAACAATGACATTTTTTTAATTGTGCAGGTCTAAATGTTTGCTGTAGTTTTAGCCAAATCAAATTAGATGTTCTTGAAAGCTATATCCCAAACAAATTGATCTGATTATCAAATTATATACCTGATGATGAAAGTCCAGCTGTTAAAATGTTCACTAAACCAAAAACCTGTGCGGATCATTTATATGGAGGAATACAATAACCCCAAAAGAATATTGGGAACTTGCGAATAAATGTAGTTGTTGGAAACATTTTCAGAAACACACCCAACCCCAAGAGGTTCTGAATGATGTTGATATTAGAAACAATTTGGACACACAGGAATATTAATGACTCTATGCAAGAAGAAATTAACAAAGAATTTTCAATTTAAGAAATTCAATCGATTGTTAAAAGGTTGAAAAATAACAAAGTATGTGGTATTGGCCTTGTCTAGAGCGAATACATTAGTCCCTGTGAAGTGTTGTCGATCATTGACAACATGTTTAACCTTGTTCTTTCCGCATGCTAAGTAGCTTCAGAATGATGTATAGATATTATCGAACCTCTGTATAAGAATAAAGGTGATCCTGATAACCCTGAGAATTATAATAGAGGCATAACTTTATTGAGTTGTATTGGTAAAATGTTCACTGCATGTTTAAATAACGTCGGTCAAATTTCCTGGAACATGTAGGAATATTGGGTGAGGAACAGGTAGGATTTCGCGAAGATATTTGTTTTAAATTCTTTGATTGATCTGTACCTATCAAAAAAAGAAATGAATGTGCTTTTGTAGATATCAAAAGGACGTTTGATCTTGTCAACAGATCTGCTCTTTGGTCTACACCAACTGCTACAAATATCAATGGTAAAGTAATAAGGGTCATCTGTAATATGTTTGAAAATGCTGTCATGTGTGAAGCTTGGTGGAAAGCTATCCCATTAGTTTACCTGCAATATTGGTGTCCGGCAAGTGGTAAACCTATCACGTCTTATCTTTTCTAAGTGATTGTGAGTTACACATGAGCTACATAACAAGACAAATCTAAATGCAGACACTCACTATAACGAGCTTCCGTGAACGATTTATGACATTACCTTCATTACATGGATTAGATACTTCCATGGCTCCGTGAAGTTCCTTGATCTCATGATCATATCTAAGTTGATCGATCTACTGCCCAACCTTCAGAATCTGATCTCAGAGGCGAATCGCTGATGTGTCAGATCGTAATGAAGTTATACAACGACATTGGTAATGAATTCCCGCTTTTCTTGCACTAATCAAGTGCATTTTGCCAAGTAAACTGTTAGATCGCAGTGAATTACTTACCCGGCCATGATATGATATAATAAACTCTCTAAAGGTAAATAAGCATTTTCTGCTACGAATCATTATTTTTGTTAGATATGTTATTTTATTGTATCCGGGTTATTTTCGGCAGCATTTGTTGCTATGAAATACCGAACGTCTCTTTCAAGACCGTCTTATCTAATGGTATGATTTATATAAGTGTAGAACTAATCTAAAGCTCTAGTTGCTCGTAAGACGCCAACAGATGATTGAATGTCAACATAAATACACAAATATTGAAATATAATTTCAACCATTAACTAACTCACAAAGAAACATTATATATCTAACATACTAACAGAAAATCCTATTTATTAATCAAACACACACACACACACACACACACACACACACACACACACACACACACACACACACACACACACACACACACACACACACACACACACACACACACACACACACTGACACACACACATACAATTCATGATCATTCCTGAGAATCCAGCTCAGGAATGAGGTTTTACGGCAGACACAAAGCGCGACACCAAGAACCAGCGTCGTTGAATTAAATAATCATGGGATGACCCACCCGCATCTCGAGCTCAACTTACTGATTCATCGTCGCCTTACCCGAGAAGGTCAGGTCCACGTGGCTGATCCTACACGGTAAGGTCAGGTCCACGTGGCCGGTCCTACCCGGGAAGGTCAGTTCCATGTGGCCTGTCCTACCCGAGAAGGTCAGTTTCACGTGGCCTGTCCTATCCCAGAAGGTCAGGTCCACGTGGCCTGTCCTGCCCGAGAAAATCTGGTTCACGTGGCCTGTCCTACACGTGTTCTGTCCTACATGCGAAGGCCAGGTACACGTGACCTGTTCTACATGAAAAGGTCAGGTAAACATGGCTTGTCCTGTACGAGAAGGTCAAGTCCATGTGGCCTGTCCTACATGTGAAGGTCAGGTCCACGTGGAATGTCCTTTATGAGAAGGTTCATGAGGCCGGTCTTACATGAGAGAGCCAGGTCCATCTGACCTGTCCTGTACGAGAAAGTCAGGACCACGTGGTCTGCCCTTCATGAGATTGGTCCAAGATTCCCTTTATCAATTATGAAGTGGGTGGTTAGAGCGACCGCAACTATTTAACGTTATCATGTTTTGTGGCTGGGTTGGGGAAAAAATTGTCCAAGAGTTACGAGTTGATTGCATGAATATACATGTAAAGCTATTTTACAACCACACCCGCCATGAGTTGAGATTGCTACGCCCTTGTGAATGCAGCGACAAATACACTTGAGCAGAACAAACGAGTCTCCGGACACGTCAGGCTTGTCAGCTGCGGTGGGGCGCGCTGGATCCACCCTTCCGAAACTCAACAATGCCTCAATAAACTTATAATAGTTTCTCTTGCGACCCATAACCATACTAATATATACGCGTTGCTATGAGGGGTGTGTTGCCCAGCGTTCGTGTATGTCAGGAGATAGGCGTGTGATATGATAGCGCACGTCGCAGTACTCCAGTCATCCATCGTAATGCATGAGATTGGACGGTCGGACGTGATTCTTCTCGACATGACAGCTGCGCAGTTTACTCATCCCGGTAACACTTGATAGCCATCTTCAAACCTGTCCTATGCGTCAACTAGAACCTCTCCAAACCAAGTCTAACCCGAGTCGTACTTTCCCATTCTCAGCGGCCATGCACAGAGAAGGGCTACGACACTACGGAACATAAGTTTACCTATAAATTGTATCAGGGTGAGGTTTTTTCACAGGGCGGACTTATTTTTCCAGTCAATCACCATAGAGAAGTCAAAGCAGACGAGAGTTTTGCTAATATCCTAACTAAATATACACCTATCCATTGCCAGGAGATTCGGTTCAATTCGGACAAAAAGACACAATACCAAGGGGATAAACAACCCATAAGAGTTGTCTGCTCTGAAACTTCTGATAACTTTGATTTCCTATCATCGAGAATAAAGAAGCTGCTTTTGGTGAATACAGTTCCCTCAGATGTAACGCGGCTGCAGGATATCATTTCTGTCGCTACACCAACGGAATAATCGACCATGGTGGGGACACTGGGTGGCAGAATTGGGACCATTTGGGTCGGGTGTCTTGTAACCCTGCTTATACACTTCACACCAGGTATGTTTACAGCAGCAGGCGTTTTCAATTTTATCAAACAAAATATCGATTCATCATTTCAAACCTCTACACGACCCTCGAGTTTAATGTTTGTCGATGTTGTTACCTTAATGATGACATGATCGTTGCCGGTTGGTACTAACAGGATCTTCCCAGGAAACACCTTGCAGTGATATTCCGCCCAGTCTCTTACGCAGTTATCCAGAGACTATGGAGCCAGGTCGGTGCTATTTTCTCTTTATTTCTAAAAATCAAAAGTTCAATAGCATGGAACCTGCATGCTGGTGACACCTCGTTAACGACGGTTCTCGGTATTTCGTTGCTAAGGTACGATTCTTCATACGTGGATAATGGACACAACGAGTTTAACTCGTTTGACGCTGCTACCTGCAAAAGAAACTGAACCGGAAGGTTATCTGATACTCGAGGCAGATCCACATACAGAAAATGTATCTATTATATTAAACCGATCCCTCAGCCTCAACTTACTAAACCCACGTGATCCACCGGTAAGTCAGATGACGCTGTGATAAATCACAGGTCAGAACGGTGAAAACGCTTTCAATATGAACGTGTGCTTTAAGCGCGTTTTAAAATGATTATCGTATAGATATGGTTTTGTTCAACAAAAGGTTCCAAACACGAAAGAAGAGATAAATTGCAACTACACGTCACCAGGAGGGAATGCACCAGTATGTTTTATCTACCCTTTTTCATTGCCTAACATAATTCTACATAGAACTCCAGACGCCGATTTGACTCTTTCTTAGATACACAACTACCCCTGCCATGAGTATGTCTGATGTATTTTTATTGCTTGCATTTGACGCTTTTTATGAACAGGTAGTTAAACGACAGATCGCTTATGAACTGGTTTGTGTCGCCAATTGGGGTGGCACTGATGTGGTAAATATCATATTTCCATTATTTGTTTGTCCAGTAAATGAAGGGTTAGATTTTTGTTTTCAACATGCTGATGTTGTCATATGGTTTGGTGATAGAATTTGAGGCAGGATGTGATAGTGGCCATACAGGGAGTGAACGACGAGCCGCCATACTTCATGTGTGATCCCTACTACAAAACCATCAACGAGGTCGTAACTCACATTTGTAACTACATCTCAGATGAAATCACTGCTGGTGGAACGGCATTCAACTTTTCATCCGTTAAAATGTTTTCGCATTTGCATACGCTGTCCTGCAGATGGCGCCCTTGTCGACGACAATCTTTGCCCTGGACGGCTTGGCAGCGAGTTCCCATGTCCTCTACGACATCCACTCCTATCACCTCGATAGCAGCGTACGTTATTACTCACCGAAATTTTATAGACTTCTATAAACATGTACTGAACAATTGTTGACCCGTGAATGTCAATTTAAAAAAATCTGTTGAAAGATATTAAACTATATTTTGGTATAAGGATGGATTGGGTGTAGAAGTGTTGAGTTTCACGGGATTCTCAAAATGTCTAAGACTACACATATTGGCGGTTGCAGAGTAGCGAGGAGGGGACGTTCGCTTTAGCGGGCAGTGCGCAGAACGGTATCATAGTCCTGAAAGAAAAGTTGGACTACGACTACGGAATCAGGCAATACAATTTGACCGTGACCGCCACGGTAAGATGAGCCGGTTGCTGGCACTGTGTTCGTTCTCAATCACGATGTCTGACACTTACCACGGTCGTTCTCAGATGGGTTGGACATGACGTAATATTGTGGTTCGTGTTGGTTGTCACAGGATGACGGGGAGCCGGCTCTCACCAGCAACAGTACCACTCTCTATCTGACAATCACAGACGGCGACGACCAGAGTCCCACGTTCGACCACGAGCTTTACATCGTGACGATCCCAGAGGAGGTAAAGCTGACAGCGACCCACTCTCACGTCACTTCTGGCCAGGAACCCGCTCTTACTTCACCCCTATAGTCATATACCCGCTCTCATGTCACTCCTGGACAGGAACCCGCTCTTACGTCACCCCTATAGTCATAGACCCGCTCTCACATCACTTCTGGCCAGGAACCCGCCCTTACGTCACCCCTATAGTCATAGACCCGCTCTCACATCACTTCTGGCCAGGAACCCGCCCTTACGTCACCCCTATAGTCATAGACCCGCTCTCACGTCACTCCTGGCCAGAAACCCGCTCTTACGTCACCCCTATAGTCAAAGACCCGCTCTCACAACACTTCTGGCCAGGAACCCGCCCTTACGTCACCCCTATAGTTAAAGACCCGCTCTCACATCACTTCTGGCCAGGAACCCGCTCACGTCACCCCTATAGTCAAAGACCCGCTCTCACAACACTTCTGGTCAGGAACCCGCCCTTACGTCACCCCTATAGTTACAGACCCGCTCTCACATCACTTCTGGCCAGGAACCCGCTCTTACGTCACCCCTATAGCCAAAGACCCGCTCTCACATCACTCCTGGCCAGGAACCCGCCCTTACGTCACCCCTATAGTCATAGACCCGCTCTCACATCACTTCTGGCCAGGAACCCGCCCTTACGTCACTCCTAGTCAAAAACCCGCTCCCACATAATTTCTAGACAGGAACCCGCTCTTACGTCACTCCTATAGTCAAAGACCCACTCTCACACCATTCCTGGCCATAAACCCGTTCTTACGTAACTCCTATAGTCAAAGACCCGCTCTTATGTCACTCCTGGACAGAAACCCGCTCTTACGTCACTCCTAGTCAAAAACCCGCTCCCACATAATGTTTTATGCAGGAACCCGCTCTTGCGTCACCCCTATAGTCAAAGACCCGCTCCAACATCATTTTTTAGACAGGAACCCGCTCTTACGTCACTCCTAGTCAAAGACCTGCTCCAACATATTTTTTTAGACAGGAACCCGCCCTTGCATCACTCCTAGTCAAAGACCCGCTCTCACATCATTTCTAGACAGAAACCCGCTCTTACGTCACCCCTATAGTCAAAGACCTGCACTCATGTCATTTCTAGACAGAAACCCGCTCTTGCGTCACTCCTAGTCAAAAACCCGCTCCCACATAATGTTTTATGCAGGAACCCGCTCTTGCGTCACCCCTATAGTCAAAGACCCGCTCCACACATCACCCGCTGTTTTTTTAGACAGGAACCTGCCCGCTCTTACGTCACTCCTAGTCAAAGACCTGCTCCAACATATTTTTTTAGACAGGAACCCGCCCTTGCATCACTCCTAGTCAAAGACCCGTTCTCACATCATTTCTAGACAGAAACCCGCTGTTACGTCACTCCTCTAGTCAAAGACTTGCTCTCATGTCATTTCTAGACAGAAACCCGCTCTTGCGTCACTCCTGTAGTCAAAGACCCGTTCTCACATCATTTCTAGACAGAAACCCGCTGTTACGTCACTCCTCTAGTCAAAGACTTGCTCTCATGTCATTTCTAGACAGAAACCCGCTCTTGCGTCACTCCTCTAGTCAAAGACCCGTTCGCACATCATTTCTAGACAGAAACCCGCTGTTACGTCACTCCTCTAGTCAAAGACCTGCTCTCACGTCATTTCTAGACAGAAACCCGCTCTTGCATCACTCCTCTAGTCAAAGACCCGTTCTCACATCATTTCTAGACAGAAAACCGCTGTTACGTCACTCCTCTAGTCAAAGACCTGTTCTCACATCATTTCTGGACAGAAATCCGCTGTTACGTCACTCCTCTAGTCAAAGACCCGTTCTCACATCATTTCTAGACAGAAACCCGCTCTTAAGTCACCCCTATAGTCAAAGACCTGCTCTCATGTCATTTCTAGACAGAAAACCGCTCTTGCGTCACTCCTGTAGTCAAAGACCCGCTCTCATGTCATTTCTAGACAGAAACCCGCTCTTGCGTCACTACTAGTCAAAGACTCGCTCTCACGTCACTCGTTCTCATATCACTCCTGGCCAGACACCCGCTCTCACGTCTTCATGGCCAGAAATCCGTTCTGACGTCACTCCTAGTCAGGAACCCGCTCTCACATGACTTTTAGTCAGAAACAACTACCACTAAAAACTTACACGCCGTGAATTACCATGCGTTAATTGCGCGTTTTGATGACATTGTTGCCTTGATTTACAGAATGACACAGTGATAAACACGACATTCGTAGGCTCTCCACCTGTTGAGGCTTACGATTTGGATTACGATTTAGATGCTGAACTGGAATATACATTAAACGGTGAGTGCATGAAGCTCGATGAACCAACATGTGAGCGAGTCAGCAATAACGCTCAATACTGATGTCCAGTGACCGGTTTCCTGGTATAGACTAGAAACTAGCACGGTGGCACGGATTTTGAAAACGACGCTCTTTGTTTTTAATCATTTTAATCTTTCTCAACAGGTGCTCCTGAGTTTTTCAGTTTGAACAGAACAACGGCCGAGGTTATCCCAAGAGTCCGACTTGATAGGGAAACAACGGCATCGTATTTACTTTCGGTTCAGGTACATGAGATTTGATTCTGAGATGAATAATCCTATTATGACCAGTTCCACTATAATCGATACCTACTATCTGCCATCCTGTGTGACACCAGGCCCACCAGATCGATAATCCTCTCAAACGGAAAGCGTGGTCCAAAATCAGGATTGACGTATCTGACATAAACGATAACAAGCCGGAAATGACGTCATCTACGTATAGTGTGAGCGTCCCCGAACACTACCCGGATGGACTGTTTCTTATTCAAGTGAATGCTACAGACAGAGATGAGGTTTGTGCGAATGTGTGGGTGTGTATGTGTGCGTTCGTATGTGCGTGTGTGTGTATGAGCGTGCAGTCCGTCCCTAATCTGTTTCTTGAAATTTCAATTATCGGGGAATCGCTTTCCTTGCTTTTTTTATTGCAGGGAGTGAACGCACAGTTCCACTTCGAACTCGTTGACCCTCTCAGCGTTTTCACATTGAACAACTTGACAGGGGAAGTATTCGTGGGACAGAGCAGCCAGCTTGACAGAGAGACGAGGCCGTATGTAGAAGCGCAGGTTCATGCTAGAGAGACACACACAGCGGAGCAGTGGAGCAGTAATGTCAGTGTCATTCGTGTCACGCTGCTCGATGTCAATGACAACAACCCTGTCTTCTATCCACCGCAGATCAATATCCACAACCTCACCTCTCCCATCGCCAAGGATGACGTCATCGGGCAGGTAATCACAAACGTTATGATGTTAAATGTCAACTACGACCCATTGGAGGCTGGTGATCCTGCTATAGCTCGTTGTCAGCAGCTGATCGTGTTCCGCGTTATTACCGTGTTATATGAGCTCCAGCGCTGGCTGCATTCAGCTTAGCAACGACCGTCTGTCTTTGCCAAGATAACAGCTGCCTTTTTTGTCGTGTGTAACCAGAAACTTTACATATATTTCATAAGCAGGATTTCTACCAGCATAAGCTATGAATTTCCTTTTAAGAACCGGTAACGGCCGCTCATTCACCTGTGGTACGGCGACGGCCGCCTTTGTCATGGTTACAACCGTCTTTGTCACGACTATGACTGCCTCAGTCACGTGAGCGACCAAGTCTGTCACGGTTACGACAGGCTTTGTCCAGGAAGCGACCTGTTCTGGCTCTGAAGTGACCGCTTCAGCTCAGATCCCATGCTATTGCTTCTCGTCGCTACGTGGCGCCACCATCTGCTAGGCGACTGAGTGTACATCAAGGGTGTTATCATTAATTCATACAGCGTGGATTGTTTTTCAGGTATTCGCCAATGACACAGACGAAGGAAGAAACGGGGTGGTGACGTATCATTTGGGTTACGTGATTGGCGGGAATTCCAGTTGGTTTGGAGTGAACAATGACACTGGAAACGTGTACGCTCGTGACGACATCATCACATGGTCTGACGTTACCATGATGCTTTTCGTGAGGGCGAGGGACAACCCTCTTCTTCCTGATAACCCAAGGTGCGGACATTGGCGAATTGCACATTCATTTGGTTAATACATATATCTTATAACTCGGTTAGGTTAAAATTATGGCCCCTTATCAAGTTACCAATTGGAGAGATAACCCTTGTTCCATCCACAGGTATTCGGGTCCGAAAACGCCCCAATTCTCCTGCTTCCAATATATAAATGATAAATATATATTAGATGCCAGAGGAATGGGCGTTTCAAGACTCGAATGCCTGTGGTTTAATCCATTCGCTTTAATGTGCCGTAACCAAATTAAATATTGTACAGGTATAGCCAGGTGGACGCAACAGTGCACGTTATGATATCAGCAATGACGACCTCAGGGTCGACCGTGCCCACTGACTCCTCGCCTCAGCTGAGCACAAGCGCCGTGTCAATCTTCACGACCACAGTGCCACCTAGCACCGTAACACACAGTGCCCCTACAGATACGACTAATATTACACTGATAACGCATTCTGGCACTGCCGGCGCAA
Source organism: Urechis unicinctus (assembly GCA_034190875.2). Taxonomy (NCBI): domain Eukaryota; kingdom Metazoa; phylum Annelida; class Polychaeta; order Xenopneusta; family Urechidae; genus Urechis; species Urechis unicinctus. Next base: position 19,655,812 of record CM067344.1, read on the forward strand.
CCTCTACTGGGCACACATCGTCTCCTCCAACATTCTCACAACGCTCGACGGATGCTGTCGAGAGCAGCACCGGAAGCGGAACTGTATGGACCACCATCAAGAACACGGATACCACCATCCAATCATCAAGTACAACGTCCGGAAATGACGTTAACACTACAACGAGTTACGTAGACATCCCACCCACGTGCGCCCCGTGCCCTACAGAGTGCCCCAACTTCACACCAGACCCCGTCAGCTCACAATCATTCAGTCAAAGTACGTCTTCAGAAACACACACCACAGGATCGACTTCAGATATACCAATACCTACATCGTCTTCAGAAAGCCCTCATTTGTCTCCAGGAACGCAACCTTCGGGATCAACCCAATCGAAACCGCATCCTGAATCGTCCTCAGAAGCAGCGCCCCCTGGCGGGTCCACTCAGACGGCGCTTCCCGTCGAATCGTCCTCGAACCCCGACTGGGCCGGTTCCACACAGGAGGGCGGCGCTCCGCCATGCGTGGGCGCCATCTATGATGTATGTTTTTTTATTAATGATCTGGTGTCAGTATTTCCCACCCCATTTCTTGCTATAGGCAATATAGAAGTCATTTTCGAATGATTAAGTACAATATTTATTGTAAAGCTGTTAAATTTGAAGTTAATACCATTGTTAAGCGATAATCATAATTGATAAATGTTGATTAATGAAGCTTGAATTTTTTTTCAAATTGTCTTCAGACACCATCCGAGTACTGGGTACTTATCGTTGTAGCAGTCATCCTCGGAGCCATCGTAATTGCTCTCGTCATCATTTCGAGTTACCAAGGCTACCAACTGCAACGTCTGCGTAAAAGGGAAGACGAGAGTTCGCTCTCTAAATGCTTTGTCTCGCTCAACGAATCCAACAACTCATCTGCCTCTCTCCATGAATACACCGGGGAGAGACAAACCTCATTCGGCTGAACATTTCCATCAGTTCGGTAGCTTTGATTATCCATTACAGCGTGAATGGATATTGGGAAGGGTGCATATATGGCTTTGGTGTTATGGCTGAGATTGGTACCGAATGCATTTGGCGGAGACTTAATCATCATAATGTGTAATGTGTATTGCTGCTTTTGGATACGTTGTGCTTGGCTTGGCTTTGCTTGGTGGCGTTGTCAGCGATTTCTCCATCTCAAAGATGCTGTTTGGACGAAACTAGCGTAACGCTTGATTGTATTTCTGTCAGCGCGTTTCAAAATAAGTGCTCTTGTGTATTATCATAATATTTACTTGCCTATTTATTAATTATTATTGTGAATGTACACAAATTTCCTAAAACGTTACTTAATTAAGATACTGTTGCACGGGGTTCGCATGAATTAACCGGATGGCTGTACAATAAAACCGTTGTATGTGGTGATGGTTTGTGGCGATGGTGTTTTTCAATATGATATGAATGAAAAGGTTTTATAGGTTGAAAGATATTTGCATTGAAATCGATATTGTGAATTCCTAGGGTAATTACACATAGGTGAGCTAACGTAAGCGACGCCCACCAGGGTCGGTGATTACAAAGGGTCCACACCCACCAGAATCGGTGAAAGCAAATAGGGACGACGCCCACTAGGTACGTTGACACCCCCAAAAAGGTCGGTAATCACTTATAGGGCCCACAACCATCAATGTTGGTGATCACTTAGGGACCCTGCCCATGGGGGTCGGTGATCTCAGGTAGGGGCCACTCCCACTGGGATCGGTGATTACACACAGGGGCCACCCCACCAGGGTCGGTGATTACACACAGGGGCCACCCCACCAGGGTCGGTGGTTACACACAGGAGCCACCCTACCAGGATCGGTGACCACACATAGCGACCACGCATGTCAGGATCGGTGATACTGCTTCTACTACTACTACTACTACTACTACTACTACTACTGCTACTGCTACTACTAATATTTGAATTACAACAATTAATATTGAGCGTACTGCCTTTGTCACAATAGCTACTGTCACCTTGTTGGCTCTTGCTACATGACGTCAGTATACACAGTATTATAGAGGGTCGTATTCTGACACGGTGGAGGCTACTATAGAGGGTCGTATTCTGACACGGTGGAGGCTACTATAGAGGGTCGTATTCTGACACGGTGGAGGCTATTATTCATCACAGCCATCGGTTTATATTATTTACAACAAAAAGCATGAACACTATATTTTTGGGTCAATTCGAATACATTTTTCTCCTTAAATCGATTGATTTACTCCTATCATTGTTCGCCGTGTGTCCATCAATGTCAAACGTTACCAGCCACAGATGCCGTTAGGAAAGTTAGTATATTCATTCTGTGCAAAGTGATCGTACTTTTTTTATTGATGTATGATTGTATATACATGTCGCGGCGTCGTCTGCGAAAATCCCATAGCTCGTGGTTAGGCCCAAACCATACAGGCCTGTATGCGTGTATTAACCGTGGTTGTTTTGTGTATACTATGTTACAAACAGGAGCCGCTTGTCAGTGCCCGGTACCCCTCGCAGCGTAGAAAAGCTGAGCTGTTATCGGTCGGACACAAGTGCGGGGAGTGGTGAAGCCCCCTGGTCATTCGAGGCCATCACGGCCGCCATGGACTATGCGGACTTTGTAGCCAGTGACAGCGACGCTCCCGCCGTGTTACCCCCTCTACCGGTCACTAACCAAGTCCCCAGCACAGTCCACCGCTTCAGTGGTTATGAGTTGGTGGAACACGAGACGGTTGTGTTGAGTACGAGTCGTGAGGCTCTACATCCGCGTGAAGATGACTGACTCTCGTCTTGTCAGAAGATTGAAGCTGCTTTCAATGATACAAAGAGTCCAACAGATCGGTGATTGTCAGAGCGGTCGATGCATACGATATTTTTTTTATGATTTGATATTAAATGCCCGCTAATACTACGCATTATTCTATGGTTAATTCACTGGGAATGTGATTAGAAATGATGCCAATTTATTATGCTTACAGGAACTGAAATATAACGGTTCTTTCTACTGCTACACTGCAATTTAAATCTGCGTTTAAATCTGCATTTATTTATGTTTATGTTTATATTTATAAACAAAGGGAAACCCTCGAATTGTGTCCTACTTGGAATGCGATGATGCTCCTTAAATACATTTAATTTGGCAACTCCCAAATTAATGTATCTTTTCCATTTTGTGAAGTAATTTGCCAGTAAAAAACTCTTGTGTGGCGTGTGTTGTTTTAATTGCATTGACCCATATACGGCCGGTTTTAAAACATTGCTTCAACTCTTGAAATGAGATGATTGAGATCCACCACATTGCCTTTAATCCGCCCCTCATGCTGTCTCTTTGTTGGCCTTTATAGGCACGGAAGCACAATGACTGTCTGAAAGAGAAATCGTCCCGAGCAATAACACATCACAATATATTGCTGCCAAGTAAACAATGCACAGTGCTTCACATAACACATCCTTATTGACAAATAATTGTAATCGGACAAAAAGTTCAAACATTGTTATACAACAGAACGCTACGCCCATGCTGCTCTGGAATAAATAAAGTTAGTTCGGAAAAAGTTAGAAACTTAGAAAGTTGATAATCTGAACGTTATTTGTAGGGGCTTGTTATGTTTCAAATAGCAAACACACACACACACACACACACACACACACACACACACACACACACACACACACACACACACACACACACACACACACACACACACACACACACACACACACACACACACACACACACACACACACTCACACACACACACACACACACACACACACACACACACACACAAGCGCATACACAAACAAGTGCACGATAAATACAGATATTGCAATGGACTTCTTAATATTAAAGCAAAACCAGAATGTGGGTGAAGAAAGGAAAGCACGTTCGCATCGCGACGTTACCAAATATGAAAAATAGGACAGACCATCCCCTGACGTGAAGGAGAGGACGTGCGTGGTTCGGGCGGCTGTTTTGTGCGTGAGTGTGTAGCTGCACAGACAGATGAATGGCTGTGAATATGTGAATGTTGAAACTGATATGTCTGAGCGCGTGTCCGTATCTTAACGTGAGCGTCAATGGGATGCGTGGGGGAAAGTCTCAGAAATAATGTCGGCGAACAGTTTGGTTTCTAAAGCGGTCTAATCTGCGTTATATTTGTGTGTGACTTGATCTGCTGTTTTGAAGTGTGTACGTGCACACATGCGACACCTGATGAATCTCGACTACCGGACAGTGTATTGCCACTTCTATGTGTGAGAGTCAGAGAAGATCCCCAGGGTAAACACAATCAATAATTGATTTTTCGCAGGTGCTTTCAGATCGATAGCGGTCACACATGGCCTTCCCCCCGCCCAGTAACTCGGTACCCGAGACTGTTCGCCTGGGCTCGGTCTGCGTCCCTGTCTAGTTTCCAATGCCGAGTAGGAAGCTGGGAGCCATACGGTATGCCTTATTGACATTCAAAGGCGGGGCCTTATCGGACTTAATTTTGATTTTCAAAATCGATAAACAGTTGAGAGTGAAGAGAATTACGGGGTGATTAATAAAGGTGAGGCATTACGGAGGTGAGACGAGGAAATTTGACCGGGTCCGTTTACTCAGGTGCGGAGGTAAAATCTTATTCGGAATACTTATTAAGATTGTCCATAGGAACGTTTATTGATGTTTGAGTGGCCTGGCAGCTTTCACTTTCACAGCGGGCCGCGGAAGTCGTCCTGGAGGTGGTTGACCAGCTGATTATCAGGAATAACCGGGCGGAAGGAGACTGATTGCCGAGAAACTTGGTGACTGAGGTGAAACTTGGACTGTGACTGAGATGAAAGTAAGCTGAAGTGGTGAAGTGACTGAGATGAAATTTGACAGAGATGGGGAAGTGACTGACATGAAATTTTGACTGAGTTGACGAAGTGACTGAGATATAATTTGAACTGAGACTGTGGAGTGACTGAGATAAAATTACGGCAGAGATGGTGACGGGACTGAGAAGTGATGAAATAACCTGGGTGAGATTGTGAAGTGACTGGAGTGAACATTTGACAGAGGCTACCAAGTGAATGAGAACAGACGTTTGTTGATTGGATGAATAGATTGAGATGAAATATGGACTTGGGTGGTGACGCCCAAATAGTATGTTAACGAATAGTCTATAGTGATGTTATTGGGTATGAACGTGGCATTTGATGGAGTTAGTGGACTGCTGACATGTGCACTGATTAATCAAGCTATGTAATCGACCCAAAAGCGCGTGGCTAACGTATTGACGCTGGTGACCAACCATTGCTAATGATAGCACCGCCTGTTGTGGGTTTGTTAGATATAAAACCCCGCGGCGTACGGACAGTACGTGTATAAACAGATGCGGTACTGCATCACAAATCGATGAAGCGTAACCAGCCGAGTCGTCACAGATGGCTAACTTTGTATCGGGGTGTATGCGTTACCTCGCAGATACGTATTCCCATGGTGACCAGATGAAGCTGCGTCTCCTGGGAAAATTTCAATGCTCTGTCTCGAAAAGTAGAAAACAAGCAATATAAATACACACGCACACCTGGCCAGTTGACGTCGCGTTTTTTTGCAGTGCGACTCCTATTGTTATATGTGTGTAAAACCTTGAGATATAAATTATGGCACACCAGCTTGTTTTTTTTGTGCGCATTGGACTCCTGATGATTATTGGTTTTTTCAGGAAGTGCTTCAGCTGCCATTTCTGACGTCACAGGAATCCAACCGCTCCATTCGTATGAGATCAATTCGCAATCCACCCAAACTGAGGAAACAGCCTGCGCGATGCACCCAAACTGAGCCGCCTCCCATGCCCGTATAGGAATCGCTCGGATATATCCCACGGGTTGACCGATCGAGCAACAATTGTTTTTGCGGTCCGATTAATGAATAATTCATTACGGGACGCGTGGTTACGCTCGAGGTGCAGTAAGCCAACGCCGTCTTGATTGGTGTTCAATCATGATCGTACTCTGCCTGGTGTACTTGGATAAGCTTGTGAATGTTTCGAGTGAGTGACAAGAATGGCCTCGATTACGCTCCTCGGGCTTCTTCTCTACTGTATAGTTAAGGATATATCGTCACAAGCAACAGGTGCAGTATTTGAATATTTCTATATTTATTCATGCTTCAACCGAAAAAAGATTAATTTTACTTATGTACTGTAATAAGATAATATTGAATTGATAAATGTGTATAATTGATAGAACGTTTGCCATATCAACGATAAAGCTGGCCCTATAACTCGAATGACTCGCGATGAAACCCACAATATCTCGCTAGTTAGAACACGATGTCTCTCAGCTGACGAGGCGATCAAAGTGTAATGAAACCACAGCTGGTCTGAATTGTGTAGCACGCAAACTTGACTGCAACAGGCGATAGTCAAACTATTTTCGTTTAAACTGCATCCATTGACATAACATTCGGTAATTTGGAAATGAAATGGACACCATAATTAGCTTGAGACGATAGTACTGGTGTGTCAAGGGGTTGGCGATGTGGGCTGGTACCATAATAAAGCGAAATTAAAAAAGACTAGCATTCAGAATTGCCGGCAATAATTGCGCTTCTTGCTGTACAAAGATGAACTTAATGTAGGCGTCATTAGCAATGTAATTGTTACGCACACACGTGTCAAAGCCATGTCATCAATGTCAACAAGAATATCTGACTTAGTGGCAGGACCCTGTGATTAGTCAACATAAGACAGGGTTGATTCGGCTCCTGCTTCAAACATCGTCTTCGCGACATCCCGCACTACAACGAATATGGAGGTTGTAGCTGCAATCTGGATTGTGACCCGATATGCCGGACTGTTTCTTATAACAATGGGCAGCACCAAACACTTCCCTGTTGACCTCCCGTTTCCCCACCCTCCGGTTATCCATCCATACAGATACGTCCAGGTGTATTTCTATTGGTCCATTCAGGTGTATTTCTATTGGTCCATTCAGGTGTATTTCTATTGGTCCATTCGGGTGTATTTCTATTGGTCCAATCAGGTGTATTTCTATTGGTCCATTCGGGTGTATTTCTTTTGGTCCATTCAGGTGTATTTCTATTGGTCCATTCGGGTGTATTTCTATTGGTCCATTCAGGTGTATTTCTATTGGTCCATTCGGGTGTATTTCTTTTGGTCCATTCAGGTGTATTTCTATTGGTCCATTCGGGTGTATTTCTATTGGTCCATACAGGTGTATTGCTATTGGTCCATACAGGTGTATTCTATTGTTCCATTCTGATGTATCTCAATTGGTTCATTCATGTGTTTTTATATTGATCCAATCAGGTGTATTTCTATTGGTCCATTCTAGTGTATTTCTATTGGTCCATTCAGGTGTATTTCTATTGGTCCATTCAGGTGTATTAATGTTGTTCCATTCAGGTTTTTTTTCTATTGGTCCAATCTGGTGTATGTCCTTGCATTGAATGTCCTCGCATAGAGGTACCTCGGCATAGAATATAGCTACCTTGGCTTACAATGTCCTCCCATTGAGGTACCTTGGCATAGAATGTCATCGCATTGAGGTACCTTGGATTACAATGTCCTCGCGTTGAGGTGCCATGGCATAGAATGTCCTCGCATTGAGGTACCTTGGCTTATAATGTCCTCGAACCGAGGTACATTGGTTATAATGTCCTCGCATTGAGGAACCTTGGCTTATAATGTCCTCGCATGGAGGTACCTTAGCATAGAATGTCATAGACAGTGTATGGTCTGCACGTGTAGCTCAAACCAACGTTTACTGCAAGCCAAACCCATTCTGCTCAATATGCCCAATGACAACTGAATCTTACAAAAAGCGGCAACTTTACTACGTGGGCGACATGAATCGATCACGTTATCCACCAACTCGTCATGCGGTCGATAGGAACCGACTTGCAGTGTCTTCCATCGAGTTGCACGGCAATTTCACTGAGCAAACAGATGTCTCCTGGACCTGTCACTGTCGTACAGTGTAAACACCTACGTCCCCCGGCGCCTACGGACGTGGTGTCTTGTGTGTAAGATAAGGCATCGATGAACAGTACGCGTAGCGTAGCAACCAGAGATGGAAATGCTTACAAATACAACATCAGGTGTAAACGAAAATAAAGGAAGCATCGACGGAAAAGATAGTGACGACGACGACGATGATGATGATGATGATGACGACGATGCCGTTGTTAAGGTGATGATTACTAGGCCACTGATGATGATGATGATGATGATGATGATGAACGATGATGATGATGATGATGATGATGATGATGATGATGATGATGATGATGATGATGATGATGATGATGATATGATGATTATTATGATTATGATGAGGCCGTTGTTTAGGTGATAATGACTAGGCTACTGATGATGATGTGCCCACTGTTACTGATAGTAGTGATGATGATGATGATGATGATTATGACGTGGCCACTGTCACTGTTAATAATGATGCGTCCACCGTCCCCGGTGAAGATAATGTGGCCGCTGCTGGGGTGATGATGATACTGTCAATGTTATGTATGATGATGCGGCCATTGTAGCATGTGTTGATGCGGCCACTGTTAAAGATGATAATGTGGCTATTCTTACTGATGATGATGAAGTGGCGAATGTTACTCGTAATGGTGATGATAATGCGGCTACTTTTACTGGCGGTGATGATGATGACGATGATGATGATGATGATGATGATGATGATGATGATGATGATGATGATGATGCGGTCACTGTTACAGGTCGATTCCGAGCTTAATGTGTATAATACTGAATGGATGACCCTCATCTTACACGTGTTATCGCAATGTGCCAGGTACCTTCAATTGGTACATTTGGATCTTTAATTTCTATTACTCATTATAATGTACTTCAGTGTGAGGACATTATATTATAATGTACTTCAGTGCGAGGACATTCAATGCTAAGATACCTCGTAGCGAGGGAACTATATGCCAAGATACCTGAGTATGAGGACATTATATGCCAAGGTATCTGTGCTATGACGTCTAGAGCCAGCCAACACCAGAATCGACCCCTCCCCAACATAATACAGTCATGTTGTGTGGCTGTCCGCGTGGATGCCTGTCGTATTCCTGCTCTGGGTACAATAAAGGTTAATTACCTGACATTCAACTGATGAACAGACGCAGTGAAGAGTCATGTAATGCCTTTAACGACAGCTACTAACCGACCTGACGGCTCATATAGTGTCAATCGTGACGACTCGTATAGTGTCAATCGTGACGACTCATATAGTGTCAATCGTGACGACTCATATAGTGTCAATCGTGACGACTCATATAGTGTCAATCGTGACGGCTCATATAGTGTCAATCGTGACGACTCATATAGTGTCAATCGTGACGACTCATATAGTGTCAATCGTGACGACTCATATAGTGTCAATCGTGACGACTCATATAGTGTCAATCGTGACTCATATAGTGTCAATCGTGACGACTCATATAGTGTATCGTGACGACTCATATAGTGTCAATCGTGACGACTCATATAGTGTCAATCGTGACGACTCATATAGTGTCAATCGTGACGGCTCATATAGTGTCAATCGTGACGACTCATATAGTGTCAATCGTGACGACTCATATAGTGTCAATCGTGACGACTCATATAGTGTCAATCGTGACGACTCATATAGTGTCAATCGTGACGACTCAAATAGTGTCCATCGTGACGACTCATATAGTGTCAATCGTGACGACTCATATAGTGTCAATCGTGACGACTCATATAGTGTCCATCGTGACGACTCATATAGTGTCAATCGTGACGACTCATATAGTGTCAATCGTGACGACTCATATAGTGTCCATCGTGACGACTCATATAGTGTCAATCGTGACGACTCATATAGTGTCAATCGTGACGACTCATATAGTGTCAATCGTGACGACTCATATAGTGTCCATCGTGAATGTAACTATTCCGTCTAGCTGTGTGGATACTGTATTGACACGAAATCAACGAATGCACAAATAAGTATTTTGATGATTTAAGTACTCGGATTGTATTGAATCAAAGAATGTATAGCTTCGCTAAGAGGGTTCACTTCGAGTGGCTCTGTGGTGATCGCTTCGCTAATTATAATACACTGCAATCGTTAGGTGGCGCTAACAAAAGCACATGGGATTACTGGACTGACGCCACTGCGTTTGATGAAACGGAAAAAATGACGTTTCGCAGAGCCTTCCCGCTGCCAAAACACCCAAGATTAAAAATAGCGCAAATAACAACTACAATATGAAATAAATGTCAACTTGATAACTTGCTCGGGTAGAACTATAGGAAACAGAGACTGCGTGGGGATAATGAAATTACATTAAATACCCGTCATCAGGCGACGACACTATAATTCAACAATAGCACATTGGATTGTTGATCCGACGTCACGGGGTCGGCGTCTGTTAAAGAAAAAATCATCTGATTAGTCGAGGCGACCACCGCTCCGAATTAATTAGAGAAATCCACGTGGTTTTTAAAGGACGTTATGACAGAGCAACGCACGGCGCCTAACGGTGGCGTCTTCACCTTTTTTCTCGGGCGGAGGTTTGAGTGAGTGCTCTTAGCGAAGCTATAACTCTTGGATTGAATTATGAACTGACTTTGAGTATACAGTATCACTAAAAACCAGGAGCCTCTTTTCTGTTGTAGGTGTGTGTCCGGTGGGGTCTGATTGGCAGGTAGACAGGTGTGAGTTATGTCAGGTGGGCTTCTACCGCGGTGAGACGGATGCCGTGTGTGTGGCGTGTGAGGATGAAGTCATCACATCTGTACGGGGAGCTGTCAGTCGCAATCAATGCGACAAGAGCATCGGATCCAGGAGTGAGTAAAAGGCAATAATACTGGATTATTATGTTCGTATATATATATATATATATATATATATATATATATATATATATATATATATATATAGAGATATATATATATATATATATATATATATATATATATATATATATATATATATATAGAGATATATATATATATATATCTATATATATATATATATATATATATATATATATATATATATATATATATATATATATATATATCTCTATATATATATATATATATATATATATATATATTTCGTTGCTGGATAATGTAATCAAATCGCTTTTTCTTTTCTTTAATAAGATTTGTGTATTTCGTTTGTTTAAATAAGTCAAATCAGTCAGTCGTCGATCATATTCCATATTTACATAGTTGGCAGATATGAAGAAAACATGCCATATCCCTGGATCCTGTCCACTGTATCAGTGATTAAGTCCGTGTAAAAATGACCAACGAATGTTCAGGGAAGCAACACCACGCAATACAATCGGATTCCATAAAGGTTTTACGGTTTACTCCTTTCGCTGTCAGATCATCATCTGAACCAACCCAAGAGTCGTCGCGGGTCACGTGATATGCTTGGCATTGCTTCCCTGCTCTTAGAATTCGACAACACTCTCCAATCCATATTACTGATGACTTAGTTTACTAGTCAGTATCGTAACCATTATGAAGAATGTGCCCTCCTCTAAGATTATCTGTGTGTCCTCTCAGATAACTGTCTATCGGGGCACGAGTGGATAAGCAGTCTTGAGCAATGCTTACTTTGTCCTGTTGGCACATATCGCGAGTGGGGAGTCGATTATTGGTGTGTAGACTGTACTCCGGGATCGACGACCGCTGCTAAGGGCGCCACCAGTGCCGACATGTGCAGCGGTAGGTGCTGATCGATGGCCGCTATTAAATGATTTCCGGTGGTATATTAGATAAAATTCTTGCTCGTTGGTGCACGTTATTGAAGCGTACGGGAAGAGCTCAGTATCAATTATTCGATCTGTTGAGTAACAAAGACAGAAGAGCTACGTTATGATTCTGAGTGATCAACTGGCATGCTTCAATTGTACATTTATTTAGCTATTTATTCTGTTTTGGTTATTTAATTGGATTGCGTTCCGTTCCGTTTTCCCACAGTGGGTCTCTGTTCGGCGGGAGAGCAATACGTCCCGGCATCGAGCCAGTGTGAGGCGTGTAAATCCGGCACATTCAGCACAGCAGCCAGTGTCATTGGCTGTCAACCCTGTCCGCTTGGAGCCATCACTTCCGCTCCCGGGGCCTCGTCCTGCCAGCTGTGTCGGGAAGGGGCGACGACATCCAGGGCGGGAAGTACGGAGTGTGAACTATGCCCGGCGGGATCGTTCACGGACCGAGCGGGAGCTCCGGTATGTCAACCATGTCCTAGAGGATCTGTCAGTAGCCAATCAGGTGCCTCGAGATGCGAACCTTGTCCACGTGGTTCTGTGACTTCTGAAGCAGGTGCGTCGGAATGTAGAGCATGTCCGGCTGGCTGGTCGACATCGGCGTTGGGAGCCAGCGAATGTGAGGTGTGTGGAGAGGGTTTCGCGGCTACATTAGGAGGTTCATGTGTACCTTGCCCATTGGGTTTCTTCACAAACCAGACGGGTTCTGCTACATGTGAACCGTGCCAAGTGGGTTCCACGACGGCCCAGATAGGGTCCACGACGTGTGAGGCTTGCGGCCCGGGGTACTTCAGCGAATCCAATGGAAGCAGCTGCCTGCCGTGCCCGCTGGGCTCCATCTCAAACACAACCGGAGCCTCTCGATGCCAGCCTTGTCCAGAAGGTCACGTCACGACGCAGCGTGCCGCGTCGGTTTGTCATGCCTGTCTTGCGGGGACGTTTGCTCCTCGGGAAGGCTCGTCGGGTTGTTCCCCGTGCCCTGAGGGTTCTATAGCTGCCGAGGAAGGCGCGTCACAATGCAGTCCGTGTATGGCAGGGTCTACTGCCGCTGGTGAGAGCGCCACAAGGTGTACGCCATGCCCGGCTGGTTCCATTGCTGCCCAGAGCGGCGCTCATGTGTGCACTCCGTGCCCGGTAGGTTCTACGACAGATGGCGAAGGGTCCTCTGAATGCACCACATGCCCCAGGGGTTCTTTCGCAGCGGACGAGGGGGCCTCAATCTGTACTACATGTACCGCGGGTTCTTTCGCAGCGGACGAAGGGGCCTCAATCTGTACTCCATGTACCGCGGGTTCTTTCGCAGCGGACGAAGGGGCCTCAATCTGTTTGCCGTGTCCTATAAGCTACATCGCCCCCATAGATGGGGCGGCAGTCTGTGACCCTTGCCCACTCGGACACACGACAGCTGAACCCGGAGCGTCAGTCTGTATTGTGGACGGTGACGCGCCATTTACACTTGGTAAGGTTCTGACAGTTATTCTCTTGTAGCAAATGCATGTACCTCAAAACTGCATGCATCTCGGAACTTAAACCTGCTTGTCTTCCCATAGTTAGGGATCCAAGTTTTCTGACACTGGATTTGTCAGACATTGCTTGTTTCGACAGATAACTGTCCACCCGGGACTGAAGCAAACGCCACCGAGAACGTTTGCCGATTGTGCTCACGTGGTTACTTCAGCACGACCGGAAGTCAGACATTTTGTCAGGCGTGTCCTACTGGTACTGACAGCCCACGAGAGGGGGCCACGGGTAGTCACATGTGTTTACCTCAGGATAAGAGCAACCTGCTTGAAGGCACCATGGATATCGATGGTTGGTTGTGTAGACCTTACTCATTTCATTAATGTTTGATTTTGTTTCTTGAGTTTAATACATTCTCGCATTGTTATACCAAACATTACTGGTTCATCATAGTGTTGAACATGAACTTCGTAAACCAATAGATGGCGTTAGCTGCCCAACGGGCAGCGAGTACTGGGATTTGGATGAAGGAGTACCCCCCGCATGTCGTCCGTGTCCTGTTGGAACTTACCGCGATTCTCAGCACATGTCCTACTGCTCCCAATGTCCCAATGGAGGGGTTACTCAACAATCGGGCGCCAAGACAAGTTCTGTTTGTGCTGTGACAGATCAAGCGCCAGGCAATGGCGAACGTTTCTTCACTCCAGGTTTCTTATTTCAAGTCGTGTTGAATGTACAAATAAGAGAAAAGTGTCTAGTAAATATGAAACATCCATTTGATAAACCAAATATATAAAATCAAATTTTTCTTATTTCCCCACCGACATTGTCATCACGTATAACACTTGATGCATCGTTGTATTGTCAAGACGAATGTCCACTGGGGACAAACTGGGACCCTGCCATGGCGCGGTGCACCTTTTGCCCATACGGTTCATTCAGGAGCCATGAACATACACTTTGCGTTTCCTGTCCGGCAAACACGACCACACCGGCCTTTGGGGCTACGGAAGCCGATGACTGCACGCTACCTAAAGGGACAGGGGCTGCAGGTCACGTGCCGTTTGTCACAGAAGGTAAGGCGGCTGATGTAATCAGTATGAAATGAATTAATGCAAATAACAAATGGCCTAGTCAAATTTAGGGTATGAATATAGGTGCCAAGTTGAAATACACCTGAAGGACAATACTTTTCCACTAAACCTCTTAAATTACTAGCATAAAATATGAAACAGCTTATCTTAAATCATATTTACCATTTCAAATGTCACAAGAAGTAGTCAACACAAAAATGAGCAATTTGGACAATGATTTCAGATACCATCTAATTAAAGCAAAATACTTCTTTGTATTGTGTGAAAGCTCCATCCATTGTCATAATCATCACATGCGTCTGTATTGAGGCATCTGAGCCATCATCTTCATGAACAGCATCTTTTTGCTAGGACATTTGCAATTAGTATCTGGCATCTGAACAACAGTGTATTTCTTCGTTTCTTCCTTACTGGAAGCATCTGAAATCCTATTCATTATCTTCTTTATCCTCACCTCAGTCTATCAGATCATTCTTGCCAGCTATCCAGACTTCATCAATGAAATATTGTCTTGGTTTTGAAGACCTTTCAAACATTGGCAATTATGTGCCTAAATATCCTTATGCCTTATCTTGCTTCGATGTCCCTGTAGGCCTTTGTGACCTTATTTTTTTCCGCAACAGAAGCAATGAGAGTTTCGGCAACTTTCAGACTTAGATGTTTGCTCATTATGACCCTTTTGTCCTCATTAACCTTTGGTGACTGACCCAGGATTCGCACCCTTTTCCTTGGGAAACCAGGAAGTTGGCTTCTCCAGTTTGGTACTGTCAGTTTACTCGGCCGTGAAGGGTGACAATGGAACTGATGTCCTGGATTATTGGTTTCTGTCAGATGGTTCATTACACATTGGTTAGGTTTCCATTCACTATGCACTAGTGTGTCTAACAGCTTCTCTCTTCCTTAGTTGTTCTACTCCTTGTGTAGCCATTTCACATTCTTTCTTCTGTGGTCCTGTATTTTTGTCAGGTGTAACTTTCCTTCTAACGTTTTCTTGTGTACACTGTTTGTCGGATTTATCGATGGGTGTCCCTTTTTAATCCCCTGTACCTCCTCAGTTCTTCTCTGTTAGTTTGTTCTTTTCAATGGGTCCCTGGTGCGTTTTCAATAGCTTTACTGTCGCATTACTCTCAAGCTGTCTGCACACTTCTTGTCTGAGATGTTATTTTGGCTGCTTTTGAAGCCGACCTGTTGTCGTGAGTTTCGCATTTTTGTTTGATCTGCATAAGAGAAGAAGTTGAGCAGGTGTGAACAGATGTGTATTGATTAACCATATCTCACATTGTAAAATAACACATTTCTTTTATTCAACTTACGCTGCTGATTTAAAATTTACAATTGTACCCTTTCATAAATCAAATTTACACCAAATAAATGTCGCACAACTAAACAAAACTACTCCTTGAAGGAGGCATTTGTGAATATTTGCTAGTTCCTTAGACTAATACAGTTGTTACAAATACTACAATCAAGCAACATAACATGGTTTAAGTACTTCAAGATATTTAAAGGAATACTTTTGGCCCAGTTGAATTTTGCATATATTGGCAGATTATCAAGCAGAAGGCTGAAACTGGAAGGAGAGACCCATAATCCGTATACATGAGCAGAAATATGTCCATACTACAGAGTTATAATTTGTAGTCAACAAAACAAAATTTGCTCCTTTTATAAAATGGCACCTGATAACACTGAAAAACATGCTGATTTTTCATCTATTTTAATTTTAGAAATATATCAATGTAAAATGGTATTTTTTCTTATTAAGTATTTTATCAGCTACCAAAAGAAACACAAGTAAGTTTACCCCAATTCTTATGGTGTTTCTGTTAGATACTTTAACATGATTTCGGTACAATAAGGCACACTGATTGTGGCTTGGCCGAAAACAAATGTTTATTAGATTTGTTTCGGGTGTGAGCCATCACAAAGTATGGCGTGCAATGGCTGATATTTAAATTCTGTTCCTCCAAGCCTAACACACGTCTCAGTACAACCACGCTTAATGTTCCAGACGGATGTCCATCTGGTTCCGAGTGGGACTACGCTTTAACCGGATGTAAACCTTGCCCGCGTAACTTCCACCGGGAAAGGGCCCCAGGGAGCGTTCATTGTTCGATGTGTCCGGCCAGCATGATAACTCGTACAGAGGGTTCCTTGTCTTCAGCGGCCTGCGTCCAGCCAGAGGACCGGGTGGCCATATCTCACGGTAACCCTCTTATCGTTTCGTCATTGAATATTTCCTCCATACTCAATGAATTTGGTTTGCAAAAATGCACCCACTCAAAACTGTTCAATAACAAACAAGGGCTCAACCAGGAAGCTGGTGTGTGTATGACGGGTGGGACAGAGATTTGCTTTTCCAAATCTCCCTTTGTGGCGCCCTTGGATTCATGATCCGTTGTAACATTTTAGCACAATAATAACGAGTTCTCCACAGGTGGATGTCCTCCTGGGTACTATCCGGACTCGACTTCGTCTTCGTGTACCATTTGCCCAATTGGTTCGTTCAAGGCAACCCAGGGGAACAGCAGCTGTAGCAGCTGTCCCTTCACATCTGATGGGAGCGGACACACGGCGCGACGCGGCGCCACCAGTCGTCAGGAGTGTCTTTTACAGGTAGAGCCAGATCATTTTTGCTTGAGTTTTAACACAGGTTGTCTCTAAGACGATAGAATATCAAGCGACCCCGATAGCTGACGGGCGAGGCTATTCTTATTCAGGTTATCCTCATGGAGTCTATGTTTTGTATTAGTTAAAACGACATGTTCTATGCTTAGTATTAGTTAAAACGCATGTTCTATGCTTAGTATTAGTTAAAACGCATGTTCTATGCTTAGTATCAGTTAAAACGACATGTTCTATGCTTAGTATTAGTTAAAACGACATGTTCTATGCTTAGTATCAGTTAAAACGACATGTTATATGCTTAGTATTAGTTAAAACGCATGTTCTATGCTTAGTATTAGTTAAAACGACATGTTCTATGCTTAGTATTAGTTAAAACGACATGTTCTATGCTTAGTGTAGCTAGGTTTATGCTTAGTAATTTTCGGAAACCTCAGGGCTTATGCATAGTAATTATCGAAACCCGAGGGTCGAGGATTGGTATAAGTCATTAATTGGGACGGTCAATACACCCTGTCAACGTGACATTTACATCTCATCTTCCTCAATGAAATGGCAAAAAAATGTTACAGAGTTCTTCAAGGTATGAATGTGAGTTGGTCTTGATATCTTGTAGTTAGCCAATGGACCTTGCCCTGAATATTGAAATGATCAATAATTCCCTGTATTGGTTGCACCGATAGACACGTTTTGTGTCGCAGCAACTGCTTATCATACGAGACATTATATGTATGAGTGTATAAACTAAGCTTAGTATCATGCTGACTCGCTGCATATCAGGAAAGGTCACGTGTACGCACCCTACATCTGCTTCGACTGACGACAACCGCTGTGAAGCGTATCGATTCGCAGGTGTGTGCCCACCTTTTTCGTCCCGTCGGCACAAGCGATCAGGCGATGTCAACTTCCAAGGAAAATGTCATGCGCGCTAAACGATTTTACGAGAGGAAAAAGCATGTTGTGTAAATCCACGTATCAATCGTCAACTGCGCAGTTTCGCATCTTTTATTTGACTATCAACTATTCAATCGCCAATTCCCTGAAATTGAGAGCAGTAATTTTCTAGATGCCTTCCACAACTAGCCATTGGCATAGGTAGGTTCAAGAAACGTCGTTGATCTATCGATGTCCAAGGGCGTGTAGTTGGCCTGTGTACATGCGGATGGGTGCACGTTTTGTTGTGGTTTATAGAGGTTCAACGGTATGGTATCAATGTCGATTGCAAGTAAAAATCATTAAAAGCCTTAATTTATTGCCGTTTTGTGTTTTCTACTTCTTTCTTAACATTGATTTTGCCTTACTGGGGTTCGAACCCGGGCTGCGCCTCATACCAGCCAGCTCGAAGCTGCTGGCTCAGTTCAGATTTAATCGCCGCATATGAGGGATCATTTGCTAGATTGACCTCTTCGCTCGGGTCAAGGTCGTGGTTGTACAACTCAGTCCCGCAAGGGCTATTCCAGTCGGCGCCCTTGTTCTCCCGATACCGATATGACACCCACTCTGTGAAGCGGTACCGAGGGGTACGCAAACTGTACCCCATACAGCAGACGTCTCCGTTACCACTCACCCGGGGGTACTGATAAAACACACGCTCCTTCCATGTCCTCCGTTCTGTGTCTTGTAACAAAGGCACTAGACTCGTCCCTTCTGTGCATATATCCACTTGGCGAGATGTGTGCTCATCCGCTGGACAGGTCGCCAGTGATGGCAAGCCAGTGAGATCGACCATCGTCGGGAACAGGTCGACGAACTCCACTAGTTTCTGCGTGACAAAGCCGCTGTCGGTTACACCGGGCACACGAATCATCATGGGCGAGCGATTCGCCACTTCGAAATTCGTGTTCTTCCCCACGATTCCGTGCTCCCCCAAATGATAGCCATGATCTCCGATCAGCGCCACCACAGTGTCATTGGATAAACCCACATTATGGAGGGTCTCCAGAGTTTCTCCAATCAGATCATCAATGTAACTTATCGAACTGTAGTAGGCGCGTCGGAGGCCACGGATGACGTGACTGGGCATAGTTTGGTTGGGCCCCCAGGTGTTGTTGGTGTACCTCAGGTACTCTTTCCGGAAAGCAATCTCATCACTCTTGAACCAGGCAGCCTCTGGGGCGAGGGAGGAGAAGCTGGGGTTTTTTGGCATGCTCACCTCCCGCGTAGGATATAGATCGAGGTACCGCTCCGGGAATATGAAGGGCAAATGGGGCTTCTTCACGCCCATAGCCAAGAAAAAGGGTTGTTGTGAGACGGTGCTTTTTTCGGCCAGCTGTTCTAAAGTAACCAACATGAAGTCTCGTAGCGTCTCGTCCAGAAGCTTCTTACCCTCGAGAACTTCCTCAGGGACAGCCCACCATGCCAAATCCTTCTCTTTTAATGTAGGGTGGTTGCGGAAATTGGGTATGCTCCATGACGCAGTTTCATCGCGCGCCTTAAGACCTTGTCGCATCATGTGGAAGACTTTGCCGCCTGCCAGCGTGAAGTAGCCATTGTCCTTGAAGTACTGTGGCATGGTGATGACATTCGGCATGTTCTGGCGGAAGAAGACACTGTTATTATGTACCATGGTCGTGTCGGGACGGCGGCTGGTCAGCAGTGACGAGCGGCTAGGATTACACCACGCTTGTTGACAGTATGCCTTCCGGAAGAGGATGCTTCCGGCGGCCAGCGAGTCCATGTGGGGGGTATGCATGATGGGTTCCAGCCATGGCGAGTCGGCTTGGCCACTGTACACACCCAGATCCGGACGCATGTCGTCCACGATAATGAAGAGGACATTCGGTTTTTTACTCGTCCCCCGAACATGATCCAACCACCGGTTGATGTCAGCGCTACGTCGACGTGTCGCCATGACTTTGTCATCTTCCCCTGTGAAGCCATGACGGACAGGGGCAGGTGGCGTCCTCCGGGTCGGCGTCCAGAAGAGGATGATCAGCGAGACAGCACACATGAACCAGGTGGCTGACCTCTTGATGGCGCGTACCAGATGCATCCCTAGCCCACCGTGTAATAGTACACGGAGTGAGGAGGCTGTAGTCCGGCAATGGGTCAGTGGATCATGCTGCCAAACGGGCTCCGGGTGTTTCCGTAGGGCTATGTGCTGATATGGAAAGCCTATTTAAGACTCAGTTGAGAAATACAAAGGCAGTTTCGGATTTAATCAATGGAAGCTGGCAGGCGACTCGAGTCATGCCACGTTCGTGTTATAATCTGACAAAAACGTCTCTCTATACCCATTACTAAGAAATATTCACCACGAATGTAAATTTTCCTGCAGCTTGCTCGACTTGATTGCGTGTACGAGAGGAAATTTGGAAACCAAATTATTTGTACCAAATCGATGTATGAATGATATGGCTATCGAATAAGACATTAGAGTTGAACAATACGCCGTTGTATCGTTATCGTATGCTACATATCATTATTGTACACTGTGAGCGACTTTTGACCCTTACATGGTAGCATTCACGAGCCCAGTCCCTCGTGGATTATTTGCATATTTTAGCTACTGAAACGGTTGATAGGTGGTACTTTGTAATTGTCTAATGTTCTGTAATGTTCCTGACTGTAAAGTTCACTCGTTTTCGTCAATAATAGTTCACATGAATTACATATTTCTCTTACTCTGCTACTTTCATCACAAATCGCTGCCTTCTATGACCAATGCATCAGTTTATCCATTGCTAAACCACTGATGCCATGCGCCATATATTTACTGACTTGCCGTAGGTAGGGAGCTTAATCAAACGCTTTTTTAAGTCTAAATTATTTACATCTAAAATAACCCATCGTCTGAACACCAAAAGATAAGTCAGGACAAGTAGAATACATGTTGATATTTATTCAGTAAGTTTCCGTTATTGTACCTCTGAAAAGTGTTTCCGGTACTTTTGCTTACTATGGATATTAAGCTGACGGAACTGTAACTTGCTGGCAGTTGGTGATTTTTATCTTTTTTGAGAGCCGATTATTGAATTGAATTGAATGCTATATTCCAGACTCGTCTGTAAATACATATATAAATACAGTGTACATATTTATGCATAACACAACTAAATACATTAATATATAACAGTTCAGCTATGATACATATTTCACATGCGTATAAATTAAACCAGTGTATCCTAATTCGTGACCGGCAGTACAAACTGCTATAAAGAATAGACCTGACTAGATCATTGTCTACTTTTTCTAACCTAAAAGTGAAACTGTGTATGAGATTGCGAATGACAACAGAACAGCTTGGAACCTCCATTAATGTACACTGAGTACTTGTACTTTCATACTTGGATAATCCCAGCTGTAGCTTAAACATGTTATGATAAGCTGTGTAGAACTTATTAATTGACATCTTCTTATAGTACCTCCACAACTGAGCATTATATAATGGGGTACAAAATGACTTAAATAATTTTAGCTTAACATTAGTACTACACAGATTTGTGAAAAAATGAATTTATAAGCTCGTAAGGTAAGTGTGAATTTAAATACCACACCCGTAGTGCCTGAATCTCGTCAACATGAAGTGCGAATAGCTAAGAAGTTAGAAGTGTTGTCATAGAAAGCTGAACTCTGATTAGCATAATACTTTTCATTAGTAAGGCGTAATCAACAATTACGCCAGGAAGTGGGGGTCGTGGCAGTGGTATGGAACCCTACAGTTAGATCACCGAATGACACGGAAATATCAGGGTATGTCGGTATATATGTACAATCTCTACGTGCAGGTTGTGGGTCTATGTCGACTCTTTCAATAGAGGCCGACAAGTAACTCTGATCACAATCAGTCTCTTTGAAGTTATTTATGTTCGGTCCTCACACACTGAGTATCAGGCGTCAGTGGGAATTCACAATCTATTCTTTAGATCAGTTATTTACTGAAGATCCAATTTATGCAGGCCACCGTTTAGACCAGTTATGCAAAGAAAAATATTTGAGACCATTATGACCATTTGGGTCACCGTGTTCGAGTCGGGATGGTGATGAGAGACGATTATTCGTAGGTCGCCGACGTTATCGTAGGTAGCTGAGGGTTGATGTCCTGCTAGATAATACCCGAGACTTTATATGAATTTCAATTTTCTTTATTCGTCTCTGCTGACTGGCACGTTCTGGTTCTGATTCTGTAATTCTATGGAATGTATTTTCGGTGTCTGATGCTGTCGCATTTATAGCGAAAGATGGGGGTGTCTTGATGTGGCAAGCTGTGATTGGTTAATCGGGGGCTTGGGGTCATTCGGACTGACTTGCAATTATCAAGAGCTTTTAATTGGAGATCAAACGGGTCTAAGTTAATTGTTATGGGAATTGAGGGATTCGAATGTTTTCATCAAAGGGTTGGATTTGCTAAACTGGAACTATATAATTTGGAAACTGACCCGTTCGGAACATTGACTTAAAGGGATTCTAAAGGTTTATGTAAATTGGACAACAATTAATCTGGTACGAGTGAAAAGGGGTGAATTTCATTAGCCTAAATTAGTTTAAGTTTTCATGTCCCGAGTGGCCGAAAGGTTGTAAATCTAATTTAAACTTTTGGGAGGGATGGAGAGGTGGTGGGTGTATGTGTTCGTAAGTGTATGTGTGTATGTATGCGTTTGTTAGGGGGTGAAACCATCCACTTTTCATGGTGCCAAAATACTTGTTTATTGTGATAAACTACAAGTACTTTTGTATATTGTGGTACAACAGCCAAGTACTTTTGTTCTTATTTATTTTTGTATGTATATATTTACTGGTTGTTAACATCTCGAACTTGTGTTGACGCCATTGCGGTTATATTTGCAGCAGGTGGTCATTACGGAAGTAACTCCCAGCCAATCAGCGCGAAGCGGGGGTATTACTCTGCTACTTACATTAACCGGAGGCGATGGATTGAGAGTGTTGAATGTGTTAGTTGGAGGGCGTCCTTGTAGACTGCAGAATAATGTGTAAGATTTCCCGTCGCTCACACATTTCAGTAGGATTGGTGTTCACATTGGTTTTATGTTTCTGTATGCATGAATGTCAAGTAACATGTTAATGGTACGTAAGATGGATCTTAAATTAATTAAGAAATTTTGAATATTTTTGGCTGATCGTATTGATAAATGCTCACATTCTGCCCATTAAATGTCGTATTTCATTAATAGAATAACAGAAGGGCAGATTCAATGCACGCTGCCCCCGTCAGTATCTCTTGGAGAGAGCGATGTGACAATTGCGCTGGAAGACGGCCGCGCCATTAACGCCTCCTCGAGGCTGCTGTACGTCGAGGATCCCGTCATGTACGACGTGAAGCGCCACCGTACGATCGCCAGTGGCGGCATCAAACTGGAAGTTGAAGGCAACCATCTGACAAATGCAGTGAAGCGAGAGCTTTCCCTTACCACTATCTCCCCAAGTAGAAGGGCCGTTTCTGTGAGTTGGGATATCTTGTCTTATATATATATATATATATATATATATATATATATATATATATATATATATATATATATATATATATATATATATATATATATATATATATATA
This sequence comes from Urechis unicinctus, assembly GCA_034190875.2. Classification (NCBI taxonomy): domain Eukaryota; kingdom Metazoa; phylum Annelida; class Polychaeta; order Xenopneusta; family Urechidae; genus Urechis; species Urechis unicinctus. The sequence continues at coordinate 19,679,273 of CM067344.1, forward strand.
TATATATATATATATATATATATATATATATATATATATATATATATATATATATATATATATATATATATATATATATATATACATATAAAATACATATAAATATAAATATAACCGTAGGAATATACTTCCGGGATCCATACAATGGTATTGTTTCTAACAGAATGTATTGTGAGAACAAATGGACAAGGAATTGTTATTTCTTGATGCGAACGTATATCTCTGGAGTTGGGAATGGGGGTGCCCACGTTTCTATCGATGTCTCTTGGTGGGGTTTAAAGGGGAGGGAATGTCGAGGATGGACTTGGATGTCTACACCCAAACTCTGTCCGTCCAACAAAGATGGAATGACGAAAACCGGGGGGAGAGTGAAACGATGTGGCTGACATTTCCGATTCGGGCAACCTTTGTTCTGCATGTTTCATCTCCTCAAAACTTGGCTCTCCTGTGCTGATAAATAATCTTGCGCTTTTGTTGCGGCCTCAGATTTGCTCGAGTGGAAACGAGGCACTGATGATGTGTACGACACCAAACGTGAGTTCGTGGATGCCTCGAAGAGAGAAGAGATCCGACGAAGAGGACCCTCTACCGGCGTACTTAGGGTTTTATATAGACGGAGTCCTAGCGTACCGTAACTTCACTAACGTTATGAATGAATATGGTCCCATCGGTGTCTTCCCAGATCCGGTCATAACGCCTTTTCAAGATAGGGTTCTTCGCGTGCCCTTCCCGCCAACTCAAATCGAGTTTCAGGTCAGCTGATTGTTGTCATGTGGCGGTGAACTCTTATGGAAACTCTACCTTTGTCGTCATAGATTTATAGGTGTTATTCGAGTAGAATATTTCAAACTCATATATTCGAGTGAAGTTTACCAAGTTCGTCATAATTCGTGTTCTGAGAATGAAAAAAAAAAGACGCTAGTTTGGTCTTGATCAAACACATTATTTTCGAACGTCACAATAATAGATAAAGAAATCAATATCGATTGCGATGCTCTACAGGGGGTGCATCTAGACGGTGGCGCCACATTAACAGACTACGGTATTCTCCTCAACTCCAGTCTCTGTCAGCCATCCATGCTGGAGGCCAACAAACTTGTGTGTGACGTCAACCCGACCGATATAGCTCGAGAGCTGGATCTCAACATCCCCCACACCGTCACAGTGGGTTTACATGCTAACTTGATCCCAACACCTCCCACTCTGTAACAGTGCGTTCACATAGTAACTTAATCCCAACACCACCCACACTGTCACAGTGCGTTCACATAGTAACTTGATCCCAACACCACCCACACTGTCACAGTGCGTTCACATAGTAACTTGATCCCAAAACACCATAGTAAATTGCAACACCACACTGTCACAGTGCGTTCACATAGTAACTTGATCCTTGATCCCAACACCACAGTTTGTTCACATAGTAACTTGTCACAGTGTCAGAGTTATAATACTAAGTCGATCTCATCACCCCCAAACACACACACACACACACACACACACACACACTGTCAGAGTGCACTGACATACAATGTCTGGCTGAGGTGATGTTCAGGTTTTGTCACAATGCACTCAGTAACATATAACACGCTTAATTTGCGGAACACGTTTTATACACTGTCATAGTTAGAACTGTAACATACTTTTTAGTATTTGTTCATGTGTAAATGCTCCAAAGACTTGTCAATATCCTCGGTCGATCTGATTCATGTATAAGCAAACGGGAAGCGGTTTTTATTTGTGTTCGTATCACCAGCCGTTTACGATTCTGGTCACGTGATTGAAGTCGAACTGACATGTTATGCAGGTGCAGGTGGGGTCACTGGCCTACCAACCTGGCTTCATCGTGTTCTATGACCCGAGTAACCCCACACCAGACTCACTGTCCACTGCTGACCCCGACACCACCTCACCAAAAGTCGAGCGCAAGCAAGACACCGACGACGATGATGACGACGATTTGATCAAATTCATCCTGATACCTGTGATCGTCATCGCCGTCCTCATCCTCCTCGTCGTCATCCTCGTGGCAGTGTTCGCTCAGAGGAGGAGACGACGTAAGAAACAGGAGGACGACTTGATGCATCGCAGGACACCCTCGTCATCGGAGAGTCCCGACTCATCATTCAGAAATGCTGACTCCGCTGCTCTCCCGCCGCTTCCTATGGGGTCCGTGTTTGGACCAGGGAGAATCACAGGTGCTTGATTGACTGGGGTCACCTGGGGTTGGACAGTAGTGCTTGATTGACGGGGTCACCTGGGGTTGGACAGTAGTGCTAGATTGACTGGGGTCACCTGGGGTTGGACAGTAGTGCTGGATTGACGGGGTCACCTGGGGTCACCCGGGGTTGGACTGTAGTGCTGGATTGACGGGGTCACCCGGGGTTGGACTGTAGTGCTTGATTGACGGGGTCACCCGGGGTTGGACAGTAGTGCTTGATTGACTGGGTCACCTGGGGTTGGACAGTAGTGCTGGATTGACGGGGTCACCTGGGGTTGTGAAATTACAGTGTCACATGAGAATGGATAACAGGCGTTTGATTGACTAGGTTACCTGTGCTTGCGTGTTAGAATTGCAGGGTAATCTGGGATTGCAATTAAGGTTTTGATAGAGTTAGTTACGGGGATTGGATAACAGGTGTTTGATTGACTGGATCACCTGGTATTGGAAAATACGTGTTTGAAGCGCAGGTTCGTTTTCGGTCAAACAATTGGTGTTTGATAGACAGTGTCATCTGAGGTTGAATAACAGCTGCTTAATAGGCAGTGTCATCTGAGGTTAAATAACAGGTGCTTAATAGGCAGTGTCATCTGAGGTTGAATAACAGGTGCTTAATAGGCAGTGTCATCTGAGGTTAAATAACAGGTGCTTAATAGGCAGTGTCATCTGAGGTTGAATAACAGGTGCTTAATAGGCAGTGTCATCTGAGGTTGAATAACAGGTGCTTAATAGGCAGTGTCATCTGAGGTTAAATAACAGGTGCTTAATAGGCAGTGTCATCTGAGGTTAAATAACAAGTGCTTAATAGGCAGTGTCATCTGAGGTTAAATAGCAGGTGCTTAATAGGCAGTGTCATCTGATGTTAAATAACAGGTACTTAATAGGCAGTGTCACCTGGAGTTGAATAATAGGTGTTTGACAGACAGAGTCACCTGGGGTTGTATAATAGGTGTTTGACAGACAGAGTCACCTGGGGATGTATAATAGATGTTTGACAGACAGTGTCATCTGGTGTTGAATAATAGGTGTTTGACAGACAGTGTCATCTGGTGTTGAATAATAGGTGTTTGACAGACAGTGTCATCTGGGGTTGAATAATAGGTGTTTGACAGACAGTGTCACTTGGGGTTTGACATTATTTGTTTAGACTGCAAATAGATGTTTCATTGACAGGGTCACGTTGGGATAAACAACAGATGTTGAATAGGCACCGTGTATGGGTTTTAAAAATAAGTGTTTGATGGACAGTGCCACCCGCGATTAGATAACGGGTGTTTAATTGTCGGCAATCTGGGAATTGACAGGTGGTATTTAATTGACATTGCCACTTGTGATTGGATAAACAATGCTTGATTGACAGTAACAAGTTGGATTGGGGCAAATCAATAGGCGTGTGATTGATTGATCGTTAGTTGGGACTGGAGTATTTATTAGATCAGATATAATCGCTGGCACTGTAAGCTTTGGGTTATCGTAATTCGAAATGGGAGCAGCGGATATGGTTTACGTATTTTTAACGATAATTATGCTTCTATGTTACGGCAGATCATGGTGTGGGAATGCGAACAATAGCTTTACCAGGTGATAACATCAGTACCAATGTGGACAATGGTAAGAGGATGTCGCTCATGCCCACGGAAAGCCACTTCAAGTCGCGTGAGTCCACATCGCCCTCATTCAAGTAAACATTAAAGCGACTTTAATAAACGACTTATGACGTAACATATGCGACCGTCGTCTCGCTTGTTCCAGCTGTGAAAACGTGACAGCAACGCCTCGGAAACCTGGACTAGCAGAGCTGGATCTTTATATCCTGTCATTTGTATAGGCGCTCAGCTCTGCCTTGGTGTCGTCGTAAATATGCAGCGCTTGTGTATAGTAAAATGCTGTGACTATTGGGTGTGTGTAAACTGCGACCAGAATGAGTGACAATGCTTCCTGCCTCTGTACATGGTACAGTCTCGCCTCTCGGAACGCGCGTGAACATAAGTGGTTTACGTGTTGCGGAAATTGACAACCGTGTCTTGTGCGGCGTATATGAAGGTTTCTGCAGATGAGATGTTCCTCAACTCAACACCAATCGGGTCGTTGCTGTTCTGCATATCATTGTATACTTGATCTCTGACAAGGATGGCGTCTGTGATGTATGTCGAGAAGTCGTGGAAACCATGAAATTTGTTTCCCAACGAAACTATGCAGTAATGATATATGTAAGGTAAATAAATGTCATAATAGTTTTTCTCAAGTATTTATTATTATATTCGAGAAATTATGTATTGCAGGACAATTGGTAAATAACGATTGATTTTTGTCATTTTGTTTGTGATGTTGCGAGTTTCTTTATCTGCCTTTGCAATAAACTTCCATTTGTTTTCTCAGATTCAATTCATACCACTGGCCTTACACCCAGGTTCAATTCATACCACTGGCCTTACACTCAGGTTCCATTCACACCACTGACCTTACACTCAGGTTGCATTCACACCACTGGCCTTACACTCAGGTTGCATTCACACCACTGACCTTACACTCAGGTTGCATTCACACCACTGGCCTTACACTCAGGTTCCATTCACACCACTGGTCTTACACTCAGGTTCCATTCACACCACTGGCCTTACACTCAGGTTCCATTCACACCAGTGGCCTTACACTCAGGTTCCATTCACACCACTGGCCTGACACTCAGGTTCCATTCACACCACTGGCCTTACACTCATGTTCCATTCATATCACTGGCCTTACACTCAGGTTCCATTCATATCACTGGCCTTACACTCAGGTTCCATTCATATCACTGGTCTTACACTCAGGTTCCATTCACACCATTGGCCTTACATTCAGGTTCCATTCACTTCACTGGCCTTACACTCAGGTTCCATTCACTTCACTGGCCTTACACTCAGGTTCATTTCTTGTGATCAAGATAATGATTGGCTTTATTTAACGTGAGAGGTCTGATACGAGCCGACAGTGCGGTGGGCGTGGTGCAACGAGAGGGGACGGCAGGGTGATGGTGCACCTTGTTACAAGCATGGCTATTTGAGAAATGATCCCATCTTATGGGTTAATGGGTATCACTGTTTAATGAAGTCGGTGACTGAACAAAGCATGGTACTGTAGCTAATGAGGAAGTTCAACCCACACGCGCACTGGCATGATTATAGACGGTACATTTCATCGGCGACATTATCACCATCAAGTTATACAACCTACACCCAGAACGCCATTTTGTTGATATTATACGAACGTCAAGGTTCTCAGAGCATAATCAGCCATAGGTTTAAATCATTGTATTGGTGAACAAACATTCCCTGGTCACACTGAGCTTCCCGTCATTTGGAATATTTTCGCATGGCTGCCACATTATTGATAAACAAACTATCTTTCAAATATAGACTTACGGGTTTAATTTTTTTTTATTAGAAGGTATATCGAAATTGGTCACATGGAATGGAAGTCGCATAAGGAAGGCAAGCCTATTGTTTTGTGACAAAGTTTTCTTACTGGCATATGTTGCTGTTTTGTTACATGGTTTTCTTGCTGGCATATGTTATTGTTAAGAGAAGTTCACAAGGTTTTACTGCATAAGTGGATATGTTGGTGTTAAGTCACAAGGTTTACTTGCTGGGATATGTTGTTGCTTGGTGGCAAAGTTTACTTGCTGGCATATGTTGTTGTTGGTGACAAGGTTTACTTGCTGGCATATGTTGTTGCTTGGTGACAAGGTTTACTTGCTGGCATATGTTGTTGCTTGGTGACTAGGTTTACTTGCTGGCATATGTTGTTGTTTGGTGACAAGATTTACTTGATGGCACATGTTGTTGTTTGGTGACAAGGTTTACTTGCTGGCATATGTTGTTTTTGAACCAAGCTGTAGCTTGCTGTATATGTTGTCATTTGGTGACGAGGTTTACTTTCTGGCATATGTCGTTGTTTGATGACAAGGTTAGCTTGCTGGTATATGTTGTCATTTGGTGACGAGGTTTACTTACTGGCATATGTCGTTGTTTGATGACAGGGTTAGCTTGCTGGTATATGTTGTCATTTGGTGACGAGGTTTTCTTGCTGGCATATGTTGTTGTTGAACCAAGCTGTGCTTCTGCTGTATTTTGGTTTGTGACAATGTATTGCAACTTGTGTTAGGTGTAATATTGTGACATGGGTTTTAATGTTGCTGTTACACGCTTTATAATGTCCAAACTGTAACCGGGTCAACAAGCTGATACTATGAACGAGCCACCAGGATTGGCAAAAACAATGCTTGACAGCAAGAAATTGTAAGTATGGAAATACGAATTACTTCTGGTTTTTGAACTTTGGACATTTTCCTGGGAGGGATATTTACAAAAGCATTGACGTAATTGAGAGGTGTGGTTTTAGCGATACAGCACGCGGGTGCGTGTGTTGGTCGTGTCATTCACGCCTACCTACTGCTGGAAGTACCCATCGACATCTCACGGACATTATCAAACCATAACATGTTAAATGCCGAGACACAGATAGATCCCCTTCCCGCGGAGTGCTTAATGACACGCCCATCTCAGCCAAAAAGGTTTCACTAGCTACATCGCGACTGTGTGGTAATAATCACGTACATCACACTCAAGCAGACAATCAACAGCGGAAGTAACAACCGAAGCTGTGAAACTCAGTCGACTTCTATGTTTTAAAAAGTAAACGTCCCTTCCCACAGAATAAATGATTCTAAAGGAATATTTGGGTCAATATGCGATGTCGGAAGAAGGCTTGGCTGCGTATTTTACTATGTAGCAAGGTATCCTATTCATACAATGTCTAAGTAATTATGATATATCAGTATGGCAGTAACTGTGGTAATGGAGAATGGAACCGGAAGAGGAAGATTGCCTGGGCATTCATGTTTTACAGGGTCAGTTTTACTGAATTAGATTTTCCAAGTGTCTTGATTGCGTCACGTTCGTTCATGGGCATTGTTAAAGGTTTGCACGTTCATAGGTATTGTATGGGAGGTTTTATCCGATCCAATTAAACCTGAGGTCTTTCATAATGTAACGGATACGAGTACACACTTGCAAGGTAATGAGTAGATTCTTGTATGTATATGAATGAGCATGTTTTTGTCGTGAGTTCATGGGATGCGTGGGAAATTGTATGAAAAACTTTACGATTTTATGGCGATCCAATCTTCCACTCGAGCAGTGATTAATGTAAAATTCTGGGGTCTTTCATTTATGTGTGATCCACGTGATGCGATAAGGCGTTGGCTCTATCACAGACCAGGTATTTTGATATATGTAGAAGATTCACCCAAAGGGGCCGTTGTTGGCAAGGACATCTACATCGATCTTCTGTGTTTCGCGTCACTGTTTTGTTCATGCTTTGCCTTATATGTGCATAATGTGGGACATTATGGCCTGAAGACGCACGAAAGAAAACTGATGATGTAATGGAGTATCAAAAAGCAATAAAAATAGACAATCAAGCACGAAATAAGTTCTCAATATGCCCATTAATAGAAATCTATAAAGAAAAAAATAGGAACAAAAGAATATCTATAAGAATAATAAAATTATCGCAAAGATAATGTCAGTAATAATATCCGGAGACGCTGATGAAAAATGGAAGAAGGTAAAGTTACAACTGACGAGTAAAATTGAGCCGTGCGGTTAAGCTAACATTTTGCTGCAGTCAGCAGTGATAATGATTACCTTCCCGAAATTATACCTAGTTAGTTCAATAAGATGTAAATTGGAATCATGCAATTAATTTTGATGAATGGATTGATTAATCCTTTAATGGAGCAAGCAAAGGAGCGTTATGAACTATCTAACAAAGATGAAAAATAACAGTTTGAGAAACAGGACAGATAAAGAAGATGTAATAATTGCTATAGTTCAACCTGTTATGACACAAATATATCACGTACATGTACATTTAAAAAATGGACAAATATATAGAAAAACATCCCCGGTTCATTAACAATACTTGCATATCTAAAGCGAAATTAGGGTAAAGTTATTAATGCCCCACAGGACAATGATTTCCGCCACTACAATAGAGAGCAATGCAAATAAACCCTGTATATTGTTAGAAGTTTTCTTGCACAATTAAGAATATGATTAAAAGTGAAAACCAGCAAAGAGGCGATGTAGTTCCTGACGTATGATTAATTGCATTTTTACTCACAGAAAGATCCTTGTTGGTGGTGGTAGCACTCAAACGAAGAACGTGTATTTATAAAATAACCTTTGTGCTTGCCAAGAAGGAACATCGAATTTGGGTATGACTTTGCCGAACCTGTTTTGTGCAAATATTGTACAAGTCATCGTGATGGATTTTTGTTATGAATGAGCACAGTGTATAATGCAATGCAGACCATGTGACGTTTCCCTCGTTTAATTCCCTATGAACAATATGTTCCCGATGCATAGACCCATATATAGAAGTCTCTTTGTACTAGTTTCAAGTCCCTTGAAGCCAATTTTGTGCTATGGTGCATATGCAGAATGCAATTTTGCCCGCTAATACAAAATTGCTGTCATTAAAATTTTATCACTGAAAAAGTCGCAATTGTATGGTATAACTTATGATTCTCGTCTGCACTCGACCTCGAGTATGCACGAAGACTGATGATGCAGACTGATTATGAAAAAACCGTTAAACTGTTAATATATAGCTTTCACCTCATATGGATTAATTATAAAAGATTTGTAGATACGCCCCTAAAAGACCTATGGGACACCAGTACCAAACGACTATGTTTTCATTATCTCCACACAATCGTATTAGTAAAATACTATTACAGGTCGATCTATCTACAGAGAACACGTCAGCACGTTCCAGGCAACGCAGGGAGCACTTAGATGATGTCCATCAGGCGATGTATGCGTATAGATGCTTCTATATGGGCATTCCAATGATAATATTTAATATTCAGGAAATCTTGTAGAATCGTTTATAATACCCCACATACTGTGCATAACGGTTTTCCATATAATGATATTATGGGGTTTTTTTGCGAAAATTAAAGAAAAATGCGCCTTCGACCATGTGTGTTTTTCCTAGAGATGAATAAGCCAAGAGTACATCAGCCTTTTTTAAAGACGTTTCTTGCTGCTCCTCTAGTATGAACCATCTATGGAGAGCTACACTGTGCCTTCTTTGGGGTCCTTTGTGATGATCTACAAAAACATTGTACGGAGCACTTCCCGTAACCTTTGCCATTAATGCACGAAATTGATATTGTACGACGTTCAGATAATGTAGGTGTATTGAAGAAACAAGGTCTTATGTTACACCAGGTACGTTTAGGAACATGATTCTTTTTAATGTGGATTAGCACAATCGGAATAGAATATGCTAAAAATGACAATACTAGTATGAATCGCTTGCGCATTCCTTATGGAGCGAGCAGTCCGGGTTTGGGGTGCTTTGTCAATAATTTACACAGTAACTGGAGATACTTAATACTTGTTTTTAATAAAATCAATTGACAACCACACCTACTAGTCCATCCAGCGCCACCGTTAATGCTGGGGTCACTTAGTGCACTACGGGGATGAGGACACGTGATTTAACCCTGCCCTTGTAGTTGTCACAGGTTGCTGCCGATGGGAATTGTGCTGTTGCTAAGGTTTTGATAAAACTCTAATGTACGGAATTGTGGTCTCAATCACTGCTAATGGCATCGGGCTCCCTCATGGTGCGCAGAGATCTGCTACTATGGACTAAATCATTCTGGTGTGACTACAAATACTATGAAATGATTTCCCTTTTTGTATTACGTGCACGAAATGAGTGCAATGTTTACGTAAAGCAGCTCCGTTAATACTGTTAAATTATTGTTTGCGTTTAATCTAATCGAGGACCCATATGGCTCTGTTAGGATGATATTACATGTACTCAAACCCCATAGTCCTCCGATCCGATCTTGAAACCTTTGCATAACTAGATGACGCGGCACCAATTTACAGCTAGCGTTAGATTCGCTAGGCGTATAGGTAGGTAGGTATGCGCTGTTCAACAGCTGTCCAATGTGTAGGTGGTTAATTACTTAGCAGCACTGCCTTCATTTAGCTAAGGGAGTATATTGAGGTTGATAATAACTTGAAGTATCAATGTTAGTATACTGACATTGCCAAGGCATGAGGATGAGGTGGCAATACGCCTTTCCAATTTGTGTCAAATATGGAAACTCAGATGATTCGCACATTTCAATTGGCTGGCGATCCATTGAGTAACTTACATAGCCAAGTTAATCAGGGTAACCTAGAGTGATAGATTGTCCTATGCAGACGATGTTTTAACCCGTTTGTCCTTAAAACTGCAACATTTCACCTTCTTGTCAACGTTATTGACCGATTGTCGTTGTGACTTGTGTTTCCTGCCAAGTACCGATCGCTATCAGAGAGTGAACTGTTTAAGCGGATGTATCATAGCGGTAAAACGATTAACGGACGTGTGTTCCAGAGTATGGTTGTTAAATTATGTAACAGGTTATGTATTCATTATTTTAAATATGTTGTCATTGAGCATTTGAGTTGGTGCACATTTGTTAGACGTTAAGGAGTGATGGAAATAGCAATGTGTTGGTAACAAGAGTGTTACCATTTCAAACTCTAAACGGTAGCTAATGACTGTGGTTATCTTTATCTAATGGCAAATCATAATAACTGGCTATCATTTTGTTTTTCTGCCTGGCTTCTTTGTATACTTTTAGAACGGTTAATATGGAGGTTTTGTTATTCAGATAATGGGTCATTGTAATGGGGATGGTTATAAGCAGAGAATTCCACATAATGGTACCTTCTCTCAATGATATGCTTGTGTAGTGTCATTTGTCATGCTGCTGATTGCCAAGCGGCTACTTCTATAAAGAATAACAGGACAAACGTGGTTTCATTAGTTACATACTCATAGCCGCAATTTAATTATCACTTACGAGGTATCAGATATTTTGGAGGGAGAGACAGAATACAAAGAATGCCAGAGGAGGAGTGCTGATTATTCAGGTGAGTGAATTGACAGGGGCTATGTGTTGAACCCAATGACATCAATGACTGTGCATCGCATAGTTGGTGTAGAGTAGCATACCAGTCGCCGATCCAACCTCCCTCCCCAAATAGTGGTTACCTTTGCGAATGACTGCCGTAGTGTAACAGTTCGGGACTTTCGGCGATTTAAACTGAACTAATAATGCCTTGTAGGACCGCTAAGGCGGTCCGAAACGTACCATCATTTTTGAACGGGTCCAACTTCCTATATCACGATGTATCAGGAACATCAAGAAAGTTAGGAATATACATGGCCATTTTATGTCAAGCGATATGGTAAGGGATGTCGACTGCTTGTCGTGACCTCACTGCCAGACGGCCTCTATTATTCAACCAACTTGCTTTTCCAGCATTATAAATATTGCTTGTTCCATTGTAAATAATTAACTATTGAAAATATTTTGGTTCTGCATTGCTTTCAATATTTGTCAGATTGGTGATTCGTGACCAGTTTCCTATTCTCTTGCTAATATCTTATATGGTTTGCTTTAATATCTTTTACAGAGCAACGTTAATTACTGAGATTTATTAATTGATTTCAAGGAACCAGCGTCATAACGGCGTGCTAAATCGAGAACCAAACATGTCAATAAACAAAGCTTGATGATAATAGACTGTCAGAAACGGCACGTTCTTGCAAAGGTTGGCTGCGTCGCTCCACGAACAGCGATTTATTCAACAGACATGGACTTCTGGGAAATCTACAGCGATATGAACTTAGATCACTTCAACTATAATGTCTGGCCAAGTTGCTATGAAGGCAAAGTGTGGTAACGGAACTGTTTTCATTGTAATGCTCCCTTTCCGGAACGGCACAGGTAATTGCATGATCCAATGAGGCTCAATTCATGTCTAAAGATAGGTGCACTTGATATCAATGGCAATTGTGATCAATTTGTCGCCGCAAGACCTGTTTAGATCCCCGCTGTTAAAGTGTCCAGATGGTCTTTGTTATGGACATAATAGTCTGCCTTCGTAGATCAAAGTCTAAATTTACCATATTTTAATGCACGAATGTGAAACCATTGGTGGGGATGGGCGTTGGGTTAAGGTGGGAAACTGATGCGATGACGGCAAGGAAGTTCCTCTTCATACTGTCACTAGTTATGTTCGTATGTGTTTCACTTAGCCCCGGGCAAGACTTCTGTCTAAACTGTTGGTTCATTAGTTGTCTTCATCTGTGCTTCAGTTCACCTCAATCAAAGATTCTATTCCTACTAACGACCAAGCAAGCTCGTATTGCATGATAGAGCCACATTACAATATTTATTGAACTTTCGTTAGTTTTCCGTTCGTTCCAATCAGAATGGTGTTTAACTTGGGCATTAATCACCTTCCATCGCTTTTCAATGAGAGATGGAGAACGTCAATGGAGGGTATTATTGAGGCAGTCATGCGGTGTATAGTTAACATGCTCTGAGACAAAAACAGGTACGATAGCTTCATATCATAGATTAAAGTTTATTCATTCTAGTGGATGTGTCTAACACATCATAACAAGAAAATAAAGTCTGAGGTAATTTGCCATTTATCCACGTGACATGTGCGTGCCGCAGTCAACACACAACCAATCGGATAACACTTCCGTTATTGGTTGAGTAGGCAATCTACATGGAACTGGTGTTTCGTGATACTGTTGACGCGTGGGAGACAATGAGCGCCCTCTAAACGTTGTTCTTCCGTTGATTATGTAAGCTCTGGCCTTGGGAGATATATATAGATCCATTGACCTTTTGGGCAACCCATTCTGTTCTTTGACGTCCACACAATGTGCACAAATAAACCGACATGTTCCACACTGACAACTGTTTACTGCCACGCCATATGTATGTAAGAAGTAAAGTTTGGAACAACGGAAAACTTCCCACTCTTCATGGTCAGGTCATGCTAGCCGAATACGGTCGGTCATTGCTCATGCTAGATAAATGACGATGCGTTTTTGTGCTTAATACCTGCTATGCTGTAGCAAGATATGATCGAATAGAAATGAGGCTTGATGAATATTTGTCATGATGAAGTCAACTGGCTTAATGACCCCCTTGCTGCTTCAGCAGGTAATAACAGTGGCTATTTAAGGCATACTTGATGCTAAAGATATGTTCACTGGATATTTATGGGCTTCTGTGGCCGATGCGTGCGAAGTGACGTAGAAAGCTGATGTTATGGCTTCTTTATGAGCGTCATGTTTATAATTACATGAATCATATGACACGCTATAGGGCTTCATACATGCAATCTAACACATGACATGACACCCCATGTAGAGCTTAATGTATACAATTGCTTACATTCTATACCCTCCCCTAGATGTTCATGTATACAATAGCACATCACAACCCACGTATATTTACGCAAATAATTAGCACTCAAACGGTCGTGTGTTGCCATGGTGGTGTTCGTAGCCAAGATCTCCAATCCTATGCCGCGGTTAATAACAATATTGAACCATGTATCGAACATTGGCATTTTAATGAATATCAATAACAATGTCCCGCTTTTCTAATCGCAGTCACACACATAAATATATTTTGCTATCCAATGTATATCGGTGGTATACATTGTATTTCAACAATAACTATTCCCGACTGTGTATAGGATATAGCCGGTGGTATACATTGTATTTCAACAATAACTATTCCCGACTGTGTATAGGATATAGCCACTGGCCAACAAGGAAGATTCAGAAAAAGCGCCCAAGGCTGTCAAGTTTGTTCCTAGTTGGAGAACGTTCGAAACCCGATTTAATTGATATGTTGCTGTCGTGTTTTTCATGCTTCTATTAACATGTAAATTCAATAGCTGAAATAAGCTGGTGACCTCCTCTGAAAAATCGTAATCGAAACTGCAATGAGGCATTATGCATGTATCCCGTGTTGACGGGTTAATTACCCGTATAACAGTTTGCCTTTTCTGTGATACATGTGTGTAAACGTGAAAATGTGCGTCATATGTTCGTTTGTGTAACGAGTTGCTTCATAAAACGTTAACAAATGTCTTCGTAAATAATAGTGATCATAATAACTGAAAACTCATTATGTAATCGCTTCAATCCTTGCAGGTATAACATTAAGTTTTGAATGAATTATCCCATGTGCAAATCAAGCATTTGGGTATTCGCGTCACTAAGCCACAGGTCATTTGGACATGTATAAGCACTATGTGTTATCAACACATTATATATTTTGAAGTGTCGATCCATACCTTGATGTGTTCGAGATACATAAACGTTTACTCATAATTATAACATTGCTGATGTCACCTCTTAATTGCGATATGTTCATGTGATTTTGGGATAATTAACAGTTATCGTGCCAATGTTTGTCAATAAGTGAAACGTAACCTATTTGCATTCTGGATCGCTCAGTTATTTTCACGTGAGTATAAAAAAATGCCTGTATGTGCCTTGTTTGGATGTTGAACCAAGCATAATGCAGGAGACCTTCATTTCATTCAATATCAAGGCCCAGTGATGGAGAGTTTGAGAGAGATCTGATCAGAAAGATCAACAGATTAGAATCGTACAAAAAATAACATGCTCTCGTCGATCATGGAAGAAATGACAACTAGAAAGAAAGACCCCGTCACAACATATCACCATCTTGACATTGTTTAATAAAACACTCGATGGGAACTAGATATATCACCATCTTGACATTTAACATTCATCTGATGTGTCCATGTCTATTAGATGTCATTATGCAAACATGGCAAGAAATGAGGCACTGCATGACGTGTATGGGCGTTATAATCGGCTCCAGTGACGAGTAGGGTGTTATCATCGGCTCCAGTGACGAGTAGGGTGTTATCATCGGCTTCAGTGACGAGTAGGGTGTTATCATCGGCTCCAGCGACGAGTTTGTTATCAACGGCTCCAGTGGCGAGTAAACTGTTACTCGGTTCCAAGTTTTAAGAAAAAAATCTCTCTGGAAAGGCATTAGTTCCATATATAACATATATAAACATATGTTGCTCGGAATTCGTCTTGCATATTCGAAGCGGATTTTTTTAACGTGCACAGGTAATTGATGGATAGTGCAATCTGCAATGTGGATAACTTGTTTAAACCTGTAATTATATTTACGTCAAAAGCGTGCATATAGGTCAATGTGCCTTTTCTCATTACACCTTGAATAGCTTCCTATCTGATATTTGAAGGACGATTGCAAACAGTTCCGTGTGTATTTTATCAGCTATGCCAAAATCATCGCGAATAATACACTTGTCTGTACAGCTTGATAAATTACTAATAACATCCTTACATTCTACCAATAAGTCAACCCTATCAACATGATTTCAATAACAAAAAAAGTACTAATGAAATCAATTTTAATCTTCCTGCACGGAGTTATTGATGTCATGGTTTGGCATTTTGCGTTATGTTGGCGCAGTAAGTTGCCCTATAATTGGAGACTGCATACGGTACTGTTTAAATACGCTTGCAGTAGCCAGTCATTCAATAAAGTAAATGGATTTCGCTGAAAATAGACAATTAACCTTGAGGCCACAGAAAGCTCATGCACATGCCGTTAACCATCACAAGGAAAAAAACCACCCGACGGCAAACTTGTTAGCTATACTGGCAGTGATACACAAAGCAATGGAAAGGTGTTAGCTTATCGGGACTATTCGTTATGAACTAACAGATTACAGCAGAACAAATGTCGCATCAGTCTATACTCAAATATATGTGTGCACTTACATGCCATAATATGCTGACTTGTGTAGTTTGCTGCTGCTTGACATCCAAATGAGGTGAGCAGACCAGTCAGCTCCGCTCCAACATTAGTAAGCATGTCTGACAAAGGATAGAAGATTGATTGTTGCCCTGTTTTACTACAGCTAAGTACGGGGTTGGAATGTAACTGTTCCGCTAAAAAGCCAATCTTGAATAACTTGTTTACTACAAGTAGGACATCAAGAATAGATAATTGTGCTGCTTCGGAAAGGGCATGCATCCGGCCCGGTGGCTTAGTTAATTGTTGAAAGAGCATTTAAACACCAATGTTGCATGTTGCCTTACAGCTTATGTGCCAATGTGCAAGCGGACATGGTGGTTCTGTCATAATCCTTATCTTCAGTGCCATCATTGGGATATGCAAGCATATCTATCTTGCTAATTAATTGCTGTACCTATTTTCATGAGCATTGTCAACTCTTGGAATACCTGCTCCATATACACCTTTCCATGCTTTTACAATGACGGGAGCACGGTTGATTTGTACATCGTTTAAGTCTTTATATGGGATCTGGCCTTCTTAAGTAATTATTCCCTTTAGTTAGATAAATCCCAATTGTCACAAAATGGAACAGCTTTGAGTGATAGGTTACCCAATGCGGGAAGTGTGTTGAACCCATTCATCATAAAGAGGAACATTGTGCTATTGCCATAGCATTATAAGCTTATTGGCCTTGTGATGAATGATTGCTTTCATTTATGCTATGTGAAATAAGTGGAAACAATGTGTGTTAATCGATCACCATGGCGAATCCGGATACACCAGATGAGTTAATTTAATGTGATAGGTAATATCCTTAGCTATATATACACAGTAGCTTCGTGTTACTTTGTTACATGTGCTGAAGAGATAGATTCACCACTATTGAGTCACTAGATGAATAAAATGTCTAGTTCACATATGCAACTACAAGCATAAAGTATTCTTCAATGAATGATAATCATCGTGACCTCATCAAAATGAATGATAATCATCGTGACCTCATCAAAATGAATGGTGATCATCGTGACCTCATCAAAATGAATGATAATCATCGTGACCTCATTCAAATGAATTAACAAAGAACATGTTCAACTCAGCCAGCTGATGTCAAGCACTGAGGTTATTAAATGTGGTTATAAGCTGTATTTGTCAATAATATAAGGCTGCTACTAACTAGAACATATAGAATATTACATGGGACGATAGCAAGCATTTAAGGCGAGGCACGTTGGAATTACATTACATGGCCCTATGGCGACAAACTATTGTGTTCAGCCTCGTGCACAATATCTGTGACTACTCTGCCACAGCGCATAAGGTAAAACAAAACCTTGCTACTGGCCATGTTCAGAGCTGCCCACTTGTTTTGGGTATTCACACCATCTTCTCAAAGAACATTACGCCTGCACGGATAGATTTGTTTCATTGAGAAGAGACAATTTGTTGGTAATGCATGTCAGCAGCCAGGGCAAATACTATTGTGGTTTTGTGCTGTGTAATGATAAAGCACTCTCAGCACAAATTGACCTCGTTCACTGATTAGTATTCAAGCACCTATCTCTCGGTCTGACTTTTGGTGATGTCTAATCAGAATAAATAATCATTATAATTATTTAACCCCCCCCCCCCCACCAATGCCAACCCTCCCCTCCCCCATTTTTCGTAAGCATCTGGAAAATTACGATAACAATATAAGTGCTTAGTCTGCGTCCCAGACTCCAGGGGGTCCGCTACGCTTCTCGCCCTACAGTCTACGACAAGACAAGGTCTACAACTTACCAATCAACGCAAAGGTTGTGACCCGGATTGACATTAGTTGCGCGCGTCAGGCTCCTGAAACTGGCTTGCGATACGCACCCTCGAGTTTATGTGACGACATGTACATAGTTGTGGTCTGCGTCCAATGAGAACACACTGAGTGTCTATTGGAATTAGGGGGCGCCCACAAGTTCAAATTGGCACCACAACAAGCGCTGTAATCGGTTAGATGTATGATAGTATGTTAACGTAATACAGGCAGTTAAAGAGACCAGTTGTGTGTCTGCGTCTCTCGCCGACTGTGCGATTAAGGGTGCCGCTGGTTGGTTTTGGTTGCTATGGCGGGGAGCATCCCTAGATGGATGTTGCCTTTCACGTGACTATTTAAGGGTAAATCAAGACCAAGTAAGTATAAGAGTGAGGATTCATGACGAGCTCACTAAAACCTGACGACAATTATTAAAGTATATTGCTTCCTCTATCATCTGACCAACACTAACGACCTTGGAGTAATTATATCTCTCATTTATGGTGTTTGCATTATATGCATGTTGAGCTCCACAATTCATCGTATATGAAGATGTATCGATTCATGGCGCAAGGAAGGCAAAGGAATGATTTATATTCTGCTTAGTAGCCTGAAAGAAAGGAGTCAGCAAGTGAAGTGTTTGATAGAAGCCTTACCTAAATGGCATAGGTCTTTTGTAGAGAAGCCAAGCCTGTCGATATACACGTTCCCGTTTCGATCATGATTGTAATAGTTGCTATGCAAGAACGTCATAACTAAGCATGCTTACATGGAATCATGACCGCTATATGTCGTTTGATTTATTTGTCCGGGTTGCGATGCATGCTGTGATTACCGATTAGGCGCCATGCGCCCTCAATCAAGGTACCAATGATGTTCACAATAATCTATTCCAGTATAACCTTTTATCCAAATGGCATTTCATATTGTTTTGTGACAGGGCGATAAATGGTGCTATCAAATTATTCCATGGGGTTATAATTCTATCAAAGCCGCAGGTATGGCCGAGGTATATTGTTTTTATCGTGGAGTTACGAGTTGTATGCCTCTTGCAATAAGATCTAAATTTGTTTTCACAGGCGAAATACACTCGACTGACCTTATAACTCAGGTCTGTTCCACACGACCGGCCCAATATTGAGGTTCATTCCACACCACAGGTTCAATTATAGGGTTCATTACATAGTACCCGCCTAATATGCAGGTCCATTTCACGCGAGAGGTCCGATACGAGCTGTCCGAGTGGTGTGTATGGGGCAACGCAAGATGACAGGAAGGTGGTGAGGTCAGACGAGAAGCCTGGTCAGAGAGCTATTCGTTGAGGGCAGGCTATTGTTACGTGCACTTCTACTCTGATATAGCCCCATCTGTTGGGTCTCTTGGTATGATTTTGTAATACAGTAAGGCTACTGAACAAAGCTTAACATATTTGCGGAAAATAAATTGACATTAACGCATGGATATTTGGACATAATAATTTTAATAAGTAATGCAACCAACATCCAGAGCGCTAATTTGATTATCAAACATTACACACACACAAGCACTCAGCGATCATTCCAGAATTCGCTTCCCTCATTGTATTTGGTAGGGAACATCAGTATTATGTGCTTCTACCACGGCAGTCTGAGAGAAAAACCCTTACGAGATCGTAGCAAAATACACCATCATCTTTTAATTACTGATATATATTGAACAGAACAAAAGACTCTTGAATATAAAAAGAAATGGGTCATAGAACACATTGGGATAGCGCATCGTTACTAGTCATCTCTAGAGCCGACGATAGCACCTATACACATCGTGTTGTAAGTGACACCAACCCGGGTTTATTCCTTGCCTCACTGCTACATGGTCGCTATTAAAATATTGAATGTCAAGAGAGAGGCATATCCCCTTCTTGTCGAATGTTTTATGACCAGCCAACCGATCATAAGGCTTGCACCAGCAATGGCAATATATTTAATAGTGTGACAGGCCATAATCTCCGAAAGCATTTATCCGTTATGCAGCGTTTTCGCCTGATTAACCACTTAGCTGACAACACCGAGGCTACAGGGAAATCTGGGTTTATATGCGATATCGTGAGTAGAATTGCAGAAGTAATAAAGGTGCAAATTCAGGTCCTTGTCAGAACGACGAGTCGTCATCAGGGTAATGCCACAGTCGAGTCCTACAGCTGTGAGTGAACACATCAGCGTTCACACCGGTCAGATTTCATCTTGACTCCGTTCAACGTGCTGGTCGTGTGAATGGAGCCCATATGGCGCGACGTGTAATATCACACTGTATGGCCTTAATTGATTCAATCAATCACCTGACCCCTGTCGCTCTCTCTGAACCACTGTCGCGGCAGAGAGGGGTGTACCATCAGAGAACACCCGGCACTAGCAACTCAGTCCGTAGTGTCACAATTGATGGAACTTAAACGAACCCACATTTATATAAATTGTAAAATCTTCTATTATGCGAATCAAAGTATAAGGGCAAAAAGTCATGTAAATTCCATGGTTGACACTCCTCTTTATTTTTTGCTTGATTTCACGCAAATAGCAATCCTAGTAGACCAGACAAAAACACGATTTGACTGTAATAATGAACCTCATGTCGTATTTTTTGTCTCGTGTGTTGTGTTGTGAGCGAGTTGAGTGTACTGCGTGTAAATGCAACACATATTGCTAGATCTAGAGCTAAATGCAGCACATTACAGTCTGAAATCTCGGTCTAATCGAACTTTAAAGCCTGCAATTTTTTATTGTCTTATAAATTATTCTCGTAAGGCAAGCTCATTCTTCGTGGCTATATTATGGGCAATGCAATGTTGTGTTGAGTTGTTCTTGGTCTTTACACTAAAGAGACAACCAAGTTTATGGCCTTAGTTATTTGACTCAGGAGAAGATATAAGCAGGCTCAATTTGCACCCAGAACCTTTTCGCCTCTCAATCAAATGTGCTATAGCAATCCGATAGCTAATGCAATGTCACTATAATAATGATCAACAATCATTCTATAAATCGCCCTATGATATCACTTGCAATTCATGAGAATAGTATCCACCCTCTATTCACCAACTCCCTATACAATCACATTGCATGACACACCTTGAACGCCCTGGATTAAGAATACCTTATCTTAATGAGCTCGTTTATAAAGTGGGGTTGGATTATAGCATGCTATAATCTGAGATGGGTCTTTGCATTGTCTGCCCAAGAAGGCTCACATGCACCAAACGAGGAGATAAATTGGAAGACATGAAGTCATAGCTGTGGGGAGAAATATTAGTGCAAGGGGGGGTGGCCTAACCTGTCATATCCATGATATTTATTTGACCTTGACGGTAGGGTTAAAGCCCATACAATATTTGTCAAATGAGCCCATCGTATGGCCTCCCAATGCAAAACCATAACGTTTGATGCAGATTTGATATATAGTATACAGACCAACTCCTAATATGGCGCTTGTGTGACACACCTTGAACGCCCTAGATTAAGATTATCTTATCTGCTAATGAGCTCGTTTATAAAATGGGTTGGATTATAGCATGCTATGATCTGAGATACGTCATTGCCTTGTCTGCCCAAGAAGGCTCACAGGAGCAGAAATATTGGGAGACATGCAGTACGGGTGGTAAAGGGCACAATAAGTGGTCAAATGCTCCCCAATATTTCGCCCAAAATGCTTTAAGTGGGGCCTGCATATAGCATTCAAAGGGGATATCAGGTCATTATAGTATCACAAATGCAGTTAGATGGTGCTTCTCAGGCATCTACGGAATGACGGACCACCTGCATTGGTATAAATGTCTGGTGCAATAACCAGACGTTACAATGAACAACTAACGAAAGCTCATTGTGATATTTGGCTCTGTCCGTTTTGGACACATTAGTATAGATGGAAATTGTAATTGGGGTAAACCGAAGGCCAAATGAAGGCAACTAGTGGACGAACCGTACGGACAGAAGCCTTGCTACCTTGCCTTGTTATTTGAATCGATTTCTTTTCCTTTTACATTAACTCGAGAATATCGGCACGCACAGATTGTAGAGAGCATCTCTGATCAGTTCAGACATAGATAGGAAGAACAAGCCAACGAGTAGTCATGCACTTATCATGTGCGTGACCCTAAATTGCATTTGAACGCATCTGCAGCCAATTGAGCACTAAATCACCTGATATCCCCCCCGAATAGATAATGGATATGTATACATGATGGTTAACCCCCCTTCCATGACGCAACAACGACAGTGACCATTTCTTAAAAATAGTCTATGCTACAAGGGCGGCTAAGTACTTCGTTGGGTATGCCCATACATAATAACTGAAGTGTTGAAGCAGTTGTGACACATTAATACAATAGCTAATGGGACACATATACACGTGTCAAACGGTGTCTTCGACAAACACCGACCATAGTGGGTAGTCATCGCACCATACCGCACATAAAATGACACAAAGCGGCAGAGAATATTTTAAGCTTACGCCATGTCCTTGGCGTTGTTCTATAGATGTCGCACGCACAGAAGCCATGTTCTTCTTATCTCGCGGATACACCTTGACTTAAGCAATCAAACATATCATATCTGTTTTAGACACGATTTTAGCCTCCTACGTCGAACGGGAACGGGATAACTCACCAATCAATGCTCCTTGACCCGTATTGTCAAATATATCCTCACTCGAGGTCAACTTCATCGTAGATTTCCACAGTTGCCCATGTTCAATAACTACTGGGCCACCCAACCAGCACAAATCAATGCACGCCATCTTTGACAGCTAGGGTTCATGAAGCTATATTTATTGATGTGCATATTTCGCGATTAAGCAAGACATGCTACTGATTCCAAGAAGCAGACATTTCTCAACTGTTAATGCTGCTTTATCACATATGTTGTAACGATATATATATATATATATTGATGATATGATCATCTGGTCAAGAATCAAACGCTTAGAAATATTCACAAATATTGTCATCCAGTTTTGTTGGGTCATATATGTGTTGTCCTTTCAATGGATTTGACTAATATATCCTATTAGAGCACCTTATCTTGCCCTAAGAATATTTCGTATTTGTTCGAAAGGTTCAAGGTTAGCTTTGGAAATAATATCAAACGACAATCCATATTAGTTAAAGTTAATGACCATGTATCCTCGGTTGACATAATATGATTTTAGGGTATCCTTAAATCATCTAGTTAGTTCTAATTCATCCTGAGAGAGAAAGGTTTCGTGTGCACACAAAAATGGCGTGTTGTGGAGCAGCTGAATGTTTTTTTATAGTTACATATCCTACCATGGCAAATTGCCAAACGCCTTTTAGACCGCATAGACAAAAGACAGTCGACAGGTTTGCCGACAGTTTCCCATTTATTGTGCATTGTAATTCGAATCACGTTTGTAATCAAATCCTGGGGAAGTAAGAGTTTTGTGCAACTTCGTTTGTTTAAGATAGTCAGTGAGTAGTTTACTCTGCTGCTCATCTCAGCTCCGCGTAGCAGCATGTAGGCTTAGTGATAGACCCCAAATTGTCGCTCAACCATAGATAAATACTGTGAATTTCCAACATGGTGAAGATAAATAAGATGTAGTTACGCAACTGCAATCAAGTTATTTCATCCCGTATCAGATATGCTTATCAATGTTGGAGCATAGTTTATGGTTTTATTCACCTTATTTGTAAGTGGCAGCTAATATAAACACTTATATTCTATATATTTGTATTAAAGTATCCACAGATGTATTATTCATACGGTTGGTCCTATTTACGTGTGCAATGTCTTCAGTACTGTGTTGTTGACGAGTAACGATTGCTCCTCACGAAGAGCAAACACCCCTTTCAACTGTTCCGTGGATCCTTGCCAACATAGCCAATTAGTTTGCCTTAGGGTGATTCAGTCTCTTTGTGATGGATGTGAACCCCGAGGGCTCATTCAGGTTAATTGTCAATTTGTGACAGAAGCTATTTACGTTATTGAATGACTGGATACTGCAACCCTATCCAAACGGACATTTATCAATATTCGCACCCTGTGAGCTAATGACGAAGCTAACATTGGCACAAAACAGGCGACTTAAACAACTTCGTGCTGTAAGCACATTGCAATTGAGTATATATGGTACGTAGAATGTAATGAAGTTATTATGTCGGTAATTTTATTTGAATGCATTACAACCATTTCAAGGGAGTTATTCGCTGTTATAAATAGGGTAGGCGTTGATGAATTCATAAATATATGGCTTTTGTCAAAAAGTGACATAATGCACATATAATGGTCGCTGTTTAAACATGTAAAGGTAAATATCAGTTAGGAAGCTATTCAAAATATAATTAACCCATTTTAAGTGGCAGGGCTGTAATGTACTGTAGAGTTAAGTATGCACTGATCTTATCGATGATTTTCAATAATAGGTCTTGTCAATAGAACTTTAAACATTAAATGTAGAAAATTAATTGCATTATATATCTGTAATAATTCTTAATAAAGACTAGCATGCACGTGGTGCAGATGGAAATGAGTGAATTAGATTTGATTGCATAAAACAAGTATTCGGCATACCAGCCTACATCAACTCACTGAGTAATAATGTACACATTTTTACTAAATGGAACTCGCATTTCTTCTTGAAAGGGTCATTAAATTCAAATCAGGGATGTTTTTGTTAAATGCGTAGCTACTCTAGCCTAATATTTGAATAGCATCTTGGAATATAAAGATCACTAAAGCAATAGTTTCTCGTACAATCACGATTACAAAAGCTGAGTGGCGACAGGATACATGTACATATATATATATATATATATATATATATATATATATATATATATTCTTGATAGGGTATATATATATATATATATATATATATATATATATATATATATATATATATATATATATATATATATATATATATATATATATATATATATATATATATATATATATATATATATATATATATATATATATATATATATATATATATATATATATATATTTATATAGCATAAATAAGGAATTACACAAAATGACACAAATACCTAGCTGAGACACTATGTATGACACTCATGCCTAGCTGAGACACCATGTAAGATACTCATGCCTAGCTGAGACACCATGTATGACACTCATGCCATGTGTATATATGCCACTGATGTCTAATATAAACTCACATCATAATCACGAACCATTACATAAAGTATGCAGGAGTTTTTCTGATACTGTCCAGCTCCGTCATGTTTTATGGGAGGAGTTAATCGCCGTCAGCTAATATTGGTTGTCGGTACACACTGTTATGACCCGTGCATGAGGGTTTATTAAGCTTCTATGCGGACCCAACATCTCCATGATTATTTGGTCCACGCAGTGGCTTTATCGGGGTAATCAGATCCACTTTAGTCTTTGCGGGATGCCTAGTGACGATCCCACACTAACATAACGGTAACCATGACATTATGTAGCTACATATAACATATAAACAGGCCCTGTAATAATACTCTCTATCCTTTATGTCGTATTTGTATATCATGCTTGTTGAATGCGAAGTCGTTTATTCTGAATATTTGTATATTCATGTTTTTTTTACAACATGGTAGACCTTGGAATCATTCACCTTCTAGGTTGGGGTTTGGGATGCGAAGTGTTAGAATTGCCATAGTAACCTGAACCGTATGATGCATACACTCGTTTGCCTTAGTAAGAGAACCCAAAGGTGGTGATGCCCGTTTCAATGCACGCGTCCCCGTTGCCTTTATCTGATTGCAGTTGGTGTTATGTTGAACCTAATAAGCGCATCTACTAACTGCGGCGTAGAATTAACATTAGTATATGCGAGTTTATAACACTTTCAAGTTGTTCATGTGGCCATAACTGATGCTTATATGCATATACGCATTTAAACGATCGGCAATCATAGATCAGTAGAAGTGCCTTCATCAGCTGATTTCGCACCTACTTATATCTTCTAGAGTATGTTGCTATGTTAATATTTTAGCTGTATCTATACTTAATCTAAGCGCAGACAGTTTCAAATTACCACCGTCACTATCTCACGCAAACAAAACTGTTAATAGTTTATGCAAAACGACTGGCTCATTCACCATCAGAAAACATAGCAACCCAAAGACTGTGTTCACTCCATTTTACCCTGTCAGAGCGGGCGATTTCTTTTGCTACAATAAAAGGTTAAGCACGTTTGTTTTTACAAAGATGACCCTCCTTAGGAGGTGAGATGTGAGCTGGGCGTGAATACATATCGACCGCTTCTCGCTGTTAGCCTAGGTGGCGAGGAGGTCGGTAAAACATAGTACAATAAAGTCATGGCTGAATCATTCATTGAACAAATATTCCGAAAATACCAATCCGACTCTTTTTGTTTAATGTTCATCACTGATAATATCTAATCACTAAATTTGTATCATTAGGAAACAGAGACGCTGTTCAGTTAGGGGCAACTTCGATGGGGTGTATATTCAGAGTACAAGCTCTCCGCGTAACACAATTTGTCAGAAGTGGTGTACTTGTTGGTTATTGAAACTGACAGTCGTGTCGTGTATGGCGCGTATGAAGGTTTCTACAGGAGAGGTGTTCATACCATCCGGTAGGAGGCAGCATCAATTAGGCCGTCGTGACTCAATCGGGCATTATCTACTTGATCTTCGTATCAATAGCCCTGATATGGATGGTGTCTGCGATGTCCGTGCAAATGACGAAGCCGTTGACAATTCTTGGTAAAAGAACAAAAAGGTCTCATTGGGATGGCATTCAAGCGAACAAGCGCATCGTCAACATTGGTTACTAGAGCCGAAGGTAATACCCACTCACATCGTGCAGTACTGTAGCAACAAACCAAGCTCATTTCTTGTCATATTGTACATATCGACAACTCATGGGGATGGTTGCATCATAAAATGTTAAATGCCAAGATGGAGATAGAACACCTTCCCGTCGAGTGTGGAATGACATCCCCCTCAGCAACAATAAGACACCAGCTACTAGAGCCGACGACGTGGTCATCATCGTGCACACTCTCAGCAACAAAGTGCACAACCATTTCTTACACATCGTTGTACATATCGACACTCATGGTTGTAATGCCCTTGCATCATAATAATGTTAAATGCCATGACGACATTCACCTTCCCCACATGGTGTTTTTACACACACCAGCAATAAGTGACACCAGCTACATCGTGACGACGTGGTCATCATCATGAATGCCGACCATAAACTGCAAAAGTAGCTTCTTAGGTAATAATTCGCCACGCATTCTGCTCACCTGTGTTGCCACTAAGAAAACCGGCACCTATTTTTTATTGAAACGTAAAAATCTCTTCCCGACAGAATTGGCATTTCCATGGAACATATCAATAAAAGACACGGGTAGTCAGTCTCATGCCATAGACGAATGATGTATATGTGAAAGCTGTTTCTGTGCAACACACAGCGCGCAGACTCTAGATTAACTGCAATTTAACGCGCTGGTCGTGTGAATGAAGCCCATCTGGCGCGACGGATAATATCACGCTGTAATGTGTAGTCGTAATGGTTCCATCAATCAACAGATCTCCGTACGCTGACAGAGTTGTTTACTACCAGAGAACGCTGCATCATACTGGCGCTGTGAGCACCAAACACAAGCAGCTCACATCATCGTGTTAGAATTGATGGGACGTAAGAGAGCCCGATTTAATACACAATATCAAATCAATCATATGATATGTGATACAAGTAGACGCCATGGGGTTATGACTGACACTCTTCGATTTGTAAATGATTATCTATTAGAGAATTTATTAAGGCAAAATACGGTATGCATTCCAAGGCGCAAATTGCATAGATAAAAACCATATGTGCTTAATGTAATGCCGATTTGATTTCCCACCACTTTGGTGGGTGTTTCGTTGGGCGAGTTGAAAGCGTATGAACTACATATTATCATTATTATTTTCATTAATATAACGAATTGTATTCACAGTTTTTAATGGGTAGCCCCTGTACCATTGTGGTCCAATGTAGTGGGGTGCAGAAATGCTCTGCTGAATCTAACGAGGAGGGAATATGACCGACACATTAGACACGACTGAAGCATGGCTCTGGCTCGCCTTGTGTGGAAGTGTCATTTCATTACAGCGTCCGGGGGATTTGGTATCCCGGCTCGTGAGTTAATTTTCCTGAACAGTTGTAGAATGGTTAGTAGGGTCATGCATCTAGAGAACAACAAATATCCCGTGTCGGTGATCAAATCTCGCGTTACGTGACCAAAAGCGTACCCCCGGTCAATAGATGATAATTGCCAACTGACCATTGATTTGGGATATACCGTGCTGTGGTGACCACCATTGCGGAAAATATGAGGTCACGTTGTTTTTACTTGCTCTACGTTAGCTCGGTGTTCACAGAACGGGTTCAACTCGGCGTCTCTGTGACCTTCTTGCAAATACTGTGTTGAAGCGCACATTTTTCAATTAAAACTTGATACCCTCTGTGGACAGGTTTAATTCTATTTTATTGGCACAGAGATGTCATGTAGGGCTGAGGTCTGGCAAATAGTTTACGCCCTTTGGTCCATATCTACATGGCTGAACATTATTTTAGTTGTTCGCAATATCTCCTTCAATAGTGAAAGCTCCTGATCAGATGATATATTATACGGGTCATATAGCTATTCATTCTACTAGGAATGTCCGCACACCATATTCAACTTGCGCACCTATCAGAATGCATAAGTGACACACACACAAGGCACACAACCTTAACCCTTGGCCTCAATAGCACTTTGGTTGTTATGAAATGATGCTACAATGGAAATTGATTATGATGTCATGGTTAAATCGTATGTCCTCAAACCATACGCTACCAATTAATTGAGACGGGGTGTGGACCCACCCGTTTGGCAAATTGTTGTGTTAATTGTGGTAAATATTCAGTATTCGAACATTCCTTCCACATTTGCATGCCGAGTGCTTTCTGTAATAAACCTGATTAAAGATGGATAATACACAGTGAGACTGGTTAGAGCTTAGCTTACATTGTAACTGTTTTGAATTTCTCAGCATAGCTTACTCAACAGCTAAACTATCTGTCCTAGCAGTCATTCGAGTCACCGATTCAGAATACCTCTTGGGGTCTGTATTCGGTTTGAGAGCTCCACAATGACCTGGTCACTATGAGCACCTTTGGACCTGCCACAGAAGAGACAATGTGCTTTGTAACATGTTCACATAGCTTGTTGACTTCCATCCCAGGTCAATTGGTGGAGTTTTGAACATGGAAAGTCTTTGCGGACACAACTGCTCGAGTGAGCAGAGGCCCTATCAGCACAATGTTTTATTTCAGAATGCAATCTATTCGTAGTGGTCAGCCAGATCTGTGCCCATGGCAGGCGCTGTTAAGTTCTACATTGCAGTGTATTCCAGAGATTTCGGGGTTCAAAGTCTTGAAAATTCCGAATAAAAGATGTACTTTGCACCTGAATGCAGATCAAATCGTTGTCTCTGTGTATTTTAGAGTTTAATTTTGATTAGCTGCCAAACCAATCATAAAGGCAATAACTATGTGATTTAGTTAATCCAATGAAACTTATGCCCAAGAGGCAGTCGAGCATTCTGACTAGACGCTCATTGATTGGTTAAATGATATGGTTATAGTACCTATTCTTACGGTGGAAGTTATCAGCTATAAAAATCCGTCAAGACTTAGGAGGTCAGCTATTTTGCTTCGAGAACAATTGTGATGTAATCGTCATGTTCTACATCCAATGCTTTATCGTGATTGTGGAGAAATATGCATGGTGCAACCTGTTATAGCGAGACTATAAATATGACATTAACGGAACATTTCTCCCCCAAAGCATATCTGATAACAGAGCCTCATCTTTTGGCCGTGCCAGGAATGTACCACCTGACGCTATATTTCATTCTATACACCAACTACAATAACATTGGATGATATATCTTGGGCGCCCTGGATTAAGAATGTCTAACAGGCGCTTGTGTGCAAAGTGGCTTTGGATTACAATATGTTATTCTCATTGCCTTGTCCCATAGAGGCTCTTATGAGCAGGTGTGTTGGGAAATGCGAAGTGTGGGCGTCGAAGGAAAGATCGATTTGTCAAATGATCTAAATATATCACCCAAGACCAATTCACAGCGGATATGTAGAACATAGTGCAAGGACGAACAATGTTTATGTGGCGCTCCTTGCCTCCCACGTATATACAGAATGACGAGTCACCCGTTTCCTGTAACTTCACCTACCCAGCCACTGACAGGCGTGCTCCTTGTGTGATTCCGTTCTGTGCGTGCTGCATGTGACACGCACATGCCGGTTAGATATACGGTGAATACAATCTGGT
Organism: Urechis unicinctus; assembly: GCA_034190875.2. Taxonomy (NCBI): domain Eukaryota; kingdom Metazoa; phylum Annelida; class Polychaeta; order Xenopneusta; family Urechidae; genus Urechis; species Urechis unicinctus. The sequence goes on from CM067344.1 coordinate 19,709,387, forward strand.
TTTATCACCATTCTATTTGTTACAACAAGTTAGATACCGGCTTCCCTGCGGTAAACGGAACAACCACGGCCCTGCTCGAATCCTACGCTTAGTAATGTGCCAATACATTGGGAAAAGTATATAGCAGTTTATTTGTCCGATATGGGGTAAGGCACATTAAACACATAAATGGCAGCCATCAGCATGTCCATGGCCTATGTTACATCTACAGCTTCTCCAACAGATGTTCCCTTAATGAAAATGTAGTTTTGGGCATCCAGCGATTCTCCCTCATAGAGCAGCAGAGGAGGCTGGCTGTTAATGCTAGTGTCTCGCTGCGTTACGACATTATAAAACACATAGTAGACCTTTGGTTGAACCTATGGTTACCGTTGGTAATGGCACCAGCAATGGTGCACGACAATACATGCATGAATACATATAACTATATAATTTACTTACCTATACCTATTCGTATGGAGAAGATTGCCAATCGATTTCAACTGAAGCGTGTGCGATCAGCGCCTCCAAATTCCTGTCAGCAACTGGAAGGCAATTAGCAGACAATCAGCATAGACCTCTAGCTTGAGGTAACGTGAAACAAATAAAATTAGCATTCAATTCAACCTTGCTACGGGTTATTGAAATATATATGAAGGTAACCAATCAAACAGAAGGAAAGTACATTGATGCACAGATGAAGGTTACTAGTACCACATTGTGCCGTCAGCGCCTCAACCTTCCAACTTCACCCTATCCAGGCCCTCAAACTACTTACACATTGGTGCATTTAACTACAGTAAATTTATACTGTGTTTCTCCTATGCACGCTTACATCTATCAAGGCAGGCCTTTATGTCTATAAAACGCGCATCTGAATAATGAAGGGAATTTCTCTCCATTACAGATTATGTACATCACACATAACCAATTGAGTGTGTTCGTGGCGCCTCAATATGAGTGTTCCGATGAAAGGACGTATGATTTACACTGCTCTTAATTATCTTATGTCACGGCAGGAACGTAGTGGCATCCGTTATTACATCCAACAGAGTGCAAATATATGAACAGGCCACGTGCATAATTCAGGAGACGAGCTGGTCATTGTAATATTTGTGCATTTAGTCCAAGTGGTCAACGTAATAGAGTTTATGTTGGGTGGTCATATAGTAATAAAATAAAATGAATAAGTTTGAGTAATCAAAACCGTTGCAGCTAGTTTGCTGTGAGAGATAAGACATGTATAGAGTTGACAAATGGGCTTATTTATTAGAAGCCAGGTGCATATATATATATAATAAGGTGAACAACATACATCGCACACAGCAAAGGTGGGGGAGAAGACAACCACCACTACAAGAAAAAGTATTACTTTAAAAAATAACAACAACAAGAATTAAAACAGAGGGTGGGTGGGCTAGGGAATAAAAAATCTTGCGAGCTAAGATGGTGACAGTCACAAAAGGAAAGGAAGTGATGATCGCCCCTATCGGCAACTGCAGTAATTAGAAGTCATGTGACATACTAGCAGGTCGGTAAGCCGATAAGAAAAAGATCACATGTACAAGATAAGGCCGAGAGTCCGCCAAACATTATGACATAAACTAACGCTATGATTACCGACACTGCTAAACAACGGAAATAAGAAGCCTGCATAACAATCGCTAAAAGTAACACATGATCACCACCATAAAACCAATTTAATTATATGCATATTAAATTAGTATTTATCTAGCCCATCCAGCTTCGAAAGCACCGCCCTGTACATAATTTCCCTGGCGTCGATGAGAATCCTCAGAAGTGGACATCTCATTAGATCTGGTTCATAGACTTAAATGGTTCCCCTCAGTCTACATTTTTCCCAAAGTTTTTGATATAACGCCCAGTTGCTCGTCTCGATATAAACCTCCCTACGGCATATTCGTTGCGTCAATGTGTAGATGACGTACGCCTAGAATCCAGATGCTACTCATGTTACTGCGACACGTTGGGCATAACAGTCATAAACATCGAATGTATTTTAAGACACGATTGGATCCTCATATAGCTGCCGAAATTAATTGCCTGTGTGGCACTTCAACGGGATATCATTTCATCATCACGCCTCGGCTCGTATTAATATAATAAAGAAAGGCCTTAATCACACCTTTTCCGCGCAATGAGTGGGCGGAAAATTACACCTGCCATTGACAACCACCAATTGTCCGAAGGTTAGGTTGGATTAACGTTGTATAATAAATTATTAAGTGAACAATTGAGGATTCCACACAAGAATCACCACGCTGTCCGAAGCTTTTAAATTTAACTAAGTTGTGTCAACGGTCGAAATGATCTGTTTTCATGGCGTGACGAATACTTTTAGCGTCTGTTGAGTCATCCTGCGATGTGACTATTGAATGTTTGAATTAAGATATTGAGTTTCTATAATGCCTTGTTGGATACTATATTCAGTTAATATCACCAAAATTCCTCCTAACTTCCGTATATACATTACCCGCAAACCTAAATATCTTCAATACAACCATATATACTTCGATCCAAATTGCCGAAATAATGTTTAATCATGTGTGTTGATAATGTTTATTTGAAAAATTAAAATATTTTATTTATTTTTTAATTTTATTACCGAAAACTTTTTTTATCTCCTTATTCATAAATCTACAACATTGAATTAAATCGCGAAAGGCTACCAATGGTTCATAATGATCGCATCTACAATAAATATTATGTTTCAAATCTATGATTATTAAAATGATTTACAAATTTTGGGATTCCGCAAATATTCAAAAAATATATATAGTCACGAAAGGTTGGATTCATACGTATAAATTAGTGTCTTGATCTTTCGTGGATGACCTTTCGAGGACCAAAGTATGTACCAGGAATAAAAAGTTACAAAGATTATTATTCGCATTGAACAATTTCATTGTACCAATTTAAATATGCCAAATAAATAATTGATAATTGATGATAGCAATATAATATACTATTAAAATTTGTCCACGAATGGTTTGAGTCATCGAATGGTTTGTAATATATATATATATATATATATATATATATATATATATATATATATATATAGAGATAGATATATATATATATATATATATATATATATATATATAGATAGATATATATATATATATATATATATAAATATATATATATCTATATATATATATATATATATATATATCTATATATATATGCTTATATATATATATATAATATAAACATGTCTATAAATATATATAAATGTATATATATATATTAAATATTTATGTATATATATTTATATATATATAAACCTATATATATATACATATATATATATATATATATATATATATGTATATATATATATATATATATATATATATATATATATATATATATATATATATATGTGTGTGTGTGTATTATATTTATTCATATATATATATATATATATATATATATATATATATATATATATATATATATATATATATATATATATATATATATATATATATATATATGTATATATATATGTAAATTTATCTATGCTTGATGTATGTCATATTACGTTAGAATGGTAGGTGCCAAAATACCCACTGCATTAACAATGCAGTTTGCTCCTCGTAGCTTTTATTAAATCTACCCTACGTATCAATGTGTTACAAAATTTCTGACAATAGAAGCAACACGCTGATATCAACTCGTGGTACTGGATCAGATAGCTTGCTGCAAACTTAATCTTCGATAGTTTTCCACCCTAATGAAGCATTAAGTACTTCCCCAGCATTATACTTGGCGCGCTATGCAAACCACAAATTACCTCATATTTTATCCAGAAGAAGCAATTCAGCGGCGACTTTATGTTTGACAGTGTATGATAATTCAACTTAACTCAAAGCAGCCGACAAAATCAAGAGAGTGTTTGCATTGGGACCAATAAGTAGTCGTGCGTGCTTTCCAAAAGGTCTATATCTTGATTGAAAGGTTTAACAATGCGTATCTTACATCGACGCAAAGGGGGCCTGAAGGGACACGGAATTCGAGGATGGTTATCATAGCACACTGTAAGAATGATACCAAATGAGTACGCAGTGTAAGTGGAACATCATTTTAGTGTGATTTCAAGTAAATATGATGCCATGTGTATATGATACCAAAAGAGTAATGTGCCGAGTAATATGATAATCTAGTTACCCATGCACATGTAGAACTGAGTACGTTATGCAAAGCTGTAAACTATAAACAATCGCTGGTACTTTAGGCTGTAAACCTGCTGTCGTTACATTAGGGTTAAGTCACAGACCAATTATCACATTGCGGTGGGAAATTCCATGTTGTGACTAGAAGAAGATCGACTGAGATCATGAGGGAATACGACGTTTTGGATCTCACCGGCAGCAAAAAGAAAGACTATCTCCCAGGATCATAGAGAAATTATAGTTCTTGCTATGCAAACACTTTAATGTTGTCAGAAATATTGAACTCTTAGCGCTGTCACTTTGTTACATGTTTTACAATGTGGCACCATATCAGGTGTGGTGGGGAACCAGGAGGAATAGCAGCCCAGTGTCCAGAAGTGGAATAAACCGATTGCCTAGCACATGTTAAAGCTCATAATAAGAATGCACAGATACATACCAGATCTCACTGCTATTTACAGCGTTTGTGACATTGAAGCGATGATGTGGAAAATAAATATCTGTCCCAAAACGACCCAGTCATCCGACAGTTATTTGTTGTCCGTAAACATAATAATAATGTGGACAGTTGAACAGTTATTCTGCAGTGGGTTAATCTATCAATCCAATGCCTGTTACCCAGCCCAAAGTGCTTCTGTCAACCAAACACCTGCTACTTCGATAGATGAATGTGGTTAGTGAGTGGTAGGTATGACACCAAGTCGACAATGTATAGATATAGTGATCATTATATTTGCTCTAAGCCTATGGCCGAATGGTCGTTTTCAGTGCATATTAACGACGTATTATATTTGTCTTAACAAACAGCAATATCACTTATAGACGCAAAATGCATAAGCCTCGTTCTGTATAAACCATTTAGCTGTATGACATTCAAAACCCTATCGCGGATTCTCAATTTCTTTGGAACACCTTTCATCGCATCATTAAAACACTATATATTTGAAGGAGAATTAATCTGTATCCCTGCTGCTATTTACCTGGGCTGACAACAGCGGCACGTTCGCTTCATGACAAGGAGCATGTCTGCTAATTCATTCCGTTGTAGGGATTGATATGTTGCCTCACAAATAACGATAACACAATAGGCAGTCCCAGTCCCAGCATTATTAATGGTATTGACCGCACGATCCACTACCATAAATAGTCTTATCCTTGCATCAACATTTCAATTGCAATATCTTATAACTTACACCCAGTGTTTGCATAAAACCAGCTGCCGGTAATGCTTATAACCTATGCGATACCCTCACGAGTGTAAGCACTGACCATCGTGCGTATATTCTTTTCTTGAATCCATGTTTTATTAATATTCCATTCCTCACTTGACATATTGCATATAAAAGATACTCCCCTTACTCGTTAAATTCGAATTGCTTCGATGAATATTTTCAACAAATTCGCAGGCCTATCTTATATGCACCGTTTCTTATATACTGTAAGTTTATTGCTCATTTATATATTGCCATTGCATCATACCAATGGTAATTATTGGTAACATGGCAGGAATGTTAATGAGCACGCATTATCAATGGTGTGAGATACGTTATATATCAGGTGTGGTGGGGAACCAGGGTGAATAGCAGTCAAGTGTTCAGAAGTGGAATAAACAGATTGCCGAGCACATGTTTAAGCTCATAATAAGAATGCACAGATACATACCAGATAACACTGCTATTTACATTGTTTGTGACATTGAAGCAATAATGTGGAAAATAAATATCGGTCATAAAACAACCCAGTCATCCGACAGTTATTTGTTTACCATAAACATAATAATAATGTGGACAGTTGAACTGCTATTCTGCCGTGGGTTATTCTATCAATCCAATACCTGTTACTCAGCCCAAAGTGCCTATGTCAACCAAACACCTGCTACTTCGCCTCACGCGACGCACACCTGTCATTCTTATATCTGGTGTAACACCATATACACAAGAATTTGTGTCACGAGTTTGAATTTTTTTCGCTTTATCACTGATTCAGTGGTAATTGGTGCCTGCATAATTACACCCCTGGCAGCACAAGGTTTGTACAATGAGCTGGTCTGCTGTCGTGTAGTGTTGTGATACGCCGCTTCTATTACAACCACGTCCCAACAGACTGACCTCGCTCACTGATTAGCACCACGAACGCATCCTTATATTTGTCGGCTTATAGTGATTTAATAGCAGAGCAATGCATCGATTAACACCATGCCGTAACTACAATGACGCATCCATGGAAAATATAAACATTTCCAAACCAACTTCTGCCTGCTATTTATCCGGGAATTATACAGGGCCTAGTCAAAGAAATATAACGAAAACTATGGTCATGGATCTTTGCATAATGCATGCAGAAGCGTTATATTTACAACTGACGAGATGTTTTATGAGGGCTACGCGTCGTTGGTCATAAACTAAGAGCCTTTTGTTAGTTCTTCATGTTAATGTACTTTGCTATTATTGAGATCATTTGGTGGAGATGTAGTCGGTCTGGGCAGTCATGTCGATATAACATTTCAACTATAGATAAGAGCAAACATAACGCTGCTTATACCATAAATACAAAACCCGCGGCCTATTCCGATATTATTCCATATAGGTATATTAAGCTTGTCCTCATGCAAACTTATTATTATGCATAGGTCTTGCATTACCAAATGGGACGAGTCAGTTAATTTACTTTGTAAATAATTCTATGAATATGAATATATGCGACGCGTCTTAGTCTATCAATTACTACCATAGCTTTAGAATTGTCAGGACGGATGCTGGCGAACCCGGTTTATCGATGGATACTAAAGGCAACAAGAATTCACGCAATATGTATTCAGCATGGTGCGTGTAGTATGTTTTATTATGCACTGCATCTGAATGTCTTATTTATTCGTGCAACAAATACAGCACAAACCCAGCCATACATCTTATATGTACTAGAATTCTTGCCAGCGAGGTCCTCCAGAGGAGGAGCCAATGAGATATGTGTACGTCTTATTGCTACAAAGTATCCAGTGGTCAAACAATGTTTGAATAAACGAAACAGATATTTGTTATCTGGCAATTAATCCCTATTTAAGATAACAATGAAGATATCTCTTTCAGTCTAAAGTTCAAAGTGTGTAACAATCCGCGTAATTGAAATGAAGTAATATCGCATGTGTACATCAGTTTCCGTATATACATATCAGTAGCATTGATATGGTCACGACATGCACTGACATTAGCGTTCATCATGGAGAGGTGCGGTTAGGAGATGGCTTTAATACAAGGCGTAAAAAATATGTATTTATTGACCTTGACATATATATTTCTGTTTTCGATTAACCCAGTCTTTCGGCGCCGATTATGCGAGCGACTTGGTATGAGATTTGGTTATCATTTGTCATCCCTGAGGTGTCGGCTATCATGAAGGAACTGAGCGTTGTACATAAGACGTGCTGTCGCTTCACAAAGTTGTCTCATGGCTTCGTGGGTAGCCATCGTTCGATCAACGTGTAAATATAACACCTGCACAATGCATCAGTGTAAGATACCCACTGAACTCACGTTGTAGGCCCAGATCCAAAGGGAACGTTATGTTAATATTGGGTTTGTGTATGTTCAGTGGTTTTACAAATAATATTCAAGGAGGTTTATTTCTGCATGCTGCTGTTCATGTGTGATGAAGTACAGAGCATCTTTTGCTGTCTGCGCGCTAACGCTTTTGAATTTAGTGGAACAACTATTTATCACTTGTACGTGGTGTTACCAAAAGACATTTGGAATTAAACTGCAGCAAAGTCATCAGTTTGTGAAGTTACTGCAAGAAATGTATGCTTGGTAAGCAGTTTATCTCGATCATCCATTTGAGGATCTCTTTATACCAAATAGGATAACAAGTGTTTTAGTCATATCCCATGGGGCGATCATTAGTCGGGTCAATATATGGAAAAAAAGGGGTCAACCCCAAAAAATTGCAAGAAAACGTTTCTTGGTTGTTTTTGGTTCCTGAACTTCTGTAGATTAACATACTAAAAGTTTACCTGAAACTGGTTTCTTTCGTGTGTGACATCCCGATGGGGGTGCAATAGGGGCACCCCTACCCCAAAACTGGTATTTTGGGTACATATTAGGGAAACCTTATATTTCCCAATTAATTAAGGAATTGCAACATCTGAACATAAAGATAGCAAAGGTTCCCTAAAATTGGAGGGTAAATCTTGGTCAATTTCAGGATTTTTACCCCTGTTTGGTATTTGTTTGAAATGTCTCCTTGGTTCATGATTTGATATTTCTCACACGAAAACGCTGTTTGTAAGCATGCTTTAGGAGTTGGGTTTTTTTTCATTTCAGCTCAGTGTCATTGAGACAGAGTTCTGATGAAGGTGCCCTGTTTGTTAGGAGTAATCCTAGCTGACCCCCACACCACCCCGCCAACCTCCAATGAGGCCACCCCCCCCCCTCCATCCCGGCCCATGTTATCTAAAGCAATCACATTTCTAATTGGCATTTGGTTGTTACTGCCAGCATACAAGCCCTTATAATAATGACTAACAAGGATAAGGATACAGGTAAATATTGATTTTCAATGTAATTTTTTGTACTAATTAGCTCTCCATATGATTACGGTGCTGCCATCTATTCTTTCATCAAAGACTTAAGATCAAAACAAAAGCAACTCATTATTTCATTATCTCTTGTTAACACAATATTCCTGAAATCAACAAAAAAACAAACTAATCATGTAGACAACTCTGATATTACCAATTATCTTCTGCATCTCCTGACCCTGAAGGTAGGTGAAACAAGATTAAAATAGGCCCATTTCAGGCCTGAGTAGATAGAATAGTCATAATGAAAGTGAAACCATGTGGTTCAATGGCATGCCTACATTATATGGGAAGACAAAGCGAGAAATATTCAAAATTGCCAGAAGCCTGCTATTGGAAGCTGCTCATTTCAAAAGCAGTGAAAATTGTAGATAATTTGTTTCAGTGCTATCACGTGTTTAAAGGGTTCTACCCATGAAAATATATACCGTCCCTGTATATGGAATTAATCGGAAGGGAAGGGTCCATCATCTTCGAATAAGCTGTGCCCACTTGTGGTTGCACACTCTTGTGTTTTATATGATTTCATTATATTCATGCTCTTACTAAGGACTGTCTCGGTTGATCGCTAAGGCGACTGGAGAATGCATCTCAGTGCAGTGTCTGATTGCATTCCGATATTCGCAGCTGCTGGACATTTCAATTATGTTAAGTCTACATACCTCTACCTACAGTGCATGAATGAACTAGGTCACAAGCATCCAGACATTGTTACAAAATTTGAAAACTGCCTACATGTTATTAGGAGGACAGACCAGTTCTGGGCGGGATTGGGATCGGATCTAACTATTGAACAGACTCTCATGCGTTCCCTTCAAAGTTGCGGTGGTCTAACCAGAGGAAGTGGCATGACAGAGGAACTAAGGACCATCTGGACACTGTCATCATTCGTGTCATCTGCGTACAACCTTGCGATGCAAGAGTTCTCTAAACAATCATTTACCTCAAGTGAACAGCACAAAGACGCCACAGTGCCAAGGATGCAACGTGATCATGCGGACAGTACTAAACTGATGCAAACATTAGTTGACTGCAATCCATTTGCTGAGGATTCTTCATTAAGAAATGTTGTGACTGGTGTAGTGGCCAACGCAGATGTCAATGTACATGAAAATGGAGCTGTCGGCAAGGCCATAGTACAAAAAATGGTTGGGCAGCCAATATTCACTTATTCCTTTAAACGAAAGGACAAAGCCAAGACTCTTGGTGACTCATCGTCAGTGAAAGTGAATACCGAACAAATGATAAATTCTGAACTCCTGTTCCAGAGATGTCTTGTAGTTTCACAAGCTGGCGACTTGACACTGCAAGATATCATGGACTACGAACTTAGTCCATATCCTCCTGCCCTATTCGCGGCAAAACATGTGTTCCAATAGGCTGACAAGCCACAGTTGGCTGATGCTCTACGGGATTACGCAAATGAATCCTCCAGCTCCAGCAAGGCCGTTCTAACAGATTCGACGCCAAATTCAGAACATTTTGTGCTTGATGGAGGCTCCTTACTTCACCGTCTGTCTTGGAAAAAAAGGATGACCTACGAGGAAATTGCCGAGGAGCATGCCAATCTCACCCTTTCCAAGTATGGACAAGCCACAGTAGTTTTTGACGGATACAGTGAAGAGCCTAGCATCAAGGACAATGAACATCAGAGACGACAAACGAAATCACACCCGCTTGTGTCTTTTGAAATAAATACCGTCTTTTCCTCTGGCAGAATGGAGGATTTCTTATCAAGGGACTCTAATAAACAGAAACTAATCCTCCTCATCAGTGACAAACTGAAAAACAGAGGGGTTGCGAAGTCATCAATTCGCATGGAGATGCAGATGTTCATATTGTGAAGGCAGCAACAACATCTGCAAAAGTTCGAGACACAACTTTGATTGGGGAAGACACGGACCTTCTGATTCTGCTTCTACATTACACTGAGAGGGACAGCAAGAAACTCTACTTTCGTTCGGACAAAAAGAAAGCAAAACATGTATATGATATTGTCCGTCTGAAGGAACTCTTGGGAAATGACATATCGTCACAGCTGCTGTTTGTACATGCTTTTACAGGTTGTGATAGCACTTCCAGGATTTATGGTATTGGCAAGAAATCCCTTTTCCAAAAAGAGATGAAAAATGATTCTCAGATAAAAGCTTGTGCAAAGACCTTTACTACAGCTGGTCAGGATGTGGCAACAATAGTTGATTCAAGATGCAAAGTCTTTGTTTCTTTGTTTGGAGGAAAAGCTGGCACATCTCTGGTAAACCTTAGAAATACATTGCTTGCTAAAAAGGTTCATCTGCTAAATCATTTGTGAAGCCCGAGAAATTGCCCCCCAACGGAATCTGCGGCAAAGTTCCACTCTCAACGTTCATTTTATCAGATCATGGTGTGGATGGAAAGGATGAAAACGTGGACCCAAAGGACTGGGGTTGGAAGTGTGTGAAGACAACATTTTGTTACCTGTTATGACTGACCAGAAAGCGGCTCCAGAAAGGGCTTCTCAAGGTTATCCATTGTAACTGTACAACAGGTTGTAGTAATACTCGATGTAGTTGCAGGAAGTACGGTCTTCCATGTACTTCTGCTTGTGGACCCTGCCAAGCTGAGTCATGTTACAATCCGCATAATAGTGATTCTTCCATAGACGGTTCCGAGGAAGAAGATTGTGATGATAATAACCATGCTGTGTTTTGAACAATTATATTGTGTGAATGCCACTTGAACTTGATAGGAAAATTCAGGTGTGTACTATGTCAATTATTTGGGACATTTTGGTAATTATGATGTGTGACGTATGGCGTATGACCATGATGTAGATGGTTCAATAGCCCTTCCAAGTTGTGGTTCCTTGTGTATGTACATCTGATTGATTATCAAGAGCCGAAATGTTGGTTTTCTACCAATTCTGGCGGTCCTGATCTATTCAGCAACCCACTACGTCATGATGATGCAATACTACGTCATAGGGACATCCAGGTGAATTCATCATAACCTTATTTGAATCTAAGGTATCACATTTATATATGTTTGTAATACATTTATGGGGTCTAAAACCAACCATTAAAAAGTTTGCTGTACATTCATAATTCAATGGCGGCCATATTGGATATTATGTTATTTCACCACTTTCCGGTGGCTCAAATTTGGTAAACTTTTAGGATGCGCTTAAGTACAGCTAATTTAACACAAAAAGACAAAAAAAGCTTTTCTCGCAATTTTTTTGGGGTCAAACCTTACTTTGACTCGCCTACATGATGTATCTTAGGTAGTAATCAGATTCCAGCACGACCTCATATGCAGTCGCACGATTGAAATAGGCACACAATTATCATTAGCAGGGTTGACAATACATTTTCATGATTTCAGCTGGTCGCTAGGCCATTGAACGAATGCCAACACTTGGTTTTGCATTAATTGTTGCTAATATCAAAATTAACAGGACAAGAAGGTTGACCAAAGTCATTACCAAATTCATGGCCATATCCATTAGAGTGTCAATAATAAACACCCCATCCCTTCTTCCTAATTCTCAAACAACACAGTCGTGACAGAGTGGGGCTATGTAAGCTAAATAATGACCGATGCCATTGTTTATTAGAGTCAATCACATTAACTAAGAGACCTCTACAGCCTTGGCTTTGTTGTGCTTTACCTTGCTCCTGTCCTTGTTTTCGACAAATTCTTGCTTTTGAACTCGCGTATGCAAAGAGCTTAAAGGATTAATGGATGTTCATCACAGCACAGTAATCGAGTAGCTCCCCAAAACAGCATAAACCCGCGAGTTATCAGGACATGCATGTTATTTATTGGTAGTATCTACAAACTCAAAACTTGTCCACCTAAGATTAAAAAAAAAAATTCACACAAGGCGTTGGTGCACAAATATACTGTTAAGTAGAGCTTTCGTAAAGGTCAACTGTTTTGAATAAATCTTTCCAAGGATAAACTCAGTCTAATGCGGTTTAATAAGGTTGAATAATGCTTCTTGCGAGCCTTTATAGCCTGACATTGTAGCCTTGTCTACATAACCGATTGCGGAAATGTGGCCAGGCTGATTAAGTTTGGGGCGAGATCGGGCCAGCACTGCTGTATTTTATGGTGACTATTAGCGGCATTGTATTCTGATTTTCTCTATATTCTCTTCATTGATACTTCGTACATTAGCAATAGGATTGAGATATTGTCACTAAATACATTCATTCGTTACAAATACAAGATGATGCGTACTTGTATTGTATTGAAGTTTTACATAATTACATTATAAATAAGCCGCAACCAGTCGCCATCCTGTATTACTACAGAGGATAGCAAGAATAACTAAATAGATGTTGCTTGAGATACAGTACGTCTATCTGATCCAATATGTCAAAAGCTCTTTTGTCTTTTCTCAACTGCTAAATCACCAACCAAACAGTAATGAAAATGTGATTTTATCTTGTGCATGCAGCATACACAGGCTGATGGCGATGTCTTACTAACTTGGTGCTCTCATTCCACACCATGCCACAATTATGATTCTATCATATGCTTATGTTTGTACCAAGTAAACCTTCCTCGAGGCTTCACCTATAACGAATGGCTGCCTTTGAAGAGCTGCCGTCTTAAAATACATCCAACACTACACGCAGGGTTACGTAAGTTAGAAACATAAGGCGTACCATGCAATGAAGGACGTGGTTTATTAAACCTTTTATTAGTTATATCCTTTGCGATGTTGCACTCTTGTATTAACAGATTATGTCATACATAACTACAATTAGCAAAATGATTTATGACTGACACATCTGGCAGATATTCAACAATGTCGCGATGATGCCATCGGGGTTTTCATTCGGACTTGCCATGCTCTAAGTGATTGAATCAATCGAACCCCTTTTTGTTGCTGCTCAAAGTGACCCTACCAATCAAGCACCCGTTTATCACTGATCACTGGGCCGTTCGTCTTTTGGCGACTGTATTAGTATTGGTATGTATATTGGCATATCGTTCTGTTGTAATTACGCTGAATTTAAGCAAATACCTGCATCACGTCATTAAAGCATTTGTTGTTTTGGAAATAACGACTAATTTCATATATTTTAGCCGCTGACAGGCCAATAGGTTTACCTTCATTGGGGTAACCTTTCAATGTCACATTAATTGTAGCAGTTAGGCATATTGAATGCAGACGACAACACATAGATGGTGATTATACACGTGGAAGTACACAGAATTAGACGACAGTATATCTCTGTATTATTACAACGCTACAGTAAGGGGAACCTGACTGGTGATGTCGCATCATGAGCGCCAATCGAATTCTCGGCTATTTGCGATGATTTTTGAAGAACTCTCAAACTGAAAATATCATACCCATTTTCATTTCTGCTATTGATTGATGTATATGTCTTCTCATGCATGCTAGTTTAAATACCTATTAACCTATCTGCACCAAGGTCCATACGAATAATTAGGTAATCAGCAAGGTCTTGTATGTACAAAACCCGTCGTTTGATAGACAAAGGGACAGTATTACCACATTAGGTTAGAATGTATAGTCCATACCGTGTTTTGACCACAGAATTACACAACAAGGCGTCGGGGGAAATATGCATTGTTGTATGCCCTAACCATGTTTTTCGGTGTTTTTATTGCCTCTGTCTATGCACACGATCGTTGAATGGTTCACATTACTTCACGTTATCATGAACCATTTATGTACCCCTTAAAAGTACGGTCACTTTCCCATTTTAAATGTGCTGTACTGTCTGCTAGCTACCCTGTTCTACATGACGACATGATAGAAAATGAACAGCAATACTGTCACAACTCATTTGCTGCCTGCTGAGAGGCCATGCAACATTGTTTATTCGTCTGTACTTAGTGGGTAACCATAGTATTGGCCCTACAAAATAGAGGTAATGAAGCCACAAAACAGGACAAGCTACCTTTTTGATGTGTCGTTCAACCAGTATATCCGCAGCAGGGCTGTGAGTGCTAGCTCCGGATAAGCAACCTGTTTTCTCACTGGATATGTGTAATATAAAACGACTACCTGCTTCAAATATGTACCTGGTACTCCCTGTGGGACATGCCCAAAGACAAATGGCATTTGATGCGTTCAATGAAATGCATCAACACGAACACTTCAGTGATCGTTTTCTCGGAAAATCAGTTGTAAATGAAATCAATGTTTTTACAATTTAGGCACTTAAGTAACTACGGCATTTGCCCTTCATGAATATCTGCGTAAAGGCACATTAACGTATCGGCTGACGCACGTGCAGTTTGCGAAACAGATTATGACATCTATGTGCACATTGTATAGCCCATGATTGAAATTGGAATTACAGAATACGACCGCATGCATTTTGTGAACTTGTTTGATCTGTTCTGACTGAAAAGGATTTGCTTGATGTTATATAAGTTACTTATTAATAAGCATCATTCTATTTCGTGCCTAGCCATCGCAATATATACATTAGTTGAGCGAAGTAAAGATTATTAATGGTGATCTTGCTATGAAATGGTGTCGCTTTTAACGATGCCGCAAGAGACAATGCGACTTCCGTGGGATAGTGGTTAACAGGCTGTGGGTTTGATCTCAAGGTGTGCGCAAACCTGACCGGTTCCAAGTGACGGTCATGATAAATGGCGGTCCCATCTCTGAAAGGAGGTGCACCTGATCCAGCGACGTAGTCAGCGGTTTTGCCTAAGCACCACAATTATCCTTATCCATCTCCGTCGCTATATCACCTCGTTGTCATTAGTCACGGCAATCCATCTTAGAAAGACCGCTTGCCCATGAACCTTTAATGAGCATATTGCACTTTCTATGAAAAGTGTTTTTTATGTAGTTGCTTCTTTATTTGATTCATTCTCACTGGAGTACCGACTTTTATAAGGTCCAATACTTTCACTTACTTGCATTATATTCCAATAGTTTGGTCACATGTAAAAAATGGGGATGAACTATGCTACGAACTGTACAATAAAAGCAAACAGTGTAAATCGAATATTCCTTCCATTTAACATATAATTGCATATATACAAGAATATAAATATGTATATATAAACATATATATATATATATATATATATATATATATATATATATATATATATATATATATATATATATATATATATATATATATATACATATATATATATATATATATATATATATATCTATATATATATATATATATATATATATATATATATATATATACATATATATATATCTATATATATATATAGATATATATCTATATATATATATATATATATATATATATATCTCTATATATATCTCTATATATATATATATCTATATATATCTATCTATCTATCTATCTATACTATGGGAGTTTTAGCCTTTAAGTATGCACATCCATCCTTTCAATATATTGCTGTGTATAAATCTCATCTTGGTGTACCTCACTTGACCTAATAACAACCATTTTTGCTTCCAGGGTACTATTGCCATTGTGTTCCCGTATTCTTATCCCATACAACTCCTACGATTTGTAATGCATCATATTGGCTGAGAACGTTAATACTGTACATATTGTGGTATTGAAGCGGAATGTGCATCAATATGCAGTAACTGGGTTTTACGCTTCAGACACTGGTTGCATTCTAATGCAAGCCCACACGATGGGTAATGACTATATAGGTGAAGCTGCCCAACTCGATTATGCACTGTATGGGGTAGATAATTGGAATGCTTCAGCAAGTCGTCGTGAGTTATCGCATAACAAAGAAGCTCTGTGATATAATATCAGCGATGGAATTCAATAAGCAGCCGTCCAAATGCTTAATCCCTCGAGGTGTATGCTTTTAAAATCTGTGCTATTCCTTGAGCTATTGAAGTTATATTACCATAAGTAAACTTATTAAGAATTTCAATTGAATCGAGGCTTTCTACCCTGTGTATCTACCATACTATCATCCATGGAAGGAATGGTGCGAATATTCAGTCGAATCATATTGAAGTTTTGTCCTGATTCCATTGACTGATGATTGATCTTCACAAAGATAACATTCATATGCATCCGACAGTGGCGATGTTGCTTTTCGCCAAGTGCATCCGCGTTGAACTGCCATAGGAGGACTTGCAAAAGATGAATTTAATGACTACCGCTGCCAAAGCATATCTGTAGGCGACCTGTTGGCTGAATCACTCTTAACATATATCATAGGGTGGACAGACTCTAAAATACCGTGATTGATTATTAGTCACCTCCACGTGCATTAAGGATATTGTAGATACTGTATGCCATGTATATTCGTTCACATCACAACCTACCGTACTGTACCATACTGACAGATACGTTGGTTATTGTCTACACGAAGGATGCCATTGTTGAATATAAACCATATAGCCTATTCAATTACTAGCACCGATAAATAGAACATTCCGACTGGGGGGGGGGGGGGGGGGGTGTTATCTCTTAACAAAAGCAGATGCCGCGGAAATGTTCCACGGCGGCTATCTTAAATGTGACGACAAGTTCGCAGAGCAGGTATCACTGCGTGTGTTCGATATATGTAGCGCAAACATCATATACCTCGACAATTCGAGTTGCTTCCTTTACATGGTCGTTGGCAGGGCAGCAATAATAGGGAGGATAGAATTAGCCTGTATTTTGATATCTTATTACCTCTGCTTAAAAGATTAACATAAAGGTCACCTTGCAAGGAAATGCTCTACTCGCAATTTTGAAAATGCTATTTAAGGCCGTGGCTACCTGATAAATGATGTGGGCGACGACCAAGTATCGCAACAATCAGCGTATCATTCATATATGTAGCGCAATCGTATCATTATGCATATGCCTCGACATTGGACCTTGCTACATACCGCCTCTCTTGTCTAACCACTACTGCCAATTTGATAGAATTAGCTGTATTCCTTTATCTTACATGTGCCGATGAATTCATATCTAAAGGTCAGTGGTTATGATGTGGGCGATAGGACCAAGAAATTATTTATGACAATGCAACAATCTATGGCGCCATTAAGCACATTGATACGGATCTCAAGTCGTTCAGGGACGTAGCTGGGCCTATTACGAAGTGTATGCCCACTTGGTATTGGAGCTACGCCGATGTCGTTCATATACCGGAAACTGCACATGCGGATGATGAAACATTATGGTCAACAAATAGTTGAACATCTTTTTACTATAATCGTTGCATCCAACGGTAAGACAAAATGTGACTCAGTATTTATAAACTACACACAGTGAAAACTGGTTAAGAGAGGCAATTTGCTAAAGAGACACAAACGGTTCGAGGGAGGTGTGCTTCCCGTGGTTCATAATGGCCTCTATTAGCATTGAATGAGCGGCTTGGACCTTGCTAAATACCTCTCTTGTCTAACCACTCCTGCCAATGAGTAGAGCTTATGGAACTTGCCAAAACACATTTTACTGTGAATAATCGGCTATTTTATAGGCTCAATGGTGCTTGCCTAATACATTACGTACTACCAATTGTTTCTGGCATCTCCTGTAAATCATTTTTCAATTAAATGCTTTACCATATGGAATCAACTGATACCCCTGTGCAATTAAATGTCATCCCATATGCAATCAACCGACATCTCAAATTAAATTGAATATAACTGCATTTTCTGTTACATGCAAGATCATATGACATTGAATTCCAAATCATATTCAAATGATAGGTAATAATATTAGGGTTATACTACGATATCGCGACGATGATAGATGAGGATGATTGTGATGATTTGGCAGTTTCCCTTAAGTGCCAGCGCCCACTTGGCACAATCCCGTTGTCCAGACCGGGCTTGCAAAACCCATCACGCTGGGATGAAGGTTCCGCACGATATAATTGATGGAAGATGGGATCGCCATGCAAAGTGATCATCCGAATCACGAGAAACAGTCAGGTTTACACACCTGTGGGTAGAAAGGTAACTCATTATACCATAACGTCATGTGAATTGGCTCATATTCGATTGAATGCGCCTCACCTGTAATATGTAATGGACTACCACCCCTATCCAATATCATCCCACCTCATACGTAGGTGAACGCCACCTAATATTCAACTGATCGTTGGTACTTGTACCCACTCTCATATTTACTAGAATTCCATCGCACTGAATGACACCTCACGTACAACTGAATATCACTTTATACTATCCATATGTAATAAATAATTGCCACTTTGCATGAGATTTAGTTCCTTTTAAGTTCAATTTATATGAAATGTAATTCAACCTCTTATGAAATACACTGCCATCACAAATAGTTTGAGCCAGCTCACCAAACTCCTTCAAATATCAGCAAATGTCAGCTTGATGTTTAAAGTAATGTAAAAATTAATGTATGGGTTTGAGAACTGTTTAAACCATTCCTCTGCTATCTTTTGGACCAAATTGCGAACGTCATTGAATGTTGAAAGTAATGCTCACAGTCGCATCGACACAGGGGCCATGGTACCATTTATTACAACACTAACACTGAATCATGGACTTGCCCTGTCATTACATGCCCCCGCACTGCCGTGTCTATAACCCAACAACCTATACTCATACATCATCCATAAAGTGCAGGAATCCCATGGTGTAAAACGCTAAAGCCATTAAGTCGAAAGTCACATCTGTTGCAATTGCTTTCATCCAATCACGTCATAAAAAGCAAAAATAACCTATTAGCTATCATTTCCAAATACGTTAGTAATTACATTTTGCACCGATCGAATGAGATTATGATTTTCAGATTTACGCACACAATTGTATAAATGTTAGCCAAATAATATATCGATAAAACGTATTTTAAATCAACATCTGGCGTTTCGACGTTAATTCGTAATCCGTGCTTGGCTATTTGGTTCCATAAATCTCGAAGCACAGAACTGGAGCTGCTGGCTAGTACCGTTGTACATCTCAGTTGTATCCAAACTCGCACTTTAATGCAAATGATAGAATACCCATTGTGGCTATCACATTCCTCTACTTCCCTTACCGGGGACATTGTAAGCGATGGGCAACCGCGTGTGTCTATTAAATTGTCAACGGTAACATGCATATAATAGATAACTAGGACCCAGCTATACTGAATGATTTAGAAGATGGATGTGAATATGTTTCAAAATGACAGTAAGATATTTGTTCTCACAAGACACAAAAAGACATCCAATGATGTGATATCGAGACCGGATGTGAATATACTTCGTAAAACCATACAACTGTACTAGCAGGGAACGCCGACTCAGTGTTTCGTCGTTGGGTGCTCCACAAGTCTTGCTCAACCCGCAGCGTACTGGTCTGATAAGAGAAGGAACAACATAGGTCAATGGTGTCCGAAAACAAAAATGGACGCCAGTTGATGAGGGATTATTATCCTTTGCTTATTAAAAATAGCTTGTTTTGAGCGAGCTATTAATACAAAAACATATATATTAAGGTAATCTGCGTTTACTCTTCCGTTGTCTGTGTTGTAAATTCAGTTTGAAAATATTAACTCTCTAGCTCCATATTAATATGGAATTGCTCATAGCAGGAATATCTACCTTTGTAAATGCAGCGTTGATTAAACTAATCATACCGATGGGCATCACGAAGTGATCTCGTCATAACGTTTCATCATAAACGTTTGCTGTGAAAAAAGAAATGAGGAGCATGCTGATGTCCTGAGAACATGACGTCATTTACATGGAACGCCAAATTGAATACGGGGATAGCCCGGGGCATTCATAAACAATTGAGGTATGCTGCATGCGATTATCGTTTCTCAGATTCTACACGGAGTTGAATTGCTTCGAATGTTTTCATATATTTCGGGTCCAAACTCATAGTTGTGACACATAGTAGTCATTGATTAGAAGGGGTGCGCTTGACCATTTGTTTCTAACCATATTACTCTCTTTCTTGTAAACCTTCCTACACGGTACTTGGTCAAAACCAAACGTTCAATCGTTCATCCACATCAGGTTGCTACGGGAAAAAAACTAGTGTGGGACACCCCACCATTGACTCTTGATGTTTGATACATTCGAGGTAGATACACACAGAGTTATGGGAACGGACATTATTTATAAACTGGTGAAAGCTCGGATACAGCAGGTGTCGGCAAGCAGGTTCCCACATTATTTGTGAGAAGAGTGGTTGGTTACGAATCTTCAAGTCTCGTCGGATATGAGCCCAAACTGGACATATGTGAAACACCTAAATGAAATGATACAATAAATACCGTAATGTATGACTTGTTTTGACCAGGCGAATATATAGGGCACCATCTCCAATCCACATATTGATTATGAGCTAAATGACGGGGAAACTTGAGATAGTTCAAACGCCAAGTCATATATTAAAGGCATCGGCCTCCCAAACCCCAAACTGTTAATCACTGACCGTATCACTAAAAGAGACCCTCTCTGATTGGATTAGCCATTAGTAATATATAGTGAATAGAATGTTGTGCAGAAAGTTTAAAATATTATTTGTGCAAGATTCTCAAGGAAAAGTTTGAACATCAATTGCTCTTACGAATTAAAAACATCTAAGCAAAAACAATGCTTCATCTAGTATTGTAAAGAGTTGAATTATATTTAATTATCCGGGTCAGGGGTTATATGATTGCATGTGCATGCGAAAAAAAAAAATAACCTCTCATTGCAAAAGCGGCAGTTGCTGGTTTCGGACGAATTGAGAAGAGTTTGTGGAAAACATAATCGTCTTGGGACATTTCGTGTGAGTTTATTTGCTTCTTTTTGTTTACCATAACTTCGTTCAATTTTTGCTTGTGTGCATATCCCGTGTAAATTGACTGTCCGTAGGTTCTCTCCTCCCAAGGCTTTTAAAACATTTGACATTTTTACCTGTCTAGAAAGAATTGTTCGAGGAGACATTTCACTGGATAATTCCATTTTCCTTTATTTTTAACCTGGGTTTTAACAATCCTGAAAAAAAAAATTGACTGCCGATCGCTGTGTTTTCATGGATTTTCAGTCCACATTACACAACCATAATTTATGTCCACTTTAATAAATTGAAATAATTCATTATATTGTCCGCTTTTGGTGCGTATATAATGATTCTTTAAATCGTGAGCCATTTTCTATGAGCCTCTTGAGAGCTTGGTATTCATCAATATTTTTTTTTAAATAAACGAGCATGTCATCACCGTATAGACACTTATCCGTGGGACATTAATGCAATGGGGCGGTGTAGGGGAGGGGATGGAGGTGAGGGGTCATCTCGTCCATCCTACAAAGCCTGTATACCGCACCCAGCTCATTAGGTTGTCGAGTGCTTCTTGCCGTTTTCTTGATATCAAATTGAAATCTCAGGCTTAATATGCAAATAAGATGTCGTAGTGTAATTTTGAAGGAGGCCTGTTTTTGAATATCCAGACAGCGTGTGTTTTTATCGCCCATAAGTATGACGTGGCCAATGTGTTCTACATGAATTCACTCGGTTCGAATCAGTTCCTCGGTAAAGCAGCTTTGGGTTCAAATGCTATATTCCAAGATATGAACACTTTTCTTTTGTTTTATGGGTTCGATGGCCACTCAGACCATGTGGTGAAAAGTTGGCAGGGAACCAAAGCCGTTTTCGTCCTATCATTGCTTTACACTCATTACTAGAATATATACATAGTGTCATTGAAAAACACATCGCGCTGGTTTGTGAAAGGGGTTTGGCGGAACGGATCTTTGATGGTAAAGCTAAAGCTCCTGAATAACATTGATGATAAGATGACTAATATGGTTTGATAAATGCTGTAGGCTATCGTCGTTGTATATTATCTCAAATTACCAATGATCGCGAACATTCCTTTCGAATATAGGCTGGTTAACTCTGATAAATTTGTGATGCGATGGCACTGCGGCTAGTTCCTTTAACATGCATGGTCCAGCGCCAGCAGACCCTACTGCAAACGATTTATTTATGATAAGTTACTTATGAGTGTGGACCACTTACAAGAGAAGTGGAATAAAACCAACATCGTATGGGAAGTAAGTGTATAGTAAACTTAAGCTCGCGGTAGTGATGACTGTAGCTGGTTACACTGCATACACTACTCATGGGGGTGGGGTGGAAGAAGCAATATACCCAGTCTGATTGTACATTACGTGATCGATGTTCTGTCGATCGGGAGCTCCCCGATATCGATATCACTGGTGAACTGGTGTGTTCAATAGGTAATAAAGGAACCATGTGTTTCACGATCTTATACACGTATTTGACACATTATGTATTTTACAGCTTTTTCCTAAGATAAATCGGGCTCTACATAATTCATTCAACTACATATTGCCTTCAATCCTCCGCTCGCCATGTAAAGTATGCATGTTCGACCTAGTTGGCAGAAACGATAGATTGTCCCTGCATCCAGGCTACCAAACATAACTACTTTGCTTTTTTTCTGTATTTGTAGCACTCGTCTTTATAAGGTCAATAATATAACTTGCGATGAAAGTGCTTTGCCGATCCATCTTGTAAAACGTTTGTCCGTTCTCCGCATTATGAAGCCTTGGCTGCCTCCTTGCCTCATAAATCAACCTGAACTTTTCCTAGAGCTCATCCTATAAACCTCCCATGGTCAGATTTTTCTGATCACGAGAAGTGATTGTCAGACAGCGTCACGGTGACGGCAGTATAAGCTAAATCTCCCAAACACCCCACGAACCCGTGGTAGCACAAGCATAATTTTATCTGTGAACATTTGTCAGCGAGTCATCACTAGGTTATGTATAACCATATTTATCACCCTTGACTGACTATTGAAGCAATTGTTTGGGGAGCAGTTTTAGTCCGGGAGCTTCATTATTGGTAGCTTTAAACCGTAATGTTATATATGCTCATTTCTGTTCACTTCAGCCACAGCGATCACGCAAATGACACGTCTCTATAATACGGTCATAAAATATCAGTAATTATGACAAATAATCACTTAAGAAAGAGATTCAACACCATAGCAAATTAGCGAGTGGCGTATGTGTTTTATAACATGTTATTTTTATATTCAACAAATCATCGTAATTGGGCAGATTATTCAAAGTTCCATGGAATACATATCAGCAGCAACACGTGACGCGTGTGAGAAAAGGTTGCCATTCGGACATCTCCGATATTGTCATTACCTCGTGAACATATCAAACTGAGGATGTGATGCTTGGAAGAAACATTTGAGGTGATGTTTGATCGATAGGAGAACGGCTTAAATGAAAATCAATTCAGTTGACGCAGATAATCTTTTTAGATTCACCCATAGCGATGAAGTTTGAATATGAGTGAAGTGGTGTGAAGGATATGGATGGCAATTTGGTTTATGTATGTAAGGTATTGATGGTTCATGTTTATTGCATTCAAGGTGTACTTTTTTCATGAATGGTTTTTCATTCAACGACCGCTTGTGAAGAGCAACTTGTATATGATACGATGTCACAGTTTTCAAATGTAAAGAGATGTGATGCAAGTGAATATTTATTTCGATTGTAAAAGATTTTTGAAGAAGGTTGATTACAAATACATGCCGTATGACATGCAAGTTCTCGCTCAATCAATCCACAACAATGCTAATGATATCATTAAGTTCGCTGCAAGTTTGATGCTGGTTATTTTGTATATATCGAAAGTAATAGTAGTGGTAATATTGGGATTTTACGTCACTTTCAAAAACAAAGTGATGTCGCGATGGTGATGGATGAGGATGATTGTGATAATTTGATTTTTATTAAGTGCCAGCGCCCACTAAGCAACAATTCCGTTCCAAGACTGGGCTGCTCAAACCCACGCCGCTGAGACGAATATCTAACAAGGTGCTATGGAGCATTCGTGTCGGGGTGCTTCGGCCGTTTAACGTGAGTCACGAGTAACCAGTCCGATTTTCACACATTGCGATGAATCTCACATCCTGTGGGTGGAAAGGCGATATATCAGTGTTTAAACGAGGCATGTACTGTATACTTAAATTGATTGGTGCGAAGCAGGGTAAATTCAATCAAAAAATTTTGAATTATGCATTCATGAACAAATGGGCAGGAAATGCATCAATCTGTGTTATTTTAAGCTCACACACATAATGTAATTAAATTGACACCAAAGGTTCAATGAACTTAGCGTGTGCATAATGACACATATTACATGTCTCCATCATAATTGTTCCTTGTATCTGACTCATAACGTGCGTAACAGTGGCTGATTAATTGCATACCGTAGCTTACACCACAAATATCTTTAACTCACGCGAATATAAAGTAGACCTGGACAATCCAAAATATAAAATGACCGAGGTTCCACTTCCTCATTGTGAGCTGTTGAATTTAAAATTCAGATAGCAAATCAGACGGGCGCGGTCATAGACCTGGCAACACCTGATCCACAAGCTGTGCGTTCTACAAGCCATAAACCTCACAACCGTCTGGGTCTGTGTAATTTAACACCTGATCTCCCTTCCACAATCACATTCACACTTCACACATGCATATGTACCCGTTAAATTTCTTACCACATTGTTGGCATTGCTTGTAAAACAGGTAACAATACTAAAGTACATTGTAAATGGTGAAGCAATGAAGTATGTTACTGTACTGCCGTTTAACCACAGCCGGCTCGTCATTCAAATGATTAAACCAATTCACAAACGCGACGTGCAAATATAATTTAGCAATGCAAAATTCACAAAGAGTATCGCCAGGATGGATATATTACCTCTGTAGGCTTTTAATGGAAGCGTGCAACAACGTGCATGAGGTATATGGCACAAGGAGAATCACAATTGCTGTTCTGCTATATACATCTACACCGAGCAGTCGTTTCAAGCAAGGGATATATTTGCCTCACACAATCCAAATAGGAAATCTAAAGCCCTCACGGGCACAGTACGCCAACCACATCATAGCCCGTTTGAAGCACTGGGTGACTGTCCATGGTCACAAGGCAAAGAGGTCCTGTCAACAAGCGGACATAAGTCCATCACCATCTTGGCCACTCCGATTCAGCATGATAGATAGGGTGATAGTTGTCGACTACCAAAACAACTTCTACTGTGGAATATAATCGACTGGGCGAAGCATCATGCTACTCAGATATATCGTATAGAAAGCTGATTAGTAATGAGGGTGTACAAGCGCTGAAAATTTTAATTACATGTTTCATGCTGAAAGGCTTCGCGTTAGAACAGTACAATATTTATCACTATAAGATGAGAAAGTAATCTGCCTGGTGACAGTAGGCGGTAAAGATAGAGGATGGACAGCAGGGAAATCGTCGATCGCTTGAACAAGGATCTTCGTTAAACAAGTTTCAATGTGTTAGACAGCCTGTTGATATCGATGTTGCATGACGTGGTAGTTATTGCATGGTCACTTTAAGATAATATCATTCTGTATGCAGTTTATCTCAAATAGAGAGACTGCACGGTGAAATTGCGACCACTACAGACAGACATACATCATAGACCACGCACGTCTGTGAGACAACCACTGTGTCATATCAATACAAAAGAGAGCTACAATAAAAGTAATGTCTACTGAGCGATCTTTGGTGGTGATATAATAAGCGCAATCCAGACATTGCGACCGGTGCAATTATTATTACCATGCCCTTTGTCTCAATTGTAAGTTTAGAGGATTCTAGAATTTTTAAATAATTCTTGAATCTCAACCATTTGGACAAGCAGTACAAGTCGTGAAGACTTGCTATTCTATCAAACGACTTGAATGAGCAGCTATAGTGGTCTCGCTCAGCACTAAAATCGATTGGATACACAAAAGCGGCCATATAAAAGATCTAGTTTGGAAGAGGAAATACAATATTTCTACTCCTGTGGTCTTGCCACCAGGGACGGGTGAGGCGAAACAAAGCCAACTTCAAAATATATTTGCTATGAAGGTCTCGTTCGTTGCTTTGCTTATCCATCGTCCTCATATGCTATCATATGGCACCATTAGCTTTTAACAATCCTCGGAGTGGGGTGAAGGCAACTTCGTGTAATTGCGGTTTGCGTACATTTATGTCCGTGTATATTGATTTGGTTTCAGGCATACATACATTACGGAGAAATTGGATTGCGCCTTTTTGCTGAGTGTCGAGTAACCAGCCTTATAAATTGAAATTATATGCATCATATCTTTTGCTAAAATGGAAGATGTTGCGGCGAAATGACCTCGAGTTGCTGAGTACCAGTAACCGTTTTAGTCTTATTACCTGGTACCGTGTATCCAAGATTTTGTTAGCATGCACAAATGGCGATTCAATTATCTGTAGAGGAAGAAGGAAGAAGTGCTATATATTGAAAACAATGTTTAACTATGTTAATACAACCTCACTAGAATGTTAGAATGTCAGATCATATATTGGCCACCCAACGAATTGACAGTTAAAGACCTGCTGTTGATCAATACCCAAGTCATTTAAACGCTGTGAAGAGCTGAATAAATAGTTTTATGTTATCCTGCATTATTCAACAAATAACATAATTAATCTTGATTTTACTTAATGACCATATTTTTGAAGAAACAAAAAACCAAGTGATGTAGAACTGTCCACAGTCCGTGCAACTAAATACGTCGTCCACCCAATGTGCTTCAACATAAGAAATTTAGCACAAAAACCCAATATGATTAGCTGTTCAGTTATCAGCCCTAAGTCTAATTAAATAGCTATGATATAAGACATTGACGAGGCGCTGCCAACTAACCAGTGGCCGTACCCAACAATGACACGCAATTAACACACAATTTGTCGCCATCGCATTCGCAAACCGGATGACTTTTTCCGTTATAATATTTTTATAATGACTTGTTATATTGTTCTACGCCTTAAAAGAGGTCTCATGCCTCAACAAGTTACTTAAACGCGACATTCTTGTCATCTATAAGCAAAAACATTTCCCCTTCAGTGTACATAATTGATATTATGACATACCCGAACGTTCTCAGATCGCTCCATATAACTATAATATATATAGAGAGGCGAGAGATATAGAGAGAGATAGGGAGATAGAGTAGATATAGAGGGGATATAGAGAGAGAGAGAGGAGAGATATGAGAGAGAGATGAGAGAGAGAGAGAGATATGAGAGGGAGTAGGGAGGGAGAGAGAGAGAGAGAGAGATGAGGGAGAGAGAGGGAGAGAGATAGGGAGAGAGAGATAGAGAGATCTCTAGAAATAGATCTAGAATAGGGAGGGAGAGATGGAAAGAGAGAGAGAGAGAGGAGAAGAGAGAGAGAGAGAGAGAGAGAGAGAGTAGAGAGAGAGAGAGAGAGAGAGATCTCTCTCCCTCTAGAGAGAGAGAGAGATCTCTAGATAAGATATATCTCTCTCTCTAGATATGATCTTCCTATACTCTCTCTAGATCTCTATATCTCTCTATATCTCTATATATATAGAATCTCTCTCTCTCTCTATCTCTCTCTAGATATATCTATCTATAGTCTCTCTATATATATATCTATCTATAGATATATATATATATATATACATAATATATATAGAGATATAGATATGCGATCTTCTCGTTTATAGTTTCTTTATATATTCTTATATATATACTCCATCCCCCTATCATATTTATATATTTATATATATTTCGTCTCTATGTACATCTTCTCTATATATTCTTTTTATAGCCTCTGCTCACCACCCAGGCTATTTAATCGATTTTTATCTTATTCAATGTTTGGCTTCTCTGTAACATTCTGGTGGTTATGTTTTTTTTAGCTCCTCTTATTAGGCTTTTCAGTCTCTCTGATACAGGTG
Organism: Urechis unicinctus; assembly: GCA_034190875.2. Lineage (NCBI taxonomy): Eukaryota > Metazoa > Annelida > Polychaeta > Xenopneusta > Urechidae > Urechis > Urechis unicinctus. The sequence goes on from CM067344.1 coordinate 19,737,863, forward strand.
TGGTTAAATTGGCTTTATTAGCTCCCGACAGGCTTTTCAGCAGCCGAAACAGAATTAAGGATCAACAATCTTGAAAAGCTCCCGATGCAGTGTATTTCGATGTTCTGTCAAAAATATTTAACGCCAATATATCAACAAATACCAGTAAGCTCAACAATCTCAACAGCTCAAGATGTCGCCTTTAAAGATTGGGTGAAAGGATACATATACGAGTGGATTAAAACCGACATTGGCTATAAAAAAGATAACATGCGAACAATTTAAAAACGAATTAAGGATTAAAAACCGACAATGCGCCTCCGAAAATGTAAACCATCAGCCTGTAACGATATTGTTTTAAAGGCGCAAAATGATACCGCATCCGATTTTGCCACTTGGCTTGATTAAATGATATTGCAAACTGTGATACCAACACGAAAATTAAACCGCCAATAGGCTAATGACAAACGACAACAGATATCCGCTAACTGCTGTTTTAAAATATAGTGGCAAATTATAACTTTAGGGTTTCAGACTTGCGAACTGAGGATTACTTTGATACAAAGATGTGTATCACTGTATATTAAATCAACCAATATGGCCAACAAATGATGGCAAAGCAATGATCTAGTTATCAATGCAATGAATCTGTTACAGGATTATTGAATATCAATAATGTGGCAAGCAGTAATAATTGCTGTCCAAGGTAGCGCTAACTGGTTGAGCGAGAGATAGATTGGGATTTATCGAACCAACAAAGGTTGCACGTTAAAGGCACAGCAATGGATTGAGTCCAACAATTGATTCGTCACAGATGGCTTGAATCGTGAATAATGTAGAATACAGATTATGGATTTCAAGCGCGAAAACAAAGGCTGCACGTGAAAGACTTGCGGCAAACCTAATGAATTGCTGTCCACGTAGAAGCAAGGTCCGGTGAATGATCGAGGGTATATCACACAGGCGAAAGTGAGCATCTCAAATCAGCAACCATAGATTACCCGCTGTAACAAATTAATATTTCGTCGAGGAATAATTACAACTGGTGTCATACATTTTGCCCAATCTCGTATTGATTATGCATGGAAATATATAATTTAAACACATTAAATGAACTGCAGAACATCGGATACAAATTCTCAAATAAGCAACCTAGATAAGTGGATTACAATAACACACCACCAAACACTGCTTGCCATGATAGACGAATTAACATCCGTCTGGTTAGGTGCGATAGATCTAACAATAAATATTCGATATTTACCATGCGAACGACAGGGCAGACATCTTTTTGCAGCGACATGCGAATCACATACAGGGTATGTCACAGTTGCTATGCGATTGACGAATAGAGCCAGATATTAATGCTGCAGCGACATGATTGTGACATAAACTATATGTTTTATTTCCATAAAAATGTTTATTGACAATTTTGCATAGATGCGTCATATACACGTATGTCACAAATGCTTGTATAGCCCTAATGGTTGTATGTATATCTTTGCTGCACCGACATGATTGTGACATCAAGGTTATTATTTTCATTCGAGAACCTGTTAATGTAGAAAGAATGTACACATGTTACAATTGTGAAAAATAGCTGAGTGTTGTATGTGGGTTTTTTAGGCGATGTTCATATCATGTGATATGATGTATCATCCGGTAGCTATTTATCTATTATAAATGGATATATTCAATGAACACAATCTTTTATTCTCGAGGGGTAATAGATCATCAATTGTAACATGACTGTGACCTGATTGTTACAAATATGGTTTGCTCACATATACAAATTTCCGGCATTTCGCTATTATGTAAATCTATTATTATTACTGATCGATAGAGGAACACAATCTTTTATTGAGCGGAAAGGCTGTATTTTTTCACTCAAAGCTTGTACACGACTGTGACATCACAAATATGTCCAACGCAGGGTGAAATACAAATTTTCGTTTACATCTGTATGTGGATATTTCGAATCGAGCGGTTAGAGGGACATGATGTCATTAATATGAGCCGAATTATAAAATATTTTTTCACATAAAGTTGTAAATCAGATTGACCTCATAGCTGTCAGATGTGTCAAGTACGCGGGTACAACGACTACGTTATGCCTCAGTTATCATATATCGTAAACTAGAGCGAGTTTCATGTGTACGTGAGCTCATAGAGCAGGTTTCCTGTGTACATTGATGTATCGATGATGAGTGATGGACATGAAGTTCAGGCAGGTGAGGCAAAATGGCTGAGAGTGCAAAAAATTGGGGTCGTTTATGTCTAAAGTGGCTCAACATGACGCTAGCGGGGGCAACCTGTCAGTTGGACATTTTATAAAATGAGCAGGTAAAGTCGAAAGTCATTGTTAATCACTGAAGCTAGCTGCAACCTGCACTATGACCAGCCAACTGGGGTAAAGGCAAGATCAAGCAATCGCCCCAAATCACTTTTAAAATAACCCACTTTGACCTGACCGCCCATCCAAAAACGTTATCTGAGTGAAAAAATACACCAAAGCTTTTAAAAGCCCCACTTTGACCCTTTTTGACACCCAAAATCACGTCTATTCCGATTACAGCTGTATCGCGTAGTAGAGACAACATGTCTGTTAACACCAAATCCATTTGTGATACCACCACTGCAGAGTTAATGAAAAGAGTAACTTACTATGCTAGCCTTAATCACGAACTCCTGTTTCTTAGTAGACACGGAACATTCAGTCTATGCAAATGCAATGCCTTAATGGAACACTGTTTCTTCGTGGATTACGGAATCGCCATTTACCAAAAAAATCAATGGCTGTGGACAAATATATGTCAGTAAGGTGTCATCGCCATTTACACTGTTTCTTCATGCATAAGTGAGGTACATTGCAGTGAATGCTGATGTTCGGATGATCATGCATAAGTGAGTCACATTGTTACTCAACCGCTTTTGCGAGGGCTCTCTGTGTTGGTGACAACGCAGCGCAACAACGTATCACATGTATATCAAATGGAAAATACCCAAGCTTTACACGCACGTTGACGGACATCAGTCGATACGGTCAATCTGACCAGCACGAATAGTGTCAGGCACTACAGGTATAATTCTGTCAAATTCCACTGAGAAGGCGAGGGCACTTATGCGGGCACTTATACTGTCATGAACTGCCATCTGTCAATTGGAAAGGGGCCATATCGAGGCACTTATAATGACGATTCTTAAATGAGGGTGATAGTAGCGATGAGAGATGCGCAGTTTCGTCTTGACAAATTGAACTGTCAATTGAACATATCCCTATACATAAGTGTTCATTCTATAGCATGTGGTTAGGTGTAATCGTATGCTTTTCTGATCTTAACAATGCAATCATTCTAGCAATGCATCATTCTTCAGGAGAATTCATTTGCAACAAGTTTTCGTTCACATTCATTTGCATTTGATTAGATTGGCGTCTTACACAGCGTATGTACATCATTTTCTATTATTTAAACAGATATGATGCAATAGACATGAGCCATTAATTTTATCATTTTGAAACATGACATCCACTTCTTTCCAAAGACGTAGTTAAACAGGAACAGAAAGCAGACGAATTGGTACTGGGTCATGACCAAGATACGGATACGGTCTCATATCTCATATAGATCAACCATAGCTAATAGGACTGACGATCGATCGTGACGGGGCTCGGCATTTTTCGGTCAATTTACAATGTGAAGCATCAATCAAATAAGTTTAAGATAATCATTGTGAAGGAAACAAAAATAGTGATTCGGTGGTGCGCAATTCTAACTGTGATTTGCAAAACAAGACACATCCAAAAGTATGGGATATGGTTCAGACATTGAAGGAACCACTCGGAATTTGGTAATTTATATGCCCGTCCACAGAAGAGCTCCATTAGGGCACGAGATCTAGGTCAATAGGGGTTACCGTCCTTTTGTATTTGCATTGTAGAAATTGTAAATCACACAGTCAACCTCAATAGCTTGGCTACAGACAGCGTTTACCAATTAAGATATAAATCAATTGGAATCAACGGCACACAGCGTATGGCATTATAGCAACATGACAAGACAATATCAGTGTTGGTTATCATAGTACGTGGCTCTATCAAATTTAGCACTATGCCTAAAATGGGCCCTTAGTCTACTTAGTGTCACTGGACGTATTAAAGACCATCACATGCATCCCGTTTGCGTGGTGCAACACGTTACCTTGTTTTATGCACCGTTATTACAACATTTATATAATCCGTCCATGGAGCAAGATGGTTGTGATACACTGAGAAATTATCCTCTTCGTGCCAACGCAAACTCGGCACAAACCCGTTGCAAATCTCTGCCGATTGGAGTGAAGTAGAACGTTCTACCGTTGAGACACACGCGAATGCATGGATATTGAACTCTATAAAATAATTATAAACGAAACAACCAAGTAATGACGTGACACTGAACGCACTACTTACGCTATTATAGAGCTTGCGGAGGCGAAGACGAAGCGTACATCGCATTGAATCCGATAAATATTGCCCACCCTCTTTACGATGAGCACCAACGAGAACATACAACGAAAACATGTTCAGATATGATTTGTCATCCGGCAACCATCCATGAAGCCCTGTATGCTACATATCATGCACCCATCGATTACCATGCGGTGTGACAGTTGGTAACAGTGTGCCGTCGCGCGTTGTAAATGAATAATTTATTTGAATTGTAAACCTTTAAATTAAGAAGTTGATTGCATCGGGGGGGCATTCCAATGCACACCGAATCTTAGCCAATATTTTATTTTTTCGTGCTACCTAGAATATTGTTGATGTAGACTCTTTGTGTTTGTTGATATCTCTAACCACTGCTATATGATTTATTAATTCCTGAGGGCAAGGACACGTTTTCCCGAGGTTATGTGGTGATTGCTTTTCCTAATTGTGAACAAAAAGACCCAAGGAGTGACTCATTTATATCACTACGAAACCTTTCAATAATTAATATAAGGGGCAATATTTTGAGTAAGGAACATTGTGTGCTTTTGTTTTGTCCTGCACAATAAGGTAATGCTATGTCGGCTAAATGCCAAAGTCGATATAGATAGGTACAATAAAAGGCACTTAACATTTCTGAACATAAATTCTAGGCATTATGAATGAGAATTGGACATGGATGAGTGGTGAGATTAGTATCAGCGATGCATGACTTGGAATGGTCGCAGTCGGACACTGTTTGTTAACGTTTTAAGGATATCCACCAGAAACTTACAAAGATCAGAATAATGACCATCAAAGTTCATAAACTGATAGGTGACCACATGGCTCAAAACGTTTAGACTGTAAATCGACATCGTTATGCGAAGTCAACACAGTTGTTATCAAATATTTTCAACACCTCATAGATCCCCTAAGTGACCACACCACCACGTAAAGTATATAATATCAACCATACGAGTGATTTACATGGTCGCCTTGGAATCATTTCTAATACGACTTTGTGACTCCAAAGTGATATTCACCACTCCTGAATCGCATGTAAAAGATTCGGTTTGGTGCATGGTTCAATACATGCTCTATTTCAGTCATCATCAGGTGCATCAAACTGCAAGTGACATCTCAGACATCTGCTATAGATAAATTGTTTATGAAATGGACCTCTTTTTATTATATGCAAGAAGTGTGTGTTGATAGATTCAAATGTATGAAGTGACAAGTAATTGTTCTTCATTGATCAACGCGGTTTGGAATCTGTTGGTGTCTTGTTCTAAAACCTGTGGGACTTCGTCCAAGCAGATAGATTGTCTTGGCCTGCCTGATCTGCCTAGAATAAGTGGTTCAATCATACAAGAGTGTGCCTTCCAGAATGCGTTTGACACAAGATTGATTCAAGCTGCCCAAACATATTTTTTTCAAGTTTCTACTCCACCTTGCGTTCGCGTATGTCTAATACCACTCTACCTGTGTTGAGGTCATCGGTCAATACCTCAAATCTACCTATATCGACCCCCCTCCTACAAGGACTCTTGTTATCATCGAATTGTGTCACCCGAGTAGGATACGAGTATATGGCATCAACCACCATCCTACCGCTTACGTCGCATGAAAACACATGGAAAGTCCGGCTTCTTTGCCTTGCCTTTACTGGCAAAAGCTAACCTCGCCACTCCAACTGCAGCCTGTATTACCCATACTTGTTAGAACTGTCATAAACAGCCGCACCATTCTAATTTTCTTCTGTGCTGCCTAAACCATTTCATCCGCTATTTTATCCTTCAATTTATTTCTAGCTTAAAACTTTACCCTGATTCCCGTTCGATATTTAAACGCAGATATACTCAGTCTGTACATCAAAAGCAATGTTACTAGCACTTAGCCTCCTCCGTACGGTGCTGTTTTGATGAGGAGGGATATAAATCGAAGACATGCCGCTCGTTATTGCGTGGGTCAGATACAAGTCCATGCGATAGCATGAGCATTGGTCGGCACATTGAGCTGGGATGTTGTTGAGTAATTCTCGGATGAAGGGTCTGCTACGAAATCCCAAGTCATCACCGCTTTTGCTGTGATTGGATAACTAATGACAGACTTAGACAACTAACAACTTACTCAGTTATCAATTACAATGGATAAGATAAGCATAATTATAATTTGGCTGTGCGACAATATTTTACGCTGCATTAAGTGCAATAATTTACAGTTCAACTTGCCTTTAAGTCTTTCATGCATTACATCCAACGCATAAAAAGCTGTAGACAAACGAATTATCGCGCGTTGCTGAATATTCACGATGACCAAGCCGATTAATACAGTAAAGCTGTATGATTCCTGACTCGTTGTGTTTTATGTTGAAATTCCCGTCAAAGGAAGTAGAAGAAAAGTAAAGGGACAGTATGATGCCAACTACGTTCTTTCTTCGATAATAGTGAGAGAATCATTAATTCTCTCCTTGACATCGGGTCAAGGTGCATTTCTAATGAACCGAAGAGCGCGTATGGGTTTATTTAGCATGTCAATTATCAATTCCATTTGGAGGGCAAATGCCAACGGCATCAGAGAAATATGTAGCAAGATCATGTAGAATTGTATCGAGGATAAAAGGATCCTATGAATAATACATTTTATCGCTGTTCCTCGACCAGAATCGGTTGGGGAATTACAAAATATCTGTCTCATGGCATGGTCATTACGGCATCACCTTTTTCACAGGCTGCACCATGAGGCTCCCCTGGAAGTCGTCGGAAGCGGTAGATGGCTATGTGTTACTCTGTCCACGTAGCACAGAGTAGGTGGGACGTGAGGTAGGGAGATAAATCAGCGTGATAGCATCCGTTGCACCAGCTGTGCTTCGTCTAGTGTTTTACATAATGCTGTGAAGGAAGTGGGTGAAGTAAAAACTATTAAATAACGCCCTGCAGGAGTCTTGGCTGTTTATCTGAGATGCCAGACATTGCAAATGATGCATCTCACGCCAACTACCTCAATCAGGTGTCCATCTTGTTCTTTCGACATAGCAGTGACCTTTCAGAATGCGATATACAATGCTCACTACAATTGATGTCAGCAAGGAAGGAAGGAAGGTAAATTGATGTAATATGTTTTTAATCAAATATCCATGTAGAAGTGGGCAGAATGTGTAACCATATGGGCTATTGCTAATCTGCCACCCACGGCTGTGATCAGATGGACATCATAGCTTCTATTAGTGTATACCATGGCATATATACAATCCTGCTTACTTAGTATGAGTAGTATGTATATTCATATATAAACATATATACAATATATGTATGTATATATATATATATATATATATATATATAAATATATATATATATATATATTCCTATGAATATTATTATGTTGTATATATATATTGTATATATATATATATATAGTATATAGTAGGTATATATATATATATGTATATATATGAAGATATATATATATATATATATATATATATATATATATATATATATATATATATATATATATATATATATATATATATATCCTCTCTCTATATATAGATATATCTATCGGCCTGAGATACTCATATATAATATATATAATATATATATATATGTATGCTCATATATATATCTTTTATATATCCATTATTTCTGAGTCCAAGCCATACAACTTCTATAGAATTCAAACGAGCAGTTGCCTGGAAGCTGTGAAATAGACAGACACGTTCTGTTCCAACGGCCAACTACAGTGAGTGCAAGGGAACCGGCCAATAAGGCAGTAACATTTCTGCACTGTGGAATGAGACGAAATTCAAATGACAGTCAACATAAAATACACCATTCTATTGGCTAGAATGAGAAGCATTATTGTATTATTGTCTCCTGGTGCCATTGTATGACATAGGTAACCTTACTGTACAGCAGGTAACAAGAATGTACTGAAATTGTTTAATGTCACAATGAGAAGCCCTCTATTAAGACATGACACAACAAAGGGGAACGAATATCTTAATTGTGAATGTGAAATAAAATGTGTTTGGGGAGAAGCATATAGAATATATTTACTTTGAGCGATTTGTTTTACTTGCTAGTTGTTCAGATATGCAATAGTTGTCGGCTGATGACACTGATATGCTTTTTTGGCTATGCTATTTCGTTGACCAAAATAGTTCGTCGATGTTCATGAAGCCCGTGTCTTAGCACGGATAAAAAACATAACTTTAGGGTCATATCATGAAATATATTCTTGGTGGCACCCTCTGTAATTCCATGCTTGATCTTGTTTTTTTTTGGCACTTGAAAGGCACTGTCTGTGAAGAAGCACAGCCAATAGCAACCACATGCTGAAATGTTTTGTAAATCTTGCAATCCCCAAGAAGACATCAGAACATTATGTGAATAAGCCCTTGTCCATAACTATGGAGGAAAATCAGATAAAACCCTGAACACTGCGCGTTGTCGAAAAGATGAGGAAAAGCTCAATCTCTGTTAAAATGAAGGCTTTTACCCAAACATAACATGCTGCAAAATACAATTCCATGCGTGTATTCTATCAGGAACAGGCATGGTTAGGTAACAGTCAGTTAATACAGTACCTACAGAAAGGGTCTGAAATATCTTGCAACTTGTCAGGTTCAGCTGAGGAACAGACTTCCACATGTGAAGATATTTAGATCTTGATTTGGAAATAGATACATGTAATATTTAGGGGAATAGAATAAATTATTTTTAAAAAGTAGTCAAAATTTGCTATTAAATGTAAATTTAATATAATATAATGTGACGAACTAGGTTAGCCATCTAAACCACGGCATATCATTATGTTCAAAGAAGAAATGTAGAGCTTTTGTAGGAATTCTGCTTAAACTTACATTTGTATGTAAAAATATGCCACACAGGTAGTTACTTAGTAAAGATGTAATCACAAATGGACTGTTTTTGCCATTAGTGCATTAATTAGCAGTTGATTGACTACAATAAAGCTCTGAAGTGCTACATGTATAAATAACACACTAATTGTGAATTTGGTAGACATTTAGTATGTTGAAGTAGAGACATCACCAAACTACATAGTCAAAAAACAAATCATATTGCAATGTTTGTACTTAAGCAACTATATTTACTGGTTGTTTAATTCATCTAAATACGTAGCCAATAGTGTACAGCTCTAAAGAGGCAATTGAACAATTAGCTCTAGAATTTTGTTTGCATTTTCTTGTTTCATGTAATTCACAGGTAAACACTACCAGGTAGATATATGCCTGCTTTACCAGGTAGATATGTGCTTGCTTTACTAAGAAGTTATATACCTGCTTTACTAAGTAAATATATACATGCTTGACTAATTAGATATACATAGTCATTACCATGTAGATATATACCTGCCTTACTTAGCAGATATATAACTGCATTGCTAGGTAGATATGTATCGGCTTTATCAGGTATATCTGTACCTGCTTTGAGTTTTCCGGCAACAGTATGCTACTGCAGACCCTCATCACTAAAGGATAATCAATGGCTGGTTCTTTGAGAAATCATTTGCACTATTATTCGCGTCCCTCGTGTGTCTGTTAGATCAGATGCAATCTCCTTCAGCTAGGATGTCTGAGATGGCGTAAATTGTAGACTAGAGCGAGCAATTACTTTTCTTTGTGATGGCAGGTGTTACGCAAAACAGGTTTATGTTGCCTCGATAAGTACTCGTGTCAGTACTCGACAATGTTATCAACCCGACTGAGAGACACTACATGTCATGTGAGTAAGATGTATTTGATAATCTAGAATCTGCTAACCGCTTGCATGTCAGACTGTCGTATAAACAAGACACGGTTGTCAGTCGGCGGGTAGAATAATTTGTAGCATGGTCTCATCTCCTGTGATCCTCATTGCACAGTGTTGGCTACCTCTTAAAGATCAAAACTAACGTTTTTTGACATATCCGATTTTTATGTTTCAAAACGTAGGAAAATATCTTTTAATCTGACCACGGTAGATAATTTAACATTCTCTCAAGTATTGTGGACATAAATCCGCTGAGAATGTGGTGCTCGGGTTTAATTCCGATTGAATTCCCAGAGTCCATTTTGCACCAGTTGGTCGCTAGGAGGCAGGTCGCGTGACGTCACGTTTGCGGCTCGTCCCAAAACAAATTTGAAGGTGGTATTTCGGAAGCTGAGAAAAATTATACGATCCGCGATTTTTTCCCTGCAACTTTCCTTTCTACTGATTGGTATCTATTAACATGTCGTCATCAGATGAAGATTATGAAGCCTCATTATGTGAAATGAGGACTTATGATGTCCATTGGTATTTATTTGAGCCCACAGGATTGCGAATAGCAACCGAGTCAGATAATGATGTTGAGAGCTCAGAAACGGATTCCGACTCGGAAAATGAATGCAGCAAAGACGCTTTGACTTTCAGGCCAGTGGAAGTGTGGTGGTTAGTAATTTTTCGTCTCTATTAGTCTAAATATCGAAATGGATTAGTATAGGTAGAAATAACAATTCCGTGTAATGGGGTCTATCTGGCCCACACACCCAAGTCAATAAATTCACCCAGCGCGTTCCCCGAGCGATAGTGACATGTATGATCACATAATTGACTTGGGTGCCTGTGAACTGGCCCCTTTCAGAATTTAGACGTCCTGTTAATATATCTCTCATCAGTGTTTATTTAAAAGACTAAGTCTACTCTTTTGCTCACAAATAAAGTCAGAATGCTCAGAAGAATTTATGAATCATGGACAAACATGGACTGCTGGGTCAGCTTTTGTTATGTGAATGATCTAACATGGAATTAAAAATGGCTAAAGCTTGATTTGGGCAACCTTTCAGGTGTAGCTGTAACAACTGCGATCAGATGACCACATTGCGGGAATGTGTTTGTTGTCAAAATTACCCGAAGACTCTGGCAACAATAGAAGAGTGGCCATGAATGACCGAACATCCAGGGTTCAAGTCAAACTGTTTCGACCGTAATGTCCTGCTTGCATCCAAATTCGAGTACATACAGATAGATGGACATATAGGGGATGAAGTTAACACAATTGAGTTAGTTATGCCTTTATTGAAGCAAATATAAGACACAAAGCCACTTCTGGACATAGACAATGTGTATTCCAAGTATCCATGGTGTGCAATACATTTGGTAATCACGTTCAGTGCTACATGACAACAAACAACAAAACCAGCAATACATATCTGGAGTACATAGTTGACCAAAAAAAAGAGTTAAAAAACCATTATTTTCATATTTCCCTAAGAAATAATCAATTCTTTTTTGCTCCAGGTTATTCAGATATTTGGCCTATCGCTGTTTCATCTACTGGGTGTGGCACAGATTAGGTAGACATAACAGAAAAGTATTGCCATCATGTGTCTTAAACAAAATAAGATCTACATTCCTAGATCCAGAGGGCCTTTACAGAGGATACCTAGAAAGTAGCTGAGTAGATTTTCTTTGCATGATTGAAGCGGCATCGGTGTGCTCCCACAAGAATGTCCTTTGCTGGCTTTTCAAATTGAGCAGCAATAGGGGTGGATCACTCCTTTCCGCCGAAAGAACTTTCGCCAGTCTGTAACTGGGATATTTCTCACGAAGCAAAAACACTTCAGTAATAAGGTTGTCAACATAATCTGAAACATAACCAGTTAATAAAAGATTAGTAATAAATAGTCTTTGAATCATTAAATGGAATGTTTGGTCTTTTGTGCCAGTATAATTACCCTATGGGCACTGCGGAGACTCATAATAAATTTATCTTAATAAATGCCAGCATTACATTATTGTTTAACTCATATTTACATATATTGAACAACAAATCCTGTGATATATACCAACCAAAAGTGATGGGAACTTTGACAGGCTTCACCACTGGATCCCCCTGTCTGGACTTTGGAAAGGACACTCCCCATTGTGCCTGGCCTTGTTGAGTGACTGCCCGAGCTCTATTGGAGTTTTCATTAAAATGCAAAACTGCAAGGAGTAATCTGGAAGTAAAGCACCAACAGTAGCAGATATAGCCTGGTGGTCTGGTATGCCCTATGCGAGCTCACAATACACCAGAATCTCATAACTTTATAAGCACCAACATAAACCCATGTTTTAGATCAGGTATTTGCAATATATACCACACTACAGTCACAGCAAAGCTCAATTAAATTACCTTGCTTCCATAGTGGCAAAAGGAAAGTGTACACTCTTGGGTGCGAAGAAGATCACCACCTTGTGGAAAGATTCTAAGCTGGAAGTCTGCTCAAACGGAGATAATCTGCCTATTTCTTTCAGAAGGTGTTTGCTGTTCACGACCAGGGCCATCCTCCAGCTCAATGCCTCTAAAAAACCAAAGTTGTAGGTGCTTTATTATGCTTATGAGAGAGCAGTGATTTTTATAAGTATGCAATACAATTCCACTGTTTACAGGAGTATTTTCAAAGTAAACTATCACTTACATTTCCTGGTGCACTGCATGTTAATCCATATCATCCTCGTCACTTTCCATGTCGAATATAGACATCCAGGTGACTCAATATACCTACAAGCAAACATGTTTGGATTTGTGGGAGCCCTCTACCGGTTCAGTTGAGCTGGCCTCTATCTCGGGTACACCTGTCATCTCGTTTTCACTTTCACTGGAGGCATCAAGCATCTCAGCTCCAGTTAACATTTCATGCAGCACCTACAAACAGAGGCATCATGTGTTTCAGTGTCGACCAGTTGTACACCAATGATATTTCCCAAAATAGGGATCAAAATCACCTATATCAATATACTTCTATATACAGACTGTCTAATTTGTCCTATGACATCAGTAGTACACTTCGTGTAAATGGACCAATTAAACACAGTATGTAGTGTATCCAAATCCCTAAACAATAAACAGGCAAGCATTTTGAGATCACATTGAAACACCAGTTATTGAGCCATGCTCATGGGGCCTTTCTTCATCAGTGATGCCTTAGCCTTAACACGGCCATTTCATTCGGGTCGTATGATTATTCATATAAGAAATAAATTTTGCTGTCAATCAAACACAAAGGCACAACCATGACTGGGAATAAAAATTGAATGGTCCTAGCTATCTTACCTGTTGACGTCGTCTTTTCTCAAAGGCACCTCGACGTTTTACTCGATCCTGGTTCACACCCATGTAATTAAAAATCGTTGGCAAGGCACCTTGGCGGAGCCTAGTTTGTTTAGAAAAGCCCAGACTTCTGAGCAGCTCTGGGTCCGTTTCATAGGCGTCCCTCTCAAAGTGGTCGGAGCAAATGACAGGAGTTGTTTTGGTCGGCTTCCAATCCTTCCTCTTCACCTTTGCAATCCAATTCTTGTGCATTTTTCGGTCTTTCGGGAACCGAAAGAAACTCTTACCTGACCTCTCGGCGTTTCTACACTTAACCGACACAACAATAAGGCATAATCCAAACTGTGAGTGTAACAAACCGTGAAGACTTTTTCATAAACCATCAACGAGCCGCGACAACAATGGCGAAGCTTGTTGACATTCGTGATCAGCGAGCACAGAGCAGCGAACGTGACGTCACGGGCCAACTATTCCGAACGTTGCCGAGCGGGATGTTCAACGAGTGGAAGACGAAAACAAACACTTTAAAATCATTTTTTAAAGGAATAGGGTGCTCCAAAGTAACCGCTATTGATATGAATACCATTATTGAAGTTTATTCTTTCGAATTTCGCTTTTAAAAAAAATTGTGTTTATGATCTTTAACAAAAGCCTTCGTGCATATTTCGTCCGCGGTGACATATAAGGGAGTAATAATTTACACTAATCTTTGTATGGGTCTTGTCATGTAACACTTGATTGACGTCGTGGAATATAAGTGATAAATGTGTTACATCGTTTGATTGAAGAGCGGCAACCTCTTTTACAGTGATCATTACCATATGCCACAGGAGCTCATGCTTGGACATTATCATTGGGTCAAAAAGCTAAATCGGGCCGATCAGGTTTAACCCCACAATGATACTGTATGCCTTCTCTTCAATCTTATTTCCTAAGCATCAAGACTAGACCTCTGTGGGAACGCAACCCCAAAACATGTGCGGGCATTGACTTTAATGTCGATTGCGGATAATCGTGAGTTCCTGTTGTGTCTGCGGGCTGCCAATTGCATTTTAACCCTAAGTATTCAGACCATTGTCTATTCTACTGTCCGATAATATATCTTCATGAATGATGTTGCCATGCGATCGCTTGCAGAGTACTGTGTTTATCGCGTAACCTACTTACTGAAATGAATATAGTACAATGGGCGTTGACCCTTGTGTCGATTTCGATTTCATTTCGTGTGACTACATTATTACTTACTCAATTTCATCTTAGTGATAGTATTACGCATTATCTAAGTTTTATTAACACATAGTGCACATCGTAGACACCCGCAAAAAGCACGCTATGGTTGCGGATTTCGGTCCATTGTTGTATGCATGATGAGCTTGTAAGCATTATGTTGGTTTTTATGGATTAGGTCTGAGGCAGGAATGATTTTGTCGTCAAATATAATATGTACAAGCCTAACTGCGACTGTTAATACGAAACTATGATAAGCCGCACTTTGTCAACATAATTTACATAATATATATCTATCATTGTTTATCATGGCAATCTTTATTTACAGAAATGAGGATTTTAGAAGAGCCCTGTGTTGAGAGAGAGTTTTTAAAAATTGTCACCGGTGTTAACACTCGGTTGAGGTCAAGGACAGGTAACTTTGTTGTGATGTGCCAATTAAAGCTTATAAATGTATCGACACACCGGGCATAAAAATGTCGACGTGTAATTGTATTTAGTGGCAGATGGTTACCGCTGTATAGCGGCATAACATAGCCGCTAAATGAAGTGACTAAATGATTAAGAAAGCAGCTTGATCGAAAAGCCTCAAAAGGAAAATTAAGCCGACGCATAATCTTAGCGTCTTCAACAAGCATCCATTGTGATGCGCAAGGGGGCCTTGAACGGGGGAGAAATAGCTCGTCGTATCAAGTTGTGACATCTTGGTGCAGCTCTGTCAAAAGCCAGCGTAATGTACTTTTCAAGGGCTTTAAGAAATGTGTTTGACCAGGGTGTCTTGTTTAACACGACATTTCCTTACATGCCATTGAGATTGCGCCTATGGACCAAGTAGTCTTCAATCCCTGTCGACTTATCGCCATGCAGTCATGGGTGGCTCTCATCGCGAAAGTTGTGTACATAGTCCTGGACAACTTGTTCATCATATACACCGTACTTAATCGATGACGAGTGCTGCTAACAATCCTTTCGGTTATGGCCAAGATAATACTTATATATAATATATATATATATATATATATATATATATATATATATATATATATATATATATATATATATATATATATACATATATATATTTTCTGTTAACAACGCACATAACTTGCAGGTGTCTTGTCTAGTTACCATTTGCATTTAGAGCCTCCAATATAACCATCAACCTACCCGATTTTATTTGCGCACCATCCCCATACTTAGCCAATATTGGCACTATAAATTGTAAAATAACTTACTCTCAAAAATGAACCTTGCAGGCAAAAAACGGGGGATTTTGCATACTGCTGTATATTTACGTTATGTACGTTAAATGTTGATTATAACTCTGAGGGTAATGAACGAGAAATGGGGAATAATAAGGATGAAGTTGAACACTATATAACACGGAGAGGCTGCTTTTAATGGCAGAATTAGGGGTCAAATATGATTCCAGATTCTGGTGATCAAGCGCAGTGATATTTGTAAAGGGAACATAAGATTTAGGCTACCTATTGACGCCAACCACATTTCGTGATTCTAAAATATTGACGTATATTACATATCTTCTTTGACGTGAGCTCAGAGCGCATTACGGAATAGAACGACGTGTATGTACGGTAAGCATGTCACTAGGTGGATTTATGTTCATTATATGAGGAATATGCTGTAACATCTTATTCTGGAGTTCGCCACACAAACGTAATAGTATTTCAGGCCTTGCTTAGCGCGTGCTTAATGCGTGGTCGCCACAGCAACTCATCCCTCGTGCTTCCTCCTTAACTGCACCACCGCTATCCATAGGAGGTAGTGAGAGATGGTCGATGGGTTAATGATGTTCAATTATATCCATGGTAGCATAGAGCCTTTGGACGACAAGAGGAACAGAGATATATCGAAGCAATAAAGCCTGCAGATGAAGGCACAGCATTCTCCGCCGCGTCTATTGTGCTTCGTCATAGCGCCCGTTTTGTAAACAATGCAGTGTAGTAGGTTCATTCAAAAGTGGCTATTAAAGTCTCGCGGGGTAGCTGGTGGCTTACCGGTGATATTATACTCTGTTGAAGAGAAATCACACGCTATTACCATCACAAATAAATGTAAATATAAGATAAAATGCCTATCATATATTTACCCACAATGTTTTGATCGCCATGTAAGAGATTTTATCACTTAAATTATCATGCACCAGAGATTGTTATCAATTCACTATCACAAACCATACATCACTTTTGCAATGCATCGGTTAGAGGAAAATCCGCCCAATTAAAATAAATTCAGTCTAAGCAGCAAATATTTCTCATTTTACCCTTACCGGTATACAATAGAAGGAATCAGGTCACAAAAGCCCAGACACTCGATCGCAATTCCCCGTCGTAGTTGCATGGTGATTTATTGTACAGTCTGGCACTGAATGATGTGGTGCCATGACTGTGACGTCAAGGATATGTTTTCCTGTTTTGAATAATGTTATGCTTATTCGGGAAAAGAATGAAGCTTTTTAGCGTCACAATATGAAGGATAAATCAGAGTGGTTGTGGTTACAAAACGTACAAATATTATTATAACCAGAATGTCCTTTAAAGCTGAAATCAGAACGGTTTTTTTTTGCTAGGCTGGCTACATTTGTCTTTTGGCGAACCGGATTGTTTTTTATTTATCATCAATTAAATTAATGATAATCATTGACAGTAAACAAACTTTTTGGTGGACAGAAGTGTAATATAAGTCGAACAGATATTCATATATCTGTTATGGCAAAGATAACACACAAACCTGTCATCAGATTGGCATCACAGGTTCTGTGCGATCCCCGAGTGTCAAATGATTTATACCTTCATTTCCAATTGATTTATCAGTTCATCATGTAACTGAATAAATAGAACTAGCATTGTGTCAGTTATACGCTACGGCTACTGCAAAGTTTTTATTGCATCAGTCCAGATGTTTCTCTACTGTGAAACTCCTTGTGCAAACAAATCGCCGTTAATGCACACTACTGAACAAAGGCAAAGCGTAGCTGATTCATGTTGCTTTAACATTATAAACTGCAAATTGATATTTGGATAAGAAAGATTAACATCACGCATTAGAGCAGATACAGAAAACGGTTTTGCAGTAACAACAAACTCGCTCTATCCGATTAAGCAATTAACATCCCCTAAGACACACACACACACACACACACACACACACACACACACACACACACACACACACACACACACACACACACACACACACACACACACACACACACACACACACACACACACACACACACACACACACACACACACACACACACACACACACACACACACACACACACACACACACACGTACACATGGGCTCGCCAATCTGTCTACCTCTTAGTAACCAATTATGTTGGTTTGCTCTTTATCTGTCTGAAACTTGAATTGCCTTTGCCACGATGTTCAACACCATAATCACCACCGTCAGTTGCTTATTGGTAATGTTTAAAAACTTCTTATGTAAACAGATTTGGCCAGACAATGATACATTATAAGCAAGAATTCTCCCGTGCACCACATTATATAATTATATAATTCACTGTTGTCGTTGTTGGCTTCTTGGTGAACTATTTCATTTTCTTTCAGCAAGTTCAGCGGGATTATTTTAATTCCCGGCTTGTTGCTGTTATACTTAATGCAAGAAAGGAAATGATGACGTATTAGCCCTATCAGTTTACATAAATGAATCCTTTTACTGCTTCATTCTCAGACCATTAACTGCCTACTCCCGATGATAAACGTTTGACTGACACAGATCTTGGTGACATCTGAAAACAGAACGCTTCCCCGTGAATGTGGGGGATCTCTCTTATACCATTAAAAATAGGTCGGAATTAGTTTTATCGGTCGAAAAAGTCAAATAATTATAGACACTACAGGAACATGTGTTATCGTTCTTAACTCTTTTAATATGTCCATGCGACAATGGAACTATATAATTGTCTGTCGCTGCCAGATGTTCGTCGTGTCCAAGGATGACTGCTACATGGCAGCCAGACGTCACGCTGCGTTAAGCTGCTGCCGAACGTCAGGTCATAATTACAACATGACTCGAATTATCAAAAAGTATGTTGTGAGTCGCTTAGTGTAATATTCACAACCATATTGAGGACGGTGTGTCTAGCAGAATTTGAGGATGCCTATTCACTTTTTTGATTTGCTGATCGACACACAACTTATCTAACTTACGTTAGCCACGCCTCCATTGTAAACGATGATTGAATTAAAGCAAACCTATCGAAATCCAAAATCGAATAGATAGTCCAATAGGATGCGGAAATATTTTCATTTTGTCAGGGACATGTTCGTTAATGCTCGTTTACATTCGGGTCATTGCGTACCCACTTTATTGCGGTTTACTAATGACAAGGGGAAGAATCGCTTTTCGTAAACTAAGACTGTCACCTTGTAATTATGCTCATTTTGTCTCTACTTTATATATACAATGGCTCAGCCAGGCGTCTCTGCCGAGTGAAATATGCGGTCGTTTGTGCCTAACATGGCTCAACATAACGACATCGGAAGGGGGGTTAGGGTAAAAGAGACAGCTATAAAATAAAGCCTGCACTATGAGCAGCTTACTCGTTTTCTTAGATACGATCTGGCATTTTGTTTGACTGTAATGATGATGTATCAAAACATGACCATCCAAGGGTAAATGTTCGGAATGCCAAATCCTGAAGTGTGTGCATTTGAAAACATCACTCTAATCGCTCTAACACAAGTAATGTCAATCCTCTTACAACCGTGAGTTGAAGCCTCACGTGGCCTGTTAGCGTCAAAATTCAGTTTTGACGCTGCCTACTGTGACAGCGCTAAGCGGATTCACGATCCGTCTGTAGACACACATAGCAAGATGGGAACTGCCAACTTAATATACGCAGCGTTAATAACAAACCGCTTTTTCGCTCATTTACATAGCAAACTCTGTAGTTGAGAACATACACATGTTAGTAAGGTGACCCCGCCATTGATACATTTGCTATGACGAGGTGAAGTGGGGAACATTTAAATAAGATAACCCTGTCAGACAACATGCTGCTTTGGGCATTCACAGAGCACCTGCCTTATATATAACCAAAGGTGTCAGACTTCAGAGCTTCGAGTCATTTGATCAACCTTCAGAGCTTAAATAGAGCGGATATCTTTTGATCAACCAGATATGAAAAGGCAGCTGAGTAAATAGCAGCCCCTGCGGATATTAGTTCAATCACTTTGTGGCTTAGAGGAGTATCCATTTTTAAATTAATTAACCTGAGCTTTTTAATCAAGGATTAGACTGCGAGCACCGGTGACAGAGAACTACTATAATTAGTTCACTATATAACCCAGATTGTGGCTTTAGAGGCAAGCACTTCGGAGGGCGATGTGACGGTGAAAGATTTAAACCTTGCTATTTCCCATTTAAATCAATTAAGGACACTCAACAAAAGAGCAGCCATCACAAATAGCAACATTTATTTTCTATAAGGTAAACCCTGCTTGCGTTGGACATTTGATGCTATGGCATGGGTTCAGTTCCTGTCGGTTTTTGCAAAAAGTGATGTAAAGTACATAAACGTTTCAAGCATATGATGACGTGTATCAAATGTAGGCGAGCTGGTGATATATATTACGGCCTCAGGTCGTTCAGTCCAATGCCTTATTTTATATTTGAGGAGCTGATATGCTTGAATTTCTCTGTGTTTTTACCCTGTTCTGCTCTGATTGCATGCGGAAATATGGGGCCTAATGATGCCTTATAAAAATTATGACCACTGTGTGTTCTTTTTGGAGCTGAGAAGCGACTATCGCTTCGTTGCCACAAATCAAGAAAACATGCATTTCTCCATTTGCCGGTCACAGCTTAGGAAAGCATGGCTTAGATTCAATTCGGTGTGTGATCACCTCCAATTACCACCACTTCGTTGCCACAACAATCGCCATTCACGACAGAGGCACGTTTAGTAGAGTAGATCAATTTAGTCTCACACGAATGAGAAATATGCAGACCACGCAAACATTTGACCACTGTAGACTAATTCATGCGCAAAAAGCTTTCACTGGCGAATCCAAAGCAACGCAGTGACAGCATATATCATGCGCGTTTAATATAATACTTAAACACGTATCCGATACTGGCTCTAGAAAATACACACATTTACTTAAGCTCTGTACACATACGGTGCATATGGCTTTCAGCAGCGTGGTGTCAGTGAAGAACGCGGGTGACTGTGATGCGAGGTAATCATTCCTTCATGATATTGGCTGGCCGCATTAACCGTCGTATTGACCCTTGTAGGAGCCCGCCAAATGTTCGAGGTATTGGACCATCTAGTAGGCATGTTTGGTAGCTCAGTTTAACAACAATTGTGTAAAATGTTTTGTCCCTGAAATATTGTCCATAGGAATAGCTTATTTGAAGCAAATACAATCTCATCAAAAGATGTAACTAACATCATACATACCCTTTTTGTTGTTCTATAATTATTTCGATAACCATTTGTTACTTGTCCGTGTATGACTACTGAAAGTGCATCTGAACATTCTGAGAAATCAATTTCTTTTTGGTTTACTTTCTCGGCTAAATTCCGTATAAGTCATGGGATACACTTGAACGATGTTTAAGTCCATGAATAAAACAAAGTTATTGAACAAATTTAGTAATATAAAATAAGTCCGTGAACTATTAATATATATCAACAAAACTTTGGCAAGTCTAAAATTCGAATCGCAAACTAAAACGCTATAAAGCGTCTCGCAGAACATTGACGACAGCAACCTTGTCTATCATAAGCTTCATGTTTCGTCTGCAATAGTATTCACTTATGTATTCGATGTCTGCGGTAAGGAAATTACTAATAACACTGATTTGGGACAAAATGATGGATTACCTAACTAAAAACACCTTGCTGAATAAAAGCAACATATAATATTCTGCATGTAAGACCTGCCCTCACTCGCAGATGTCACAGATATATTATACACTGGATTTTCCATTAATGTAATTTACTCGGAATGTTTTGCAAATATTCTCATGTGTAAAGAAATAAATACAGTACAGGATTTAACCACTTGCAACTAAACACTCTATTGCAGGAACCACTTCATCGGGCACTTGCTAAAGCTAAGCACCACTTACCAAACATATACAGCTCAATTGCGCTTGATGCTAAGATTATTTAAATCTCCATGCCTTACTAGGAGTGCCCCATTGCGATGATTGTAGAAATAGCTTATGTGGGAGAGGAATCACAGCTTATAAAATCAAGAAGACGAAGTATAAAAACACAACAACTGTCAACTGAGAGTCATAATGTTGAAAATGAGTTAATCCGACCACAAAAGTGAGAAGCGTTGTAAATCGTTCACGTAACAACCGATCAGTGCTTTTTAAACTTGCGAATAGTCCTAGGTAGAATGGAATGGGTTCGAGAAGAAAGAAAATAGAGAGCAAAAAATACAAAACCTAAGAAAACCAATGGAAATTTAGTTGCAGGTGAATGATATATAGTTTTTGGAAATCGGAATATGAATAGAGTTGAAATAGTTCAAGAAACACTTCCTTAGTGCCCGAATTGAACGAGTCAACAACAGAATACAGGCAGTTTGTGTGGGTAACCCTGATTTGGACAATTGTTGCTTGTCACATTCGTATCATTCAGTTAGCATTACCCATGTCCTGTTGGTGTGCAGCTGTTTAGGTCGGATACATACAGTTATTCCAGTGGAGTCGTAACCCATAATGAGTTAGATTTTGGACTGTGGGGTATTCTCACAGGTGACATGTACGGCAGATAGAACAAGCCAGCCAAGTCAAAGCTCCATATTTTTCCACCGGTCAGCAGAGTCACATTATTCGCGCACCTTATGTGTTAGATTGTTGCATGCTCGAATGCTCAATTCGTCACTCGCACATCAACTAAAACATTGGTTCGTTCTATTTGTTTTATGTCCTTCCATATGTACGTCACATTCCAATCCGATTCGTGTTCTTGTGTTCTTACAATCAGAGGGTAAATACGATACGAAGCTTGTAACCGCGGTGCTGCTAGACACAGGCATTCACCATATTTACAGAGACAATGCCGGGTACGTACAGCGTAAGCTCGCCTGTTTACACGCGATGTTATTAACGCACTCCATCTACTAATAATATTCTTATATTCTTACAATGCGTCACACGGGACGCCATGCTGAATATCACAGTTTAAATCGTTTGCAATTCAACGTACGGTTGGCTCTTTTTGTTACAGCAACGTTAATTGCATTCTTGTGAATGGCACAATAGTACAATAACGTTGATGTTTGAATTGAAACACGGGATTCATCAAGCCCGCGGGTGAGGCAATTTGTGCGCAACCCGATGTGAGCATTGATTTACTGCCAAGTGAGGACCTTCGCACATGCGCACACGCATAACAAACAACCCAATCAATAACCGCGGCGAGATTATCCTGATTTGGATAGCAACAACTACGTTGCGTATGTGGGTCCCAAGGCACGACTCCGTTCAATATTCATGGCTATAAAGCTGAGGATGTAGCAATAAAGGCAACCACAACACGACCCACACAGCAAGAATGAGCCAGGTTGAAAACAATACTTAATGACTCACCTGCTGTACTGCATTTGTAGCGCCCTTTTGGAGACATCGTCGCCATATTGTCTTGAACGTAGACTTAGGTTATAGTTTCGATAGGAACAAATGTCAAAAGAATTGCACAAGTACAATTATGCCTAGGTTTAAGGTGGTCAGTCCTGGGTAATGAAGAAATGTGCATGTGTTCATTTGGTTTTCTTTTGCATTTGTACGGACATGACGAGTTGCATAACATGAGGATTGATTCACCTGTAGAGAGACAATTTGTGCGTTCCTTCGCATCAATTTCAGATCATGTACGAGGCATTCAAAGGGTAACAATTAGGATTCTCTATTCGTAAACGCATTGAAACGTCTGTGACACTGCTGCTATTTAGCTACAATAAATGCGATATTTACAGTCGCCTGGCTCACTGCTGTGCTGCTACAGACCAATTTAGCAACATAAAGGCGACTCGCCTAATGCAGTGCTAAACTGTGCAACCGTTCATATTGCGCTATCTATATATAATATATATATATATATATATATATATATATATATATATATATATATATATATATATATATATATATATATATATATATATATATATATATATATATATATATATATATTGCTGATGATATACCACATAAAGCAAATGAATTGTCTGCAGTCATTCAATAGCTAATTACATGTTTTATAAAGCACAATGCTGGACAACAATTGAATATATGGCTATCAGATTGCATCATGTATTTCATCGCTAAATTTTAGGATATCTAGTATACCAGACGTTTGCTTCATGCATGGTATACGATATGTGACGATGACGCATTAAAAGTTGTGTGCATTATACGTATACAATTACGTTGCTTTGAAGCCACAGATATGTCATTATGCGTTATCGTCACACACTGCTCATGCGACATTCGTGCATCAAAGTGATGCCATGTGAATGCCTGATGCAAAGGATTTGATTGATGGATCAAATTCTGTGCCAGTATCGTCTTCCATATGAAGCACTGCTTCTGTGTTGCTTTTTTATGCAGTACTTGAAGATATACCGTTCGAGTTCTAGTGGACAAGATTTTTTAAGATCGCGGTGCTAAACCGAATTAGCTGTGAATATATTGCTGTGCTTGTTCAAAGCGCAATGTTGTACACATGACGCACAAATGCCATTCACTCTAGATGTGTTCAAGTCAGTAAGAAGCGTTTACATCGCATAGCCACAATAACTTGTTACCATAATAAATTATCGTTTCTGTCTCAATGGCCCCACTTTATAGACAACAGCTACCGATCCCTGAATAATGCTTTCGAGAAATCCTCGATTCTGAATTTGATGGCTATTGAAGCATATTTATGACTGTTTAAAATCTTACCATTTGGAATTACAAAAAAGTTGCAACAATGCTTTCGCTTATGACAGACGAGGTCAGTTGACTCTCTATTGACGTTGAGAGGCGAGGACGGCTTGCTTTTTGATCCTATAAAGAGTAGTGACGAGAAGAAGACAGAGGGGAAAGTTCATGTCCATTACTCCTCGAGGAAAAGACGTCTAGAGAAGGCAGACATAGATAATGACGATGACTGAGAAGAAGAAGGGGATGAGCGATATGATAAAGAGGTCCACAGAGAGAATGTTAGGCTGCAGTGCAATTGCAAATTAAAAGCAATAAAAAGGTGGCCCATGTCAATGGTTGTGGTATTATGCTTTGTGCTATGATATGCCACAGTGATAGCCCGCAATGGAATGCATCAATGTTATAAAGATAATACTGTTATCTATTAAAGCAAGTCATACATAATGGGGAACATACAGATGGTAAATGATCACAAGTATGATATTAAAGGAAACAAACCAATTCAATTCGATGCCAGCTGAAGAAAGGTGACAATAGCATACGGGTCGAATGAGCAATCAACGAAATACAAGTCAGTTGTGAGTATTCTCAGAATCCCGCCATGATAACTCGGCGTGAAAGGTGTCATACGTTAAAACAGCGAGAACCAGAAGATCGATTCCTTGCCATTACATAGATGCATTTCATCACCTGAAAAGGTCCTGACGGTTGGATACTGGCATCAATTGATGTATTGATTCTTTTGGCTTCGGTGCCGCCCCGAAAACTATATCTAGTTAATGAAATGCATCTTATTGAAAAGCGACGGAAGAAACCCAAAACACTCAATATTCATGACAACCTACACGCGCATCTTATTGAAAGGCGACGGGAGGAACTCAAAACACTCAATATTCATGACAACCTACTCGCGCATCTGATTGAAAGGCGACGGAAGGAACCCAAAACACTCAATATTCATGACAACCTACTCGAACATCTCACGCGCACAATGAGCATACGATCATACAAAAGAAGTTAGTTAAGTTAATAATCGGCGATACATGGCGCTTTCAGTTCGCACAGTCTACTCATTGCAATAAGGAATGACGTACCGTTCTAATCCAGTTTGTAATTATTATCAGTTCATTCGATGCCCTTAGGCAAAGTGAATTTATTATCACGTATCTCCTTACCCTAGACCAGACTGTACAATTTGGCATCTAACTCGATGCTCTTATGTTGTCTGTATTCATTATCATCTTACTCGATGCCCTAATGTAGTCTGTATTCATTACATCTAACTCGACGACCTAATGTAGTCTGTATTCATTACATCTAACTCGATGCCCTAATGCAGTCTGCATTCATTACCATCTAACTCGATGACCTAATGTAGTCTGTATTCATTACATCTATCACGATGCCCTAATGCAGTCTGTATTCATTACCATCTAACACGATTCCCTAATGTAGTCTGTATTCATTACCATCTAACTTGATGCCCTAATGCAGTCTGTATTCATTACCATCTAACACGATTCCCTAATGTAGTCTGTATACATTACCATCTAACTAGATGACCTAATGTAGTCGGTATTCATTACCATCTAACTAGATGCCCTAATGTAGTCTGTATTCATTACCATCTAACTCGATGCCCTAATGTAGTCTGTATTCATTACATCTAACTCGATGCCCTAATGTAGTCTGTATTC